>CM054810.1:17744412-18344412 GCA_028984105.1 Lavandula angustifolia | reverse complement strand
TTCCGGGAGCGTTGCACAATCCAAAAGGCATGCGGCGATAAGCATAAGTGTCAAACGGACATGTGAAGGTAGTCTACTCTTGATCATCCTTGTTGACATAAATTTGAAAGTATCTACTATATCCATCAAGAAAACAAAAATAGGATTGACCGGCAAGTCTCTCAAGCATCTCATCAATGAACGGTAAAGGAAAATGATCCTTTCTTGTTGCCATATTCAATTTCCTATAGTCGAAGCACATTCTCCATCCGGTTACTAACCTCATTGGTACCAACTCATTCTTTTCATTCTCAATAACTTGAAAACCTGATTTCTTTGGTACAACATGTACCGGGCTGACCCATTTGCTATCCGAGATAGGGTAGATAATTCCTAAATCAAGTAACTTCAAAATCTCCTTCAAGACAACTTCTCGCATGTTGGGATTTAACTTCCTTTGTGGATCTCGGCTTGGCTTACTATCCGGCTCTAATAGGATGTAGTGCGTGCAAACATCCGAACTGATTCCGGTGATATCGGCCAACGTCCAACTAATAGCTCGAGCATGTTTCTTCATAATTTCGACCAATTGCTCTTCTTGTTCTTTTGATAATTCATTGCTGATAATCATAGGAAGAGTCTGATCTTAGCCAAGGTAAACATACTTTAAGTTGGTTGGCAGCTTCTTAAGTTCCAGGACGGGCGGTCTGACATGTGATGGCACTAGTCTGTCTTCCACATTCTGCTTGGGCAAGCAGATGCCGCTACTGGAGGTAACGACTTCTGGAACTGCATATAAAGATAAGATGGCTTCCTTTACTTCTTCATCTAGCATCCCTTGGACATCCATCTTAGAGAGGCTTTGTGTCAATGCTAACTCTAACTTATCCTGCATTAATGTCTTCTCAAGATGTTCTTGGACAAGAGGCTCAATAACGTCAATAGAATAAGCATTTTCACAATCAAGGGGTTTTTTCATAGCATCATCAATACTATAAGTAAACTTCTCACCATGATAGTCCAAACAGATAGTACCCTTGCAAACATCAATTAATGCTTTAGCCGTTTTAAGAAAATGTCGACCTAGCAAAACTCCCGAAGTTCCCTTCTTTTCCTCACAAGTGTTAATCACATAAAAATCCGCAGGATATACGAAATCATGGATTTTAACAAGAACATTTTCTAGAAGGCCTTTAGGGGATATGCATGATCGGTCAGCTAATTGAATAACAACTTTAGTATCGGTTAACTCAACCCCAACTAAGCTATTAAACACAGATAAAGGTATCACATTGATTGAGGCTCCTAAATCACAAAGGGCTTTTGGGATCATCTTAGTTCCAATCAAACAGGGCAAGGTAAACATACCTGGATCATGGCACTTCTCGGGAAGCATATTTCGAATACATGCTGAGACATTTTCGTTTACCACAATTTTTCCATTTTTGCTTGTCTTTCCAGCAATGAACTCTTTCAGAAACTTCCCAAGATGCGGGATCTTGATAGCATGAAGAAATGACAGATTAACTTCCAGCTTGCCAAAGATGGACATGTAATCCAAATACCGCTCCATGGGCTTTGGTTTTCGCACCAATGCTTGTGGAAACGGTGGATCAATCAGTATTTCTTCTTGGACAACCTGCTTCTTTCCTTTTTCCTCTTCATCGACTTTTTCCTTGTCTTTCTTTGAGTTGGATGACTCAGAGATATTTAGCTTGGGCAAGTTGACAATGGCATCAGTGTCACTTTCTTCAGCCTTCTTCGATGCCTTGCTTGGCGGATCAGGGAGATCTCTTCCACTTCTCAGAGTAACATGGCTAACATTCTTTGGATTAATCTGGACTTGAGAAGGTAGCTTTCCTTGGTTCCCTCGAATCTCATTGATTGAGGCAGATAGCTGCCCTATCTGTCCGGCCAAGTTATCTAGTCCGATTTTCTGCTCCTTTTGTGAATTTTGGATGTTCAGGATAGCTTCATTATGAGTCAGAATACTCTGCTGCATGGTTTGTTGTGAAATAGCCATCTCTGTTAGAATTTCTTCAATAGTCTTGCCAGGCTTTGCTTGGGCAGGTGGAGGCAAAAGTGGTGGATTTGTTGGGTAAGTCCTTTGATTTGGAGGCCGATAGACTTGCTGTTGTGGTTGTTGGTGGAACATCTGCGGTTGATGTGGGGTGAACTGAGACTTGGGATGATTATCACACTTCAGATTTGGATGATCCTTCCATCCAGGATTGTAGGTGTTGGAGTAAGGATCTCTTTTCTGCTGGTTGTTGTTCCAGTTCCCAATCGCGTTGCAATCTTCAGTAGGGTTTGCTTGGGTGTTACATTGCAACGAGGTGTGTCCGGACTCGTCCACACGCTCCACATATTTGTTCAGCCGAGCTGACTGAGGATGTTTTTTCCAACATAGAGTGCATCAGCTTCTCCAACTTTGAGTCCATCATCCTTTCCAGCTTCTCAAAACGATTATCAATCCTTTCCATGCTAGTATCCTGTTTGGTCTCCAGATCTATGGGATCAGCTGAATTTGCAGATTTTTTTATGATACGAACTTCTCCATAATCCTTAGTTGCATTAGCCAATTCTTGAATAATCTTCTCAGCATCATTGACTCTGCAACTAGAGAAATTTCCTCCACTTGATGAATTGACAAGATTCTTTGTAGTGATTGTCATTCCTTAATAAAAGTAGGTCAGCAAATCTCCCTTGGAAAAATTATGATTTGGACAGCTTTCAATGAGAGCTTTGTATTGAGTCCAATATCCATTTAGTATTTCATCAAACTCCTGCTGGACTCCAGAGATCTCCTTGCGCAAGGCATTGGTCTTTGTAACTGGAAAGTAGCAATCCATAAATATTTGTCTCATCTCTGTCCAAGTACTGATTGAGTTTGCGGGTAGACTTGTGAACCAGTTTCTTGGATGGTCCGTGAGAGCAAATGGAAAAGCAGATAGTTTGAATTGTTCCTTTGTTCCATGCGAATTCTTTTGAGCATTGTAGAATCTCACGAACTCATTCAGAAAGCGGAATGCATCTTCATTCTTCATTCCATGAAACTTTGGTAGAGCTTGGATAAGCCCATACTTGATCTCAATCGGCTCAGTGAGCCCGTTAATTTGGATTGGTGTTGGAAGATCTTCACCACCATGCTTTCCAAACTGATCTAGCCTCGGATTATTCGGATTGTCGGCCATCTTCTCGAGTTCAGTCTCGAGTTTTTCTTCAGAAAAGACTTCTACTAGGCTGAGCAGAATGTCTTCGAGTCGCCTTACGCTTGGCCGGGACGAAGTGTCCTGCTTCGGCAGTTGCTGTTGTTGCAGCTTTGTCTCCTTCCTTAACCTCCTTGCGGTTCTTTCGATCTCAGAATCAAATACGAGGTTTGGGTTGGAAGACCTGCTCATAAACTAGTTAAAGCACAAAAGATCAAAAGGTAAACACAGTTAATTAGAAATACCGTTCCCCGGCAACGGCGCCAATTTGGTGGTCGCTGTTTTCACACCAAATAAAATTCCTGCACACACTTAGAATTTTATAATTAGTATAGAACAGGGTCGAACTCAGGGAACAGTGAAAATCAACAATGTTTATCCTTTTGATCAGAGTTTTGGTGATGCCACCACGCATAAATTTGGGTTTACTACCTAGGCAAAGAAAAGTAAATAACAGGAAAGTAGATTGAAATAAACAAGTAGAGAAAGACGGACTCGGCTTCGGGTAACTTGTATGAGACAACTACTTCGATCATCGATGCATAGATTTAATTAATTCCTAAGATCAACCAGTTATAGGATACAATGTTGGTCACGTACATACCCCAATTCCTACTTACTTAGTCGGTAATGGCTTGTTGAACAAATTTCCACTACTCCCTAACCTAACCACAACCTAGCTTGTTGAACAAACCTAGATTTAATGTTTAGATAGCATTACGAGGAAGGAACCCAATTTTAATCTCTACCGTTGTTGGACAAGCTGACATAGATGATTAACCTCCTTAATTCGACTACCGTTACGATAGCTTCGCCACCTCATCTCCGGACCCTAAACTTGCCGAAAATAGACATTTCTCGCACAAAACAGCATTAACTTGGACAAGATGAGCGTCAGAACTGGGTGAATTCGAGGGGTATAAAATCGACACATCAACCCTCAAAATCTTGAGATTTATCTCTCGGTTGGAGAATGTCTTTCCCAGCCCGTTGATAGAGTTCATCAGATCCGTGAATCTGACGTTGAGATCTTCAATGGTGTCACTGGGCATGAGAGACAATATCTCCAGCTTCTGAAGTTCCAGCGCGAGTTTGTTTGCTTTGATCTTTTGAGTCCCCCGACTCAGTAGCGCTAGAGCATCCCAGAGTTCTTTCGCAGACTTGCAGTCCTGAACTCTTCCGAGATAAGAATCGCTCAGAGTGGTCAGTATGGCGTTTCTAGCGACGCGGTCTAAGTTGTGAAGCTTCTTCTCCTCAGGGGTGAAGATACTTCTGTCTTTGGGGATCTTCTTCCCGGTCACCATACCTCCTCCTTGTGCTGGATCCTGAGCTACGACGCTATCGATCATAGGAACGATAGGTTCGTCCTCCAGAACTTCTGTCATGCTATCGTGGAGAGAGGTCAGATGTGCCTCTATTCTGACCCGCCATACACCATAGTTCTCTACTGAGAACATGGGTACCATCCTGATTCCTGACATATCAGACATGATAGATAGTGATATGAATGAAGAATGATATGCAGTGAAAACGTTTTCCGGATCCGTTCAGGTAAACCAGTTTCAGAGTAACAAGAGTCTTAAAGAACTCCTGCTTTGATACTAAATTGATTTTCTATAGAAAATGATTCAAAATGAATTTTTGTCTTTTTGAAAAATTTAGACCGAGTTTTCTATTTATATGTTTGCCATAAAGACTGAGTTTATGGATTCTTATCTTTTTTGGTACAATCAGTTTTCCAAAAACTATTGTATAAGGTAGATCTATGTTTGAATTGTCCATAGCTATATATGCATGTTGGTCCCGAGAGCACCTGAAAACCAATTTCTCAACTTAAAACGCGAACAATCCTTTTCAGGAGAGTGTCGTACTGAATGAATTCAGCAGACCAGATAAGCTGTTCTGAATCGTGTGGCGAGAGCGACCGACTCTACCGAGGCCCCGCTAGCCGACCGGAGTCGAATTCAGCACTTCGTCGTAATAGAGTTCAGTGGTGCGGAAATGTGTAGGCCCAAATTCAGTTGAGTTAGGAAAAACGTTTTTATCAAAACAGTTTCAGTAGATTAGTGCAGTCGATTAAGTTTGCTAAAACTCAGTTGAATGATTTGAAAGATATTTTCAGTATGCACAGTAACTCAATGCAACAGTAAAATAAAGAACACAGAACACAACGATTTTTAAAGTGGTTCGGATCCAACAATCCTACGTCCACTGTCCCGAAAGATCAGGAGGCTATGTATTATATTGAGATAGTCTCAGTCGGTTTGTACACTGGACAAACACTGGTCTTGAGATTTATACTGAGCAAGTCTCAGTTTACAAGGTATCAAACTAAGTGTTTGAAAAACTCTCCAACAGTGAAGGAGTCCTTTACAATAAGGATCAGTTCAGAAGTGAACTCCTTCGTCTAAGCTATAGATTTAAACGGTTGAACTTAGGTTAGAGGGATAGGGAACAAGAAATTGGCTTCTAGAACGACGAACAACTGAGTATAAGCTTGGGGTTCGTGTATCGTCGCTTGGATACTAGAGGCTGTATAATTCTAATTCAGCTTGGTTCCCTATGAGCAGAAATGTAGTCTTTCGCCAGAGATTGTCTCTTCGAATTACTTGCGGAAGACTTAAGCGTTTTCGAGTTGCTCTTGAATGCTCTGTGTGTTCTTGGTTTCTCGTGTTCTAGGTGAGCTTCAATTTGATTTCATCCCTCTATTTATAGAGCATAGATTAGGATAGATCCGTTGGAGACGACGATCCTTTGTCTCTCTCTTTTGGGTAGCTAACGACTCTTTCGAAGTATGGTAGCAGTGTCCTTTCCCTCATTTTCTGGAAAGTTGTTGACTTGCAGCTTTAACAAATATAGGACAGGTGGCTGCTTGTCATTGGTCGAGGTTCAGGAAGGTGGTTGAGACAGAACAGACTTCAAGGAGATCTGAAGCTGACTTATCTCTTCCTCGTATTGACTCTGCTGATTTGACTTTAGAGAATCTAGCAGTCAGAAGACTGTTTGGCCGTTGCTGAGTCTGATCTCTGATTCAGTAGCATGCTCCTGCTGAGTCGGCTCTACTGACGATCAGCTATGAGTTCAGTGAACTACTCCTGCTGAGTTCAGTTCCACTGACTCCTTTCAGTATACTGCTTCTGCTGAGTCTAGTATTACTGAGTCTTCTACTTCTGGTGCTGAGATAGATAATCTACAGATGCAGAGTGTCTGCTTAGCCTGAATCCTCAGAGACAAAACAGATTACAACTGAGTGGTTCATCAATCAAGATAGGGTTTTGAGATTTTCAAATCTTCAGTAAGTTTTTAGAGCACAAGGCTACTGAGTTAATTATCAACTGAGAAGATTGAATCATTTCCCAACATTTTGAGCTGTTGCTGGGGACTGAATCATCACCCAACAATGCATAACTGAGAAAATATTATGACTTCGTTATTAAGTAATATTTTATATCCTTGCATATATTTTTTTAAAGATATTTGCAAATTTTGTGTATTTTTATATCTAAAACATGTATTGAACCTCTTGGCTAAGATATTGTCTTTCTTTGTACATCATGGTAGAAATTGTTCTTCATATTGTTCTTTGAAATAATTTAAAAAAACTGTCAAGAATTTAATGAGATGATTTTTCAGACGATCTATAAGCTAAGATGAGTGACATTCTTTTTATCAGAGCAACACGATATTTTAAAATATATTGTAATATGTAATCATGTCTATATATTCTACTTAATTTTTGAATAATCATATTAGCATGATTCTCAAAGTTAATATAAACCATCAAATTAAATTATTTTTACATATTAATTTAGTATTCTGAACTATAATATACATGATATATTTTATATATATATATATATATATATATATATATATATATATATATATATAAAATTCAAGAAATTACTTTATAACGAATTTATAATATTATTTTTTCGTGCGTAGCACGAGTGCTATTCTATTATATATATGTTTTAATTTTTAATTTTTATGTTGGGCAAAATCATTATTACAAGGTATACATCTAACAAGTGGATTTTCCAGTCAATCCGTCTCCTTATTTATCTGCTTCAGAGTTTTAGGGTTTCTAAATTTATATTTCCTTTCATCGGAACGAGTAGAGGTATGTTTTCAATTTCAATCCTACGGAGTTTCGACATTAATATTTGTTTCGGGCACGTATTTAGAACGTATAATTCTACTCCTTTTATACCTGTACATATTGCCTTGCTATGTGAAGATGACAGGCTAATGCTGCAATTTGAAATCATTGTTTAGTACTGCACTATTAGAATTTATTTGAAATTTGTTGGGACCAATGTGTAAATATGATGAGAATGTGTTAAAGTTGGATTTCTTTTGCATGATGAGGTTTCTAAGAGCTTTATCAAATTACTTGATTGTAGGTTTTGAACGTAGCTAGGTACAGGTTGAGGTTGCTGTGAAATGGAGACCACTGTGGTGGGGTATGATATCGGAAATGAGAATTGTGTTATAGCAGTGGCTAAGCAACGAGGAGTTGATGTGTTGTTGAATGATGAGTCAAAACGAGAAAACCCGGCAATAGTTTCGTTTGGGGAGAAGCAGAGGTTTCTAGGCTCTTCAGGGGCTGCATCTGCAACTATGCATCCAAAGTCGACTATATCTCAGGTCAAGAGATTAATTGGTCGGAATTTTAGTGAACCTTCTGTGCAGGATGATCTGAGATTGCTCCCATTTGAAACATCGGAGGGGCCTGACAGAGGAATCCTGATTCACCTGCAATACTTGAATGAAAGACACACTTTCACACCTGTACAGATCTTGGGGATGCTGCTTGCACATCTGAAGCAGATTACAGAGAAAAACCTTGAGATGCAGATAGCGAATTGTGTAATCGGTGTGCCATCTTACTTCACTGGTTTGCAGAGACGTGCATATTTGCATGCTGCCCAGATAGCAAGGCTGAGTCCAGTAAGGTTGATGCATGACTGTACTGCTGTTGCACTTGGCTATGGTATATATAAAACAGAGTTCCCAAACAGGGTTCCAGAAAATGTTGTTTTTGTTGATGTTGGTCATAGTGATACACAAGTTGCTGTCGTATCGTTTGAGCCTGGACATATGAAAGTATTATCCCATGCTTTTGACAGCAACTTAGGAGGAAGAGACTTTGATGAAGTTTTGTTTAAACATTTTGCTGCACTATTTAAGGAACAGTATAAAATTGATGTTTTTTCAAGTGCGAGGGCTTCTATAAGGCTAAGAGCAGCATGTGAAAAATTGAAGAAAGTTTTGAGTGCTAACCCTGAGGCACCGCTGAATATTGAGTGCTTGATGGAAGAGAAAGACGTCAAAGGGTACATCAAGAGAGATGAGTTTGAGAAATTGGCTTCAGAATTATTGGAAAGGTTTAGAATTCCATGTTCCAAGGCTTTGCTTGAATCTGGTTTGAGTGTTGAGAAGATCCACACTGTTGAGCTTGTTGGGTCAGGTTCTCGGATACCTGCCATCACAAAGATGTTGAATTCACTTTTTCGGAGAGAGCCAGGCAGGACTCTGAATGCGAGTGAGTGTGTTGCTCGTGGTTGTGCCCTTCAGTGTGCAATGTTGAGCCCTGTACACCGAGTGAGAGAATATGAGGTTTGTTTTCTGCTGCAATTCATATGCATATAATCTTTTCATTAATAATACAAAATTATTCTTTAGAAAATATATATATGGATACTGCATTTCCGACTTTTCATTGCTCAAGAAACATATCTTTAATCTTTATCTTCTAAACCTTTCAATTTCGTGGTTTGTCCATTTTATGCTGCGTGCGCTCCTTGATTTTGATCCTATCAACAAATCTTCACCTTTGTAAATTGAGAAGCTTTGGTTAATTTAAATATGACTGTTGTACTGGGGCACTGCCTAATCATTATTTTGGGGGCACTTAGCTGTTAATATTATGGGCTACTCCAAAACAACACTTGCAAGCAACTAGCATATAATCATTAGTTGGGGCAGAAACCTCTTTTATTGGTGTTACGAAAATTAATGATCCTTGATAAAGTTTAGAAGAAATGCTCCAAGTCCATGCTTCTGCTGCAGTAGTCATGTTCATATGAAATGTAAATCCACATATGTTATATATCATCTAATTTACTCCAGCTGGCCTTAGTTGTATGAATCATTTCCTCTAGTGCTCAACTTATTGCAGACAAGATATTCTATGCATTTTGGCGTGGCCTCTGTAATAGTGAAAAGAAGCTAGCTGAAATGGGCACCTTGTTGAGATAGGTCATACTCCTAAAGAGGAGAGTATTCATATTAAGATCCTTACCCTCTACTATCAACAGATACTAGGATTTAGGACTGACACTAGTTAACCTCCGAACACTATGTCCTCCTGCCTTGAATCCATGCAGCAATCTCCTATACCTATGAGCCAGCTGCATAAAAAGAAAATTGACTTCAGAATAAAATGGAAATAAGATTCTTCTTTAGCTGCCTTAATTAGTCAATGTTTATAGTTTTTTGTATCCTATCTGCTTAAAAGTTAAAAGTATGGGTTCGTTGGTAACATGTTGGATGTTCACTAAACAATATTTGACAAGTCTTTCATTCGAGAAGTACATATGAATTTGAGTTTTAGTGTTTATGTTGTGCTTGGAAGCCATATAATACTGATAAGAGAGTAGACTACCTGTAGAGATTTAAAAATAATGTTTTCCTTGTCACTCACAGGATTCTGCATATCTATACCATTGCAGGTAGAAGACCGTTTTCCATTCTCAATTGCATTTGCATCAGATGAAGGGCCAGTCCGATCCTTAGCTGATGGAGCGTTGTTTCCTAAAGGCAATAGTTTTCCAAGTACCAAGATTCTTACGTTGTACAGAAATGATATATTTCATATGGATGCCTACTATGCAAATCAGAATGAGTTGCCTTCGGGTGTCTCGACAAGAATCTGCTCTTTTAAGGTATAGTTTCTAACTATTCAAAACAATCAACAATTTTTTTTATCACGAAACTGATGCTGATTGTTTTCTAATATTTGCAATTAGACCCCACCAAGTCACCAACCCACCCGCAGAGTTGATTGAATTAATTTTAACTTCAAGCTAGGATTTCAGAATAACATGGGGCTTCCATCTTAACAGAATATGTTGCATATATTATAGCAGTAAAATATTCAGAATGGTGCCTGGTTTTTGTGGAATGGTTTGGGAGAATTGATTGTTCACGATTTAATTTTTAAAATGGAGCCACAATATCACTGTCCGTTTTTGTACTTCCAAACATTGACAAAGACTGTTGCATCCCTTCAAAACGTAATAACTTATTTTGTTCAGACCTCTAGAAGATTTACCTTCTTTTCACGTTTTTGTAGAACCGGTTTGTTCATTATGTGTTGCCTCTTTTTCTCGAAATTGATCTGACATGGTCTACTTTTTCGAATTGTTTTACTTTGAGTGATGTATGCACTTTTCATCGAATGATAAGTAAATCATCAGAAAAGTGCTACTGCAACTCTATAATAATGACAGAAAACTCGCACATAACATGTACCGTGAACTTTGAGCTAGATTTCCGCTAGAGATATCAGGTGTCTGGCTTCGTTACTTGCAGAATGCACTCATGCAATTTGATGGTAACTTTATTAATCAATTGGACTTCAGGATTGCGAACATTATTTCACTCTGGAATCCTTATGAATAATTAAAAATGGAGCCTTTGATATCTTGACTCATAGACTCATAGTTATTTAGCTTTTGAACTTCAAATCATAGTAAATGGTCATACCCATACACTAGGAAGATGTTCAATACAGAGGTTTGGGTTGCTCTCATATCTGATGTCTGCTTTTTAGGTTTGAGCTTCTTGTCTGGGTCTCTCTTGGAAAAGAAATCTTGAGATTGTCTTTTGAATAATAATTATCTTTTTCTATAAATGTCCACATTTCAGATTGGACCATTTAGAATTTCTAATGAGAAGAAAAGGAAGATTAAAGTTAAAGTTCAACTCGACCTCCATGGAATTGTTACCATAGATTCTGCCTCTGTAAGTGTGCATCTATACCTCACTCCAGTGCAGTTCCAAATTTTGATGGAAACACTATACGCCTCTAATCTCTATGCAGCTGGTAGATTATGATGAGGGCGATTCTTCCGCAAACAACATTATTGATACTGATTCAAACGCCAAATGTAGTGATCACGAGGCTTTTACAAAAGCAAGCGGTCCTTCGGTGAGTCCACTTAAACACCTTTTGAATGACTTTTTTATACAAGTCTTCTCATGAAAGAAACTCTGAACGCTGGAATGGTATATATAACATTTGATTACGTTTATGACTCATTGAGTTTCTACATTATAGTGCTTCATCAGGCCTGGGCCACTTATCCTATTTACTGCCATTTATTGTTCTCTTTGATTGACCTATTGTTGGATTACTCTTTAAGCATATTTTCTAACTTTATGGAAAGATGCCAATCATTTCTCATGTTGCTTCCGATGATTTGCTAATGAATATCTTTAAGTTGTTGGCAGAGTGATAAAAAAATGAATTCCTTTGAAATACCATAAAAACTCTAAGCTTGTTGGATGGTTATTCGCATGATATTCATCTATGGTTGCCAAAATACTATAGTCTCCTTGTAGGGACATGAAATGAGACGGCTAAAGGCTGTTAGACGGCAGAACATACTTGTCAATGAGAATATATATGGTGGAATGTCACATTTTGAGCTCTGCCAAGCTCAAGAAAAGGAGCTTCAATTGGCCCAGCAGGACATAAAGATGGAGATGACCAAAGAGAAGAAAAATGCACTGGAGGCATATGTATATGAAACGCGAAATAAGGTGCACACATGCTCATCTTGTTTGTTATTTCCTACTCTAATGTTGTTACTAGTTACTAGTCCTTCGTCCCATAGAAAATATCTCACTTTCCATTTTGGGGTGTCCCATAGAAAGCGTCCCATTTTATTACAAACACTTTATTTGAGGGACCCACAACATTACACACAACTAACAACTCAGTGAGACACTTTCTATGAGACAGAGGGAGTACTCCTTTACTGATTTAGTTAGCATGAAAATGTCAAATAAGTAATGCATTTCTTATGAAGCAGCAGAGTGCAAGTCTAACAGCTTGTGATCTTTATTACCAACAACCGGGTGAATGGCATAAGGCCCCATAATGAAACATATTCACTTGGTTGCAGCTTAATTTCAGAATATTCTTTCTGAACTTAAGATTGGCTGATGTGTACCTTTTATAGGATGGTAATATTTGGTCCGTTTTTACACTGTATTGCTGCTATGCTAATACTACTTGTATCATTTACTTTCTTTTGACAGATTTATATAATTTACACGACATTTTTTTGGCAGCTTTTAGATACATACCGAAGTTTTGTCACTGATTCTGAAAAAGAAGGAATTTCCAGTAATTTGCAACAAACTGAAGAGTGGCTTTATGAAGATGGAGATGACGAGTCCGATCATGTATATACTGAAAGATTACAGGATCTGAAAAAGGTTTGTCGAGTTTGCTTGTTATCTTCTTGAATTTGTACTTCCTAGTTCCATGTTTATTTATTATTCCAAATGTTAATCAGATGGTGGATCCAATTGAAAATCGATATAAAGACGAGGCAGCAAGGGTACAGGCAACTAGAAAGCTATTGGACTGCATTGAGGAGTATCGGAGGGCTGTCAAATCACTTTCACCCAGAGCAAGAGATGCAGTAGGGGGGCATTTAGCATAAAATGTTTGGATTTAATTATTTATGATATCATTGCTATTTGGTTCTTAAGAAAATGCTGCAACAATCTTCACTTTGATATTTGAAGGTTATTGGAGAGTGCAATAAAGCAGAGATGTGGCTCCAAGAGAAAATCCAACAGCAAGACTTACTGCCTAAGAATGCAGATCCAATACTTCGGTCCACTGAAATCACGAAGAAAGCTGAGGCTCTTGATGTGTACGTCTGGACTCACTGAAAATCTGGTTTATACGCCTTTTTATAAATTGACACTAATATTAGGGCCTTAATATGTTATCTTAATTTCCGCCTGCCTCAAATTTTGTTCTTTACTGCCTGAGTAGAGGTAGTGTCTGCTAACATCACCAAATTATATACTCGGGAATTGAAATTTCTGTGTATATTCATAGTGGGGAAATTTGCTTTGCGCATTTCCCATCACATACATTGTCTGGAGGCCTTCCTGGACTAGTTTTACGCTATAATCATGCGGCATTAAATAAGATCTATTATTTCTTTTAAATGATATTGAACATAAATTTCATTCTCTTCGTTACTAGGAAATACGTATAAATTGCTTTGCTTTGTTTTGATTTCGTATCTTTATAACAGACTATTTATACTAATAAGAATGTCTTTCAGGGTGTTCAAACATGAGACGGGATGTAAGATGTCGTCACCAGAGCAGGGTGGAAAATCAGACAAGAGAGATAAAAGGGATGATATGGAAGTAGACTGACATGCCTTTGATCAGAATTCTGATTTTAAGAACCTAGTCCAGCAAATTTGTTGATTACCAATTCATTGATGTGGGTTTATAGTCTTTTGTGCGGACGGCCATCCATCTCATCCAAAATCTGTGAGTTTTATCTTCTCTTGAATATCAATCCAAACATAAATCCTAGCCATCACTAAGGGTTATTAATTTTTCCCATTTGCAGAGCCTTCAACAATTGATATACTGGGGGCTCCATGTGAAACTACAGCAGTTTCTGTTACGATTAATCTTTCAATGAGTGATACATTATACTGGGATATGAATAATCTGATAGTTTTGTGGAATTAAACTTAAAAAATTTGAGCAGTCATCTTTCTTTGGTGTGGAATGAACATGACAGTTAAAATAGAGATGGATCAACCAAAAGCTTCATATATTCCTTTGGCTGCTGCATTGCTTGTCTTTGCAGGTACAATTAATTACCCAAAGTTTGTTTACGTAACAAAATACATTCAAGATCTTGTCCATCGCTTTATGTAGTAGAAATACATGAGGTGGCGTTGGCCAAATTCCATAGTACTACATGGGGTGGCGTAAGAAGAGTATGTCTTCATGCTTCATTCATTCGTACATCATAAACTTCTTCAACCACTTTTTATTACTGTAGCAGAGGCTCTTTAGCATTGTCTTCCCATGCGTCCAATCGCTTTCTTGCTTTCTCCACCTGCATAATTCATACACCAACACTCTCTCTCTTAGTAACTCTTTCATATTCAAATTCAATACAGAGAGGGTCCAATATTGTCCACCTAGATCTGACCACAACAATAACAACCATAATCATTTGATCCTGACTGATATCTAGTAAAAACTCGAACATAATAAGAAACATGTAATGAAATATGTAGTCTGATAAATAATATTCCTTCCATTCCATTCCATTAGAGTCTAGTTTCCTTTTTCGGGTTGTCCGCACTTTTTTTTAAATTTAAAATAATACTCGAATATAATCTAGTGGACTCCACTATTTTATATTACATCCGTCCCATTGATAATGACCCATTGACTTTCCGGCAAGAGAATTAAGAAAGTAGAGTAAGTGATAAAGTAAGAGAGAGAAGACGAGTGAGATGGTAAGAGAGTGAATGATAAAGTAGGTGAAAGAAATAATACAATATAAGAGAATGTGATGCATTTTTTTTTTGAAAATGAGTAATTTCAAATGGGACACACCGAAAAAGAAAAATGACAATTATCTTTGAGACGGAGGGAGTACTATATTACACATAATAGACAACTTTTTTGATTTTCATGCTGAAAAGAAATTAGACTAATGAAGTTAGATGGAGGCAGAGGCGGAGCAGGTTGGCGCCGGTGGGCGGCCACCACCCCCAAAAAATCTACTAGTCTATGTATACTATAATATATTATACTCGAGCCCAACAAATCGAACTTTTTTATTAGTATTCAATTTTTTTTTCTTTTTAGCTAAAGAAAGTCTAAGTCTTGAGAATCTTAGTAAAAGCCCAACAACTCCAGTCCAATTTGTTGCTCATAATCCTAATAAGAAAATAAACATAAAAAAAAGTTAAAAAACTAATCGTCCAAAAAAACACAGTGATCACGTTTCTCCTCTCTAATATTTTTTTCACCATTTTCTATCCCCAAATTAAGATGTCAACGACAATAAGTCCAGCTCGTCGGTAAATAAAAGGTGGCTTATTGTGGATTTTTTTAGCGTTCGTATTTAGTATGTATTCGTAAAACTTTAGTGATTATGAATATCTTTTTTGATATGATATATTAAGTTTTATATCCATTTTTTATTTCAAATTGAATATTTTTTTCATAACTTGATATAGTAAATATATGCTGAACATTTACTCACGACCCATGACTTAATCCGTCCGACCCGAATCCAACCCCAACCCGAACCTGAACCTAACATTTCGCCACCATCACTTTTGGATCCTGTCTCCGCCATGGAGGGAGTTTATAAATTGCTTCAACATCATTTACATGCATGCATGCAAATTAATATTTAATTTTGCTTTGAAATGATACACATAATTTGTATAAAAAAATAATAAATACCTCTCCATTCCAGTTGGTACGGAATGTTACGCACAGTAGGATGAAAGTTTGCATCATCGTCCCTCCGATCATACCAGACCAGATCCCCTGGCAATACACACGTGACGAATATATATTAGCTGGCCATTTTTATTAGTGTACTAGCATTATGTAAAAGCTAATTAGTGCTACCTTGACACCAAGTTTGAATTTAAGTCCAAGAAGGCATCCCAACGGAATTCCGACGGCATAGTAGCAACCTATGTTCACATATGCCACAAATGATTGCCACCCACAACCCACCGCCACTCCTTCAATTTCAACAACTACAATTAATATTCATTGATTCAGAAGAGAATTGAACATTTTATTATTAACTAATTAATGTTACCAGACAAAACTGGTTGAATGCCATTTAGGAGGAGGGTGACTGCTAAGAACGGACAGAGATCCGCCACGGCGTCGGCCACTCTTTCTCCTTCGGTGAATACGTAACTGATGACGTGGCGTTGCGACATCACCACGATAACCTCAACCACCGCCACCAGGAAGGAGACACAAGTCACCACCACCACAGAGAACGCCGCGGCCTTACTATGCCCAGCTCCAACCTCGTTCGATACTCTCACACTGTTTTAATTACCTTTTCCAATTCTTATCAATTTTTCAAGATAATAATTATTTCTCACACACGCCACATGTAACAAGAATTATATTATAGCAAGCATAAGTCTGAAAAAAGACAAAGTACATGAAGCACACCTGGCAGCAGCATTAAATCCAACAGCGACCATGAACATCAGCCCGTTTATGGACATGCTGCAGAATTACGTCATTGCGTGTTATTCCAATCAAAACTTTATAAAAAATAAATATATATAATAAAGCCTACACCAATGAACTTTTATATTGAAATGAGATTAGTGTCCAATTTGTGCCCATTACATGCACCCTCATTTAATCTAAAATACCTAAAATAATCATTGAGCGTAGGGTTAGCAAATAGTAGCACCAATTAGAGTATATAAATAATTGTCAAGGAATACACCAATTGAATATGAAAAAATTGGATAATTTCTTTTATCTTATTAATGATATCTCGTGAAGTTTTTATTTGCTTAGAAAAGTAATGACTAGGGCATAAACCATAATCATTCTTCAAAATCCAAAAATGTAAATTGTTTGTGAAATAAAAAAATGAAAAAGAATGTTACCATACGGAAAGAGCATCTAAAGATAGCTCAGGGTTGTCGAGCAGTCCGGCTACCAAGACTAGTACCTGAAAGTACCACGTCTCCAAGCACAGCATCACAGCCGAAGCAATCGAGAGTTTCACAAACTCCCCGACACCCGTGAGGGCCTCCCATTTGAATCCCCTCCACGTGTCCTTGCACCGTTGGCTGGTTAAAATGTAGACGAACTGCGCCGTGGCGATGATCCACCACGAGAAGCTGAGCGCGAGCGACGCGCCTAACAACCCCATCCCGATCCGGTAAATCGCGATCCAGCTCACCGTCAGATGCACCGCCAGCGTCGCCACCGACATCAGCGCGCTCGGCCCCACGATGCTCTGCGACTGCAGAAACTTCTGCACCGGAAAATTCACACAATACGCGAACACCTGCGGGATCAGTCCGTACAAAAAAATCGACGCCAGCTCCGCCACCTTCTTATCCTCGCCGATCAACAGCAGGATTTGCCGCGATAGCACGTAAACCAAAACGATTGGGAGGCTGAACATCGTCAGCACCAAGGTGGCGCGTTGCAGGTAGACGCCTAGCATCTCGTGCCGCCCTGCGCCGAACGCCTGACCACAGAGCGTTTCCACCGCGCTCCCCATTCCGAGCTGCAAATAAATGAAACGGTGTCGTATTAAGTTATAGAATACGATTTTATTAAGGTAGCTGGAGTGATTAGGGCTTACGAGGAGGCCATAGGCGAATAGTTGGATCCCTTGGTTGCCGAGGCAGGCGGCGGCGAACTCGAGGTTGCCGAGGTGGCCGGAGAAGATCCGAGTGGAAATGGACATGGAATTGTTTATCATGTACATCATGACGGCGGGTCCGGCGAGTTTAAAGAGGAGCTTCAACTCAATCCACGAAGCCGTCTTGTATCGCTTCGACCATGTCAAATCCGTATTCGACAGCACCTTCTCCAGCTCGGAGCTCGAATGCGCCGCCGGTTGGGAACAAATAGCTGGTTCGTTGTGCGAGTTCTCCATACCTCCCTTGCCAGTTGCCACCTTCTCCTCACTCTACCTTCATAATGGTTGTATAAATAGATAGAGATCCTACTACGTATGCTGCCGAATACGACACCCTTGCAGTACGGCACACTTGTCATCACTATCCACATATTTTTAACATGCATTCTATTTCTGCATCCTAGGCGGTTCTTTGAAATAGCTAATCGCTTCAAAGCTGTTAATTTGAATTTAAAGTTAGTGAAAGTGAGGAAAATAGTGTTTGTAAATGCTAGTGATAACAACAACTTACTTTTAATTTTTAAATAAAATGTCTATCTTATGCATAGTGTTATTACATAACTGTAGTTAATAATAAAATAATAAAATTGATAAGTTGTTTATTTCTTTTCTATAATGTATAGATTAACTAAAATATTTGATTGTCATTTATATTAAAATTTAATTTATATTTCATTCGGTTCGTATACTCAATTCGTGTTTAGAATCTCTTATTACTTATTAGTATATTATAACTATACATTCAATAATTGCTATATCATAATTTTATATTTACAAACTAATTGAATATTATAATTAAATTTGACAATAAAAATTTTGATATTCGAACACAAATATTTAATTTGTTTAGTAATCAGCTCGAAATAAGAAATACTTTCTCTGTTCAGTTTAACTTGATGAGTTTATTTTCGGCATGAGAATTAAGAAAGTGAACGATAAAATATGAGATATGAGTAAATGATAAAGTAAGAGAGAGAAAATGAGTGAGATTGTGAGAGAATAATTGATAAAGTAGGAGAGAGAAATGATAAAGTAGAAGAGATAAATGAAAAAAATACGAGAGAGAAATAAAAAAAGTTATATACTCCCTCCGTCCCATTGAGCTGTGCTCATTTCTTTTTTGAAAGTAGATTAAGGAGAGTTGTTAGATGTGAGTGAAGTGGTGGGTCCCATAAAAAGAGAGTGAGTAATTGTGTGTAAAAATTTGCCTTTTTTGGAAACAGGAACAGATGAGTGGGACAAACTAAAAAGGAAAACGAGCACAGCTCGTTGGGACAGAGGGAGTATAATTTATTAATATTTTTAAAAGTTATTTCCTTTTAAGGAAACATGTCATTTTAAGTGGGACGTCCCAAAAAGAAAAACGTGTTATTTTAAATGGGACAGAGAGAGTACAATTTAATGGAACTGTCAAAAAGTGTGAAAAACGTAATAATTATTCATCAATTATGGAATTATAATTAAATTTTAAATCTAAAGTTTTTTTTGGAAATTATATAAGTATTTAAAAGATAAATTTGTCTAATAAACTTCATAACCTGTAAGTTGGAGTGAGACAACTTAAATAATTTCTCTATCTTGGCCCCCCTTGGTAGAGAATTTTAGCTTTCAGTTGTGTTTCAAACACTTACACATCACAGAAAAGCTATAAGCTACTTACAATAAGCTGTTCCAAACACCCCTTAACATTTTGGGACATGGAATATATAATATTTACTAGAAATTGCAAATGGCAAAGATATATCACACTCGATCAACATTCAACACTCTAACACTAAGGGGGTGTTTGAAATAACTTTCAGCTGCAAGTTAAGTTTTTAGAACACCCAATTTTCATATGAAATTCTCTACCAAATAGTGCTAAGATAGAGAAGCTGCTTAAGCCGCTATAACTCAGCTTTTAGCTGAAGCTTTTATTGGACTATTTTGTCCTCCAAATATTTCTCTAATTCTCAAAACACCATTAACTCTAAAATAATTTTTTTATTAGTTACCAATTTAATTATAATTATATTTTAATAAATTAGTTAGTAATTTAATAATAATTATTTCTTATTTCTTAATTCTTCAAATTTAATGAAATAATTTTTATTAAAATTAAAAATAATTAAATATAAATTAATTGAAATGGTGGGTTTTGAGAATCTCGATTTTTAAATTAATATTTCTCCATTTTCATTTAATGATAATTACTTTTTAGCTACACAATCAATAAAAATAATAAAATTACCATGAATTTACGCAAATAAAGTGTATTTAAAATATAATAGTATGATATGTTTATCCTAATATGATATATTATAAATTTATGTAATATAATGATTAATTCAATTTAATATTTGTAATACTGAAATTGAAGTTTTAATGAATATATATATATATATATATATTTATTTATTATAAATATTATTTGTTTAATAACATTAGGGTAATACATACATTTTATTTAAAAAATTAAAATAAATTACTGCTACTGATGAGTCTAATTCGTACTATACAAATTCTCTCTGTTTTGGCGCCCACCTAGGCAGTTGGACCGTATTTCTGTGCTATCTTGCAGTTTTTTCATGCTTATGTGGCGGTGACGAGTTGCTGAGGTGGCATGCTCGATTTGTGGTGTACAAGATGGATTTTTGGACAAAAAATTGTAGAAGGAAGGTGGAGGATAAGGAAAAAAAAAGATATGAAAAAATTGGATATGGTTTATCTAATTAATATCTTTCCATATCGAAGATGAAAACCTAATTCTACAAGGAAAATGAGCCGCCATATATATAAGGAGAGGGACGAACGAAATTCAACATTTTTTTACACCATTCCAAGACCGAGAGAGAGACAACCGAGTTAGCGATCTATTCCTTTCGTTCTAGTTCGGATTTGGAGACACAAACACTACTTTACTTTCGTTTCTTAGTTTAGCTTGGGAGATTTTGATTTGTACGTATCGTTTGAATGATTTGGATTCTTCATATTGGTATTTTTGATCTTTTAGTTTAAATTTCGTTTGCATTTGTGTTTTAAATCAGTTCGTAGAGTTGCTTTGATTCTCGTGCAGTTAATTTCCAAGTTTCAGCATGTTTAGGGTTCTGCCCATTTTTATGGTCCGCCTGCCCAGTTCATAGCTAAATTCTTTTTAGGGGCCAGCGAGATGTGAAGCACACACTTTAACGAATTCGTGAGACTTAGGCTTTAATAATTAATCACATAGGTTCCAAATTAATCTTTGTTAATTAATTGGATTAGTTAATTTAGGCTTGATCACCCTAGGTTAGTTTAATTCATAACTAATTTAGTACTTCCATCATTTCTCGTGGGATTAGGCTAACTAAGTAGCACGATTGTTCTAAGAACAATATGATTAATTTGGTAGGAGACTATTAGATGCCCACCATACGAGTAGGCTCCTAAATCGGGTTGTTGGGTTATGAGTCAGTGGTCATTTAGATCATTGCTAAGGGGGTATTTTGAACCGACATCAGTAGTTCATGTACTTAGGACTTATTGTTGTATTTCGGTAATGGGAGAAATTGTAGTGATTTTATCGCTATAGAATTGAAGATCCCAAAATCTGTCCTGTACCCATAGTGTGTTTTCGGACTTGATGATGTAATAGGCTAGACATGTTCTTATTTTCCTTATCTGTTTTGTCTAAGTCCTGTAAGGGGTATTTGTTGGTCCGAACTTCAGTAGGAAGTTAAATTCCAGAACCCCGTGTCATCAGTTTGTAAGAGCTCGTGTCCTCATGTCTCCAGCTGACTGTTCTCAGTAGAAGATTCCTATCAGCAGACATCTATTGAAGACACAGTTTGAAGAGCTCAGTACCTTCAGAGTCATCAGCTGAGCGTTATCAGTAGAAGACTTCTATCAGCCGACTCAGATGAAGAAGTCAGTATGATCGATCCAGATCTACTGAATCCGATAGGAAACGACTGCCCGACTATTATTGTCATTCGAAAGTCAGTCGAGTATCATACGAGGATAAGTGAGAGTCAACTCAGATAAAGACTGATGTCTGACAAGTCTCACATACTACAAACCTCGACCAATGAGAAGCAACCAAAGCCTTACATGCTCTGACACTAAAGCTGCTCTCATATACAGAAGCCAACCACTCTGCGGCGCTACTTCGAAAACTTATGGCCGTTTTCCTTGAAAGTTTGTGATACGTGGCATCGTCCTCTCCAACGGAACATGCTTGGTCAGGACTATAAATAGAGAAGAGTTTCCAAGCTCAACGCACGGGATATCAAAGGGAATACACGCTCACAACATTCAAACTCTCTAGCGCATACAAGGCGATCCAGCGAAGAACTTGCTTAGTTGAATATCTGTAGTTCTTCTCTCTAGAGATTCTTTAATTTCCTCTTCCCTATCTAAGCTCCCTTTGTTACATCCATAGCTTAGAACCTTCGAAGGAGTTCACTTTCTGTGAATCGTTCTTATTGTAAGAACTCCTTCATTGTTGGAGAAAATCCCCTCCCCTTCAAACTTCGGTTTGATTTGTAAAGTCGCTAAGAGCTATAACTTAGAAGGGTCTGTCCAGCGCACAGATTCCTTATTGAGGCTTGCTCAGATTAATTAACAAGAACTCCTGTTCTGCACAACCGTGGACTTAGGATCTTGTGTATCTGAACCACGTTAAAAATTGCTTGTGTTATTTACTGTTTTATTGCATCGTTCTCAAACCGATTTACAAACTCATACTTTGCATAAAACGTATTTAAAAGTGCACCAGCCAAAACAAATTTGGTTTGCGATAACACGTTTTCAAAAAGAGACGAAGTCTATCGGGCCCCACACTTATCCGCACTAAACTCTTCGACTGAGGTCTTAATACTGACAAAAGTCAGTAGGAGGGACTCAGCAGTTTAGACACTCTGACCCTCGATCAGAAGGTTACTATTTGACACTGTTCATCAGTCGCACTCTACAGCTCAGCTGTCCTTCGCATTTGAGGAAAAACTTGTACTCAGGTGTATTCACCCCCCTCTACACCTGACACTCGTCTCTGGACCAACAATTGGTATCAGAGCACGGTGTTCTCCTGATCATCCTTTCTGAAAACTACTGGTCTACTCGAACAGATTCTGAAAATGTTTTCATTGCACAAGCATCTCTTCATACATCCTTATACTCTCATCTACAATGTCTGATATGTCAGGTATACGGATGGTGCCGATGTTCTCGGTAGAGAACTATACGGTATGGCACATAAGAATGGAGGCGCACTTTACATCGCTGCATGACAGCATGACATATGTCCTTGAAATAGGACCCATCATTCCCATGATCGATAGCGTTCAATATGCCGCTTGGGGAGGTGTAGGAGCACAGACTGGTGCTAAGGTTGCCAAAGACAAAACTGCCTTCACGCATGAAGAGAATAAGTTGCACAACCTCGACCGAGTAGCGCGGAATGCAATCCTGACAACGCTCAGTGATTCACACCTCGGGAGGGTGCAAGATTGTAAAACGACAAAGGACCTTTGGGATGTCGTGGCGGTACTGAGCCAATGAACCCCTCAAATCAAAGAAAATAAGCTCGAGCTAGAGCTTCAAAAGTTCGATAACTTTGCCATGGAGCCCAATGAAACCATTGACGAGCTTAGCGTCAGATTCACCAATTAGATCAATGTGATCAACGGGCTGGGGATAACGTTCACTAATAAAGAGATGAACACCAAGATCTTGAGAGCGCTAACTTGAGTGAAGTGGCTTCCTTTTGCTACTTATTTACGTCGCTCAGATCTTAATGCTTTAACTCCCGATGTTATCTTTTCAGAACTGAAGACGGAGGAGTTCGAGCATAGTCTCTCCCAACGGTACGTTAGTGCTCCAGCTGACACTCAAATAGACCATGCTTTCAAAGCAACAGTCAGCACTTCAGGAGCCAACCCCGTTTCTACTAGTAAGACAATAGCTGCATCTGATTCAAAGTCTTCGGAGAATCTTGCTACTGAGCTTCTTGCGCTTATGGCTCTCAAATATCAAAGGGAAAAGGAGAGAGTCAGAAAGCTAAAGAAATACTACAGAGATTCTCCCTCAGAACCTGCTGCTAGTCCATCCAACAGCTCAACTGGAAAAGGCGGTAGAGTGACTGTGTGCTACAACTGCAAGAAAGAAGGACATTTCCAGTACGAATGCCCTGAGCTCTCAGCTTCCCAGCGAGCAGAACGGCAGGCCAGACGAGAAAAGTTTGCCCGAAGAAGGCAGGCCTACATTGCCGGAGAGCTATCCGACGACTCAATCGAGGAAGATACTTTTATGTATTCTTCGAAAGACGAAGCCACATTTATTGCCGTTGAGGTCGGAGAAACATATCCTAAAACATCAACTGAACACTATCTGATGGCCGAAGAAGAGGCTGAGGTAAATTCAAAACTTATTATAACCTCCTCTTCACAAAGCACACACGACACGTGCTCAGCTACAGATGAACCTCTAGACGTGATGCAAGTATACGACGATCTACTAGAGGAGCAGATTCAGTTAAGCAGAGAGTTCAGTAGAACTGTTCAGGAGCTGGAACAGGTAAAGACTGAAAATTAGAGACTTTCTTCTAATTGTCAGGTCTCCCCTGATTCAGAGAATCTCGTTGCGAGATTGAAGGAAGTGATTAAATCTCTTATGACTAAGTCTCAGATTCAATAAACTCAGATATCAGTTCTGACTAAGGAAAATTCTGAGAAAGATACTGAGATAGTCAAACTCAGTCAGGAGCTCACAGAAGTTGAAAATGACTACGAATCACTTCGGAAAAGTGATGAAGTTTGGCGAGGACTGATGACTGAACAATACCTAGGAGCCAAGGAGAAGTTGGAAAGCATGCTGAGAGCTCAAAGGCCAGTCATCATGAAAGGACTCGACTATATTCACGAAGCTTCCACCTCTACTTCAAAAGGCTCAGAAATGCTGGCTGATAGGTTCGTCAGAGGAAAAGTTCAAATCTCTGAACCTACAACTCAGGCGAAAAACAAACAGAAGATCATCGCACCTCAGCCGAGCAACAAGAAGCAACTGACCAAAAATTCTAGCCCCAGAACACCACGATCAAATTCAAGGGGAACTAAGAAGGTCAGGTGGGCAGAGCAGTATGGCGAGCCACTGTATGAGCATCCAGCACAGTTTGGTTCGTACTACTATGAGCCCAGAGTCAGGAGGAGCACAAAACCTCAGAAGAAGAAAGCTCCTTAACCCAAAACTGCCAGAAAGTCAGTATCTCCAGGTCCAGTGGAGAAAAAGACTGACAAGGTTCAGAAAAAGAAGGTGTCTGAGACTCATAAGGTTCCCAGACAGATTTGGGTCGCGAAACCATCGACTAACGCTTAAGGACCCAAACTGAACCAAAGGGTACCTAAAAATGTATATGTTTTGTAGGTGCATAAGGACCCTTGGATTGTGGACAGCGGCTGCTCGAGACATATGACTTATCAAAAGAGTCTGCTGACCAATTACGTACAAGAAGATGGTCCCATAATTGAGTTTGGTGACAACTCTAAAGGCTATACATGGGGATATGGAACACTGAAGATTGGGACTGCTTCAGTTCCAAGAGTAACATATGTTGAAGCACTTCAACATAATCTCCTTTCTTCCATCAATTATGTGATAATCGAATAGAGTTATCTTTAACGCTGGTTTCTGTGATATTGTTGATAAATCTACAGGGAAAACAATGTTATCAGGTTCGCAGAAGAAGAACATCTACGTTGCTAACTGGAACACTGCTGAACCTGAGGCATGCTTACTTGCTCAGACGAAATCTAGTGATAAAACAGGATGACTGTGACACAAGAGGCTTAGTCACCTGAATTTCAAGGCAATGAACAAGCTAGCCAAGAACTCAAGAGTCAGAGGACTGCCCAATGAAGCCTTCATCAAAGACAAAAATTGTGAAGCGTGTTTGAAGGGAAAGCAGACAAAGAAAAGCAATCCGCCAATTCCGTCGCCTTCCACTGATGCAATCCTTCAACTGGTCCACATGGACTTGTTTGGGCCAGTTTCTCCAGTGACCATAATAGGCAAGAAGTATTCCCTCGTCGTTATTGACGATTATTCGAGATAGACATAGGTCATCTTCATAGCCAACTGTTGGGTTATGAGTCAGTAGATGATACTTAGCATTTTATTAGGTAAAATAAAATTGGGGGAAATCGTAGTGTTCATGCTATAGAATTGAAGATCCCAAAACCCAGCTGGTACTAGTAGTGTAGTGTCGATAGGACTAGATGATGTAATAGGCTAGACTGATTTCGAATTCCTTATCTGTCGTGTCTATGTCCTGTACGGGGTAAAATGTTGGACTGATCTTCAGTAGGAAGTTACTTTCCAGAGCCCCACGTCATCAGTGTAAGAGCTTGTGTTCTTAAGTCATCAGCTGATCTTTGCCTCAGTAGAAGATACCTTATCAGCTGACAGACATCAGTAGAAGAACCTTATGCAAAGCTCAGTACCTTCGCGGTCGTCGATTGACTACACTCAGTAGAATATATCTTATCAGCCGACTCAGACGAAGAAGACAGAGACTGCATCAAGTCTACTATATCCGACAGGAAACGAACCAACTGTTAACATCACTCGAAAGTCAGCAGAAGATCATACGAGGATAAGTGAGAGTCAACTCCGATGAAGACCAATGTCTGACACATCTCACCTACCACAAACCTCGACCAATGAGAAGCCGTCAACGCATTATCTCGCTTTCCGACCAACTAAAGCTGCTCTCATGAACAAGTATCAACAACTCGCCTGCAACAATTCGAATATATGGCCGTTTTCTTTGGAAGTTTGTGACACGTGGCATCGTCCTCTCCAACGGGGAAATGCCTGGGTCACGACTATAAATAGAGAAGAAAATCCGAGCTCCACGTACGGGATTTCAAGGGATAAAAATGCTCAAGCTTTCGAAACAACTCTAGTGCATTCAAGATAAATCCCAAATAAGAACTTGCTCAATAGAATATCCTTAGTTCTTCTCTCAAGAGTTCTTTAGATCCATCTTCTCTAGCTAAGCTCAAAGTTCATATCTATAGCTTAGATTCTCGAAGGAGTTCACTTTTAGTGATTGTTCTTATTGTAAGAACTCCTTCCTAGTTGGAGAAAATCCCCTCCCCTTCAAACCTCGGTTTGATTTGTAAAAGTCGCTAAGGACTATAACTTACAAGGGTCTGTCCAGTGCACATATACCATGCTGAGGCTTGCTCAGACTAATCAACAAGACCTCCTGTTCAGCAGGACTACGGACGTAGGATCTTGCGTATCCGAACTACGTTAAAAATTGCTTGTGTTGTTTACTATTTTATTGCATTGCATACAAACTGTTTACAAAATCATATCTTGCATAAAACGTATTCATAAAGTGCACTAGCCAAAACTGTTTGACTTGTGAAAATCACGTTTTCAACTGAGACGAATCTCCGGGCCCCACACTCTTATCCGCACTAAGTCTTCGACTGAGAATCAACCACTGACTAAAGTCAGTAGGAGAGACTCAGTAGTTGGCTCACTCTCTGACCCGCGATCGAAGGTTACTATCTGGCACTGTTCATTAGTTGCATCAAACAGCTCAGCTGTCCTTCGCGTTTGAGAAAAGAAACAGTACTCAGGTGTATTCACCCCCCCTCTACACCTGACTCTTGTCTCCGGACCAACACCAACAAATCTGATGTCAAAACATAGCTGCCAATACTGCTGAAGAAAGTCAGTGTGGAAAAGGACATCAAGATTCAGAGAATTCGCTCAGATAGTTCCTCAACTCAGTCATTAAAGAGTACTGCGATAAAGAGGGGATTCAACATGAGACTTCACCAGCTCGCACCCCTCAGCAGAACGGTCTTGCTGAACGGAAGAACAGAACACTAAAAGAAGCAGCAAGAATGCTCCTAGCAGACTCTGGACTACCCTCAAAATTCTGGGCTGATGCTACTAACACCGCCTGTTACACTCAGAACCGCTCACTACTCATAAAACAACACATGAAGACGCCATACGAACTGTGGAAAGGGAGAATTCCTTCTATCTCTCATTTTCATATCTTTGGCTGTCCTTGCTTTATCCACAATAGCGGGAAGGATCAGTTAAAGGTCTTTGATAGCAAATCTGATCAAGGAGTTAACTTAGGATACTGTCGAGTCAGTAAAGCCTTCAGGGTCTTTAACTATCGGACTCTTTGCGTGGAGGAAAGTCCTAATGTTATTTTTGATGAGTTTGTTATTGATGACAGGAAACCTAAGAAGACAAATCCTGAAGATGTCAGCAGCAAGCTACAGGATCTCACAATGAATGACAAAGCTGAGAAGATCCAGCATTGTTGGGATGATGAGTCAGACGAAGAAGAAATCTAGATCCATCCCGCAAGCACTGTAGCTAACCTGGTTGATTCTACAGAACATAATCAACTTCAGGTAACAATGGTCGATGAGGAAGCCTAGTGGTAACTGAGACCTCTATTAAGAATATAAACTCAGGGGGAACAACTAATGTTCCTGAGCTAAATGCCTACGATCCCCGGAAACTCAGTAGACCCTAACCTTCTTACTGAATTGCTTCAATCACAGAACAACACTACTGAAATGCCTAACACTCCTGTTGACTGTACATAAGTAATCTCAGAAGAAGAAGCCAAACTCAGACGTTCATGGCTAGATGCTCACTCTTCTGATCTAATTATTGGAGATCCATCAGCAACACTAAGGACAAGATTCAGACTAAGTCAAGGAGAAAGCGCTCTTTACTCCTGTTTCTTGTCTACTGAAGAACCTCAGATGATAGAGGATGCTCTCAACGATGCTGACTGGGTCATTGCCATGCAAGAGGAGCTGAACCAATTTGTCCGAAATGAAGTTTGGGAGCTTGTTGAAAGACCTAGACATCAACACGTAATCGGTACTAAGTGGGTCTTCAAGAACAAGCGAGACGAAAACAACATCATACTAAGAAACAAGGCTCGACTTATTGCCAAGGGATACTGTCAAGCAAAGAGAATAGACTTTGATGAAACGTTCGCACCAGTCGCCAGATTGGAAGCCATTCGTCTATTCCTAGCCTATGCAACATATCAAAGATTCAAAATATATCAAATGGATGTTAAGTCAGCGTTTCTGAATGGCGTGCTGAAGGAAGAAGTCTACATGGAACAACCGCCCGACTTTCACCAGGGACATCAGGTTTATAGACTTCGGAAAGCTCTGTATGGGTTAAAACAAGCACCTAGGGCTTGGTACGACACCCTGTCAGACTTTCTTCTTAAGAAAGGTTTTCAGAAGGGGACAGTAGATCGCACTCTGTTCAACATTAAGTCAGGCGATGACATTCTACTAGTGCAGATCTACGTGGACGACATCATTTTCGGATGCAGGAACGTGTCTATATGTCAACAATTCAAGAAAATGATGAAGTAGAAGATCGAGATGTCCATGATGGGGGAGATGAACTACTTCCTTGGATTTCAAGTGAAGCAATCACCTGAAGGAATATTCATCAACCAAGCCAAGTACACTCGAGACCTGCTGAAAAGATTCGGCTGCGACTCATGCAAGCCAGTCAAGATCCCCATGAACACGAATTTTAAAATCGATCTAGACAAAGAGTGAGCTTATGTTAACTCTACTGATTATAGAGCTATTATTGGTTCTTTATTACATTTAATAGCAAGCAGACCTGACATAACTTATGCTGTAGGTGTATGCGCAAGATTTCAGGCAAATCACAAGCGAAGTCATCTAAACTCAGCAAAGAAGATTCTACGATACCTGAAGGGAACACCTGACGCAGGGTTATGGTATCCTGCTGATGATAATCTGATTATAACTGACTATTCTGATGCTGATTATGTAGGATGCAGGATAGATCGAAAGTCAACTTCTGGAACGTGTCAGTTCCTAGGCAGCAAGCTGATATCTTTGTTCTCAAAGAAACAGCACTCAGTGGCAACGTCCACTACTGAAGCTGAGTATATGGCTGCTGGAAGTTGCTGTGCCCAAATCCTTTCGCTTCGACAACAACTGCGAGATTATGGTATTACTCAAGATGAAGTGCCCATCTACTGCGACTCCACTAGTGCAATTGCAATAACTCAGAACCCAGTTCTCCATATGAGATGCAAGCACGTGGACATTTGACACCACTTCATCCGAGACCATGTCGAGAAGAAGGATATCAAGATGGAGAAAATTCATAGTGATAAGCAAAGGGCAGACATACTGACCAAACCGCTAGCTGAAAACTGATTTAGAGAACTATCAGTCGAGCTAGGTCTACTGGATCCTACTGACTCGAATCAGTAAGAAAATTTAGTACGACTGGTCAGAAGTAAGACTCAATACTTGATTCAGTAGGGTGAATCATATCGTACATAGTAAGGGGGTACATGGTACCTTCAGTGTCACAAAGATTCTCCTAAGTCATTTTCGGATTAACATGATCGTAAAAGTTCAGCTGAAGAGGTTTGCGTATTAGATTCTTTAATTTTCTCATAAGCATGCTCGCATTTATTAACTCATTCATTTGCATTCAGTGGCATGATTTTCATTTATTTTCCGCCACAAATTTTTTAAGGATAAAGTCAGTAGAAACCGTTTTCATTTAAAATGCCTTATCATTTGAACTGCCTGCAACACATTTAATGCATGTCTTCTCACCTTACCCTAACTGTGCAAATCTTACGTGGGTCTAGTTTAGAGGTAGCTAAGTAATCATTCCATTTATAAAATCAAATCTGAACTGTTTAAGAAAAGCGAGATTTTATCCTGATCGTCCGATCTTAAAACCCTTGACATTCAAATCTTATAAAATCTGTACCTTTTCTCTCTAAACACACTTTATGCCATTTTCGACTTAGTGCTTCGATCATCGTCTTAATCTGCTGCATAATGTTGACTGCTTATATCCTTCTAAAGCTCTTTGATACCGGTGAATTTCTTATCTATCTGAAATCTATGTATCTAACTCTATTTTCAAGTGCTAACACATTTATTGCAGATTTCTGATATAATGGCGCTAGTATCGACCCCTTCCAACATTGAGGAGATCATCGTTTCCAAGGTTCAGTTTGAACCCACGAATGGCTTTCCACCTAGCGGAGTTGCCATACATGGAGCCGATCTTCTCCGCCCTCGAGACTTCGGGACTGAAGCTTCTTCTGACGAAGCACCCGAAAGCGTACCTACCCAGACAGGTGGTAGAGTTTTTCTACAACCTGCGTTCCGTGGAGGATATGGATGCATAGGTGACTGCCATTGGCTATATGAGGGAAGTTGCCCCTCAGAAGTGGGAAGAAAGATTCGTGGACCTCAGCGTTCTTGAGGCGTTGAGGACGATATTTGAATTTCCTGACAGCGGGATCTCTCCTGTCGGATACAAGGAAGCTGAGCTGAATGATTATATTCATCGGTTCTATGGACGTGACGATGTCTCCTTCAAATCCGCCCTTCCGAAGAACCAGCTCCTGCCGGAGTATAGGGGCCTCGCATACATCGTAATTCACATCCTTACGAGCGCCGCTGGTTCCTTCAATCAATTATCCAAGCCTAGACTCCAGATCATGATGACTATAATAGATGGAGTCCAGGTGAATTGGGCGCAGTTCCTCGTGTCTGAGCTGAAGGCTCAGGCTCAGAAGTTTGTGACCACAGAGTCTGGAGAGAGAAGACTTATTTGTGTGGGCAAACTTGTGCCCATACTGATTGAGGACTCCGTGATAAGTCACGCGTCCTTCACGGACATGAAATATTTCGACCGCAAGCTGATCAAGTTCAAGACGAAATCAGCGGCCGAAAAGTCTATCGGACGTGGAGCTGAGCTTAAGAGGTCATCTACTGATCTGGCTCCACGTGCCGATCAGCCGAAAAAGAAGAAGCTATCCAAGTCTGGAGCTTCTAAGGCTGCTTCCCACCGCCCCCTCAGGAGGAAGAATTGCTTTGGACGCCGACACCGGCATAGAGGGTGCCACCTTAAAAGACAAAGTGCAGCGAGTCGAGCACGAGGAGACACACCGGAGAAGAAGGAGATGAACCACGTTGCTGAGGTCTCCTCTCGAAGAATCATCAACAGTTCAGGCTGAACCGTCTCCGTGCGGTGGGAGAGGTTGCTTTGAGCAATTTCGAGATAGCCCAACATCGGGATCTCGGTTAATGTTGCGATAAAGGGCAAGGACCCAGATGCTGCTGAGGTTCCTGAACTGGGACATCCTTGCTGATCTTATTCAGCAGCATTCTGCGCTCTCCTTACTGGTCGAGGAGCAACACATTCAGTCGGTGATAGGTTTTGGAGAACCTGCCGACATAGCCTCCTTCGAGGACCTCCGCTCAACAATGCTCTATCTTCTAGAGCTCAGGTCCTCACCTGAACCCGCCAGAAGCCCATCGCCGCCTTCTCATCATGATGATGGAGATGATGACCAGGCACCCAAGGATGCAGAAAAGGGAGATTCTGCTAAGGGAAAGACTCTCAGCGAGAAGGGCGAATCACCACCTCCTCCGGAATCAGGTGCTGCCCCTGTTGCTTCGTCGTCTAGATAGTAACAGCTCGCTGCCTCTGAGTAGAGGCTCGGTACCTCCTCCTATCTGATTAAGCCGATAGGTACCGTGTCCTCTAAGTCAGTCAATCGAGCCATAAGGAAGCAAGGAGACAAGAACCGTCTCCTAGCCAAAGATGTCCATCTCAAGCGAGCACAATATAGAAAGGCTCAGATAGAGAAGGTTGACCTACTGATTGGCGCAGTCAAGAAAGTCTCAGACGCTATAACTCCCAATATTCAGGAGATAGTCGAGACTGCGCTAGCAGCTCAGAAGGCAGACATGGCCGCCCAATGTCATCAGTTGCTCGAAGCTCAGCAGAAGAAATTCTCGGAGCAACTGTCTGCGAGCCTGGCTAGTGTCCAGACCACAATGGATGAGCGAAACAGGCTTGCCACCTCCAGTGTCCAAACAACCATCGAAACTCAGGCGGCAGCCCTGAAGCTCATTCAGAAGGAGATGACATACTCCCTCGATGCATCGCTCCTCAAACACTGAAATCAGACAGAGGCCCAAATCTGACAAATCCGCAAGGAACAGGAGGATGGACTCGGGTCTACTCCGTGATGCGATCGGGGACTTCAACACCACCTCTTCTCAGATCAAATCAGTTGTCTATGCACTCCAACTAGAGGTAGCAACCATTAAAACTCTCCTGTCCTCAGCAGATGATGCAAAAAAGGAGGAAGGAAGAGCGAAGGAGGTGTTGACGGAGTCGGTAGTGAGGGAACATCTCAAGGGGGAAAGTTCAGCGCAGGCTGGAACGAGCTCGGTCCCCACTCCCTCAGTCCAAATCCCGTCAGTTGTCCAAGTTCCATCAGATGCTCAGCCCTCTGAACCTCAGCTGACCGCGCAGGCCGGGAGATCGAGTGAAGGATCCTCGGCTCAGGCGGACATTGAAGATGTGGCCCAATTCGTCTAAGGCTCTAATCACAAAGAAGAGCCCTTGCCAACTCAAAGGCCCGGGAAGGAGAAAGCTACTGAGAGCACTCCTCCTCCTTCTCCGTCGCCCAAATTCAAATCCCGAGAAGAGTAATAGGAATATGACAAGAGGGTGGCACAATAGCTGCAGGATCAGATAGATTATGAGCTGAGGATGGAGGAAGAAGCTAAGAAGAAGAAGAAGAAGAAGAGGGTCCCAATGTCCAGAACGTCAAAGAGTCAAGCGAAGTTGATCATGGCTCAGCGGAAGAAAGCACAATCTGCTCCGGAGCCTACTGAAGACTCTGACACGAACATCCACGCCCCTTGCTCAGCGGCTGAAAAATCTTCCAAAACTTACAGTGCGAGCAGAAGCGAGAGGACAAGGCGACTTGGGACGCAGTGCAGCAAGGGCTGAACATCAGGATTAGAAACAAACGCGCTGCAGAGATGAGAGAGAAGAAGAGGCAGGCTGATCTGGCTAAGATCATAGAACTCACTGAACAAGCAGCCAGAGAGCCTAACCTCGATCTTAGCAAGCAAATTCCGAGGACTTCCAAGTTCTTCCGGCGTGGTGCTCTGAAGCCTCATATGAAGAAAACTCCGCACCGCCGTGTCGACAAATGGATCCCATGGAATCTGAATGAAGAGTGGGAGGAGCTGAAGGACGACTTCATCAAAGCCTTCTATGTGTGGCAATGCTATCCTTCTGATATTTCGGCGGTCGATCTCTTTGATCAGTTCCTATATCATCACGACCCGAACTTCAGAGCTCAGATAAAGCTCTTGCTATTTAAGGAGAAGCTGCCATTCACTGCTCCTGCCTACCGCCAACTGAAGCCTCCCATGACCACTCAAGGTGTTGTCTGCACCAAGTAGATCGAAGAGGAAGTGGAGACAGCTGTTCGTCGCAACAATCTAGACCTTTTGACGACAGATGATCTCATCCCCATCCAAGCCCTCAGAGTCAGAATCTACAAGTCTTATGGGTTGGATGCTCCTGTTACTAAGTCTGGTGATTTCAAAGCGAAGATCAAGAAGTTCAGACGATAGTAGTTTCCTTTATATCTTCTGATGTATAGCATATGACTGATGTAATCCTGCCATATCTATAATATCAGTTTTTGCTTAGCCAGATAACTACTCATTGTTGAGGCTGTGTTTTCTTTGCCTCTCACACTGATCACCTAAGTGATCCTACATACACTCACATAACCTATTTTTTTTTCGATATGCATATGTTTTATCTGCTGATAACCCTTGCTATAATTGTTCAGTAGTTACTGAATCTTCTTGGGTTAGTAGTTTAGTACTTAGTGGTTTTGGCATCATCAATTAGGGGGAAATTGTTGGGTTATGAGTCAGTGGTCATTTAAATAATTGCTAAGGGGGTATTTTGAACTGACATCAGTAGTTCATGTACTTAGGACTTATTGTTGTGTTTCGGTAATGGGGGAAATTGTAGTGATTTTATCGCTATAGAATTGAAGATCCCAAAACCTGTCCTGTACCCATAGTGTGTTTTCGGACTTGATGATGTAATAGGCTAGACATGTTCTTATTTTCCTTATCTGTTTTATTTAATTCCTGTAAGGGGTATTTGTTGGTCTGAACTTCAGTAGGAAGTAAAATTCCAGAACCCCGTGTCATCAGTTTGTAAGAGCTCGTGTCCTCAGGTCTCCAGCTGAAAGTTCCCAGTAGAAGATTCCTATCAGCAGACCTCCGTTGAAGACACACTTTGAAGAGCTCAGTACTTTCAGAGTTATCAGCTGACCGTTATTAGTAGAAGAATTCGATCAGCCGACTCAGATGAAGAAGTTAGTATGATCGATCCAGATCTACTGAATCCGACAAGAAATGACTGCCCGACTATCATTATCATTCGAAAGACAATAGAGTATCATACGCGGATAAGTGAGAGTCAACTTAGATGAAGACTGATGTCTGACAAGTCTCACATACCACAAACCTCGACCAATGAGAAGCAACCAAAGCCTTACCTGCTCTGACACTAAAGCTGCTCTCATATACAGAAGCCAACCACTCTGCGGCGCTACTTAGAAAACTTATGGCTGTTTCCTAGGAAGTTTGTGACACGTGGCATCGTCCTCTCCAACGGATACATGCTTGGATCACGACTATAAAAAGAGAAGAGTTTCCAAGCTCAACGCACGGGACGTCAAAGGGAATACACACTCACAACATTAAAACTCTCTAGCGCATACAAGTCGATCCAGCGAAGAACTTGCTTAGTTGAATATCTGTAGTTCTTCTCTCTAGAGATTCTTTAGTTCCCTCTTCTCTATCTAAGCTCCACTGTTACATCCATAGCTTAGAACCTTCAAGGAGTTCACTTTCTGTGAATCGTTCTTATTGTAAGAACTCCTTCATTGTTGGAGAAAATCCCCTCCCCTTCAAACTTCAGTTTGATTTGTAAAGTCGCTAACGACTATAACTTAGAAAGGTCTGTCCAGCGCACAGATTCCTTGATGAGGCTTCCTCAGATTAATCAACTAGAATTCCTGTTCTACAGGACCGTGGACGTAGGATCTTGCGTATCCGAACCACGTTAAAAATTGCTTGTGTTATTTACTAATTTATTGCATCGTTCTCAAACCAAATTACAAACTCATACTTTGCATAAAACGTATTTAAAAGTGCACCACGTAAAACAAATTTGGTTTGCGAAAACATGTTTTCAAAAAGAGACAAAGTTTATCGGGCCCCACACTTATCCGCACTAAACTCTCCGACTGAGGTCTTAATAGTATCAAAAGTCACTAGGACGGACTCAGCAGTTGAGACACTCTGACCCGCGATCAGAAGGTTACTATTTGACACTGTTCATTAGTTGCACTCTACAGCTCAGCTGTCCTTCGCGTTTGAGGAAAAACTTGTACTCAGGTGTATTCACCCCCCCCCCTCTACACCTGACACGCGTCTCCGGACCAACACGGGTTCACTTAGTTCTTAAAGCTGATTAGGTGTTAAATCTATTGATTATCCACCAACGTAGGTTGCATCTAATTTGGAGAAGTAATCATTTCTTTCTATTGATCTTTTTTGCTTTTAAGTGTTGCATGAGTAGGTCTTCCTGTTCTATTCTACACTTTAATCCGGAAATTGAAAAGACTGCAAAAAGGAATAGGAAGGCGATAAAGCTGCAAAAGCAACAAATTACGTCGCGAGCGTAAACCGCTTCGACTACCAAGACGAGAGGACATAACAAAAGTTGGTGATAGAACCGACGAACCGGAAGTCGAAATCGCTCCGGCTGGCCAAGCGGACCACTTTTCTGAAGAGAGCAGTTCAGAATCTAAAGAATAAATCATGGCCGACGAAGAGGGAGCCAATCCAAAGATGAACTCAGGTTTGAGAAACTTGGGAGAGGACTTGCCCGGACCAATTCACATAACCACTACAGAGCAGATCGACGTGAAATTGAATTTGGTCGCGGCATGTCCAAAATTCTATGGAAAACTGAATGAGAATCCTTTCTCTTTTTTGGAGGGATTCAATCAAGTTTGCGACTTGCATAGGCAGGGCTACTTTGATGATTTCAAACTTAAAGCATTCCCCTTCACTCTTCAAGACGGAGCTCATGCAAGGTTTTCTGGTCTTCGACCTAGGTCGATTACTACTTGGGCTCAGATGCGTCAGACATTCTTAGACAAGTACTTCTCTCAATCAAAGACCTATGTTCTTAAAAAGGAGATTTAGGGAATTACTCAAGAACTTGATGAGTCCTTCGGAGCTTATTGGGAGCGCTTTGGGAAGCTAGTTGATAGCTGCCCAAACTATGGCTTTCTTGATGTGGATTTGCTGTAGTGTTTTTACCAAAGGATGACATACGAGTCCAAAACCATGGTGAACGTTGGGTTAAAGGGTAACTTTGCTAATCGTTACTATAATGATGCCAAGGCTATCATTGAAGGCCTTGCCGAGTCCACATCACAATATAAAGGTCCAAGGATGCAAAGAAGATCAGTCAACCTGTCGAGTGGAGACTTTCTAAACGATCTTGATATGAAGGTTGGGCTAAAAATGGAGGAGAAGTTCAACCAACTCGAAGATAAATTAGATCGTTTGTTCAAGGAGAAGAACTCCTCTTCTTCTTCATCATCACGCACGATGGCTGACCACACATGTGGATCATGCGGTCAGAGAGGGCATACTTCATTGCAATGTCATGGTGAGGATGCTAATGCAGTAGGTAATTGGAACGGACAACACAAGGTTCATCCGAACCTAAGGTGGAGACAAGAGGATCAAGTGCTGCAACCGACAAGAAACCCTCCCCCACAATCATACCAGTAGCCGACATATCAGCACCAACAATTTTAACCACCGCCGCAACAAGGGTATCAACAACCCTACAAGCCTCCGCATCAAAGGCAATTTCAGCACCAGAGTCAGCCGTCTGGCCAAATGGAGCAGAGCAGTTCGTTGGAGAAAATGAGGGCATATATGATTTCTTCTCAGAAGGATGCCATTGTCTATCAATAACGAATGGAAGAGGAGATAAATCAGTCCAAGAGGGATGATCAAAGTACTTTTGAGAACTTGTCAAAGCAAATCTCCAAGTTGAATTCTTCAATCTACGAAATGAAGGCTAGTCAAGGGCAATTACCGTCGCAAGTCCAGCCCAATCCGAATGATATGGCTAATGTAAGTCAAATTTGTATGTACGGTAAAAAAGAGGTTGAGTTCAAGAAGGAAATTTATGGAGAGCAAGGTGCTCGAACACACAAGCATGTGGAATTTCCACAAAGTCAAGTACAACAACTCATCCACCACTATGACAATTTATACCGGACACCTACCCTTGGTACAGAGCAACTCTACAGAGCCTCACATAAAATGACCTTCAAGCCAAAAATGTCAGTCGTGCCTCCGATTGGCCAAGCCGACCAGGGATCCTCTATGCTTGAAGAATTGATGTGCGAAATGATTGCTTCTCAAAAAGATGTCATTGCATATATGAAGCAGATGCAGAAGGAAATAACTTCAAATAATGATGAGATTCAAGCCATGAAGAGAGAGATGCAACAATCGAAGTGGGAGCAACAAAATATATTGGAAAATCTGACCACGCAAATGTCCAAGTTGATCACTTCGCTTAGTGAGATGAAAGGAAGCCAAAGACAATTACTTTCCCAAACCCAACCTAATTCGAACTCCTATAATTGCAGCCATATCATGTTGAGGAGTGGAAATGAGTTGCCCGAACCAACACCGAAGGCGAGCCCTCAAAAGAATCAATCTGAAGCAGTACAGACCGACAGACTGGCCAAGCCGAGCACTCCGACAGAATCTGTAGCAAGGCCGAATGCTGAAGAAGACGAGCAGACTGACAGGGAGGGTCGAACTGCCCAGATAGAGCCTGAAAGTGTGCTTCCGCCACCATTTCCTAAGGCGTTGGAGAGGAACAAACACCGAACAAGGGGTATATGGATTACTTGAAGATTTTCGAGAAGTTGGAAATCAACATACCTTTCTTAGAAGCCGTGAAGATTCCCCAATTTGGGAAATTTTTCATAGCGGGTAAAATCCATCAGTATGGGAAGGTGTTGATGGATACTTCGGTATCGGCTATCATCTAAAAGATGTTGCCCGCCAAGTGTGTGGACCCAGGTATGTTTACTTTACCTTGTCTTATGGGTAATGTGATGGTTAAGAAAGCTATGTGTGATTTGGGTGCATCTATCAATGTTTTGCCACTTTCTGTGTATAAACAATTAACTGGAGTAGAATTAGTGGCTATTGGGGTGATTATACAACTTGCTGATAGGTCATGCATTGCTCCAATAGGTTTACTAGAGAACATCCTAGTCAGAATCAATAATTTTGTCTATCCTACCGATTTCTATGTTATAGATACCAATGATAGGCAAGTTGAGGGTATTGCGGGTGTTCTGTTAGGTAGGCCGTTTTTGAAGACTGTTAGGGCGGTGATTGATGTTGATGAAGTTTCCATAAGTGTTAAGTATCATAATGAAATTTATGTTCATTACATTATGGATGCACTTAAGAAATCTAATGATCATGAGAATGAAGTTGCACTTTCTACTGACGCAATTGAGAGCTTTGTCCAATAATATCTTGAGACGCATTTGTTGCAGGATAAGATGGAACTCACTCTCACGCATGGATTTGCTGATTTGGATGCAAAGACAAGAGGGATGAAGAGATTAAGGAGAGCATCATGGCACTCTATGAATCACCCTAAGTTGCTACTGTTGGAAGTATCGCTCACTTGACCAAGCAGGCGGATTCTGATAGAATTTTATCATTTATAGGGAAACCACCAGATAAAGCTTGTTATTCTGCCTCTGTACAGAATGTGCTCCACTTGCCCAGGCAGAGCGTTTACAGCAGACTGTTATCTTCTAATGATCAGCCTTGCATTTCAAAGTTGAAGCCACATGCTGAAAGAGACAAGCAAAGGGCAGCAAGGGAGCAGACTTCCATCATTTGGCAAGTGGATAGGCCATCAACCAAGTGTGAGAAAGAGTTTTGGAGAGAGGCCTATGATGATTCCATGTAGTATAAAGACCGTGGGAAGAGATTGCATCGGGTGTTCATGGTAGTGGATGAGACTCCACTATGCATACCTTCACAAAATTGACCCTTTAAGAGGAAGTATAGCCAAAGACTGTAAAGAGAGGCACCACCGGGAGGCAACCTGAGTTTACTTTCATTTATTTCCTTTGATTTTATCATTTTTTGGTCATTGTCTTGTGTTGTTTTTCCAGATCTTGGCTAGGAAGGATGATGTGGACTTAAGTGAAAGGAGGAAGTTTCATCGTCGGTTTGATGAGCTAGAGCTGACTGTCCTGCCCCTTCTGCCTAGGCGGGGCGATAGGTGATGCCATTATCCCCCATTGTTTTTATTTGTTCTTTGTGTTTGTGTTTTTCTTTTCGTGTTTTATTTGTTTGTTTTCCCTTCACTTGCGCTTTGGTAAAGATCAGGTGTAAGGAGAGTCGTTCTTCTTTTTGTTTTGTGTTTTTGTCATGTTTCTCCATCCTTGTTTTTTTTTTCTTGCGTGAGGGCACCAAGGTTTTAAGTGTAAGGAGGGAGGTCTTTACGTCGTTTCACTTTGTGTCGTCCTTTCTTTTGTGTCGTCGAAGCATGCCAGAATTTGAAGTTTTTGATGCACTCTTGTTCTTTGTTTAAGCATGTTTAATTCGTGCTTTATGTTTAAAGATGCAGGCATGTTAGTTGTTGTGAAGAGTAGGACTTGGTGCACATTTGTATGTAATTTGGGATGATGAATAATAAGTAATTAGTGGATCGAAATTTTATACACACTCCGTATATTAGACTTGAGCCTTTAAAGTAGGACACTTCCTACAAATTTCTTTGAGAGTGTTGTCCACAAAGTTGCAATAAATATGAGTCATTTGTGATACATGATAGGAGGCACTAGGGATTAAACCATTTGGCTGCAACAATACTTTCCTACCTTACATTGTCCCCTAGTGAACACATTTGAGCCTAGTCCGATTCTTTGATTTAGTCAGAAAATATTAGCCGATGCCTTTTTAGCTTTCTCTTTTCCCTTGTCATTGCATATCTTACACGCTTATTTAATATTAATCTTATTATGTATTCTTTGCCTACCTAATTTTTGCATGCTACAGATTATTAAATGGCCGGAAGTTCATCGAAAAAAATTAGTCAGAAAAAAAAAATGCATTTGAAATAGCAGAAAATACGGCCTGCATGACCAGACAGACGAGTATGTACCCAGTTTGTTTCCAAAAAAGAAAAGGGGGTACTTATGTTTAAATTGGTATCATTTGATGTATAATTCAGATTACAAGAAGGGTACTTATGTTTAAATTGGTAGCATTTGAAGTGTAATTCTTTAGTGGTGGGTGATGTTTATCTATTCTTGATTATCTCATGTTAAGCGAGTATGACATGCATGTCATTAATTCACATTTGATGGAGCTTAGAACCCCTAGGACCCTTACCAACGAAAATTTGTCTAAGTCCTAAGCCCCATTACAACCGAAAGAGAAAGACCTCCTTGATTTTGCAGTTGTGACAATCTTTTATCGTGATAGAGTGGACTATGTTCTTTGAGTGGCTTGACCGGACCTATACTAGAGAGTGTTGAGTGAACCGTGAGGATGATCAACTTTTGCTTAGGTTTTTGACCAAGTTGATGTTTGTATGCCTTGTCTAAAATTTGCAACTCTACTTGTTTGATGAGATTCATGTTTGCATGGTTTGACATGTTTGCTTAGTTCTTTGAGTGTGGAGATTACGGATATGATTGGTATTGCTTCTTATTTTTGTTTCGTGTCTTGTTCTTGTCTTTGTTCTTGTATTGCTTCTTGTCTTTGTCTCGAGTCTTTGTCTTTGTCTTTTCTTGTCGTATTCTCGTCTTGTGTCTTTTTATTTTGAGTCAAGTATTGGGGATTGACTGAATTTGAATAGTACGCATTCCTTTGTGTTTCTTATACTTGAGGGCAAGTATGGTTCAAGTGTAATGAGGTTTGATGAGTCTAATTTGTACTATACAAATTCTGTCTGTTTTGGCGCCCGCCTGGGCAGTTGGATCGTATTTCTGTGCTGTCTTGCAGATTTTTCATGCTGATGTGGCAGTGACGAGTTGCTGAGGTGGCAAGCTCGATTTGGGGTGTAAAAGATGGATTTTTGGACGAAAATTTGTAGAAGGAAGGTGGAGGATAAGGAAAAGAAAAGATATGGAAAGAATTGGATATGATCTTTCCATATCGGAGATGAAAACCTAATTCTACAAGGAAAAGGAGCCGCCATATATATAAGGAGAGAGACGGACGAAAATCAACCTTTTTTTACACCATTCCAAGACCGAGAGAGAGAGACAACCGAGTCAGGGATCTATTCCTTTCTTTCTAGTTCGGATTTGGAGACACAAACACTACTTTACTTTCGTTTCTTAGTTTAGCTGAGGAGATTTCGATTTGTGCGTATGTTTGGATGATTTGGATTCATATTGGTATCTTCTGATCTTTTAGTTTAAATTTCGTTTGCATTCGTGTTTTAAATCACTTCGTAGAGTTGCTTTGATTCTCGTGCAATTAATTTCCAAGTTTCAGCATGTTTAGGGTTCTGCCCAGTTTTATGGTCCGCCTACCCAGTCGGACCCATATGCGTAGCTAAATTCTTTTTAGGGGCCGACGAGATGTGAAGCACACACTTTAACGAATTCGTGAGACTTATGCTTTAATAATTAATCACATAAGTTCCAAATTAATCTTTGTTAATTAATTGGATTAGTTAATTTAGAGTTGATCACCAAATGTTAGTTTAATTCATAGCTAATTTAGTACTTCCATCATTTCTCGTGGGATTAGGCTAAATAAGTAGCACGATTGTTCTAAGAACAATAAGACTAATTTGGTAGAGACTATTAGATGCCCACCATACGAGTAGGCTCCTAAATCGATTTCCCTTAGTTCTTAAAGCTGATTAGGTGTTAAATCTATTGATTGCCCACCAACTTAGGTTACATCTAATTTAGAGAAGTAATCGTTTCAATACCCACCATGGCGAATAACGAATAATTAAGGGGGAATAGGGATGTGTCAGTTTAATTACGGCGTCCTACAACTGATTGATTTATAGGGATTAATTTATCTTTAGTGTCGATGATCGATTTTGTGTGTGTGAATCATCTTGCTGGACCCATTTCTTCGCATACGTTTATTCGCATATTTATTCCTGCTTTTTACTTTCGTGTTTTAGGATCTAGAAAACTCCAAAAATTGCGTGGTCGCTAACCAACCCCATAGATTAATAGAAATTTAATTTTAAATCTCCGTTCCCTGTGTTCGATACATGTTTGCTATACTAATCTAAGTTCTTGCATTTTGCAGGATTTATTTGGTGAAAACAACTATCACCAGCTACCTTTTTCAACACATATTTCCAAACACCGATAGAATTGCAAATCAGCAACTTTCAATCACTTTCAACAGCTTTCTACACTTATCAATAAGCTTCAGCTACTCTAAAGTAGGGGTGTTCGGTACGGAATACCGTACTATTTTTTCCATATTACATACCGTATTGATAATGTTCGATATGGGAAAAGTCATATTGTTACCATACCGATCATTTAGGTATGCCATAGTTTGGTATACCGAAGGTTCGGTGTATCAAATCTCCATGCCGTTGTCATACCGCTCTTTTGGTATACCGTACCGCACTTAAAGTATACCGTAAACTTATTCTATGTTTTTTTTTTATAAAAAAGGCAATAAAATTATTAATATTGTTTTTCAATAAAATTAATTAATCTATATACTTTGAATGAATTTGTTAATATTACGATTTAATGTTTATGAAGTTGAAAAATATAAATTCTTTATCCATTTCATGATTTAATAGATAATTAATGTGATTTTTTGTCAAATAAAGTTATGTCATTTAAGTGAATTTATGATATAACATTAAGATTGTTTGATATGAGTAACATATTTTTGTAGCAATCCGTGTTCAAACCCAATAACCAACATTGTTTCACTTTTTTACACAAAATATATGCGGTATGAACTTAGATATGCGGTATACATCGGTATGAAAAATATCTCATACCGTTACCGTACTGAAAAACTTCGGTACGGTATGATACCTTACCGAAAATTACAGTATGCCGAAAATTCGGTATCTTTGATATTTTTTCTATACGATATGCGCAGTATACCAATTTTTCGATTTACCGTAACACCCTACTCTAAACACCTACTATGTATATCACGAAAATATATAAAGAATTCTCTCAAAGATAATTTATTTTCTTCAGTTCTCTGACCACCCAGAGGAAGAAAAAGGTCGGGACACAGATCAGAAGATCTAACACAGGAGCAACAATCAAAGCCGCGGCAACATACGAAGGAGGAAGGTAGCGTTTATAACCATCAATTATCCTTCAATTGGTATCAGAGCCTGGTTTAGGCTCTGATTGTTGCTGTTAGATGTATGATTAGGTTTTATTTCGTCGTTATCGGGCTATTTTCGTGTTTGGGGCGGCTTGCGAGCCACTGTGTTAACCCCGTTGTAACATTTTTCTCGTGAGAAAATCCACGAGTAGATTATAGGACCTATTTGTTATGTGATTGTACTATTTTTGTACTGTAATTGGTCTGGGAGGCACGAAAAACGAGATGAAGAAGAATATGATTTTCGCAGCGAAAACCCTAGTTTTCTAGGGTTCTACCGCATCTTGCGGCGGAGATTCCTGGCGCGTCCAATGTCTGATCGACGATCAGCTTGAACCTATGGAATCCTCGTCTTACGAGCTTCACGTCGATAGGTCGTAAGGGATCATCCGATCCCGGATGCGATCGGAATTGACGTATGAAGTTGGCTGCTCGTTATGAATTCGTTCCGTCGAATCGTTTGAAATTCAGGAAATTGCGGAACTAATCTCGGCCGGAGTCCGTTACCCGGTTATCGTGAGTGTTCCAATTACATTTCCCATCTTTCAATTGATCGAATCTCGGCTCGGAAAGGGAGAATTCAGGCGGCGAAAGTCGGCGGCGACGGAGGCGCGATTTATTGCGCAGACCCATCGCGATGGCGGAAATCGCCGGCTGTTTGGCACGGCCCAGACATCTGGACGACGTCAAGAAGCAGCGGGGATGGTGGCAGAGGGTCGGGGACGGCCGAGGACAGCGCGACAGCGCTCGTCTGCGGCGGTAGACGCGCTGCGCGCAGGCACAGATTTGCGCCGCCGCAGGCGGCTTCTCGGCGCGGGGCTGCCGGTTCTCGACTCGCCGTCGTTCGGCGCGCCCCTGGGTGCCGGCGTCCGGTAGAGAACCGGCCTGTAATGGCGGCGGCGACGGCAGTTTGATGAAGGTGATAATGACGTGGCGTGCCACGTCAGCACTAGCTTCCACGTGTGTGCCACGTGTCTGCCACGTGGCAGACGAACCTGATGACATGGTCGTACAATTTTCGATGCAGTTTTCGACGCAGTTTCCAGATTCGAAGATTTTGAAGATTTCGAAGATCTGTATTTTGATCGGGCAATGTAATAGTTAGGAATTACGTGTTTTAAAGCCCGATAACGAATTTAAATTTCCTATTTGCGTATTTATCTTTTATTATGCTTTAGCATGCGATTATGTAATTAATTGCGCTTAGAAAAGCATGTAAATAGGATTTATGTCGTTATTAAAGCATGTTTTATTTTTCGCGAGCACGTTTTATTATGTGCGCTTATAAATTGCATGCTTTAGGAATTATGTGGATATTCATGATTCGTAATAAATCTTTTGATTAAAAAGACTAAGCAACATTAAATTAAATGTTTAATTAGATTCCATTAATTTGGATATTAAACACTTAAATGGACCTCCATTAATTGGACTCTACACAAAAGTAGTAAGATTATGTGAGTAAACGTCCACCTGCGTGGCTTGTTTGCATCTTTGAGCTACAAGTTTTGTGAGATGAGTTTTTCAAAAACAATATTTGATTATTATTGAGTAATGGGAGCGAAGCCGTAAACGTCCACCTGCGTAGCTTGCGTGTCTAGTAAACACGAGTACTCTAGAAGATAATAATTAAATAGGATGGCTAATTAGATCAAATTGAATGCGGCATGGTTCAAGTAAGTATATCAATTTCGAGAATTTGATTCTATGTTGGTCAAATTAATGGTCAATGCTTAGATGTCACCGCAGGTACAATTCACTTCCCTCGAAGTCCCTTCCCGCGTTTTAATAGTGACATGGTCCAGAATATCAAACTATTAATTCCATTCGTCTTAAGAACCTAGACGTGGATTGAAATTAAAGAGCTAGGTAAATAGCTTGGTTTAGGGTTACGCTAGTAAACGTCCACCTGCGTGGCTTGTTAGTGGAATTTCTAGAGCGGTTCGAGGTTTTTAACATCATTATTTTTTTCAAAAGGTTACAATGATCGTTAATTACGAATTATGTGCAAATAATTTTTCCTTACATGCTTTATTTTTAATTATTTTTCAGATATGTCTGTTCAAGCTGTTGTTAATGGTCTTATGAGCCGACCCTTAAAGGGTATTGGCAAATTTAAAGAGTGGAGGGGAAACCTTACACTAATGTTCCAGAATGAGAAGATCTTGTATGTTCTCAGTACCCCTGAACCTGAACTCCCCGAAGAAGAGGCGACTGAGGAGCAGATAAGGGAATCTGAAAAGTGGATAGAGGATAATGACAAGACTCGTTTTATCATTCTATCCACTATGGTTGATTCTCTTGCTTCACAGTATGAAAACACGCATCATGCTGGAGTGATAGGGATTCCATGGCTGAAAAGTTTGGTGAGACCGATAGATCTCAGAGATTTCATCTTCTGAGGCAGGTTACTACCTGCAAAATGGCTGAAGGTGCATCTGTGCAGGATCATGTTTTACATATAATCGAGCTGCTAGACCGGCTTGCAAAAGTGGGTGGTGTCTTGGATCTTGGCATCAAGTTAGACGTCATTCTACATTCACCACCTAAGTCATATGAAAATTTCCGCCTAAATGTACTGAATGAACTTATGAGTGAGTTAATTACTGCAGAAGGAATCATGGATCAGACTAAAGGTAAAGGAACCCAAATCTTGAACACTTCTAGCAGCTCAAGGAACCCTCCGAAGGGTAGATTCCAGAAAAAGGGCAAGAAGGCTACGAATGTTAAGAAGAATAGTGGGAGCACGAAGTTAGCACCCACTGTAGGGGTTCAAAAACCTAAGGGGAAGTGTTTCAAGTGTGGTAAGGTTGGACATTGGAAGACTGAATGTCCCAACTTCAAGGCAAAACAAAAAGGTACACGCATCGCCTTAGTAACTGAAACTGTGCTTGTTTCCGCATCTACCCATGAATGGGTAGTAGATTCCGGAGCAACTAATCATGTTTGTTACACCTTGCAGGGGTTCTGCAGAAAAGGGTTCTGGCTGATGGCGAGGTGGTGGTTTCCATGGGCAATAGATCGCGAGTTCCAGCTATTGCCATAGGAGAGTTACATTTATATGTTTTAGACTCTAGTTTAGTATTAAGAGATGTTTTATTGGTGCCTGAGTTTAGGCGAAACATTATTTCCGTTTCAAAACTTTTTATTGTGGATGGTTATAGATCTGTTTTTGATGATCAAATTTTGATTTCAAAAGGGAAAGATCTTATCTGCAATGGGACTTTAAATGTATCTCTATATACTATTACGTCTAATCCATGTACATGTGTTAATGTTGCTTCCTCATCATTAAATCCTAAGAAGAGGAAAGAATCTTCTAAGGTAAACCAAACTCATCTATGACACTTAAGACTAGGTCACATCAATCTAAATAGGATCCAAAGGTTGGTGAAATATGGATCATTGGAGTCTCTCCAAGTTGAACCATTTCCAACTTGCGAATCCTGCTTGGAAGGTAAGATGGTGACTAGGCCTTTTAAGGCAAATGGTTATAGAGCCACAGAAGCATTAAGTTTGATACATTCTGACTTGTGTGGACCTATATCTACACAAGCTCGTGGAGGGTATGAGTACTTCGTCACATTTCCTGACGATTACTCGAGGTATGGATATGTTTACATTCTTCGCCACAAGTCGGATTGCTTGGAAACCTTTAAGGAATTCAAGGCAGAAGTGGAGAAGAAGTTAGGTAAAGAAATCAAAACACTGCGATCTGATCGTGGTGGGGAATACCTATCCAATGAGTTCAAGGACTACTTGACAGAATGTGGGATTACATCCGAACAGACAGTACCGGGCACGCCTCAGCAGAATGGTGTGTCAGAGAGAAGGAACCGAACTCTCCTAGAGATGGTTCGGTCCATTATGAGTTATGCAACTTTGCCTGTTTTCTTTTGGGGATATGCCCTAGAGACTGCAGCATACTTGCTGAACTGTGTGCCATCCAAGTCGGTTGACACGACTCCAGTCGAGTTGTGGAGCGGGCACAAGCCCAGTATGCACCATATAAAGATTTGGGGGTGTCCTGCTTATGTGTTGAATAAACAGGCCGACAAGTTGGATTCACGTTCAGAGGTTATGCTGTTCATAGGATATCCGAAGGAAATGAAGGGTGGTTATTTTTATGATCCTAAAGAACAGAAGATCATGGTTAGCACCAACGCTCAGTTCTTAGAGGAGGATTATATTAGTAATCATAAGTCTCGAGTCGAGATCATCCTTGAGGAATTACAAGGTGATCGAGATCCACTCACAGAGCCAATTGTGCAAGATAGAGCTCCACAAGCAACTGCACAATCTATTAACACAACTCCTGACACTCTTCGACGTAGTGGGAGGGTGATATTTACACCTGATCGGTATATGTTCACTGGGGAGACTTCTGACCATCTCCCGGCAGATGAACAAGACACCGTGGATCCCTGGACTTACAACGAAGCAGTGGGAGACGTAGATGCAGATTCATGGAGAATCGCCATGGACTCAGAATTTAAGTCCATAACTGATATGGATGTATACGAGATCACTGAACTACCTGAGGGCTGTAAGGCTATTGGTAGTAAGTGGGTATCCAAAAGAAAGAGAGGATCGAATGGAGAGATCATGGCATTTAAGGCCAGGCTAGTGGCAAAGGGTTTTAGCTAGAAAGAAGGTATCGATTATGAAGAGACCTTCTCGCCTGTAGCAATGATCAAGTCTATTAGAATTCTCCTTGCCATAGCAGCTCACATGAACCTAGAGATCTGACAAATGGATGTCAAGACCGCATTCTTAAATGGGCACCTTGAAAAAGGTAGAGACATCTATATGAAACAACCAGATGGTTATGTGAAGGAGGGCGAAGAGCATCTAGTTTGGAAGCTTAAGAAGTCTATTTATGGACTTAAGCAAGCTTCCCGGTTATGGCACCAGTGTTTTGACGAGGTAGTCAAATCCTATGGTTTTGTATCCTGTCCTAACGAGGTGTGCGTGTGCCGCATTTGTGTTAATGGAACAGTGGTGTTTCTTGCACTTTACGTAGATGACATCCTTCTCATTGGCAACAATGTTGAAGTGTTATCAGATGTAAAGACATGGTTATCCGAGCAGTTTCAAATGAAGGACTTAGATGAAGCTGCTTACATCCTTGAGATCAAGGTTATACGAGATCGCAAGAAAAGGATGTTAAGCTTGTCACAAGCGTACTACATTGATACTGTCATTGCTCGTTTCAGCATGCAAAATGCCAAGAGAGGTTCGGTTCCTTTCAGACATGACATTTTTCTATCCAAGAATCAGTGCCCTAAAACGCATGAAGAGATAGAAAGTATGAGACTAGTACCATATGCTTCCGCTGTCGGTAGTCTCATGTACGCAATGCTTTGTACAAGACCAGATATCTTATATGCTGTAGGCATGGTCTCAAGATATCAGTCTAATCCTGGACAAGCGCACTGGACTGCGGTTAAAAATATTCTCAAGTACCTTAAACGGACTAGAGATTATAGAATTGTTTACCAGTCAGACAGTCTAGTGCCTTTGGGTTATACGGACTCGGATTTCCAAGCTGACAGAGACGAGAAGAAGTCGACCTCGGGTTATGTGTTTACCTTGGGAGGTGGAGCCATTTCATGGAGGAGTGCAAAGCAGAAAAGCATTGCGGACTCAACCATGGAAGCAGAGTATGTGGCTTCTTCAGAAGCCTCAAAAGAGGCAGTTTGGCTCAAGAACTTTCTCCAAGATCTTGATATTGTTCAGAATTTGCCTAAGGCAATCACGATTTATTGTGATAATGCGGGTGCAGTGGCAAATTCTAAGGAACCTAGATCTCACAAGGCGTCTAAACACATAGGCAGGAAGTACCACATTATACGAGAATTCGTAAATCGAGGCGATGTACTCATAGTAAAGATCGGAACAGAAGACAACCTAGCTGATCCATTCACAAATAGCTTACCAATTCCGGCTTACGAGAAGCATGTTCGTGGCTTAGGACTGGTAGAGATACCCCCCACTTAGGACTGCAGAAACTTTTGTATAAGTGGGAGAAGAGGAGTGATAGATAGGATTTGAAGCTAAATACTAGTTTGTACCTAGAACTGACACATTGTATACTAAAAGTTTGCTTTAGTATAAGTGAGAGAATTGTTGGAATTTTGTATACTGGAAGCACTTTTTATGCTTGTATACAATGTGTTTTTGTCCTTACCACTGTTTTATTCTCCTATCTGATAAATATGTATATTTGCACATGTTATCCTTTATCTTGTATAAAAGTTAGATTTGTGTGGTGTGTTGGGTATCATAGAAGACAACACAAATTGGTTGAACTGACAAGATATAAACAGTTATCACAGCTGAAACAACTTAAGGATAAGTTGTCGGTTTAAGCTGCAGTTTAGATAAGAAGTGGCTTGTCTTAGCTGCTTGTCTTTACTGGTACACTTAAGGTGGTGTATTGACGGATCACAGTGAGATGTGTTTTCCTAACTGACCTTAGTGGAGAACCAAGATCTCGGTGACTTAGCTGGTCTTAAGCTTGGTAAGACTTCAGCTGAGTGCATTTGACTATCTATCACTTTGACCTACTATGGTGAACGCCATCGCGACCGGATCTACGCATCTTGGGTGTTCGTAGTTATTCGTAGCTCATGCTGGTTGTCTGTATCTTGCAGCCGTATCCTAGTAAAATGGGTTGATAATATCCCCTGAGAAACTCGAAAGGATTAGCACACTAAACCCGGCGGGTTGATTAAGTTTAGGTGTGTTAATAAGGTCGAGTGGTACTACTTAGGAATATAAGATGTTAATTAATTTAAGCTGTCAGTGAGCTTAATTAATTAACGGATATTTCTATCTTAAATACGGAGATCGATTAAGTCTTAAATACAAGCCCTTGCTCAATTTGGGAGAAAGGGGTAAGTCAGCACGGATTCTCTAGTGGAATGAATCTGTGTTTATTAATTAATTTTGCTCTGGGCTGAGCATGGATAATTAATTAATTTTAGGCCCAACTTTATTTCTTGTATTGGATCCCTGATCTGGCCCAATTAGTTGCCTAGTTATTTATTGTCTCTCAGAAATAATTATTAATGGATTAATGTATTTTTTACATTATTTAATAATGTTATTTATCTGGAATTAATTGGCTGGGCCAATTAATTGATAAATATTAGTAGCCGAGTAAATTAATTAATTATATTATGGGCTGGTTATGTGGAAGCCCATTAGAAATATAATTAAATTAATGGGTTACAAATATATTAATATTATATTGGCTTCTGAAGCCTATATATATTAGTAGTATGTTCAGAAACAGATTACACACACTCATAAAACTCACGCACGCACGCGAGTAAGAGAGAGACGATAATTTATTTTCTTCAGTTCTCTGACCACCTAGAGGAAGAAAAAGGCCGTGACACATATCAGAAGATTTAACACAGGAGCAACAATCAAAGCCGCGACAACATACGAAGGAGGAAGGTAGCGTTTCTAACCATCAATTATCCTTCAGAACTTGCATCCAGAGAGAATCCTTCTAGTTCTTCACTCTAGAGTTTAATCCGTTCCCTTTTTCTATTCTAAGCAAGCTTATAGTAAAATCTTTAGCTTAGAAAATTCGAAGGAGTTCAGCTTTCTGAACTGTTCTCATTGTAAGAACTCTTTCATAGTTGGAGAAAACACAACCTTCACGGTTGAAATTGTAAAGTCACTACAACTATAAGTAGATATCTGTCCAGCGTACAGATTAACTGAGACTAGCTCAATATACACAAACAAGAATGTATATGTCCAGTGAATAGATCAACTGAGACATGCTCAGTATAATTAATACAAAAACTCCTGCTTAGTTCAGGACAGTAGACGTAGGATCATGTGTATCCGAACCAGTTTAAACATTCTGTGTCGTTTTTAACTGTTGCATTGTTTACTGTTCATACTGCATAAAACTGTCTTTTAAACAATCAACATAAAACGGGTTTTCAAACTGAGACGAACATATTTTTGGGTCTACACTTCCGTACACAAAATTAAATACTGGACTTCTGTTCACTGACTAAAAGTCAGTAGACAGACTCAGTAGAAGGTTATGTCTGCCCACGCGATCCAGAAAGTTTATTTGACCAACTGACTAGTTCGGTAGACTAGTTCAGTAGCAACATTCAGCTAAACTGACTTTTGTGTTTGAGTTTGAAATTTGCATTCAAGTGTATTCCCCCCCCTCCCCCCAACCTGAAGGCTCGTCTCTGGACCAACACAAAGTAGGCAATTAGTAAGCAAGCAAACTTGTTTGGGGTGCAACAAATCAGGTAATAAGGCAGTAAGCATTCATCATGGATAATAAGACAACAAGAAAACCAATGTAGGCAATAAAACAACAAGCATTCATCAAAGTATGCTCTCATAAAGTAGGCAGCAAGTTAAATGAAGTATGCATGATAACAGGGCATCAATTAAGTACCAGTAATTAGGCAATTATGTAGAATTATAAGCATGACTCAAACTTAGAAACTATGCCGAATTCCTCATAATCAATTTAGCATAAACTATCAAATCTCATACTAATGAAGTTGTAATCATCTACTATATGAATATGGAATGTCACGAATATGAGCCTAATTTCATCATCTCAAAGCCCGTACCCCAACCACGCATACTAATTATTGGCATAAATCCGAATCCAAGTTATCAATTAAGGAAGTACATTCGGAGAAGATCTCACCAAATTAAAGTAGGTAGGGCACTAGATCCGCATCAAGCTCTCCATAAACTCCTTTTCAGCCATCCTTTACAAATCGCGTAAAAGCTCGCTCTTGCGGACACCAATACGGTCAGACGGGATCTCTCCGCCATTTCACCGACCTTCTCATCTAAATCAACGACGCTCAGAGGAGTTTCTTCCACCCTCTCAAAGCCGTAGTCCACCGTTTCAGAGGAATAGAAGGATTCAGAAAGCCAATCGGGTCACTCGGAAGAGTTTCTTCCACCCTCTTAGAGTCGTCGTCCACCTTCTCAGAGGAATAGAAGGACTCATAAAGATCATCGGCGACTCCCATGTTTTCAATAACTGTCAAGCTTTCGGAGAAGGTAGATTCGAGAGAAGGGCTTCCATTATTGAGGGGGAGGCGACGATGAACGGTGTTTTTTTTTCATCATCTAACATGGATCTCCGAGGCAGAGCGAGATTTGAGAGGAGGCGACATATCTAGGGTTTGGGGGGAATAGGATATAGAGAGAGAGAGAATGAGAGGGGAACAAACAAAACCAAATGCGTAAGTAAATTGTGATTAATAAGTCAATAATGGTGTAATTAGATTAGATTAAGATATCATTATTTTCCCTTATTATTTTCAAAAATTGAAAGAAGACAGTATGAGTGAGACGCCTCGATATGGTATACAAGACAACATGAGTGGGATGGAGGGAATAATATATACATAATGGTATTGCATAATAGAATCTTGTTTTTGGTGAAAAAAGATTGAAAGTAAAAATTCTGTAATAAAAGAGAGGCTTGAAAGTTAAAGGCGATGATACGTCACACCCTTGGTTATATAGGCGTTTAATTTTCAAATTGTGGAAATACCCACTGTTAACCAAAACGAAAAAAAAATACAAATGTAGGCTCAAACTTAAACAAAACACAAAAGTAGCCATTTTGTCTTTATCCGGCGGAGGACTGATGGGAGGGCCGATGGGGGGAGTCCATAGGCCCTCCATCGGCAGAGGGCCGATGAGAGGGCCGATGGGGGGCCGATGGGGGAGTCCATAGGCCCTCCATCGGCGGAGGGCCGATGGGAGGGCCGATGGGGAGAGTCCATAGGCCCTCCATCAACCCTAAAAATAAAAAAAATAAAAAAAAAACAAACTATCGGCCCTCAAGTGTTAAGCAAAATTAAAGGGCCATCGACCCTGAACCCAAAAAAAAAAATGTTAAGCAGGAGGGCCATCGGCCCTCAAAAAAAAAAATTCAAATTTTGGCCGATGGCCAACGGCCATCAGTCAGATTTTTTTTTTTTTTTTTGTTTAGGTCATTGATCATAAAAAAAATTATAATTTTGGTCGATGGCCTCAATTAATAAACATTTTTTTTTCAGTTTAGGCCATTAAAACTGAAAAAAAAATTATAATTTTGGCTGATGGCCGATGGCCTCAATCAGTACACATTTTTTTTTTCAGCTTAGGCCATTGATCTTAAAAAAAATTATAATTTTGGCCGATGGTCTCAATCAGTAAATTTTTTTTTTTTTTCAGTTTAGGCCATTGATCATAAAAAAAAAAATTATTGGCCCTCCATTAGGCCCTCCTTAGGCCCTCCGCCCTCCATTAGGCCCTCCTTAGGCCCTCCAAGGGGGAGTTCATCGGCCCCCATCGGCCCTCCCATCGGCCCTCCGCCGATGGAGGGTCTATGGACTCCCCCCATCGGCCCCCCATCGGCCCTCCGCCGATGGAGGGCCTATGGACTCCCATCGGCCCTCCCATCGGCCCTCCGCTGATGGAGGGCCTATGGACTCCCCCATCGGCCCCCCCATCGGCCCTGCGCCGTATAAGGACAAAATGGCTATATTTGTGTTTTGTTTTAGTGGTGGACTATAAATGTATATCTATTTCTACTGTTTGGCTACTGTTAGAAATGCCTCTTTCAAATTCTTCTAGACAATTGATCGAGAAAGAGGTGTCGCCATTTCACATGAAAGAGGGTTTGGATTTAGGATGAAATTGGTGATGGGAAGATGCAAAGACGGCGGCGATGGGAACATGCGAAGAGCCGCAGCGAGGAAAAACGACAATACCACTGCCAATGGCAGCGATGGGAAGAGGAACGGGAAGGATGTAAGGACTTTTTTGGAATTTTGGATAAAAAGTTTATTTTCCGTAGTTAATATACATAAAAACATTTACAATAAAGAAAGTATCATTTTACTATCGCAATTAAGATACGTCTACAAATAAGTCGGCTTAATAAATATATATTTACATAATTGAGAATATCGAAAGAAAATGAAAGTAGTAAATTGTGTAATAAAAAAAGATATGTGCATGTTCCCTTCTATTTCTTATTTGGGCATAGTCGAAAAGCCACTTTGCAATTTCCTTTTTCCAAATATAGTGAAATGGATCCAACCTGGAAGAAGATGATGGTGAAAACGGAAAAGCTTCCGACTTTTTGTTTTTCAGTAGTTTAGTTAAGTCGACGTGGACAGACTCACACACCTACCCGGTTTTGCTTTTTTCCTCTCCACTTTACTTGTTCAAAGTTTTTAATTTAGTTTAAATGATGTATGCACGTACACCAATCAATATATATACACAAGATTTGTGTAGACAGTATAAAATTCAATTTCACCTAAAGATTAGGTATCCCTCCCTCTCTCTCTCTCTCTCGCTCTCTCTCTCTCTCTCTCTCACACACACACACTCACACACACATTAGAGAGCTGAACAAATTATGTCAAAATCATTGAGGTGGAAGGGATTCTAGGGAACCTTTTGTGAATGCTAATGTTTGCTCTAATATTGGGGTTTATACATATAATAAGCGTTTAATTTTTGAATTAAAAAATCTTAACAAGCATAAAATCTCTCTATCAATTAATCGGTCCATTTCAAGAGTGCATACGGGCCTTTGGGTTGTTTCTTTACAGTTTCACTTCCAATATTTAATTCTTATGAGTTTGTAAAGTAGTTTTAAGTTAGTAATAATCCACATTAGTGGTTCAAAATTTTTTGGTATGAAAATTAAAAAAGTTGTAGTGTAAAGTAATATAATTCCATTAAATTTATATTAAAATAATATTATTTTAAGCATTAGACGCTTTTATTGAAAAGACCAAAAATAGAATATGAGTGTAAGAAATTAAGTCCGTTGAGATTGAAGTGTTGAAGGAGAGCGCGATGGCAGAATTTGAACCACTAATATCAGCTATAAATAAAAGGTCCCCCTACTGCCGCAAGTAAGACTTTTTGTGCATCAGATTCAGTAGATGCATGCACTTTCGCTTCAACTTTTTATTTTCAAACTCATGCGTTATTCTTAGATCTGAAGAATATTAAAAGTTCATCAATAATGTTAAGTCTTTATTTGATCAGTTGTGGTATTCATATGCAGTATTTCGTTTTATTATGTATATATATTAATATTAGTGTGAAGTAAAACCAATCTTTCTTTAATTGGTAGTATACGTATTCATTAATTACAATATTTATTTTTTAATTCCATTTGGCCTGATGGGTAGAATAAGTCTAATTATAGGGAGCCAAATTCTCAACGGAATAATGATTTTTTTTAATTAATACTATCAAGCTACTCATAAATGAGGATACAATAAATATATATATATATATATATATATATATATATATATATTATAGGGTATGGTTCACATAGGAACCAAGTTTTAAATGAGAATTAAGAACTATTATAGATCATTGATCTATATTCTATCAATGGTTGGAGTTACTTTAAAAATACTAATTTTCTATTGATTTTTCATTATGAAAGGGTAAATTAGTACAAGATTTTATACATGAAATTATAATCATCATTAAAAGGGAAACTTACTTAATATATTCTAATTTGACTTATTAACAAATCTTTAATTAAAAAGTAACGATCCCTAATTATTGGAAGAGATAATAGTTATTAATTATGATTATTATTTATTCATATGAATAAATAAATTTCATAGATTCAATTTTTAAAATGCACGAGTATTAATTTATTGATGCATTAGTAAATAGTGGCGTAAAGTACATGCAACTTCTTCACATGTTTATACAAAAACTATTTTTTTTAAAATGCATTTAATTTAATTTAATTTATTGATGCATCAATAAAATTTGGTTGTTACAATTATACTATCATCTGGTTTTCTAAAATCCTACACGATAAGTGATATTTTCCTAATGTTATATAAGTATAATTTAACATACTTTATCATGCATATACCTATTATAATTGATGCATAAACATATACAAAATTATGCATATGCATATTACAATTGATGCATCAACGTATACAGAATTATGCATATACAATTTATAATTGATGCATCAACGTATACAGAATTATGCATATACATATTATAATTTTAATTATCTAATTTAAATTTTTTAAAAATTATGCATATGCATATTATAATTGATGCATCACAATATTATAATTGATGCATAAACATATACAAAATTATGCATACACATATTATAATTGATGCATCAACGTATACAGAATTATGCATATACAATTTGATACATCAACGTATACAAAATTATGCATATACATATATATGAATTCGATGATATGCATAGACCTATAAAGAAATATGTATAATTAAAAAAATAAAACACATGAAAAAATAAAATATATAAAAATTATTATTTTTATAATATCAAAAAAAGAGTAGTAGAATACCATAAAAAATAAAACACATGATGAAACGTGATTAGTTTTTTTAATATCACATTTCTTCAATTATATATAGTAAAAAAGAGTAGTAGAATACCATAAAAATAAAACACATGATGGAGCGTGATTAGTTTTTTTAATATCACATGATTAGTTTCTTTAATTATGTTGGTCCGGAGACGATAAGTCAGGTGTAGAGGGGGGGGGGTGAATACACCTGAGCTCAGTTTCTTTTTCTCAATGAAGGTCAGCTGAGCTGTTGATTGCAACTGATGAACAGTGCCAAATAAGCCTTCAATCGCGGGACATAGTAAGTCAGCTACTGAGCTCTCTCCTACTGACTGTTGTCAGTACTTTGAGAATCAGTCGGAGACTGTTATGCGGAAAGTGTGGGGCCCGGAATTCGTCTCTTTTGAAAACACGTTTTAGCACATTAAATCTTTTGGCTGTGCGCTTTATAAAATACGTTTTATGCAAGCTTATGATTTTCAAGTCAGTTGAATGCTATGCAATAAAACAGTAAAAGAACACAAACGATTTAACGTGGTTCGGATACGCAAGATCCTACGTCCACGGTCCTGAACAAAGCAGGAGAACTTGTTGATTATTCTGAGCAAGCCTCAGCAGGGATACTGTGCACTGGACAGTTCCCTCTAAGTTATAGTCCTTAACGACTTTACAATCCAAACCTAAGTCTGAAAGGGAAGGGAATATTCTCCAACTGAGAAGGAGTTCTTACAATAAGAACAATTCACTAAATGTGAACTCCTTCGAATCTAAGCTATAAATATGACAATGAGCTTAGTCTAGAGAAGAAAGGGATCTAAGAACTCTAGAGAGAAAAACTGAGAAATATTCTATGTACGCAAGTTTTCCTCTGGATGATCTTTGAGTGTTCTAGAGCGTTTGTGAACTTGAGCTTGTCCCTTCGAAATTCCGTCACTCGGAGCTTCAAAAACTTCTCTATTTATAGTTGTGAGTTATGGCATATGTCCGTTGGAGACGACGATGCCACGTGTCACAAGCTTCCAAGGAAAACGGCCATAATTCGAACTTGTTGCAGCAGGGCAGTTAATACACTGTTCATGAGAGCAGCTTTACTGTGTAGAGTAGGTAAGCGTTGTCGGCTTCTCATTGGTCGAGGTTTGTAGTTGGTGAGAATGTCAGAGTTGACCGTTCAACAACCTCGTATGTCTTCTGTAGAACTTCTCGAAAAGACTTGAATAGCTGGGTCGCTTTCCGTAGGATACAGTAGACTGAAAAGTCTCTGTCTTCTTCAGCTGAGTCGGCTGACAGGGCATCTACTGAGTAGGTCAGCTGGCGACTGCGAAGGTACTGGGCTTGCATGAGTTCTTCGCCGATGGCTTATCATCGGTTTGGGTTGGCTTCTACCGAGGTTTACTCCGGCGATAATCGAAGAACGCAAGCGATTACACTGATGACGTGGGGTTCTGAAAAGTATCTTCGACAGAAGATCAGTTCAACAATTACCCCATACAGGACTTAGACAAGAATATAAAAACGATTACAACAAGTCTAACCTATACATCAGCTAGTCCTAACGACACACTAATCTACTGATATCAGCTAGGTTTTGGGATCTTCAATTCCATAGTACTACTATGATTTCCCCCAATTTTCTTTTAACCGAACAACAGCTGAGTATCATCTACTGACTCATATCCAATAATTTCCCCCTAATTGATGATGCCAAAACCTCTACCTCTACCTCTTAAACTTCTTAACTCTATAAAAGATGCTATCCTAGTGACAACAATTTCCCCCTTACAACATTCTGAGGGAAAGAAAAAAAAATAAAGGAATTTCAATACTTCAGTAGGTGGGAGATAGGCAAAATCAGAGAAACTGACTGTGAGTGTGTGTCAGATCACTTAGTGATCAGTCGTGAAAACACAATGCAAAGAGCTGAAAGACAATGAGTAATTCTCTGACAAGCAATAGGAACTGATATATATAATCAATGAAGTACAGGTTCCTATCACTATTACAAAAGATAGAAAAGAGAAAGACTATAGATGCCTGAAGGCTTGAGTGCGTTCCCTGAATCCTGCAGATCTGTCCATGGGAGGTTCCAGACGATAGTATAAATAGATTCTCTTCCTCAGAGTCTGGATATCCTCGTCGTCTTCAGCAAGGTGGACACTCAGGTTGAAGCGGAATGCTGCAGCACTAACCTCATCTTCTATGTCCTTCGTACATAGAACTCCGCGCGCAGTTCTAGGAGGTGGGATGCGCCTGAAAGCTGGAGCTCTAAACGGAATATTCTGTCTCTTCATGATCTCCTTGAGCTGTTCCCTCAGCTCTGGATTGTACATAAACATGAACTCATCAAAGGCTTGATCGATAGGTTGCTCTTGAGGATAGAATCCCCAAACATAGTAGCCTTTGATAAATTTCTCTTTAAGTTCTTCCCATTGATCATTAATCTCAGCCGGAACCCATCGATCGACATGAACAACTGAGTCCTTCTTGGCGAGAGGTGTTCTCTTCCTTGATCCTCTTGGGATTTGTCTTCCGGGATCACCGCCGGCTTCTTGGATAGGCTTATCATCTTAGCCATATCAGCCATTCTTTTCTTTTCTCGGAGAGCCGCTGCCCTACAGTCTCCTCGTCTGATATTTAGGCCTTGCAGCGTCGCCTCCCAGGTAGCTTGATCTTCCGCTATCTGCTCAGGTGTTAGAGTAGGAGTGGGAATGCTCTGAGTAGTAGCTGGGATCTCAGTCGAAAGAGCCTTAGCAAAATCGCTTGGGCTTTCTTCTTTCGCTCTTCGACCGATTCGACCTTTTTCTTGCCTTTGCCCCTAACGACTTTGCCCTTGGGCTTCTTTCGCTTCTGCTTCGCTTCTTCAAGCCGACGCTCTCGGTCCAAGGCTTATCTTGCACTTGTTGGGCAATATTGAGGTCATAAGCCTCTTGCTCCGCTTTAGATTTGAATTTTCGGATCGGGGAGGAAGGAGGAGTAATAACGGCTAGAGCGCCTCCTTCCCCGGCCTCTGCGGAGGAGTCTGTTCTCCTTTAGACTCTTGCTCAACGAAGTGAGCAACATCTTCTATGTGAGCGGCGAAGATGAGATGGGTGTAGGTTCTGAGAGGAAATTCGAGCAGCGAGAACCCCCGAGTATCTTCGACTGAGCGGCCGAGGATTGAGCACGAGCAGTTGAGGGTTGTTCCGCCCTGAATACCTTCCCCCGAGTCCGAGCATTAGAGGGTCCTTCCTCCCGACCACCCTCTACTATTTGGACATCGGCCCATATCCGTATCGGGTTCATCCTTCATAATACCTTCCCCCTTTTTGGCATCATCCGCCTTGGAGAGTTGGGTGCGGATGGCTTGAATGTCTCTTTCCACATTGTGGACTGAATCCTTAATCGAGTTCTTGTGGATTCGAAGTCCTTGACGAGATCGCAATATAATTCCCAGTCTTTTTCTTGATCGGCTCTAGATGTTTTAAGGCCGAGCAGTGACTCGGGACGGAGTTTCAGCAGAGCCCGATCCTGCGATTACGTCATTTCTTTACGAATAAGTTTCGGAGCCTCCGCCTATTGGGTAATAGATTTCGAAGGCTAGAGGTGGCAATCTTATTCCGTTCATCGATTTCGAGCTTAACAGTTGTGAGAGCTTGAGTCAGCTGCTCTGAAAATATCTTCTGCTGATTCTGGAACAACTGCTGACTCTGAGCTTCTAGATCGACTTTTTGAGCTGCTAAGACTGCCTCAATAATCTCCTGAAAGTTGGGTTGAGGAGTAGGTACTGGAGTCTTTGAGATGTCGCCGCCTATTCCGTCTACAGCTCGTCTCGAGCCTTGGTATACTTTGTCCACTTCAGATGGACGTCCTTAGCCAAAAGTCTGTTTTTCTCTCCTTGGCGTCGAATGGCTTTATTTACGGACTTTGAGGACACGGAACCGATAGGTTGTATCTGGTACGAGCTAGTTTCGAGCCTCTGCTCAGAAAATGTGAGGAGCTGCTCCCTACTGTACTTCGGAGCACCTTGAGCATCACCTGATATATTAGGATGTGGTGAATTGCTCTTCTCACGGGGAGTTGAACCCTCAGCAGAGCCTCCCAACTCTGTATCCTTGGGTGTCTGATCCTTCTTTTGATTGTTATCATCATCATCTTTCTTATCACCAGCAGGAGGAGATGGGGGTGGAGGAGTGTTAGCAGGGACTGACTCTCGCAAGCTAAGCAGGTAAAGCATTGCGGCTCTGAGATCTTCAAGAGTAGCTAAGTCAGTTGGTTCTCCGTACCCTATTACTTCTTGTAGATTCTGCTCCTCATCGTGCTGGTAGAGAACTGAGTGGGTTTTGACTATGTCTTCTAGAATATCCCAACTCAGAAATCTTAGAAGCATTTGAACCCTAGCCCTGATGGCTATGTCGACTAAGTCTGAGTGCCCAGCGATCTCAGGAATATGATCGTGTACTTCAGCTGCGGCACGGAGACGAGTGGTGTAAATAGCTATCCACTCAGTCGTATTCTCCTCAGTCGGTTCCCTAACGTCCGACTGTGTGTCCTCGGATCTGATGACTTGAGCTTTCTCCTTGAGGGTTGCTCCTTCAATCCCTGTGTCGGAGTCTAAGATATGCTCATCTTGTTGTGGAGGAGGAGCCTGTGCTAAGATGGTTATCGGCTGAGCCATAGTGACCTCAGCTGGTCGTGGCCTATTAAGCCTCCTCCTCTTGGGCACGTCAGCGGGAGATGGTAAGACAGGAGCAGCTCTCTTTTGCTCAGGTGGCCCTTTGCCAATCGACTTCTCCGTCGCTTCTTTAGTCTGAAACTTTATCAGCTTAGTGTTGTACAGCTTTGAGTCTTCAAAAGCTGAGTTCCTCTGTACGACACTTTCTATTAGGACTGACATCTTGGTCCCGAATAGAAGCTTACCCACACTGGCCAACCTCCTCTCGCCAGTGGGTAGCGTAGTGAACTTCTGGGCTTGGGCTTTCATCTGAGTTGTATAATAATCAGCCCAGTTCACTTCTACTCCATCATCTATAGCCATCATCAGCTGAATCCTTGGCTTGGACAGTTGATCGTACGATCCAGCTGAGCTTGTCAGTATGTGCGAGACCACATAACCTAAACCTCTGTACTGAGGTAGCAAGAGATTCCTCGGGAGAGCTGTCTTGAACGTCAGATCACTACGTCCATAGAACTTTTGCACATAAGCGTTGATCTCCCTCTCCTTATATCCGATAGGGGAGATTCCAGAATTAGGAAGCTAAAACGCGAGGACCAGACCCTCTCGGATGTTGAAGGTCTTCTGAGACGCCTTCCACTTGTTCGGATTAGTCTCCTCCATGTAAGAAAATGAGGCTTCTTCTCCTTCGGCAACCACTGAATTCCAGTTGAAATATGCCTCCGCCACTTGCCTCGGCAGACTGGCACGGGGATGCTTGGTCACGAGGGTCTCCAACCCAGACCTCTCCAGAGCATCGAACATCGGTTCCAGATATGGGATATCCACCTGGCGGAAAGCCATTGTGGGTTCGAACTGAATCCGGATGGTCATGATCTCCACTACAGGTTCAGGAGTCTGTACGATCGCCATAGAAATCTGCAAAATAACTTGTTAGCACTTGAAAATAGAGTAAGTTAGTAGTTATCAGCAGATTTTAATACATTACCGAGTATTAGAGCTTGAAAGATGCACAGGCAAGGCAGTTATAAGAAGTAGAAACTGATTGCGAGTAAAGCTCGTAAGGTATGAAAATGGCGAAAAGTAACGAATGATAGAAGATGAAAGATTTTATATATATTGGCTTGATTGCACGTTTTAATCTAACGGCTGAGTTTTAATCTTTCATAACTATGGACGGCTAAGATTTAATGTTAAAAAAAGAATGATTACCAAAGCCGCCTAAAACATAGATCTACGTAATAAAGGTAAGTGAGAAGACATGCATTAAATGCGCGACAGACAACATTAATTACTCAGGTTAAGGTTTCCTACTGACCTTAAACTATTAATGGCGGGAAATGAATGCACATTAACTACTGAGTGTGAGCGACTGATGCAATAAATGCGAGCATGCTTCAAAAAAAAATAAGTACACAAAATTACGCAAACCTCTTCAGCTGAACTTATCAGCTGGTTACCGTTATGTATAAGGAGAATGGTTGTCATGCTGATGACTATGTTCCCCCTTGCTGTGTACAGTGTGACTTTCCCAACTGAGTCACTGTACTTAGTTATCTGACCTGTCGTACTAATTCCTTATGCTGATACTAATTGTTACCAATTGTTGGGCAATGATGTTCTTTAGTAGTCGGCATCTACTGACGCATCTCAGTAGGATTCAGTAGACCTAGCTCAGCTGATAGTTCTCTGAACCTGTTCTCAGCTAGTGGTTTGGTCAGTATATCTGCCCTTTGCTTGTCAGTATGGATCTTCTCCATCCTGATATCCTTCTTCTCGACATGGTCTCTGATGAAGTGGTGTCGGATATCCACGTGCTTGCATCTGGTATGTAGAACTGGGTTCTGAGTTATGGTAATTGCACTTGTGGAGTCGCAGTAGATGGGCACTTCATCCTGAGTTATACCATAATCTCTAAGTTGTTGTCGAAGCCAAAGGATTTGGGCACAACAACTTCCTGCAGCCATGTACTCAGCTTCAGTAATGGACGTTGCTATTGAATGCTGCTTCTTTTAAAACCAAGAAATCAGCTTGTTGCCTAGGAACTGACAAGTTCCGGAAGTTGACTTTCGATCTATCCTGCATCCTGCATAATCAGCATCAGAATAACCTGTCAGTATTAAGTTATCATCAGCAGGATACCATAACCCAGCATTAGGTGTTCCTCTTAAATAGCGCAGAATCTTCTTCGCTGAGTCTAAATGACTTCGCTTGGGATCTGCTTGGAATCTTGCGCATACACCTACAACATAAGTTATGTCAGGACGGCTAGCTGTTAAATAAAGTAAAGAGCCTATAATAGCTCTATAGTTAGTAGAGTTAACAGAAGCTCCCTCTTTGTCTAGATCGATTTTAAAGTTCGTATTCATGGGGATTTTGACCGGCTTGCTTCGGAGTCGCAGACCGAATCTTTTGAGAAGGTCTCGAGTGTATTTTGCTTGATTGATGAAGATTCCTTCGGTGTGATTGCTTCACTTGAAATCCAAGGAAATAATTCATCTCTCCCATCATGGACATCTCGAATTTCTCTTTCATCATCTTCTCGAAGCTGGCGGCATATGGTCTCATTTCGCAACCGAAAATGATGTCGTCCACGTAGATTTGCACCAGTAGGATGTCATCTCCCGACTTTATGTTGAATAGGGTGCGATCTATCGTCCCCTTCGAAAACCTTTTCGAAGTAGAAAGTCGATAGGGTATCATACCAAGCCACGGGTGCTTGTTTTAACCCATACTGAGCTTTCCTAAGTCTCGTACACCTAATGTCCCCGCCGAAAGCCGGGCGGTTGTTCCACGTAGACTTCTTCCTTCAATACGCCGTTCGGAAAAGCCTGACTTTACATCCATCGATATACTGTGAAGCCTTGTTGGCATAAGCTAGGAGTAGACGAATGGCTTCCAATCTAGCGGCCCGGAGCGAACGTTTCATCAAAGTCAATTCCTTACGCCCGATTGTATCCCTTTGCAACTAGTCTTGCTTTATTTCGACAATGACGTTGTTTTCATCTCGCTTGTTTTTGAAGACCCACTTAGTACCAATCACGTGCCTGATGTCCAGGTCCGTCAACAAGCTCCCATACTTCATTTCGACGAACTGGTTCGAGCTCTTCTTGCATAGCAATGACCCGGTCATCATCTTTAAGTGTGTCCTCTATCGATCGAGGTTCTTACGTAGACGAGAAAACAAGAGTAAAGTGAGCTTTCTCCTTGACTTAATCTTGATCTCGTCCTTATAGTTGCTTGATGGATCTCCAATGATAAGATCGAAGAATGAGCATCGAGCCACGAACGCCTGAGTCGGGCTTCTTCTTCGATACTACTTCGCACGATCGGTAGGAGTGTTAGGCATTTAAGTAAGTAGTACGTTCGCGACCGTAGCAATTCGGTAAGAAGGTTAGGATCTACCGAGTTTCCCGTGTTCGGGGGCATTTAGCTCGGGAACATTAATCGTTCCCCCGAGTTTATATTCTCGGTAGAGGTCTCGATTACCACCTGGGGCTTCCTCATCGACCGATGTTACCTGTTGTTGATTCCGTTCGATAGAATCAACTAGGTCGGCCTACATCGATTGTTGGTTGAGTCTGAGTTTGTTCATCGTCTGACTCATCATCCCAACAATGCTGGATCTTTTCAGCTTTATCAGTAGCTGAAGGATTCCATCAGTGGAAGGTGACGAAATAGGTGGATTGCTACTCTTTGTTTGCTTTCCCTTCGGACATGCTTCACAATTTCGTCTTTAACGAACGATTCGTTGGGCGGTCCTCGACTTTGGAGTTCTTGGCTAGCTTGTTCATGGTCTTGAAGTTCAGGTGGCTGAGTCTCTTGTGCCATAGCCATCCTGACTTGTCACCAGATTTTGTCGTGCTAGTAAGCAAGCCTCGGGTTACGCGGTTTTCCATTCACGCAACATAGATGTTTTTCCTCCGCGAACACGATAACACTTGTTTTCCCTGTAGATTTGTCAACAATATCACGAAACCGGCGTCAAAGATTACTCTATTAAGATTATCACGGAATTGATCGATCGAAAGGAGATTATGTTGAAGTCCTTCAACATATGTTACTCTTGGATCGCGTGGCGTCCCAATTGTCGGCGTTCCGTATCCCCTTGTATAGCCTTTGGAGTTGTCACCGAATTCAATTCGGGACCATCTTCTTGTACGTAGTTGGTCGCAGGCTCTTCACGGTAAGTCATGTGTCTCGAGCGTGCCGTTGTCCACTATCCGAGGGTCCTTATGCACCGCAAAACAGAGGCATTTTTAGGTACCCTTTGGTTCGGTTGGGTCCTTCTTGGTTAGTGGGTGATTTCGGAACCCGGATCCGTCTAGGAACCTTAGAAGTCCGAGATTTCTTCTTCGAACCTTGTCGGCTTTCTTCTCCACAGGACTTGGAGATACCGACTTTCTGGCGATGATTTTGGGTTCGGGCGCTTTCTTCTTCGAGTCTTAGCGCTTCTCCCGACCACGGGCTTATAGTAGTACGAGCCGTGCGAGCCGGATGCTCATATAATGGCTCTCTATCTTTTTCGCCCATCCGACCTTCTTGGTTCCCCCCCCGAATTTGATCGCGGTGTCCTGGGGCGGGAACCATTTGTCGACGTTTCTTATGATTGCTCGGGCCGAGGTGCAATCATTTTTCGTTTGCTCTTCGCCTGAGGTGTAGTGTCAGTACTTTGCACTTTCCCCCTGACGAACCTATCAGCCAGTGATTCTGAGCTTTTAGAAGTGGAAGCTTCGTGAATATAACCAAGGCCTTCTTTTACGGTAGTTGGCCGTTGTGCTCGAGCATGCTTTCTAGCTTCTCCTTAGCTCCCAGTGCTTGTTCGGTCATCGATCCTCTCCGGACCTCATCACTTCTCCCGAGAGAATCATAGTCCTTACGTACGCGTCGAGAGTCTCTCGACCGAGTTGGGCTATTTCGGTCTCTTTCTCATAATTGTCCTTAGTCGGGCCGAGATCGAGTCTCTTGAAGCCGAGACTTAGTCATAAGAGATTCAATCTCTTTCTTGAGTCTCGCAACTAGATTCTCGACTCAGTAGAGACCGAAAATCGGAAGAAAGTCTCGACTCTCGGCCTTTACTGTTCTAGTTCCTGGATGGTTCTCTTGAACTCTCGCTCAACCGAATCTGTTCCTCTAGTAGATCATCGTAGGCTTGTACCACATCTAGAGGATCATCGAGACCGAGCACGTGTCGTGTGTCTTTGTGTGAAGAAGAGGTAATATTAAGTTTAGAATTTACCTCGGCTTCTTCTCCCGGCCATCGACACTCGTTCGCTTGATTCCTCGGGAACCTTCTCCCCGACTTCAACGGCTACGAATGCGGCTTCATCTTGAGAAGAATACATGAATGTATCCTCTTCAATTGAGTTGTCGGATATCTCTCCGGCTATGTAGGCTCGCCTTCGCTTGGAAAATTTTTCTCTTCGGCTCGCCGTTCGCTCTTTGAGCACTGAGAGTTCGGGACAATCATACCGATAGTGTCCCTCCTTCTTGCGGTTGTAGCGGTGGATGTTCTGCTTTGCTCTTACCAGTGAGTCTTTAGACGGTGGCGGCAGAGACTCCGATTTCCCGCATTCGGTAGAAGGATTAGATTCTTCTTTCTTATGATAGTCTTTCTTACCCGAAGAAGAATCTCGGTTGTATTTCCTCGGCTTTCGACTTTCTCCTTTTCCCTCTCGATATTTGAGAGCCATCGGTGCTAGGCGATCGGGGCTGGAGTCTCGGAAGACTTTGCTACCGATGTGGCCATAGCTTTGCTTGAGGAAATAGGCTTGGCTCCTGTGTTGCTGACTGTTGCCTTGAAGGCATGGTCAAACTGTGTGTCAGCTGGAGCGCTTAAGCACTTTTAGTGTAGGCTATGCTCGAATTCCTCCGATTTTAATTCTGAAAATATAACATCAGGAGTTAGAGCATTTAGATCAGAGCGACGTAAATAAGTAGCAAAAGGAAGCCACTTCTGTCGGGGCAACGCTCTCAAGATCTTGGTGTTCATCTCCTTGTTGGTGAACGACCTCCCCAGCCCCATTGATGCCATTGACTTGTTTGGTGAACCGACACTCGGCTCGTCAATGGTTTCGAAGAGCTCCATTGCAAAGGCGTCGAACTTCTGAAGCTCTAGCTCGAGCTTGTTTTCTTTGATCTGAGGGGTTCCATGGCTCAGTACAGCCAAGGCGTCCCATAGCTCTTTTGCCGTTTTGCAATCCTGTACCCTTCCGAGGTGTGAGTCACTGAGCGTAGTCAGTATGGCATTACGTGCAACTCAGTCAAGGTTGTGCAACTTCTTTTCTTCAGGCGTGAAGGCAGATTTATCTTTGGGAACCTTAGCACCAGTTTGTGCTCCCGCGCCTCCTCCAGCAGCAAATACTACGCTGTCGATCATGGGAATGATCGGTCCTGACTCTAGGACATCTGACATGCTGTCGTGGAGTGACGTTAGGTGTGCCTCCATACGTACGCGCCATACCGTGTAGTTCTCTATTGAGAACATCGGTACCATCCTAATACCTGACATATCAGACATCGTAAGAGTATGTATAAGGATGCTGAAAAGATGCTTATGCAGTGAAAACGGTTTTAAGGATCAATTCCAGAGGACCAGTATTTCAGAACCGGCGATCAGTTGAACACCGTGTGCTCTGATACCAATTGTTGGTCCGGAGACGATAAGTCAGGTGTACAGGGGGGGGAGGGTGAATACACCTGAGCTCAGTTTCTTTTTCTCAATGAAGGTCAGCTGAGCTGTTGATTGCAACTGATGAACAGTGCCAAATAAGCCTTCGATCGCGGGACGAGTAAGTCGGCCCTCGAGCTCTCTCCTACCGACGCGTGGTCGGTACTTTGAGAATCAGTCGGAGACTGTTGTGCGGAAAGTGTGGGGCCCGAAATTCGTCTCTTTTGAAAACACGTTTTAGCAAATTAAATCTTTTGGTTGTGCGCTTTATAAAATACGTTTTATGCAAGCTTATGATTTTCAAGTCAGTTGAATGCTATGCAATAAAACAGTAAAAGAACACAAGCGATTTAACGTGGTTCGGATACGCAAGTTCCTACGTCCACGGTCCCGAACAAAGCGGGAGAACTTGTTGATTATTCACGAGCAAGCCTCGGCGGGGATATTGTGCTAGTTCGGACGAGTTCCCTCTAAGTTATAGTCCTTAGCGACTTTACAATCCAAACCTAAGTCCGAAAGGGAAGGGAATATTCTCCAACTGAGAAGGAGTTCTTACAATAAGAACAATTCACTAAATGTGAACTCCTTCGAATCTAAGCTATAAATATGACAATGAGCTTAGTCTAGAGAAGAAAGGGATCTAAGAACTCTAGAGAGAAAACCGAGAAATCTTCTAAGTACGCAAGTTTTCCTCCGGATGATCTTTGAGTGTTCTAGAGCGTTTGTGAACTTGAGCTTGTCCCTTCGAAATTCCGTCACTCGGAGCTTCAAAAACTTCTCTATTTATAGTTGTGAGTTATGGCATATGTCCGTTGGAGACGACGATGCCACGTGTCACAAGCTTCCAAGGAAAACGGCCATAATTCGAACTTGTTGCAGCAGGGCAGTTAATGCACTGTTCATGAGAGCAGCTTTACTGTGTAGAGTAGGTAAGCGTTGTCGGCTTCTCATTGGTCGAGGTTTGTAGTTGGTGAGAATGTCAGAGTTGACCGTTCAACAACCTCGTATGTCTTCTGCAGAACTTCTCGAAAAGACTTGAATAGGTGGGTCGCTTTCCGTAGGATACGATGGGCGAAAAGTCTCTGTCTTCTTCGGTGAGTCGGGCGACGGGGCATCTACCGAGTAGGTCGGTGGCGCAACGCGAAGGTCTTGGGCTTGCATGAGTTCTTCTGGCGATGGCTTATCATTCTTTGGGTTGGCTTCTACCGAGGTTTACTCGGTGATGGCTGAAGAACGCAAGCGATTACACTGATGACGTGGGGTTCTGAAAATTATCTTCGACAGAAGATCAGTTCAACAATTACCCCGTACAGGACTTAGACAAGAATATAAAAACGATTACAACAAGTCTAACCTATACATCAGCTAGTCCTAACGACACACTAATCTACTGATATCAGCTAGATTTTGGGATCTTCAATTCCATAGTACTACTATGATTTCCCCCAATTTTCTTTTAACCGAACAACAGCTGAGTATCATCTACTGATTCATATCCAACAAATTATATATAGTATAAATAAGGAATTTCAATCATCACAACTTAAATAATGGGACGTAATTAATGAAAAAAGGGATGTAACAAATTAGATGCATACAAAATTTATCAGAACACTCTTTTAGGCTTGATTTTAATTGAAATGATCAAATTAAATGAAAGAAATCTATAACCATTAATTCACTATGATCTATGGACCAAATTAATTCTTATTTCTTACTAAAGTATAAGGTTCTTATTTGAACCATTTCATATATATATATATATTCTAGCTAGTCCACCAGCACAGGCTCTTTAATATGATCTCCCCACTTGTCCAATCGCTTTTTTTTTTCTGGCCTTTTCAACATGCATAAATTATACCACCGGCACTAATTTCTGTTATTATCTCTTCCAGAAACTTGAAGAAGGGGTCCCATTTTTCCCACCTAATTATTAAATGATTAACAATTTTATAAAACAATAATTACAACCACAATCATCATATTCGATAATATAATTGTTAAGGTGTTTAGACTGCGGCCGAAAATCATGGATTTAAAACAAACCAAGATCGTTACGAATAATTTTACCCTGTACGCACCAAAAATAGCGACTGCGAATTACTTCTCATGAAAAAAAATCACCTACTATCCATAAAATATATATATATATATATATATAACCACAATCATTGATTGAATTCTGATCAAATTTACTATTGTCTCATTATAATTATTGTATGGGGGTTACTCGTCATTAACAAGAAACAAATCACTTAACTATCCAAAGACGTAACCGAAAAGACGATCTGGATGAACATTTCTCACTTTCTTTTTCTTGCTTTATTCGTATATTTCCGCATTTTGCCAACAGTACATATATAAATACTTCACATATACAAAATAAGGACAGAAAACAATCCCCTTGGGATGGCAAAGTTGGTGAAGGTGGTTGGCCCGGGACCGATAGGTCCTGGGTTCGAATCCCCCCTGGCAAGACGGCTTTGTGGAACTGTCACCCACTATGGTTAGGCTTAGGGTGGTTGAACTCTCCTGTGTGGTTTGCGAGGCTCTGCGCACAAGGAGCGGGGTTTACCCAGTGCGCGAAGGTAGCGGGCTGCGGGTTCCACGTATCACAAAAAAAAAAAAAAAAAAAAAAAAAAAAAAAAAAGGACAGAAAACACCTTCACATTCCGGTTGGTACGAAAATGATACACATAGTAGGATGAATTAAAGTTTGCATCGTCTTGTTCAAATCCCACTGAAACTGCTATGTACTGTTTCTCACCTATAGTTAGTCTAGGGTGATTAAACTCTCGTGTGTAGTTTGCAAGCTATTGCACATGAGCGGAGTTTACCCAGTGTGCACTTCGGTAGCGGCTGCGAATTACCTTCGTCATAAAAAAAAAAGTTTGCTTCATCGTCCCACCAATCATGCAATACCAGATCCAAATGCAATATACATACATAGACAACTATATACCAGACGTTTATAAGTATTAAAATAACTAATTAATGGGATGACATAGCGGCGAAGGTAGGTGGTCCGGCACCGATAAGTCATGAGTTCAAATCCCACTAGAAACGCTATGTGTGAGTCTGTCACCCTGTCACATTAAGGGGTTTCGTCCTAAAAAAAATCAAATAATTAACGTAATTATTTTGCACACAGTAGCAGCTTAAAAGTTAAAAGCAAGGTTGAATTTAAAGGGAATAAAGGCATGTTTCTAACCAAATGGAATTCCTACCACGTTGACGTAGTAGCAACCTATTTTCACATATGCAATGAATGCTTGCCCATCAAACTCTTTCAATTTCAACAACTGCATTTAATATTCATTAAAATATACAGACGAAAATTCAACAGTTGATTATCAATTAATATTACCAGACAAAACTGGTTGGATGCCATAACTACTTAAGACCAACTAAGAATGGACAAAAAATTCGCCACAGCGTCGTCTCACTCTTTCACCGCCGGTCAATACGTAACGGATGACGTGTCGTTGCGACATCACCACGAAAGCCTCCACCTCACACTACTCATGCAACAAGAATAGTACAATATTAATTCTTTTTAACAAGCATGTTTCTTTGTTCTGTCCATTTCATGAATCATGATACGAAAGATCAGTCACGGAAATTCCAATACCAAACTTATTAATTTTGAAACGTGACATTCCCACAAGAGGTAACAAAGACTACAGAAAAGAACGAATTGGGAAAATTATTACACAAATGGGTTGTATAATCAGAGGCGGATGTAAGGGTGGGCTCCAGCCCAGTGCAACCCCGGTCCAGAAACTACATTTACTCGATTCAAATTTATTTTTTACATATTTCAGCTCACTCCATATCAGTCCAAATGATTTGCAAATTTATTATAATTGAAATCCATTTCAACACAAATTCTAATTCGCAAGCCCAAATCCCAAAATCTAATTTTGACAGCCCCCATTTTTCGTGTCGATGCCGAATTTTTTGTGTAAATTTTACGAATTTTTTTTTCGTATTTTATGAAAATTTAATATATTGAAGCGAATTTAAAAATATATTAGTTCAATGGTCCAACAACAACTAAATTAAATGGTCCAACAACAACAATTAAATTAAATGGTCCAACAAGTCAACAACAATAATCCTATACAACGAGAATTGAGATATAATTGAGAGAATAGTGAATTAACGACACTTCAGAGGATAGAGGAGGGATCAAGAAGCGAGAGTTAAGCAGACCGTATCCTAGGCGTCCAGAGTCCTTATTCTTGACTTCCTTATACTCATTGTTACATTATATTTTGTCTAAAATTTTTTTTTCGGGGACTTCACCCCCGAACCCCCAATAAGTCTCGCATCCCCATCTATAAATCCTAGTTCCGACCCTCCAGACCCCCCTAGTATACATTTCTAGATCCGCCCCTGGTTGTATTAGATAAATACTATTTATTTTAGCATTGTCTGAGAACATTTAGTGAGTGCTGATAAAGTTACATAAACGACATCTCTAAAATAAGGGGTATTAAATAAATTTGACAAAAAAAAAAAAAAACGAAATTCGGCTCATGCTCCAAGTAGGGCCGTTTCTCAGCAAAGAAGGGGTCCGGATGAAGATGAAAATCGTGCCCCCAACATACGGGACTCTAAAATTTTACATTTTTATTATTTAAAAAACCAAACAAAAAACGGTTTAATATACTGAAAATAACACATATGGCTTCTTAAGAAGTTTAAAGTCCGAATTATACATTTTAAATAAATTTTAAAATTTTGGGCCCCAAATTTATGGGCACTGGGCGGTCGGCCAACCTGGCTCCAAGGCCCAATTAGCTGTCAAGGATGACCGAAGCTGATGAACAATCCTGCTAGTTTTCTACCAAAATTTCAGTTTCTGATCTCATGCTAATATTTACATAAAATCACGTAGTTACATTTACTTGGATCTTGAAGATACTTTAATGGTGCGGACTGATTATTGCAGTAGACAACTTCATAGGTGTATGTTCAAATACCAATATAGTTAAATTATATTCAAATGTGTAGAAAAGGAAGCTATGGATATGAAAGAGAAATTTTATTCATGTAATTTCTGCAATGATCAGTACAAACGATCCTACCACCATCCCTTTATATAACAGAGAGGCGGAGGAAACAAGAAAATAACTAACTAACATGTTGAACAAGCACGCTTATATCAGTACGAAAAACCCGACGAAGCTAAAAGAACGACAACGATTCTATAAGTATGAATCACGGCCGTCCGATGAAAGCTGAAGATCAGACGCTCCTTATTAATCATAACAAAAACGCGAGCACGACTTCTTCACACACACAACATAGTAACTGCTCCAACTAACCAACTCCCTTCATGAACCAGCAACGAACCTCCTCCATGAACCAGCAAGCAATCATCCACCAACATCAAACTTCAAGGCTTGATCCGCAACACCCCCCCCCCCCCGCAAGATGGAGGTGATGAACATCAGAAAGCCCTATCTTGGAAAGAAGCAAACGAAACCGTGGCCAGGAAGATTCTTAGTGAACAAATCAGCCAGTTGCAAAGAAGTATTAACAGGCATAGGTGCAACAAAGCCAAGTTTATACTGATCACGCACCACATGACAGTACATTTCTAAATGTTTAGTTCGCTCATGGAAGACCTGATTCTTACAGATATGAAGCGCAGCAGCATTATCACATTGAAGAGGAATTGGAAGTGGACAATGAACACCAAGATCTTGAAGAAGATAAGAAACCCATAACAACTCCCTCACAGCAGATCCAAGAGCACGGTATTCTGCTTCCGCAGTGGAAACAGAAACCGTAGCCTGCTTTTTACACCTCCAAGAAACCAAAGACCCCCCAAAAAACACACAAGAACCAGTAAGAGACCGCCGAGTAAGAGCACATGTTCCCTAATCTGCATCGGCATATGCATTCACTGAAGCAGGAGAAGCAGAACTGGCAAAGAATAAACCCAATGAAGGACAACCCTTGAGGTATTTAAGAACATGCAGTGCAGCCTGCATATGACGAGCACAAGGAGCAACCATATATTCGATCAGCTGTTGAGTTGCATAACTCAAATCTGGCCTAGTTAAATTTAAGTACAGAAGCTGGCCAACCAAGCGCCTATAACTTTCTGGATCAGATAACAAAGCACTAGAATCAGTACTCAATACCAAACTTTGTGGGAATAGAGTAGAAGTAGGCTGACTGCCAAGCAGTCCAGCCTTGTCAACCAAATCAAGAACATACTTCCTTTGATTGAGAAAAACACCCTGCTCCCCACGAGCAATTTCCATGCCAAGAAAATACTTAGCCTCCCCCAAGTCTTTAATAGTAAACTGCTGATGCAGAAAAGTCTTCAAATTCTGAATAATAGACAGACTAGGACCAATCAACAAAATATCATCAACATAGACCAATAACCCAAGAAAAGAATCATCCCTCCCCATGGTAAATAAACAATTATCATGAGGTGATTGCTTTAAGCCAAAAGCAATCAGAGCTCTGCACAATTCAGCATTCCACTCCCGGGATGCCTGCTTCAAACCATAAAGGCTTTTAACCAACTTACAAACCTGTCCTGGTCCAGCCTTACTATATCCTTGAGGAGGAGTCATATAGATGTTATCAGACAAAGAGCCATGTAAGAAGGCATTATTGATATCAAATTGATGCAGACACCAACCTTTCAAAGCAGCCAAAACAATGAGCAACCAATAGTAACATGTTTGGCCACAGGAGAAAAAACTTCCTCATAATCCACTCCATACTCTTGCTTATAGCCTTTAGCTACAAGTCTAGCTTTAAACCTCTCAACACTACCATCAGCCTTAAGCTTTATCTTATACACCCATTTAGAACCAATAATATTCTTTCCAGTAGGAGCATACACTCGCTCCCAAGTATTGTTTGCTTCCAAAGCAGCAAGTTCAGTTTTCATAGCTTCAACCCATTGAGGCTGTCTACTAGCCTCAGCATAAGTAGATGGCTCAGTGATGTTAGTGACATTGGCAAGAAAAGAAGTATAAGCTGAGGTAAAAAGAGGGGAATGAATGAAAGGGTAAGTAGGGGGTGTAGTAGAGATAGAACTAATCAGAACAGAAGAAGCCACATCTGTAATTTCTGCAATGATCAGTACAAACGATCCTACCACCATCCCTTTATATAACAGAGAGGCGGAGGAAACAATAAAATAACTAACTAACTAACATGCTGAACAAGCACGCTTATTTCAGTACGAAAAACACGACGAAGCTAAAAGAACGACAACGATTCTAAAAGTATGAATCACGGCCGCCCGATGAAAGTTGGAGATCAGACGCTCCTTATTAATAATAACAAAAACGCTAGCACGACTTCTTCACACACACGACATAGTAACTGCTCCAACTAACCAACTCCCTTCATGAACCAGCAACGAACTCCCTCCATAAACCAGCAAGCAATCATCCACCAACACCAAACTTCAAGGCTTGATCCGCAACAAAATGGTTAAAGAGAAAAGCCTTAAAACTGCGATAAAGTAATGTGGAAAAAGCTCATCAATTTCAATCGCACATATCAACATGAAATTGATTAATAATAATTTGTTTAGTTTGAAGGAACCAGTTTACGTGTCAGCCTACTCGCTGAAGTTGTTTAGAGCATTGGAATTTGTAGTTGCAATAGTTCTACTCCCTCCATTAATCTATTTTTTCCTTTTTGGATCGTTTCATTCCATTAGTCCACTTTTCCTTTTTAACTTAAAATAATACTCTAATATATTCAAGTGGACCCCACTACTTTATCTATTTTACACACAACAAACAACTTTCTTAATCTCCGTGCCGAAAATTAAGTGGACTAATGAAGTGGAACGAATGGAGTATTATTTTACGAACACGGAGACATGGAGTGTTGGGCCTGTTGGCCTAATTAAATTATGAGAAAACAAATTGAATTTTTTTAATCCCTAAATTATAAGTGTTTGGTTGAATTGGTTAGTTGTTTTTATCTTTTTTAGTTGATTAATTCTTAAATTATAGAGTTTCTAATGAATTGAATTTTCGTTAAATTTTTGGTTAGTTAAAATGTATGTGTATATCAATCAATACTATGTAAACGTCGTCAAGATAATATAAAATATAAAATTCAATTTGAAATAAATAATTACAGTAAATGTGGTGCTGGACCTTTATATTTGCATAGTTTCACTATTCAATAGGGATTCTAGCAAAAAGTGATGTTATTTGGATCAAATTGATCAGAATCAATTATTATATTTAGTTTTAATAAATAGATAAAAAGATAAATTTCTCCTTTTTTATTTTAATTCTAAATTTTACTTATTTTAAATACCATAAATATATAAGTGTAGAGAATTTAATTCAAAATTGAATTCATTTTCTTTTCCCAATGTATGTCAAAATTTAACTTTTCATATCTCTATCCAAAGTTTCATTCATTTCTTGTCTCTTACAATTAACAACTTCCCTTCATGATATAATTGTCATTAACATTAATTAGTAATACTTGTAGGGTTCAGGTTGTATTAGACCAATAAAGTTTGTAAATCAATTTCATCAACTGAATATATTCAATTAAATATTTTCAAAATAATATTCTTTCAAAATATTTTCCCTACTCTCATTTTTGTCACACATTCACTTATTCAATACATAAGTTTGCTGATGAGTGGTATTTATACCATCTCATCGTATTCTTTTTAAGCTTATTAACATCATTTTCCATATATTTTTAGCTTTTGTTTTGTTTGGAATCGTATACTTTCGATGGTTTTTGGTTTTGTAGGTTTCTCGCACGATTTGAGCATATTTGGTGGTATTCGGCACCTAAATGAAAGAAATCATGACCATTGATGCATTGTTGGAAAAGATGGAATCATTTGGATGAAGAATTAAGAGGATTTGAAGCCGGATGTTGAAGAAACCGTATTTCGGAGCTCTTGTAACAAGGCAGTTGGGAAATCGCGTGGCAGACGGATCTAAGGATCTTATAATCCGATCTCCACCATCTACATCGTACTTCTATGTGTTAGGAACATTATGACAAAGTTTCGTGGCGATCCAACGGTTATCGAAGGAGATATCGTATTTTTCCCAAAACACGACAGTGGAGGAAATTGTGGCTCGGCCAAAGACGTCAGACCGCGGTCCGCGCTGTTCTGACCCCAAACTCAAAATTTTCATGGGAGTCGGACTGCGCTCCGCCTTTTGTGCTGGACCGCGGTCCGCGCCTTTTATGGCCCAAATACGTATTTTCTTGGCCCGAAACGTATATAACCCTTCCGGACTTCTTTTCTTCGGACGACACACCCTAATTTTGACCTTTTCCACCCTTCAAAGCAGAGAAACACCCAAGGCATCCCTCCGTTGAAGATTCAAGGCGAAGAACGAAGACTACAACCGAAGAACCAAGTGCGAGGATCAATCTACGAGGTTCTAGGTTGTATAATTCTATCTTAGTTTTGTTTAGGGTTTTTTATACTTATTTTCCATGGATACTTTTTGCATATCTTGTGATTGTTTTCCTACGAATATGAGTGGCTAAATCCCCTTTTGTGGGGGTTTAACAGGATCTATGTCTTTGATGAATTGATTTAAACCCTAGTTTTTCAATGAATGAATTGTTTTGTTTCATAATTGTTGAGCCTGCTTTTGATTTCTCTATGATTCTTTAATGTGAGTGGCCATTATCTTAGATAATTATAGAGAATATAGGTAATAGGTAATACGGCGCATCATACCCGGTTATTTATTTAGACATGCAATTAAGTGTTTAGATTGTCACAATTGGTTTGGGATAATTTAGATGGTTCTTTAAATCCTTGAGCATCAATCCTTAGGTTCATGATATGATCACTTGATTGACCCTTAAGATTATAAGTTAGAGATCTCCTGCCATCATACCGAATCCCTAGAGCTTTAGTGGATGAATCAACCAAATAAATTCATAAATGCTAGCTAGAGAATGTGAATGGATCGATCATCTTAGACATAGTGATTGTTAAACCTCCGCACTCTTCATCAAACTTGAAACCACACCCATTAACCCACTTGCCTTTGCTCTTAGTTGTTTTTTACTTTCTTGCTATTTTTATTCTGTAGTTTAGAATAAACAAAACCTAATTTAGGACCAAGTAGATAGTGAAATAATTAGGATAATTAGAACCCAGTTGAGTTCTTGTGAGATCGACCTCGGGAGTTGCTAGATTAGGTGTTACACCGATTCGTGCACTTGCGAGAATTATAATTTGTTCTCATTTGCTTATGCAGAATTTTTTTCCAAATTTATTCTTTGACTTTCAAAATGAATATAATTTAATTAAATAGTTTTTCATCCATTTTTTGATCTAATTTTCTTCGACTTAAAATAAACATATATTTCAATTCTACTAATTTAATTTTCTTTCGAATGTTTTCGCAATAATTGTATTTTTTATTACTGTATTTGTTTATAAGAAAACTAAAAGATAAAAATAAATAGAAAATATTCTTAAATAAGATTTATATTGTTTTTTATTTACTTATAAAATAAATGGAAGATATTTTTTTCTAAAATCTATTAATCTTCTTAATAGTCAAAATAATATGTATTGTTGGTTCTAGTACGATTTGAGGTGTAGGGGGAGGGAATACACCTGATGTTAAACTTTGCTTTTTTAGATCAGAGGCTGACTGATAGTGAGTCAGTCAGATAACGAATGCAGAAATATGACAGGCCCTAGATTGGATATGCGTTTCTGGATGCAATAATTAATCTGATATAGTGCAATGAACAGTAAGGTGCTGCAATGAAATAGTAAATAACACTGATTTATAGTGTATCGGGTTCATAAGATCCTACGTCCATTCTTCTGCTTTCTAAGCAGGAATTCACTAAGGGTACTCGTAGACTGACAAGTTGCAGATCAACACATAAAAACTATCGATCTATCAAACAATCTATCAATCAGCCTCGATCTAACAAAAAGGATAAGGGTGGTTTTTTTTTGGTTCAACAACAAGAGTATTAAACAATATTTACTCCAAGTTTATGATTAAGCTATGAATATTTGGAGTATGAATATCAGAAGGAATTTATACCAATATAACTTTGGATTAGTAGAGTAAATACTTGTTCTTTTTTCTAGAAAGTATACTTGAGCTTCTTGAAATTCCATAACCTCGTTAGGAGAGGTCTTCTACTATTTATAGACGAGCTAGGGAAAAAATCCGTTTAACAAGATCGATCTCCTATTGGCTCCATCTTGACAATGGTCTTATGCATTGAATGCATGGACACTTATCGCGCTCCACTTAATTCTGCGGATCTTGTACGAGGTACTGCTCTCTCTCCCTTTGACTAGGGCTAACATGACGGCCTGAGATTGATCAATGTTGATTCTGGTATTGTTGTCTTGCTCCGTTGATCATTGAATATCGCATCTTGTACCTTATACAATCTTCACACATTTGAATCTTCAATGCGATTTGGTGAAGATCTTGATTTGAGAGTGGTTCAGTCTGAAGGGTGTCAGCTTAAGAGCTAAACTCAATCGGTTCATGGGATGACCAAACACAATCTGAACAACATAGTCTGAAAACAAAAGCATTTAGTGTGACTATACAGACGCAGACTGAAATAACTTATCAAATACATAAGACTGGTTCATCAGTCAAAAAGGGGTTTTGGATCATTCAAAACATATTATTTCTCAATAATTTCCCCCTTTTTGATGATGCCAAAACCCTATCCTAACCCGAAAACAGACTCAGGCTAAGTTCATCCGACATAATTTGGAATAAGAAGATTAAAGGGTAGTCAGATCAAAGAAGTGAAGATAAATGAGCCTGGACAAAGAGTTATTGTTGTCAGGTCAAAAGATATAGCTCAGCTTCATTAGCGAATCAATTAAGTACAAGCTAGGCTATTCTATTACAACAGATTATACAAGCTCGAGATTGATCCAATATTTCCTCTCGAACTCTTCATGAGTCAGATAGGTCTTCTTCAGTTCCTCCATGATACGTGCAAACTTCCCATCTGAAATATCATTTGGCTTCAGCTCATAGTAGTAGTACACAAGCCTCCTTAGTTTGATCCTCTTCTCATTGTTGTTGGCCACATCTGTATATTTCTTTACTCTACAAGGCTTTAAGAATTTAGTTTCAACCTTTGCAAATCAGTTTTTAACTCAAGATTTTCCTATGCGATGAGTGACTTCATGAATCTGGGCTCAGGAGCTTTTATGACCTGATTTGCCTTTTCAGCGTAATCTTTGATCAGAAGATATAACTTGAATGATCGTCGCCTGACAAACTCAATGAAGACCTCATCCTGGTTCTTGATTCTCATGTAGGTAATCCAGGATTGCCAGAATTAGAAGCGTTTAATGAAATCTACTTTAATTTGCTCCCAATCATATGAAAAATCCAACGGAACCCATCTATCACACCACGGATAGAGAAGGTCGTTTTCAAACTCAATTTTCGGCTTCTTGTCAGCGGCAATGGCTTTCAGCACGGTGGACTTTCTCTTCCTTTTGTTTGATATCAACGTAGTCCTTGTCATGCTGTCAGCCAGACGCTCTAGTCTTTCATCATCCTCGTTTAATCTGATGTGATTTCTCTTAAACTCATTCCTCAGTTGTTGTTCTCTCCTTTTCATCTCATCATCTAAGGCTTTTTGACCTGGAAAGTTAATATATGTCCATAGATTCCAAATCTATTCTATTTGAGCTGCCTCTTGCTCTGGAGTAAGAACTGAGAATCTAAGCCTTTTCTTCTTCTCTTCTTTAGCCTCGTCAAGTTTTTCTGAAGCATTCTAGCCTTCAGACTGTCTTCTTCTATTTGCTTCTGACATGCCTCATCAATCTTCTTCTTCTCTAGCTCTTCAATCTTTTGCAGTCTTTCACCGTCATCTCTGCTAAGTTCATCATTTAGAGTACTAGAGATTTCGTCCATGAATGTGTCAAGCTGAATCGCTGTCCCCTCAGCTGCAACTTGTTCAACTTTCTCGGCTTCAGCTTTTAAACGAGTTGTTTCTTCTTCTTCTCTCAGACGAGCCTCATCATCAACAATATTCATCGGTTCGACTACTTCAGTCGTGTCTGTTTCAATCCCTTGAAGGCTGAGGCTGTCCTCCTTCTCTTTGTTAGAGACCTGTTCCCTCTCAAATTGTACTTTCATCACTTCATCAGAGGGAGAGGGAGAGGGAGAGGTCTGAGTCTGCTTTTCAGGTCGAGCTTCTACAACTTCTTCCCCCTTTTTGACATCAACAATAAGGGTCGGGAGGGAGAGAAGCCTGTCAGATAGACTCTTGAAGGTATTCTGCTGATCAGAGATCAGCTTGTTCTGAGCATCAATATGAGCCTATTGCTCGAAGAGTTACGCCAAGCTGAGTGTCAAAGATCATTTCCACATCAGTCTTGAAGACTTGGAGGGTAGTTGATCAATGCCTCAATGTTCTTCTCAGTTACCTCAAGAAGCATCTTGCCATCCCAGACGAGGGAGTATGATACTAGTCAAACTGGGAGTTGAGACGTTTCTCAGTGGCCTTTTTTAAAATACTGACCAAGGCGGCTGGAACCTTGTTCACCGCCCTAAAAAGATCTGTGAAGTGCTTGTCAGTGACCTGAGTATTTTCGGATATGACAGTCTCCATACTGCTTAGGTTATCATGACATTGTCCAATAGCAAACTCCAGTTGCTTCATGGTGACGTTGACGTCGGAAATGTGCTTATGCATTTGAAGCACTTCTAAAATCTTTTGTGAGTAAATTCTTTCTGATGAAGAGTGAGATTATGAATAGCTAGCACTTGTATAGCGGAGAGTTAGAGACTCCAAATTTGAAGTAGAAAAGGGAGTCATAGATGACACTGGACTGGAGTACGTCCAAGTTCTCCAGGGAGAACACAACAGGGCGGACGGTGATTTCCTTAGATTGAGACTTAGGTGCCATTTCTTGCAAGATAAGAAAAGAAAACAAAGTTAGAACAATTTATATACGCGGAATAACGAATTAATGAACAACTTATAATGCAAATAAAGCAAATGAAATGCGTTAATGTAGGGATATGAGTCAGTGGTCATATAGACCATTGTTAAGGGGATACGTATGATATGACTCAGTAGATGTTTCTGCATAGCTCATATAATAAAGGGAAATTGTCAAATATGTAGGCCTCGTTTGGTTGGCAAGGATTCTGCCTCAAGAAAGTAATCTGATTCCAAATTGTTAAAATCCTGTGTTTGGTAGGATATGGAAAATAATTTGATTCCAAAATTTTAAAATTCTGTGTTTGGTTCAATTATAGCAAAATACTAGGAAAGCAATGAGAATCATAGAAACAAGAAAAATGGTGTAATAATTGTGGATTTTTTTCCTTGTTTAGAATAAGTATTCTTTTTCCTTGGTACAAGGAAAGTAATTTATTATTATTATTATTATTATTATTATTATTATTATTATTATTATTATTATTATTATTATTATTATTATTATTATTATTATTATTATTATTATTATTATTATTATTATTATTATTATTATTATTATTATTATTATTATTATTATTATTATTATTATTATTATTATTATTATTATTATTAAAATAGAATAATAATTAGTTATTATTGAATAATAATATTATTAATTTATAGTTAATATATTTTTATTTATGAACAATAATAACAATTTAATAATAACTATTTTTCTTAAATAATCTTGTATTATTCTGAAAAATGTTATTATTAAAATAACTGAGTTCTTTAATAAGTTTATTTTTTTTATTATTATTATTAAAGATGTTATTAATATTAAAAAATATATTTTAACTAATATTTATTATTATTATTATAATTGTTGTTGTTATTAAAAATGTTATTGATATTAAAAAAGATATTTTTAACTAAATATTTTGAATATTTTATTATAAATTATATAATTAAAAAATATCAATAATGATATTTTGGGCGATTTTACATATTTATAAAATAATAATATAACAATGAACAAATAATTGATGTTAAATATATTTTATTCATATTATTGATAACATGATTTTAGCTTTCCCAGTATCAACCAAACAAGTGCAAGTAATCTGATTTCTTTATAATCATATTCCACGAAATAATATTCCTCAGTAATTTTAGTTTCTGTAATCATTTTCCTCGCAATCATATTCCACAGAATTATAATCCTTGACAACATTACTTTCCTGACAACCAAATGGGGCCGTAAAGATTACTGACAGAGGAGATTGTAAGCATGAGTCCGTGATTTTTGGGGGAAATTGTAGGAAAACCAATATGTATTGTTATGAAGAATTGAAGATCCCAAAACCCCTGTCCTAACCCCTGAGTGTGTGATGAATCGACTTGATGTAATAGGCTAGACCTGCTTTGAGCCTGCTTTGATCCTCATAGATTATTTTTGTCTAAGTCCTGTAAGGGGTATTTTGTTAGACTGAACTTCAGTAGAGAAGTTAAAGTTCCAGAACCCCAAGTCATCGGTTCAGTAGAGCTCAGTAGTCTTCATAGTCAGTCGCTGGAAGCACTCAGTAGAAGATCACTCTTCAGCCGACTCAGATAGAAGACTCAGTAGGATCAGTCTTGATCTACTGAATGGAGCTGCAACTCAGTTGAAGACAGTTTGAGGAAAATCGACAGCCTGACCTTTATCAGTCGGATGTCAGCAGAGGAATACTTATGTCTGAGGTTCAGAGGAAGTCAACTCAGCTAGAAGACTGCAGTCTGACAACTCTCACCTACCGCCACGCCTCGACTAATGAGAAGCAAGCGAAGCTTACCCGCTCTGACACAAAATCCGCTCTCACGCACACAAAGGCAACTACTCTACGACAACATTCAAAATTATATGGCCATTTTCTTGGAGTCATGTGACACGTGGCATGGTCCTCTCGAATGGATCTATGCATGAGTCACAACTAAATAAAGAGATCGTCCACAAGAGACCAACGTTCATAACACGAACCAATGGGAACAGAAACGCTTTGAAGCTCACGAATACTTTCTCAAGCACTCTACCAAACTTACTGTTACATCCAGCGAAGAACTAGAAATCCCAGAGATATCCTTGTAGTTCTTCTCTCTAGAGTTGTTCCCCGATCTCTTTTCTAAGCCAACATTGTTAGATCTTAAGCTTAGAACTTTCGAAGGAGTCCACTTTTAGTGAATCGTTCTTATTGTAAGAACTCCATTTTTGGAGACAAGACCCCTTCAAAATTTGGTTTGAGTTTGTAAAGTCGCTAAGGACTATAACTTAGAAGGTTCTGTCCGGTGTACAGAAACCTTGCTAAGGCTTGCTCAGTTAATCAACAAGACCTCCTGTTCAGCAGGACCGTGGATGTAGGATCTTGCGTATCCGAACCACGTTAAAAATATCTCGTGTCATTTACTGTTTTATTGATTTGTGTTTCAACTGTTTGCAAAATCATTATTTTTGTAAAATAGCTTTAAAAGTGCACTAGACAAAACTGATTTGGTTTGCATAAAACGTTTTTCAAAGAGACGAATTAAAATCGGGCCTACACTATTTCGCACAACATTCATCTACTGAATTTATCAGTTCTGACACCAGTCAGTAGAAAGAGTTCAGTCGTTGAATCACTCTGCCCGCGATCAGAAGGCTTAATTGGCAACTGAACCTGTTCAGTAGCAAACTCAGTACAAGACTGACCTTCGCGTTTAAGGAAAAACTTGGACTCAGGTGTATTCACCCCCCGCCCCCCTCTACACCTAATACTCATCTCTGGACCTACAATTTGTATCTGAGCGATGTTCTCTTGATCATCGTTTTGAGATCTTACTGGTCTACTCGACCAGATCCTGCTGCACGAGCATCTCTTTATTCATCCTTATACTATCTGCTTAACGTGTCTGATATGTCAGGTATTAGGATGGTACCATGTTCTCTGTAGAGAACTATACAGTATGTCGCGTCAAAATGGAGGCGCACCTTACATCACTGCACGACAGCATGACTGATGTCCTCGAGACATGACCAATCATTCCCATGATCGACTGTGTAGAATTTGCTGTTGTGGGAGGTGCAAGAGCACAAATTAGGATAAATGTTCCCAAATATAAAGCCACCTTCACAGCTGAAGAGAAGAAATTTCACAACTTGGACCGAGTTGCGCATAATGCAATCCTGACAACGCTCAGTGATTCACACCTCAAGAGAGTGCAAGATTGCAAGACGACGAAAGAACTTTGGGATGCCCCGGCTGTATTGAGCTAAGGAACCCCACAGATAAAAAAAAACAAGCTCGAGTTGGAGCTTCAAAAGTTTGAGACTTTCGCCATGCAGCCCTATGAGTCCATTGACGAGCTTAGCGTCAGATTCATAAATCAGATCAACGTGATCAAAGGGCTGGGGAAGACGTTCACCAACAAAGAGATGAACACCAAGATCTTAAGAGTGCTGCCTCGACTGAAGTGGCTTGCATTTGCTACTTATTTACATCGCTCTGATCTAAATACTTCCTGATGTTATCTTTACAGAATTAAGGACAAAGGAGTTTGAGCACAGTGTACCCCAAAGAAGCGTAAGCGCTCCAGCTGACACCCCAATCGATCATGCTTTTAAAGCAACAGTCAGCACATCTGGAGCTAGCCCAGTTCAATAAGCAAGTCAGTCGCAACCACAGTACCAAAATCCACTACTGAGGATCTTGCTGAACGATGCACGCTTCTGACTTTGAAATACCAAAGGGAGAAGGACAGAGTCAGAAAGCTGAAGAAATACCACAAAGATTCTTCTTCAGATATGGAAGATAATCATAAAAAGAAAGAAGAATCTAAACCTTCTCCTAAAGGCAGGGACACAGAGACTACTGCTAGTCCATCCAACGACACATCTGAAAAGGGTGGCAGGACCTCTGTGTGCTATAAATGCTAAAAGAACGGATATTATCAGTACGATTGTCCGGAGCTCTCAGGCGTACAATGAGCTGAACAACAGGCCAGAAGAGACAAATTTGCTCGGAAAAGGCAGGCTTATATTGCCGAAGAGCTATCTGACGACTCAATTATGGAAGACACATTTATGTACTCTTATGAAGATGAAGCTGCATTCGTGGCTGTTGAGGTCGGAGAATCAAATCCTGATACATCAACTGAACACTGCCTTATGGCTGGAGAAGAGGCTGAGGTAAACTTTAAACTAAATATAACATCCTCTTCACAGAGCACATATGACACTTGCTCAGCTGCAGGAGAACCTCTAGATGTGGCTCAAGCGTATGAAGATCTGCTAGAGAAGCAAATTCAGTTGAGCAGGGAGTTCAGTAGAACAGTTCAGGAGTTGGAACAGGTAAAAGCTGCGAATCAAAGACTTTCTTTTGATTTTCAGGTCGTTACTGATTCAGAAATTCTTGTGAAGAGACAAAAGGAAGAGATTGAATCTCTCATGACTAAGTCTCAACATCAAGAAACTCATATATCAGTCTTGACCAAGGACAATTCTAAGAAAGATACTGAGATAGCTAGGCTCAGTCAGAAACTCGCAGAATTTCAGGATGACTATAAGTCAATCAGAAGGAGTGATGAAGTATGGCGAGGACTGATGATCGAGCAGTACCTGGGAGCCAAAGAGAAGTTAGAGGGATTACTTAGAGCTCATAGGCCAGTCTCCGTCAAGGAAGGACTTGGCTACACATATGAAGCATCTACCTCAACTTCAAAAGGATAAGAAAAGCTGGTTGATCGGTTTGTCTGAAAGGGGAAATCAAGATGTTGAACTAATCACCCCTTAGACGTAGAATAAACAGAAGATCCAAGCACCTTAGTCGAGCTACAAGAAGTAACTGACCATATGTTCTAGCCCCATAACACCACGATCAAACTCAGGGGGAACCAAGAAGGTTAGGTGGGCAGAGCAGTATGGTGAACCAGAATGGGTGCATCCTGCACAATATTGTTCCTACAATTATGAGCCCAGGGTCAGGAGGAGCACGAAGAGTCAAAAGAAGAAAGCTCCAGAACCCAAAACTGCCAAGAAGTCAGCACCTCCAAGTTTAGTGGAGAGAAGTACTGACAACAAGAACAAGAAGAAGTATGAGACCCCCAAGGTCGCCAGATAAATTTGGGCCGCGAAACCACCAACTACTGCTCAAGGACCCAGACTGAACCAAAAGGGTACCTAAATCTATTTTTGTTTTGCAGGTGCATAAGGACCCTTGGATCGTTGACAGCGGCTGCTCGAGGCATATTACTTATCAGAAGAGCCTGCTGACCAACTATGTAGAGGAGGAAGGTCCCATGAATTGAGTTTGGTGATAACATAAAAGGCTACATAAGGGGATATGGAAAGCTGAACATTGGGACTGCTTCAGTTCCAAGAATAACATATGTTGAAGGACTTCAACATAAACTCTTTTCTGTCAGTCAATTCTGTGATAACCTTAACAGAGTTACCTTTGACGCTGGTTTATGTGATGTTCTTGATAAATCTACAAGGAAAATAGTGTTATCAGATTCGCGGAGGAAGAATATCTATATTTCAAACTGGAACACCGCCGAACGTGAAGCTTGCTTGCTTGCCCAAACGAAGTCTAGTGACAAAATAGGGTGGTTGTGCATAAAAGGCTCAGACATCTAAATTTCAAGGAAATGAACAAGCTGGCTAGGGACTCAAAAGTAAGAGGACTGCTTAACGAAGTGTTCAACCGAGACATATATTGTGAAGCATGTATGAAGGGAAAGCAGACAAAGTCAAGCAATCCACCTATTCCGTCACCTTCCACTGATGGAATCCTTCAGCTGTTGTACATGGACTTATTTGGGCCAGTCACTCAAGTTGAACTATAGAAAGGGAGAATTCCTTCTATTTCTCATTTACATATCTTTGGCTGTCATTGCTTTATCCATAATAATGGAAATGATTAGTTAAAGGTCTTTGATAGAAAATATGATCAAAGAGTGTTCTTAGAATACTCCAGAGTCAATAAAGTCTTCAGGGTCTTTAACTACTAAACCCCTCATGTTGTATTTAATGAGTTTGTTAATGAGGAAAGGAAATCGAACGAGACAAATAGTGAAGATGTCAGCAGCAAGCTACAGGATCTCAAGTTGAATGATGAAACTTAAAAGATCCAGCATTGTTGGGATGATGAGTCAGATGAAGAAGAAATTCAAACCCATCCAACAGGCATTGTAGCTGACATGATTGATTCTACAGAACAGAATCAACCTCAGGTAACCTCGGTCGATGAGGAAGCCCCAATGGTAACTGAGACCTCTACCGAGAATAACAATTCAGGGGGAACGAATGATGTTCCTGAGCGAAATGCCCCTGAACCTGGGAACTCAGTAGATCCCAACATTCTTACTAAATTGCTTCAGTCGCAGAACAGTACTACTGAAATGCCTAACACTCCTACTAACTGTACATAAGTAATTTCAGAAGAAGAGACCAAGCAAAGACAATCATGGCTAGATGCTCACTCTTCTGATCTCATCATTAGAGATCCTTCAATTAGTGTAAAGACAATATCCAGATTCTATCAAGGAGAAAGTGCTTTACACTCCTATTTCTTGTCTACAAAAGAACCTCAATCGATAGAGGATGCGCTAAACAATGCTGATTGGATCATTGCAATGCAAGAGCAGCTGAACCAGTTCGTCAGAAACGAGGTCTGGGAGCTTGTTGATAGACCTAGACACCAACACGTGGTAGGTACAAAGTGGGTCTTCAAGAACAAGCGAGATGAAAATAACATCATAGATAGAAACAAAGCTCCACTAGTTGCCAAGGGATACTGTCAAGCAGAAGGAATCCATTCGTCTATTCGTATCCTATACAACGCATCAAGATTGAAAGTATATCAAATGGATGTAAAATCAACTTTTCTGAACGCCGTACTTAAGGAAGAAGTCGAAGTGGAACAACCGCCTGACTTTCAGCAGGGCATCAGGTTTACAGACTCAAGAAAGCTTTATACGGGTTAAAACAATTACGTAGGGCTTGGTACGATACCCTATCAGACTTTCTACTTCAGAAAGGTTTTCGGAAGGGACAGTTGATCGCACTCTATTTAGCATCAAGTCAGAAGACGACATTCAACTGGTGCAGATCTACGTGAACGACATCATCTTCGGTTCCAAAAACGTGACCATGTGTCAACTATTTGAAAAGATGATGAAGAAGAAGTTCGAGATCTCAATGATGGTGGAAATCAACTACTTCCTCAGTTTTCAAGTAAAGCAATCATAAAAAAACAACATTCATCAACTAAGCCAAATATACTCTAGACCTCCTAAAAAGATTTTGTTGGGAGATGATTCAGTAGCTCCACAAATTATTGGGAGATAACTCAGTAGCCTAGTGCTCAGTAGATTTGAAGATCCCAAAACCATAATTTGACTGATGAACCATTCTGTTGTATTGGTTGTTCTGTCTCTGAGTGTTTTCAGACTCAGTAGACACTCTTCAATACGATCAAGGCGCTCAGTTGTGTCCGCTGGTTCTTCAGTAGACAATCAGCCTTAGTACCAAAAGAAGAAGACTCGCAGTAATCTTGGACTCAAAGACGAGCAAGATATCGAAAGGACTCGATGGACCCGAACTCAGCAGGAGTAGTTCATTGAACTCAGAGTTGATCTTCAGTAGAGCTGAACTCAGCAGGAGTATGATACTGAATATAGATCAGACTCAGCCACGGCTAGACAGTCTTCTGACTGTCAGGATATCTTAATTCAAATCAGCAGAGTCATACGAGGTATAGAGAAGCCAGCTTTAGATCCACCTTGAAGTCTGTTTTTTCTCACCTACTTTCTTCAGCCTCGACCAATGACGAGCGGCCAGCTGTTTCCTTTCTGATTAAAGCTGCAAGTCAACAACTTTCCAGAAATGGAGGAAAAAGACTCTGCCACCATACCTTGAACGAGCCGTTAGGTACCCAAAAGAGAGAGACACATGGATCGTCGTCTCCAACGGATCTATCCATATCTCTGCTCTATAAATAGAGGGAAGATTTCAAATTAAAGCTCACAAAAAACCGAACGACACAGACAAGAACACACGAGCATTCACGAGCAACTCAGAAACGACTTAAGCTTTCCGCAAGAAGTTCATAGAGTAATCACCAGTGAAAGGCGACATACTTGCTCATAGGGAACCAAGCTGAATCAGATCATAAAGCCTCTAGTATCCAAGCGACTGAATACGAACCCAAGTCCATACTTAACCGTTCGTCGCTCTAGAAGCCACCTTCTTGTTCCCTATCCCTCTAACCTAAGCTCAACAGTCTATATTCATAGCTTAGAACGAAGGAGTTCATCTTTGAACTGATCCTTATTGTAAAGAACTCCTTCATAGTTGGAGAGTTTGTCAAACACTTTAGTTTGATATCTTATAAACTGAGACTTGCTCAGTATAAATCTCAAGACCAGTGTTTGTCCAGTGCATAAACCGACTGAGACTAACTCAGTATAATAAAATAGCCTCCTGATCTTTTCGGGACAGTGGAAGTAGGATTGTTCGATCCGAACCACTTTAAAATTGCTTGTGTTATGTCTTTTTACTGTTGCATTGATTACTGTTCATACTGAAAATATTTGTAAAATCATTCAACTGAGTTTCAGCAAAGCTTAACTGATTACGCTAATATACTGAAACTGTTTTCTTAAAAACGTTTTCTAACTCAACTGAATTTGGGCCTACACATTTCCGCACAATACTGAACTCCAGCTGAACGGTACTGAATTCTAACCTTAGTCAGCTAGTAGGCCTCAGTGAAGTCAGTCACTCTACCACGCGATTCAGAACAACTTATTTGGTCTACTGACTGTTCGCGTTTTAAGTTGAGAAATTGTTTTCAGGTGTATTCACCCCCCCCCTCTACACCTGAACATTTAATCTCGGGACCAACAATTGGTATCAGAGCAGGAGTTCTATAAGACTCTTGTTTTTCTGAAACTGGTCTTATTGAACAGATCCAGAAAACGTTTTCACTACATATCATTCTTCATTCATATCACAATTTTCAATGTCTGATATGTCAGGAATCAGGATGGTACCCATGTTCTCAGTAGAGAACTACGGGGTATGGCGAGTCAGAATGGAGGCACATCTGACTTCTCTCCACGATAGCATGACAGAGGTACTGGAGGATGGACCTATCGTTCCCATGATTGATAGTGTTGAAACTCAGGACCCAGCACAAGGAGGAGGCATGGTGACCGGGAAGAAGATCCGCAAAGATAGAAGTCTCTTCACCCCTGAGGAGAAGAAGCTTCACAACTTAGACCGGGTCGCCAGAAATGCCATACTGACCACCCTGAGTGACTCTTATCTCGGGAGAGTTCAGGACTGCAAGTCCGCAAAGGAACTCTGGGATGCTCTGGCGCTACTGAGTCGGGGGACTCAGAAGATCAAGTGAACAAACTGGCGCTGGAACTTCAGAAGCTGGAGAGACTGTCTCTCATGCCTGGTGACACTATTGAAGATCTTAACGTCAGATTCACGGATCTGATGAACACCATCAACGGGCTGGGAAAGACGTTCTCCAACCGAGAAATAAATCTCAAGATATGGAGAGCTCTGCCAGACGAACATTGGACTCCATTTGCTACTTTACTCAGACGTTCTGACTTAGATATTGTTTCTCCTGACCATATCTTTTCAGAACTAAAAGCTGAGGAGTTCAAGTTCGGTCTACCTCAAAGGAAGCAGTGAGCTGAAGCTGACACCCAAATCGACCATGCTTACAAAGCACCAGTCAGCACAGCGGCTCCAGGGTCTAGCAAGGCTGAACCTTCACTCAGTGACATACAAGAAGGAAACCTGGCTAAGAAATATGCACTGCTTGCCGTGAAGTATCAGAAGGAAAAGGAGAGGCGCAAAAAACTCTCAAGAGTCGCCAGAGACTCCAAGGGTAAGTCTCAATATACACCCAAGTGCACTCCTGACTTGCATACTTCTGATTGCAGGAAACAGGAAGACTCAGCTCAGTCGAAAGACAGCGAGAGTAAAGAAGAGAGAGTCACCACCTGCTGCAACTGCAAATGGACATTATCAGTATGACTGTCCTGAGCTCAGTACTGGTGAAAGAGCAGCACACAAAGCTCGAAGGGAGAAGTTCATCAAGAAGCGTCAAGAATATATAGCTGGTGAACTCTTAGACGACTCAGATGAAGTCGATTGCTTCATGGATTCATTAGACGATGAAGCGGCATTCATGGTCGTAGAGCTTGAAGAATGCTGAAAAGTATCTTATGACAGGAGAAGAGGATGAGGTAAACTCTCACGCTCCATTTAACTCTTCTTCAAACTACACACACGACACTATTTCAGGTGCAGATGAGAATCTGGACGTCTCGATCGCCTATGAAGAACTTTTAGACGAGCAGATTCAGATGAGACTGCAGCTCAATAAGACTCTTCAGGAATTGGATACCCTGAAAGTGGAAAATCAGAGACTTTCTCAGGAGAGTGAGGTTGCTACTAAGTCAGAAGGACTTGTGTTGAGACTCAGGGATGAGATAAACTCTCTGATGACCAACTCTCAGCATCAAGAAGATCAGATCTCAGTACTGACCAATGACTTGACTCAGAAAGATACTGAAATAAGTCTACTAAAGCAAGAGTTGTCAGGACTTCTGACCGAGCATTAAACGCTTAAGAAAAGTGATGATGTCTGGAGGAATCTGATGACAGAGCGGTACATGGGTGCTGAAAAGAAGCTTGAGGCCATGCTAGCCAGCAACAAGCCTAAGCACTACAAGGAGGGACTTGGATTCAGCCATGGAGCCTCCTCATCCGCCCCCGTATGCTCAGAGAACCGGCTAGCTGATAGATTTGTTCAAGGGGAGACCATCAACTCTAAGATTCTGAACCCCCTAGCCAAGAACAAACAGAAGATGAAAGCACCTCATCCCAGCTATCAGCATTCTGACAAGAAGATTAGCTCAAAATCACCCCAGTTCAGTCAAGGGGGAACCAACAAAATTAAATGGGCTGATCAGTATGGACCTCCACAGCTGACACATCCAACTCAGTATGGGTCATATTATTATGATCTTATAATCAGGAAAGGGCCTAAAAGTCAGAAGAAGAAGAAGAAAGTCGTGCAAAAGGCAAAGGTCAGCAGTCCACCTATTTAGAAGATCAGGACTCCTGAACCTGCTAAGCCTCAGAAGTCAGCATCGACCAGTCCAGTGGTCAAGTATGTTGATCAAAGTGGGAAGAAGCTGTCTGAGACCACCAGGGTCGTGTGACAGATCTGGGTTCCCAAAACTAACATCTAAAGACCCAAAATAAAAAATAAAGAGTACCTGAATATAATTCTGTTTTGTAGGTGCACAAGGACCCTTAGTATGTGGACAGCGGATGCTCAAGACACATGACATACCAGAAGGGTCTATTGAAGAATTATATTACTGAAGAAGGACCCCGAATCGAGTTTGGAGACAACGCAAAAGGCTATACCAGAGGCTATGGAACACTCAGCATTGGAACAACCACAGTTCCAAGAGTATCATATGTTGAAGGACTTCAGCATAATCTTCTCTCTGTTAGTCAATTTTGTGATAACTCGAATAGAGTGATTTTTGACGCAGGTTTCTGTGATGTCATTGATAAATCTACAAGGAAAACAGTGTTATCAGGTTAGCGCAAAAAGAATATCTACGTAGCTGATTGGAACTCAACTGAACCTAAAGCTTGTTTGTTGGCGAAGAACGACAACAGAACGGGGTAGCTCTGGCATAGAACACTCAGTCATCTCAACTTCAAGACGCTCAACAAACTAGCTAGAAACGCTCTAGTAAGAGGACTTCCGAATGAAGTATTCAGCAAAGACACTCAGTGTGAAGCATGTATGAAGGGAAAGCAAACAAAGAAACAAAATCCACCTGTTCCATCGCCTTCCACTGACGGAATCTGTTGGATATGAGTCAGTAGATGATACTCAGCTATTCGTGGTCAAAAGAAAATTGGGGGAAATCATAGTAGTACTATGGAATTGAAGATCCCAAAACCGAGCTGATATCAGTAGTTTAGTGTGTCGTTAGGATTAGCTGATGTATAGGTTAGACTTGTTGTAATCGTTTTTATATTCTTGTCTAAGTCCTGTACGGGGTAATTGTTGAACTGATCTTCTGTCGAAGATACTTTTCAGAACCCCACGTCATCAGTGTAATTCGCTTGCATTCTTCAGTCATCAGCTGAGTTGACCTCAGTAGAAGCTAATCTAGCAGCTGATAAGTCATTAGCAGAAGAACTCATGCAAGCCAAGTACCTTCGTAGTCGCCAGCTAACTTACTCAGAAGTTACATTCCTTGTCAGCCGACTCAGTCGAAGAAGACAGAGACTTTACAGTCTACTGTATCCGACAGAAAGCGACCCAACTACTTAAGTCTTTTCGAAAGTTCAGCAAGAAGATCATACGAGGTTGTTGAACGGTCAACTCTGACATTCTCACCAACCACAAACCTCGACCAATGAGAAGCCAACAACGCCTTACCTGCTCCAAACAAGTAAAAGCTGCTCTCATGTACGGTAATTAACCGCCTCCCCGCAACAAGTTCGAATTAATGGCCGTTTTCTTTGGAAGCATGTGACACGTGGCATCGTCGTCTCCAACGGACATATGCCATAGCTCACAGCTATAAATAGAGAAGATTTCGAAGCTCCACTAGCGCGAAGCACGAAATTAAAAAGGGAAATTGCTCAAGCTCTCAAACACTCTAGCAACTCAATCAGAACATCCAGCGAAGAATCTGCATTTACTAGAATATTTTTGTGGTTCTTCTCTCTAGAGTCTTTAGATCCCTTTCTTCTCTACCTAAGCTCATGTCAGATTTATAGCTTAGATTCGAAGGAGTTCATTTTTTTTGTGAACTGTTCTTATTGTAAGAACTCCTTCATTAGTTGGAGAACTATTTTCGCTCCCTTTCGAACTTAGGTTTGAATTGTAAAGTCGCTAAGGACTATAACTTAGAAGGATCTGTCATGTGCACAGTTTCCTTGCTGAGACTTGCTCAGACTAATCAACAAGTTATCCTGCTCTGTTCAGGACCGTGGATGTAGGATCTTGCGTATCCGAACCACGTTAAACTGCTTGTGTTCTTTACTGTATTATTGCATACAATCCTTTGAAAATCATAAGTTTGCATAAAACGTATTTCTAAACTCGCACAGCCAAAATAATTTAATCTGCGAAAACACGTTTTCAAATAGAGACAAACTCCGGGTCCCACACTTATCCGCACACTTAAGTCTCCGACTGAGTTTCGAAGTACTGACAAAAGTCAGTGGGAGAGCTCGATAGAGCCGACTCACTCGTCCCGTGATCGAAGGTTTATTTGGCACTGTTCATCAGTTGCAACCAACAGCTTCAGCTGACCTTCACCGTGAAAAAGAAACGGTACTCAGGTGTATTCACCCCCCCCCTCTACACCTGATATTTGTCTCCGGACCAACAGAATCCTTCAGCTGCTACATATGGATTTATTCGGTCCAGTCTCTACGGTGACGATCAGAGGCAAAAAGTATGCTTTAGTGGTCATTGATGACTACTCGCGCTACATATGGGTCATATTTATTGCCAACAAGTCTGACGCTTCTGAAAAAGCTCAGTGTTGAGAAGAACACCAAGATTATAAAGATACATTCAGACAGAGGAACTAAGTTCCTGAATTCAATGGTGGAGGAGTTCTGCAAAGCTGAAGGCATAGAGCATGAGACGTCTGCCGCGCGCACGTCTCAACAAAATGGGGTTCCTGAAAGGAAGAATAGAACACTCAAAGAAGCAGCAAGAACCCTGCTCGCAAACTCAGGACTCCCAACCAAATTCTAGGTAGAAACAAGTGACACTGCATGTTACACTCAGAACAGATCTCTACTGACTAAGCAGCATAAGAAGACACCATACGAACTATGGAACGGAAGGAAGCCTTTCATATCTTATTTCCATATTTTTGGGTGTTCGTGATTTATCCACAATAATGGGAAGGATCAGTTAAAGACTTTTGATAGCAAGTCAGACCAGGGAGTCTTCTTAGGATACTCCTGGGTCAGCAAAGCCTTCAGAGTTTTTAACTACCGGACCCTTTGCGTGGAGGAAAGCCCTCATGTTGTTTTAATGAGTTTTCTACTAAAGACAGGAGCAGGAACTCTAAATCAGAGTCTGAGGACATCAGTAAGCAGCTACAGGATCTGAGCCTGAAAGATAAAGTTGAAAAGATGCTGCTCTGTTGGGATGATGATTCAGAAGAGGAAATTGAAGATAAGACTACTAAATTCAGCCAGCAGTAGAAGTAGCTGAACAAATTAACTCTACTGAACAGAGTCAATCCTAGGTAACTCAGGTCGATGAAGAAACCTAAGCGATAACTGAGACCTCTATTGAGGATAATAATTCAGGGGGAACAAATGAAGTTCCTGAGCTGAATGCCCCTGAACCTGGTGACTCAGTAGACCCAACTCTCGTAACTGAATTACTTCAATCTCAGAATAGTACAACTGAAAGGCCTAACTCACCTACTATCTGTGTTGAACAAATTTCAGATGAAGAGTTGAAACATCGTCGATCGTGGCTGGACGCTCACACTTCTGACTTGATTATTGGAGATCCTTCATCAAGCGTAAAGACAAGATCCAGATTTTGTCAGGGAGAAAGCGCATTATATTCCTGCTTCTTGTCTACTGAAGAACCTCAGTCAGTTGAGGACGCACTCAAGGATGCTGATTGGATCATAGCTATGTTGGAGGAGCTGAAACAATTCACGAGAAATGAAGTATGGGAGCTTGTTTACATACCCCGGCATTAACATGTGATTGGAACTAAATAGGTCTTCAAGAACAAGCGAGATGAAAACAACGTTATAGTAAGGAACAAAGCAAGACTCGTGGCAAAAAGCTACTGTCAAGCCGAAGGGATAGATTTCGACGAAACTTTCGCTCCAGTTGTAAGATTGAAGGCAATCAGACTATTCCTAGCCTACGCAACACATCAGCAATTCAGAGTTTATCAAATGGATGTGAAGTCTACGTTCCTGAACGGCGTGCTGAAAGAAGAAGTCTATGTAGAATAGCCTCCCGTCTTTCAGCAGGGACATCATGTTTACAGACTCAGAAAAGGCTCTATACGGGTTAAAACAAGCATCTAGGGCTTGGTACGATACCCTGTCTGAGTTTCTTCTTCAGAAAGGTTTTCAAAAGGGCACAGCAAACCGCACATTATTCAGCATTCGACTGGAAGACGACATCCTACTTGTGCAGATCTACGTAGATGACATAATTTTCTGATCAAAGAACGTCATCATGTGTCAACAATTTGAGAAAATGATGAAGGATAAGTTCAAGATGTCAATGATGGGAGAGATGAATTATTTCCTCGGCTTTCTAGTCAAACAATCTGAGAAGGGAACATTCATCAATCAAGGCAAATACATTCGAGACCTCACCAAGAAGTTCGGTTGCACATCCGGCAAACCAATCAAGATCCCGATGGACACGAATATGAAAATTGATCTTGATAAAGAGGGAGTATTAATAGACCATACTGAATTTCGTGCTATTATTGGTTTATTATTATATCTAACTGCTACTCGACCTGACATAACTTATGTTGTACGTGTCTGCGCTCGATTTCAGGCGAATCCCAAGCAGAGTCACATTGACTCGGCAAAGATGATTCTCCGCTATCTCAGAGGAACACCTAACATGGGCTTATGGTATCCAGCAGATGATAATATTGAACTAACGTTTCATTCTGATGATGACTATGCAGGATATAGAATTGACCGAAAGTCAACTTCTGGAACCTGTCAGTTCCTTGGCAGTAAGCTGATTTCGTAGTTTTCAAAGAAGCAGCATTTAGTAGCGACGTCAACTACTGAAGCAGAATACATGGCTCTCGGAAGTTGCTGCGCCCAAATCCTTTGGCTGAGACAACAGCTACGTGACTATGACGTCATTCAGAATGAAGTGCCAATCTTCTGCGACAGCTCTAGTGCAATTGCAATCACTCAGAACCCTGTACTTCATACTAGATGCAATCACGTGGACATTAGACACCACTTCATTCGTGATCATGTCGAAAAGAAGGATATCAGGATGGAGAAGATCCATACTGACCGTCAAAGGGCAGATATTCTGACCAAGCCTCTAGCTGAAGCCAGATTCAGAGAACTTACAGTAGAGCTAGGTCTGTTGGACCCTATTGACTCCAGTCAGTAAGTGGATTCAGGAGAGGAGCATTCAACAAGGGGGAATGTTCACTCTCAGTACTGAATAAATTCAGTACGTAGAGACTCAACAACCATCTACACGAGGTATCAGCTGACTATGATGTTCTGCTGACAAGTTTGCCTATCTCTACTCAGTAGCCAATGAAATATTATGTGCATTAATTATTTAGATTCAGCTTCGTATTAAATGCCTTAGAAAATGTCATTTAATATAACAGTTTACATTTAATACACGACATTCTATGTAAAGTATGTTGAACTCTACGGCGCATTAAATTCATGACTTTTCAAGTTACTTCTTTGGCTATTTATAACTGTAATTTGACTTAGGCGGCTAAATTGATCATTGCCTATTTTATAACATTAAATCCTAGCCGTCCATCTCATAAATCAGATTTAAACTGAACCGTGGATTTTTAACTGTTCATCTTCTTTAAAATATAAAAACACGTTCAAAGTTTAGAAACTGCCATTTTACTCTGCCAATTTTCACAACTCTAGAATTTCTGAGAAAAGCTTTCGTCTTCTTGCAAACTTCTATCCAAATCTCTCAGAAACATCTTTGGTAAATCTTAAATGATTATTCAGCACCGTATATGATCTCTATAATATTTTTCCTTTCGATAATGATATTTTTCAGTTGCAGATTATTACAACATGGCAGGAAGGGACGTAAGTGTTCCACTGGATATGTAGGAGATCCTCGAGAAGGATCGGGTATGGTGCGAACCGATAATGGAGTTTGATGCATGCGATCTTGATTTCATAGAGGAGATCTTCGATGCGCTGAGGGCATCAGGACTCGAGGGTTTTCTTTCAAGGAAGCCATCATACTTCCTCCCGCGAACTCAGAATCAGTAGAAGGAGATATCCGATGTCGGTTCGTCACTCATCAGATTCGTGACCCCGCTCGTGTCGTGCCTGAGATAAAGCTGATGTCCATCAAGGAAGCTCTTCAGCGAAGCTTTCATCTTTCGAGCAAAGCATTCAGTACCGTGGGATATAAAGACGATTTAATGGACAAATACTTGGAAATTTTCTGCGGGAAGCCTACAACTTTCAGAGCCGCCTTCCCAAAGAATGCCATGCTTCCACAGTTCAGAGCATTAGCCTATATCGTCACTCAGATACTGACGAGTCAGGCTGGGTCGTTTGATCAAGTATCGAGGCCGAAGATTCAGCTGATGATGGCCATATACGATCAGGCGAAGATTAATTGGACTGAGTTCTTTTTAAAGGACTTCATGACTCAGGCAACCAAATTCGATAGATCAACCAACTGCCTAGCCGTGAAAGGCAAACTCCTCTACGGACTGAAGCTATTGGTGATGATAGAAGATCTATGTGGAGCTGACCACGTAGTCTATGCTAACAAGATATATTCCAATCCAAAGAAAGTGAGGTTCCAGAGTAGGGCAGCGGCCCTTCAACAAATCGGCTCAGGGCCTGCTGAGCCCAAGCCAAGCTCTCAGAAAGACCTCAACACCATCCAAGAAGAGGTCGCCTCCTAAGACAGCTCCAAAGACACCGGTCAAGAAGCTGAAGAAAGTCAGTGAGGTCATAGTTGTACCTCCTTTACTGCTCAGGGACGAGGCTGAGTCCTCTGAGAAGACTGTGTCAGTAGAGAAGGCTGTCTCCACTGAACAAGGAGAAGCTGTGGAACAAGGGGTAGAAGCTGATCCAATCTCTACTACTCAAATCCCCTTGGATATCCCACCACTGAGCAGCATCCCATCTGCTGAAAAACAACCATCTCTAATAGAGGTTGAGGACTCGGAGACTGCTTTAGAGTCAGAGTCTATCGGGATGGAGGCTTCAGCATTAAATCGAGAGCCTCCCGAGAAATTTCAGAAGCAATCCCGGAGATAGCCAGCTATACAGATTTGATAATATTGGCGAGGCAGGCTAGGCTCTACACTTTGATTCGGTTCCAGGAGTGGTCAACACGGAACAAGTTGATCCAGCACCACTCCAGCGAACAACTCCATGAGGAGGAGTTGTTGATTAGGGAGAAGATATGCTACTTAGAGCCTGCAGACATATGCTCCTTGGAGAATTTGATGGTGGCCATGCTCGCTATGTTGAACGACCGTCAACCTACTTCTATAACGGCTCCCTCAGATGGGTCTGATCATGACGATCAAGACCCACCTTGTGATTCAGGCCCTGAGTAGCCTGATGAGGGAACTCAACTGGAGAAGGATGCTCCTACTACATCTGCTGATCTACCTATCAGCATCCTTCCTGCAGGCCAGTCGGCGGCTGGTACCTTTAAGTCAGCGGACCCTGTACAGCTATTGATGGGGTCTGCGTTCGAGGTAGCGCCCAGCCCGAAGAGCCGACGCTCAAAGATAGTGGCTAGGGCACTGAGGAGTCAAGGCGCTCAGAATAGACTCCTTGCCCGCGCTGTCCACAAGACGTGGAGGCAGTCCACACAGGCTCAGAGTGCTGAGATAAAGGGGCTCAGAACGACCATTCAGAACACGCCTGCCCCTGACTTCTCTATTATATTAACCAATGCACTTGCCACTCGGAGAGCTAACTTCGAAGAGCAACAAAAGCTGATTGAAGCTGCCCAAGCCAAACTTCTTGAAGAATTCAAGGCAGCCCAGTCAACTCACACTTAATCCGTATCTTCCCTGACTCAGGCCTCCGAGCTCAGACTCCAGACTATTCAGAAGGCCATGGAAGATAAAGTGGATCAGAAGTTGCTATCTATTCAGACTATGATGGAGACCTCTTAGAAGAAGTACATCGAAGAACTCTCTGATGAGAGGAATGAGCTCCACGAGAGGCTTGTCAAACTGCAAGATGCCTTAGACAAACTTGCCTCAGCTTACACCAGTCTAGATAAGAAGGTACAAATTCCTACCCTTGGCTTATTTGCTGATGCCAAAAAGGGGGAAGGTAAGGAAAAGGTACCCAGAGCACTAAGGGGAGTAAGGACAGTGGCAGGAGCATCTCAGACTCTGCAATCAGCTTCCACTGCTCCCACTTCTCAGCAAGAACAGGGTGAGGCCCAGGGTGTCTCAACAGCAAGGGCTGTAGTGCCTGCTGAGACTGGCCCAAGTGGCTCAGGACCCAAAGAATCTGCTACTCAGGCAACTCAGACTCCGAGTGACATTATTAAGGAAATTGCTGAGTATGCAGAGGAGGACTCAGAAGAGGAAGAAGTCCCTTTACCTCCTCCAGTTCAGGGAAAGGGAAAGAAGATTCTGAAGCTTCCCACTCCACCTAAAAAGAAAGGATCTAAGAGGTTCATATCTCCTAAGGAAGAGGCTCAAATTGCAGCTGATGAGAAGCTAGCAAGGGAGATAGCCGAGGCAGAGGCTGCTAATAAGCCAAAGAAACAGCCTGCCAAAGGCAGAACCAAAGTTCAGAGGGGCAGGAAGCCTGGGAAAAGGCTACCCCCGAGGAATCTGAAGCTCAACGACGAAGCTGACAAAGAAAAAGAAAGAGAACAGCAGCAGTAGCAACAAACTGGACAACAGGGTACTTCTAAAGAGAAATCTTCAACACCTGCTGACACAGAAGAAGATCAAGAGCACGTGCCATCCTATGTTCCCTCTAAGGCTCAAGAGCAAGAGATGCAAGAAATATGGGATCAGATGGAAAGGTACTTAGACAGAGGAGCTGAAGCCGGGCGGACATGCGCAAAGAAGAGAAAGGCTCAGACTCGCTGATCTAGAGGCTCTGAGGATCAAGGCTGAGAAGGAAGCTAGACAGAGGGTTCTTGAGAAAGCTGATATTCCATACAAGTATAGAAGACTCAGGAAGCCCACAGACCTCAAAATCCATAGATGGCCCAGGGTTGATACTTGGATGCCATGGGAACAGACTCATAGGTGGGAGACGCTGAAGGCTAACTACATTATGAGATTCTATTTATGGAGGTATTGGCCTGACATGCACAAGTCTATTGCCTTTGCTGAGTGGCTTCTAAAGAGTGATCCAGAGATTTATGCAAGAGTTCAGAAGGCCTTAGCTGAAAAGGATGATGTCAGGGTCCCAGCTCCAAGACCTATGCCTCCCCCACTGAGGCTTGATGGTTCTCTACACAATGGGGTGATTGAAGGAGAAATCAAGAGTGCTGCTTAAGCCAAGAATCTAGATGAGGCTGATCCTACTGACATGGCTAAGATACTGAAGCTGAGAAGAGTTACTTACCGAATGTAAGGACTGCCGCTTCCTGAGGAGAAATCAAAAGACTTCAAAGATCGGATTCAACAGTTCAGGAGATGATAGTTGTTAGCTTCTGTGTATCTTTGCCTTAGTTCTTTGTCTTTCTTTCTAGAATAGCAAGCTTGATGTACTGTACTGATATTTCTTCATATATATAACATCATTGTTGTTTGGCCCTGACAATACCTTATTGTCTACCTGACCTTGTTTCTTTAATGCTTAACACTCAGAATCACTCAGATATTTATATTTATATCTGTCAGTTTTTACTTAGCTTGTTAGATTCTGGTTTGTTAGATGCTTTTGAGGGAAATTGTTGTTAGAAAGGGGTAAATTGTTGTTAGATGTCTATATAGGTTATGATATTTCTTCTCTGAATTCCCTCAGTAGTCTAGAACTTGAAGAACAACTCCACTGATTCGACTTGTAATATTTGTAAGGAGCTCTATTTTTGATAGTTTATAGTGTTAGGTTTTGGCATCATCAAATAGGGAGAAATTGTTGGGAGATGATTCAGTAGCTCCACAAATTATTGGGAGATAATTCAGTAGCCTAGTGCTCAGTATATTTTAAGATCCCAAAACCCTACTTTGACTGATGAACCATTCTGTTGTATTGGTTGTTCTGTCTCTGAGTGTTTTCAGACTCAGTAGACACTCTTCAATATGGTTAAGGCGCTCAGTTCTGTCCGCTGGTTCTTCAGTAGACTATCAGCCCCAGTATCAGAAGAAGAAGACTCAGTAGTACTGGACTCAGCAGGAGCAGTATACTGAAAGGAGTCAGTGGAACTGAACTCAGAGTTGATCTTCAGTAGAGCTGAACTCAACAGGAGTATGCTACTGAATATAGATCAGACTCAACAACGGCTAGACAGTCTTCTGACTGTCAGGATATCTTAAGTCAAATTAGTAGAGTCATACGAGGTGTAGAGAAGTCAGCTTCAGATCCACCTTGAAGTCTGTTTTGTCTCACTTACTTTCTTCAACCTCGACCAATGATGAGCGGCCAGCTGTCTACTTTCTGATTAAAGCTGCAAGTCAACAACTTTCCAGAAATGGAGGGAAAATACTCTGCCACCATACCTTGAAAGAGCCATTAGCTACCCAAATTAGAGAGACGCATGGATCATCTTCTCCAACGGATCTATCCATATCTCAGCTCTATAAATAAAGGGAAGATTTCAAATTAAAGCTCACAAAAAACCGAACGACACAGACAAGAACACACGAGCAACTCAGAAATGACTTAAGCTTTCCGCAAGAACTTCATAGAGTAATCTCCAGTGAAAGGCGACATACTTGCTCATAGGGAACCAAGCTGAATCAGATCATAAAGCCTTTAGTATCCAAGCGACTGAATACGAACCCAATCCATACTTAACCGTTCATCGCTCTAGAAGCCACCTTCTTGTTCTCTATCCCTCTAACCTAAGCTCAGCAGTCTATATCCATATCTTAGAACGAAGGAGTTCATCTTTGAACTGATCCTTATTGTAAAGGACTCCTTCATAGTTGGAGAGTTTGTCAAACACTTTAGTTTGATATCTTGTAAACTGAGACTTGCTCAGTATAAATCTCAAGACCAGTGTTTGTCCAGTGCACAAACCGACTGAGACTAACTCAGTATAATAAAATAGCCTCCTGATCTTTTCGGGACAGTGGATGTAGGATTGTTGGATCCGAACCACTTTAAAATTGCTTGTGTTCTGTGTTTTTACTGTTGCATTGATTACTGTTCATACTAAAAATATTTGTAAAATCATTCAACTGAGTTTCAGCAAAGCTTAACTGATTGCACTAATATACTGAAACTGTTTTCTTAAAAATGTTTTCTAACTCAACTGAATTTGGGCCTACACATTTCCGCACAATACTGAACTCCAGCTAAGCGGTACTGAATTCTGACCTTAGGCAGCTAGTAGGCCTCAGTGAAGTCTCACTCTACCAAGCGATTCAGAATAGCTTATTTGGTCTACTGAACTTGTTCAGTACGGTATCCTCCTGAAAATGACTGTTCACGTTTTAAGTTGAGAAATTGTTTTCAGGTGTATTCAGTTCCCCCCCCCCTCTACACCTGAACATTTAATCTCGGGACCAACAGATTTGGCTGTGAATCGAACAAGCCAGTATAGATCCCGATGAATACAAATTTCCAAATCGATCGAGACAAAGAGGGATCTTTTGTTAACTCAACTGATTATAGAGCTATTATTGGTTCTTTATTATATTTAACAACAAGCAGACCTGACATAACTTGTGATGTAGGTGTATGTGCGAGATTTCAGGCGAATCCCAAACGAAGTCATCTAGACTCAGTGAAGAAGATTCCGCGACACCTGAAGGGAACACATGTCGCAGGGTGTTGGTCCCGAGATAAACGTTTAGGTGTAGACGGGGGGGGGATGAATACACCTAAAAAATTTCTCAACTTAAAACGTGAACAGTCCTTTTCAGGAGAGTGCCTTGCTGAACAAGTTTAGTAGACCAAATAAACTGTTCTAAATCGCGTGGCAGAGTGACTGACTATACTGAGGCTTGCTAGCTGACTGAAGTTAGAATTCAGTACCGTTCAGTAAAAGTTCAGTAGAGTGCGCAAATGTGTAGGCCTAATTCAGTTGAGTTAGAAAACGTTTTTATTAAAACTGTTTCAGTATATTAGTGCAATCTTTTAAGCTTTGCTGAAACATAATTGAATGATTTTGAAAGATATTTTCAGTATGAACATAAATCAATGCAACAGTAAAACATAGCACATAGAACACAATCATTTTTAAAGTGGTTCGGATATCAAACAATCCTACGTCCACTGTCCCGAAAAGATCAGGAGGCTAGTTTATTATACTGAGTTAGTCTCAGTCGGTTTGTGCACTGGACAAACACTGGTCTTGAAGATTATACTGAGCAAGTCTCAGTTTACAAGGATCAAACTAAAGCGTTTGACAAACTCTCCAACTATGAAGGAGTTCTTTACAATAAAGAACAGTTCAGGAATGAACTCCTTCGATCTAAGATATAGATATGGTCAACTGAGCTTAGGTTAGAGGGAAGGGAACAAGGAAGTGGCTTCTAGAGCGACGAACAGTGAGGAATAATCTCTGGGTTTGTGTTCAATCGCTTGGATACTAGAGACTTTGAATCTAATTCAGTTTGGTTCCCTCTGAGCAAGAATGTCGGCTTTCGCTTGAAGGTTTTCTCTAAAGTTCTTGCGGAAAGCTTAAGTTTGTTGGTTTTTGCTCGTAATCGCTCATGTGTTCTACGTTGTTTCTAAGTGAGCTTCGATTTGCATTCTTCCCTCTATTTCTAGAGATGTGTTATGGAAAGATCTGTTGGAGTCGATGATCCATGTGTCACTCTCTTTGGGTAGCTAACGGCTCTTTCAAAGAAATCTAGCAGAGTCTTTTCCCTCCATTTCTGGAAATATGTTGATTTGTAGCTTTAATCAGAAAGTAGACAGTTAGCTACTCGTCATTGGTTGAGGTTTAGAAAGTAGTTGAGACAAACAGAATTCAAGGTAGATCTGAAGCTGACTTCTCTGAACCTCGTATGACTCTACTGATTTAACAAGTAAGATCACTGACAGTCAAGGAGACTGTCTGGCCGTTGCTGAGTCTGACCTTGCCTCAGTAGTATACTCCTGCTGAGTCCAGCTCTACTGAAGGTCAACTCTGAGTTCAGTGAACTGCTCCAGCTGAGTCCAGTTCCACTCACTCCTTTCAGTATGCTGCTCCTGTTGAGTCCAGCACTATTGAGTCTTCACTCCATGGTACTGAGGCTGATAGTCTACTGAAAAGTCGGCAGACAGAACTGAGCGCCTGAACCATGCTGAAAGAATGTCTACTGAGTCCGAAACTCTCAGAGACAGAGGCAATACAATTACAACTCATTGGTTCACCAATCAAATTAGGGTTTGGGATTATTCAAATCTACTAACACAATTCTAGTGAATCATCTCCCAACAATTTCCCCCTATTTGATGATGCCAAAACCTAACACTACACACTATCAGAAACAAGCTCCTTACAAATTTTACAAGTAGAATCAGTGGAGTTGTTCATCAAGTTCTAATCTACTGAGGGAATACAGGAGAGAAATATCAGAACCTATACAGAATTCTAACAACAATTTCCCCCCGTACATCTTTATACATCAAATTTCCCCCATGCTTCTAGCAAAAGAATCTATTAATCTAAGTAAAACCAGACAAACACAGATATCAGCAGTGAGTGTGTGAGTCAGTAATCACTTAGGTGATTCTGAGTGTTAAGCTTAAATAAACAAGGCCATGAAGACAATAAGGTATTGTCGGGCCAAACAACAAAGATGTTTTATATATGATAAGAAGTTTCTCTACAGTACATCTCTTGCTATTCTAAGAAACAAAATAAGATACAAGAAGCTGTCTATCTCCTGAACTGCTGGATCCTTGCCTTGAAATCTTTGGACTTCTCCTCTGGCAACGGCAATCCATACATCTGGAAGGTATCTTTTCTGAGCTTCTTCATCTTCAGCACATCAACAGGGTCAGAATCGTCAAGATCTAAGGCTTTGATAGCACTTCTGACTTCTCCTTCTATCACTCCAGTGTATAATGAGCTATCAAGCTTCTGTGGAGGAGGTAGAGGTCTAGGAACAAGAACTCAGACATCTTACTTATCAGCTAAGGCTTTCTGGACTCTGGCATAAATCTCAGGATCGCTCACCAGAAGCCATTCAGCAAAGGCGTTGCTCTTATGCATATCGGGCCAGTACCTCCAGACGAAATACTTCTTGATAAATTCAGCTTTAAGCATCTCCCATCTCTGAGTCCGTTCCCATGGCATCCATGTGTCAAATCTTGGCCACCTGTGAATCTTTTGGTCAATATGCTTCTTTCTTCGCCTATACTTGTAAGGAATTTCATAGTCCTTCACAGGCACCCTCTCTCGAGCCTTTTTCACAGTTCTAGCCTGAGAGCTTCTAAGTCCGCACGTCTGAGGCTCTCTCTAGCTTCACTGATTTGCCTTGCTTCTGCTGTTCTCTCCAAGGCTCTTTCCATCGTGTCCCAAATTTCCTTCATCTCCAATTCTTTTTCCTTAGAAGGGACGTAGGAAGGGACATGCTGTTCTTCTGACTCAGCAGGTGATTGTGATTTGGATTTGGAACCTGAAGTATCACCCTGCTGTCCAGACTTGGACTTTTCCTGCTGCTGTTGCTGTTCAGCTTCCTTCTCTTTGTCGGCCTCATGGCCGATTCTCAGTTTTTTTGGGGGAGGCCTAGTTCCAGTCTTCTTTCCCCTTGAGACCTTTGTTTTACCCTTTGCCGGAGCTTTGTTTGGTTTATTTGCAGCTTCTGCTTCAGCAATCTCCCGGGTAAGTTTTTCGTCGGCCTCAATCTGAGCTTGCTCCTCAGGACTAATGTATCTTTTAGATCCTTTATGTGGTGGGGTTGGGAGTTTCAACTTTTTCTTCCCTTTTCCCGCCACTGGAGGAGGCAGAGGAATCTCCTCCTCATCTGAGTCCTCCTCAATGAAGTCAGCAACCCCCTGAATATGTTCAATGGGAGTTTGGGTTGTTGATTCCTTTGGTCCTGAGCTGCTTGGGCCGGTCTCAGTGCGCCCTACATCACCTGCGCCTGAGACACCCTGGGCTTGACCTGGAGTCCCTTGGGGGTCAGTGGGAGCTGATTGTTGTCCAGCTGCTCCACGTGCTGACCTTGTCCCCCTTGGTGTCTTACTCGGTGTCCTTTCCCCCTTTTTGGCATCATTAGCTGAGCTAGGGGTAGGGACCTGAACTTTCTTGTTCAGACCTTCGAATGCAGTAGCCAGCTTATCCAGGGATGTCTGTATTATCTCAAATATTTTGTGGAGGTCGTTCCTCTCTGTGATTAGATCATCACTGTACTTCTTATAGGAGGAGTCCACCTGTGTCTGAATGCTTTGCAACTTAGCCTGAACCTTCTCTTCAAGAGTCTTCTAAGTGATTGAATTCTGAGCTCGGAAGCATGACTCAGTGAAGAAACAGATTCAGTATGTGCTGAGTGAGATGCCTTATAGTCTTCCAATAGTTGCTTCTGGGCAGCTTCCAATGATGCTTGTTGCTTCTCAAACTCTGCTCTCTGAGTGGATAAGGCATTTGTGAGTATAGTTGAGAAGTCAGGAGCTGCTGAGTTTTCAATGGAGGTCCTCAGCTCCTTCATCTCCTCACTCTGAGCAAGAGTAGACTTCTTCCATGACCTATGGACAGTCTTGGCCAAAAGTCGATTCCGAGGTCCTTAACTTTTTAAGGCTTTGGCGACTGTCTTGGACTGTCGGCTCTTCGGGCTGGGCGCAACCTCGAAAGCAAACCCCAGCAGAAGATGTACTGGGTCCGCAGCCTGAGAGGTTCCAGCCGCCGACTTTACTGGAGGGAGGATAGTGAGAGGTAGTTCAGCAGTTGAGGGTTGGGCACCCTCCTCCAGTTGAGTTCTGAGTTCCCATCAGAAGGCGCGGCTGCTGTAGGATCGCGGTCGTTCAGAATAGCCAGCATAACCGCCCTTAAATCTTCAAAAGAACTAATATCCCCAGGCTTAGAATAGCCTATCTGTACGCGGAGTATCAGCTCCTCTTCATGCAATTGTTCACAGGTATGGTGTAGAATAAGCTTGTTCAGAGTAGACCATTCCTAGAACCTGATCAACATGTGAAGCCTGACCTGCCTCGCTAGAGAGATCAAGTCAGAGTGACTTGATATCTCCGGTATGGCCTCTAAGACTTCTCAGGAGGCTCTATTCTGAAGAGCTTCAGCCTATAATCCGATGGTCTCGGCTTCTGTGCCTGTCTCCGAGTCATCCAATTCAATTGGAGACGTGGCCTTCTCAGCAGAAGGGATGCTGCTGAGGGGTGGAACATCCAGTGGGGTCTGAAAGATAGGAGTAGATGGTTCAGCCTTGGACCCCTGTTCCACTGTCACTTCCCTTTCAGTGGATACTGCCTTCTCCACTGAGACTGTTTTCTCAGAAGAGTCTGATTCATCTCGCAGTCGGAAGGGAGGAGTAATAACTGGTTCAGAAGCCGTCTTCTGCTTCTTAGACGGAGTCTTCTGAGCAGCTTTCAGTGGTGTTCTCTTCTTAGTCGGAGTGGACTTCTTCCCTTTCTTAAGCTCAGTAGGGCCTGCCCCAATCTGCTATAGGGCTGCTGCCTTGCTGTGAAATCTGATCTTCTTTGGGTTGAAATACGCCTTGTCTGCGTATGTGATGTGGTCAGCACCACAGACGTCCTCGATCATTACTGTCGGCTTCATCCTGTAGAGAAGCTTTCCCTTGATAGTTAGGCTGTTCGTAATCTTATCGAACTTAGCAGCCTGAGTCTGAAATTCTTTCAAGAAGAATTCTGTCCAATTGACCTGAGCTCTATCGTAGATTGCCATCATCATCTGGAACTTTGGTTTGGACACTTGGTTAAAAGAGCTACCCTGGCTAGTCAGAATCTGAGTGACTATGTATCATAGTGCTCCGTATTGCGGTAGCATGGAGTTTTTCGGGAAGGCAACCCTGAATAACGTCGGCTCGCCGCAGAAAATCTCCAAGTATTCATCTATCAGGTCGTCCTTATATCCAGTGACACTGATCCCTGTGCTTGGTAACTGAAAACTCTTCTGAAGAGCTTGCTTAATTGGCATCTGCTTAATCTCAGAGTCAGCACGGGCGGGGTCTATGACATGGTGAATGATGAAGCGCCCCAAAATATCTCCGTCTGTTGAGTCGGAGTTCAAGTATAGCTCCGAAACCTGACGCGGAAGAAAGAAGGCTTGCTTCCTCGACAAGAATCCCTCGAGGCCCGACGCCCTCAGCGCCTCGAACACGTCTTACATGATCTCAAGTTCGCAGGTGTCAAACTCCATGATCGGCTCGCACCAAACTCGGTCTTTCACCAAGATTTCTACTATGTTGGCCGGAGTAGAAACTGTAACATTCTTCGCTGCCATGTCTATAATCTGCAAAACTTAAAATTAGTATTGAAAAAATATTATATCATAAGTAAACATGGGATACTGAATAAGCATGTAAGTTTACGGTAATAATTTCTGAGAAATTTGAAAGCAGTTTGCAAATAATGGATTAAGTTCTCAGAAAATTTAGGGTTTAGTTGCAGAGAGTGAAAATGGCAGTTTTTCAGACTTTGAATGTAATATATATGATTAAGAAGATGAACAGTTTCATATCGATGGTTCAGTTTAAATCTGCTTTATGAGATGGACGGTCAGGATTCAATGTTATAAAATAGGTAATGATCAAACTAGCCGCCTAAGTTAACTTACAGTTGTAAATAACCAAAGAAGTAACTTGATAAGACAAGCATTTAATGCGCGGCAGAGTTCTGCAATCTTAGCATAGAATGTCGTGCATTTAATGAAAACCGTTATATTAAATGAGATTCTCTTAAGGCATTGAGTACGATGCTGAATCAGGATCATTAATGCATCAAATATTATGTTGGCTACTGAGAAGAGATACGAGAACCTGTCAGCTGAACATCGTAGTCAGCTGATACCTCGTGTAGATGGTTGCTGAGTCTCCATGTACAGAATAAGTCCAGTACTGAGAGTGAACATTCCCCCTTGCTGAATGCTCCATTCTTGAATCCTCTTACTGACTGGAGTCAGTAGGGTCAGCAGACCTAGCTCTACTGAAAGTCTGAATCTTGCTTTAGCTAGAGGCTTGGTCAGAATATCGGCCCTTTGATGGTCAATATGGATCTTCTCCATTCTGATTTCCTTCTTTTCGACATGGTCACGAATGAAGTGGTGTCTAATGTCCACGTATTTGCATCTAGTATATAGTACCGGATTCTGAGTGATTGCAATTGTACTGGAGCAGTCCCAAAAGATCGGCACTTCATTCTGAATGACGTCATAGTCGCGTAGCTGCTGTCTCAGCCAAAGGATTTGGGCGTAGCAACTTCCGGCAGCCATGTATTCAGCTTCAGTAGTTTACGTCGCTACTGAATGTTATTTCTTTGAAAACCATGAGATCAGATTACTGCCAAGGAACTGACAAGTTCCCGAAGTTGATTTTCGGTCAATCCTACATCCTGCATAGTCAGCATCAGAATAACCAGTTAGTTCAATATTATCATCTGTTGGATACACTAAACCCATGTCAGGTGTTCCTCTGAGATAGCGGAGAATCTTCTTTGCTGAGTCTATATGGCTCTGCTTAGGATTCGCCTGAAATCGAGCGCAGACATCTACAACATAAGTTATGTCAGGTATAGTAGCAGTTAGATATAATAAGGAACCAATTATAGCGCGGAATTCAGTATGGTCTACTGATACTCCCTCTTTATCAAGATCGATTTTCATATTCGTGTTCATCGGGATCTTGATTAGTTTGCCGGATGTGCAACCAAATTTCTTGATGAGGTCTCGAGTGTATTTGCCTTGATTGATGAACGTTTCGTTCTCTGATTATTTGACCTGAAATCCGAGGAAATAATTAATCTCTCCCATCATTGACATCTCAAATTTATCCTTCATCATCTTCTCAAATTGTTGACACATAGTGATATTCTTCGATCCGAATATAATGTCATCTACGTAGACCTGCACAAGTAATATGTTGTCGTCCAATCTTTGGGTGCTTGTTTTAACCCGTACAGAGTCTTTCTGAGTCTATAAACTTGATGTCCCTGCTGAAAGCCGGGAGGCTATTCTACATAGACTTCTTCTTTCAGCACGCCGTTCAGGAACGCAGACTTCACATCCATCTGATACACTCTGAATCATTGATGTGTTGCGTAGGCTAGTAATAGTCTGATTGCCTCCAATCTTGCAACTGGAGCGAATGTTTCGTTGAAATCTATTCCTTCGGCTTGACAGTAGCCTTTTGCCACGAGTCTAGCTTTGTTCCTTACTATGATGTTGTTTTCATCTCGCTTGTTCTTGAAGACCCATTTAGTTGCGATCACATGTTGATGTCGGGGTCTGTCAACAAGCTCCCATACTTCGTTCCTCGTGAACTGATTCAGCTCCTCTTGCATAGCAATGATCCAATCAGCATCCTTAAGTGCGTCCTCAACTGACTGAGGTTGTTCAGTAGACAAGAAGCAGGAATATAAAGCGCTTTCTCCATGACAGAATCTGGATCTTGTCTTTACGCTTGTTGAGGATCTCCAATTATAAGGTCTGAAGTGTGAGCGTCCAGCCACGATTGACGATGTTTTAACTCTTCATCTGAAATTTGTTCAACGCAGATAGTAGGTGAGTTAGGCATTTCAGTTGTACTATTCTAAGATTGAAGTAATTTAGTTACTTGAGTCGGGTCTACTGAGTCACCAGGTTCAGGGGCATTCAGCTCAGGAACTTCATTTGTTCCCCCTGAATTATTATTCTCACTAGATGTCTCAGTTACCACTTGGGTCTCTTCATCGACCTAAGTTACCTGGGATTGATTCTGTTCAGTAGAATCAATCTGTTCAGCGACGTTTGCTGCTGGATGAGATTCAGTAGTCTTATCTTCAGTTTCCTCTTCTGAATCATCATCCCAACACAGTTGGATCTTTTCAACATTATCCTTTAAGCTCAGAGCCGGTAATTGTTTACTGATGTCCTTAGATTGTGAATTTGAGCTTTTGCTCCTGTCTTCAGTAGTAAACTCATTAGAAACGACATGAGGGCTTTCCTCCACGCAAAGGGTCCGGTAGTTAAAAACTCTGAAGGCTTTGCTGACCCGGGAGCTTCCTAAGAAGACTCTCTTGTCTGACTTGCAATCAAAAGTCTTTAACTGATCCTTTCCATTATTGTGGATAAAGCACAAACACCAAAAAATATGGAAATAAAATAAGAAAGGCTTCCTTCCGTTCCATAATTCATATGGTGTCTTCTAATGTTGCTTCATCAGTAGAGATCTGTTCTGAGTATATCACGCAGTATCAGTTGCTTCTGCCCAGAATTTAGATGGGAGTCTGCAAGTAGGGTTCTTGCTGCTTCTTTGAGTGTTCTATTCTTTCTCTCAGTAATCCCATTTTGTTGAGGCGTGCGTGCAACAAACGTCTCATGCTCTATGCCTTCAGCTTTGCAGAACTCTTCCACCATTGAATTTAGGAACTCAGTTCCTCTGTCTGATCGAATCTTTCTGATTTCGGTGTCCTTCACGGCACTGAGTCTTTTTAGAAGCGCAGGCAACTCTGTTTTGACGTCAGACTTGTTGGCAATAAATATGACCCATGTGTAGCACGGGTAGTCATCAATGACCACTAAAGCATACTTCTTTCCTCTGATCGTCACAGGAGAGACTAGACCGAACAAATCAATGTGCAGGAGCTGAAGGATTCCATCGATGGAAGGTGATGGAACTGGTGGATTTTGCTTATTTGTTTGCTTTCCCTTCAAACATGCCTCGAACTGAGTATCTTTGCTGAACACTTCATTCGGTAGTCCTCTCAATAGAGCGTTTTTAGCTAGCTTGTTGAGCGTCTTGAAGTTGAGATGGCTGAGTCTTCTGTCCCAGAGCCACCCCGTTCTGTTGTCGTTTTTCGCCAGCAAGCATGCTTCAGGTTCTGCTGATTTCCAGTCAGCTACGTATATATTCTTCTTGCACGAACCTGATAACACTCTTTTCCCTGTAGATTTGTCAACGACATCATAGAAACTAGTGTCTAAAATCACTCTATTCGAGTTATCACAAAATTGACTAATAGAGAGAAGATTATGTTGAAGTCCTTCAACATATGATACTCTTGGAACTATGGCGGTTCCAATGTTGAGTATTCCATAGCCTCAGGTATAGCCGTTTGCATTATCTCTGAACTCGATTCTGGGTCCTTCTTCAGTAGTATAATTTTTCAGCAGGTTCCTTTGCTACATCATGTGTCTTGAGCATCCGTTGTCCACGTACTATGAGTCCTTGTGCACCTGCAAAATAGAATTATATTCAGGTACCCTTTATTTTTTATTTTGGCTCCTTAGATGTTAGTTTTAGAAACCCAAATTTGTCTCATGACCCTCGTGGTCTCAGAAAATTTCTTCCCACTCTGATCAACATACTTAACCACTGGACTGGTTGATGTTGACTTCTGAGGCTTTACTAGTTCAGGAGTCCTGATCTTCTGAGGTGGTGGACTGCTGACCTTAGCCTTCTGAACGGCTTTCTTTTTCTTCTTCTGACTATAGGATCATAATAATATGACCTATACTGAGCAGGATGTGTCAGCTGTGGAGATCCATAATGATCAGCCCATTTGATTTTGCCGGTTCCCCCTTGACTAAACTGGGGTGATCTTGAGCTAATCTTCTTGTCAGATTTTCTGATAGGTAGGATGAGGTACCTTCATCTTCTGTTTGTTCTTTGCTAGGGGGTTCAGAATTTCAGCATTGAGTGTCTCCCCTTGAACAAACATATCACTCAGCCGATTCTCTGAGCGTATGGGGCCAGATGAGGAGGCTCCACGGTTGAACCCTAGTCCCTCCTTGCAGTGTTTGGGCTTGTTGTTGGCTAGCATCGCCTCAAGCTTTTTCTCGGCTCCCATGTACCGCTCTATCATCAGGTTCCTCCAGACATCGTCACTCTTCTTGAGTGTTTTATACTCGATCTAAAGTCCTGAGAACTTCAGCTTCAGTAGACTCGGTTCTGTATCCTTCTTAGTCAAGTCATTGGTCAGTACTGAGATCAGTTTTTCTTGTTGCTGAGACTTGGCCATCAGAGAGTTAATCTCCTCCCTGAGTCTCAACACAAGTCCTTCCGACTCAGTAGCAACCTGACTCTCCTGAGAAAGTCTCTAATTTTTCCCTTTCAGGGTATCCAATTCCTGAAGAGTCTTACTGAGCTACAGTCTCATTTGAACCTGCTCGTCTAGTAATTCTTCGTAGGCGATCGAGACGTCCAAATTCTCATCTGCACCTGAAATAATGTCGCGTGTGCAGTGTGAAGAGGAGTTAACATCTTCTTCAAGCTCTAGGGCCATAAATGCCGCTTCATCCTCTGATGAATCCATGAAGGAATCGACTTCATCTAAGTCGTCTGAGAGTTCACCGAGCAATGTATGCTTGACGTTTCTTGATGAACTTCTCCCTTCGAGCTTTTCGTGCTGCTCTCTCAACTGTACTGAGCTTAGGACAGTCGTATTGGTAGTGTCCTGGCTTCTTGCAGTTGTAGCAGGAGGTGATTCTGCCTTCTTTGCTTTCACTGTCTTTCGACTGTGCAGAATCCTCCTGTTTCCTGCAATCAGAATTATGCGGTTCAAGAGTGCGCTTAGGTGTATATTCAGACTTACTCTTCGAGTCTCTGACGACTCTAGGAAGCTCTCTGCGCCGCTCCTTCTCCTTCTGATACTTGATGGCAAGCAGTGCATATCTCTGAGCTAAGCTTCCTTCTTGTAGATCGCTAGTTGAAGGCTCAGCTTTGCTAGATGCGGGAGTTGCTGTGCTGACTGATGCTTTAAAGGCATATCTCTGAGCTAAGCTTCCTTCTTGTCAATCTGAGTGTCAACTTCAGCTCGCTGCTTCCATTTTGGTAGACCGAACTCGAACTTCTCAGCTTTTAATTCTGAAAATATATGATCAGGAGAAACAATATCAAGATCAGAATGTCTAAGAAAAGTAGCAAATAGAGTCTACTGTCCATCTGGCAGTGCTCTCAAGATTTTGAGAGTCATCTCTAGATTGGAGAATGTCTTTCCCAGCTCGTTTGAGATCTTCAATCATGTCACCAGGCATGAGAGACAGTCTCTGCAGCTTCTAAAGTTCTAGCGCTAACTTGTTAGCTTTGATCTTCTGAGTTCCCCGACTCAGTAGCGCCAGAGCATCCTAGAGTTCCTTGGCGGACTTGCAGTCCTGAACTCTTTCGAGATAAGAGTCGCTCAGGGTGGTCAGTATGGCATTCCTAGCAACCCGGTCAAGGTTATGAAGTTTCTTCTGTTCTGGGGTGAAGAGGCTTCTGTCTTTAGGGACCTTCTTCCCGATTACCACTCCTCCTCCTTTTGCTGGATCTTGGACTTCGACAATATCGATCATGGGTACAATAGGTCCGTCTTCCAAGGCTTCTGTCATGCTATCGTGGAAGGAAGTCAGATGAGCTTCCATTCTAACTCGCCATACCCCGTAGTTCTCTGCTGAGAACATAGGTACCATCCTGATTCCTGACAAGTCAGACATTTTAAATAGTGATATGAATGAAGAATGATATGCACTGAAAATGTTTTCAGGATCCGTTCAAGTAGACCAGTTTTAGATAACAAGAGTCTTAGAGAACTCCCGCTCTGATACCAATTGTTGGTCCCGAGATAAACGTTCAGGTGTAGGGGGGGGTGAATACACCTGAAAACTTTCTCAACTTAAAACGCAAACAGTCCTATTCATGAGAGTGCCTTGCCGAACAAGTTCAGTAGACCAAGTATTCTGTTCTAGATCACATGGACAGGGTGACTGACTATACTGAGGCTTGCTAGCTGACTGATGTCAGAATTCAGTACCGTTCAGTAAGAGTGCAGTAAAGTGCGGAAATGTGTAGGCCCGATTTAGTTGAGTTTGAAAACGTTTTTACTAAAATTGTTTCAGTAGGTTAATGCTTTCAGTTAAGCTTTGCTGAAACTCAGTTGAATTATTTGTAAAATGTTTTCAGTATGAGCAGTAATCAATGCAATAGTAAAAACAGAACACAACGATTTTTAAAGTGGTTCTGATATCAACAATCCTACGTCCACTGTCCCAAAAAGATCAGGAAGCTATTTTATTATACTGAGTTAGTCTCTGTTGGTTTGTGCACAGGACAAACACTGGTCTTGAGCATTATATTGAGCAAGTCTCAGTTTACAAGTATCAAACTGAAGTGTTTGAAAAACTCTCCAACAGTGAAGGAGTTCTTAACAATAAGAACAGTTCAGGGATGAACTCCTTTGGTCTAAGCTAAGGATATATTCATTGGAGCTTAGGTTACAGGGAAGGGAACAAGAAGGTGGCTTCTAGAGTAACGAACAGTGAGGAGTAATCTCTCTGGGTTCGTGCTCAATCACTTGGATACTAGAGGCTATTGATTCTAATTCAGCTTGGTTCCCTTGAGCAAGGATCTCGCCTTTCGCTTGAAGTGTTTCTCTGAAGTTCTTGCGAAAAGCTTAAGTTCTGTAAGTGTATTGCTCGTAATCGCTTCCTCGTGTTCGTGTATTCTGGTGTTGATGCGATTTGATTTTCCCTCTATTTATAGAGGTGAGCCAAGGTTAGATCCATTGGAGACGAACAATCCACGTGTCACTCTCTTTGGGTAGCTAATGGCTCTTTTAAGGAATCTTGCAGAGTTTTTTCCTCCATTTCTGGAAATAGGTTGACTTGCAACTTTTATCAGAACATTGACAGCTGGCTGCTCGTCATTGGTCGAGGCATAGAAAGTACCTGAGACAAACAGACTTCTAAGCAGATACTGAAGCTGACTTCTCTGATTACCTCATATGACTCTACTGATTTAACATATAAGATTATCTGACAATCAAGAAGACTGTCAGGCTGTTACTGAGTCTGACCTGGTTTCAGTAGTATACTCCTGCTGAGTCCAACTCTACTGAAGGTCAACTCTGAGTTCGTTGAACTGCTCCTGCTGAGTCCAATTCTACTGACCCCTTTCAGTATGCTGCTCCTGCTGAGTCCAGCACTACTGAGTATGAACACCTCTCAGTATGCTGCTCCTGCTGAGTCCAGCACTACTGAGTCTTCACTCCATGGTACTAAGGCGAATAGTCTACTAAAGGGCCAGCAGACAGAACTCTGAGCCTGAACCATGCTGAAGGAATGTCTAATGTGTCTGAAACTCGCATAACAATTACAGCTCAATGGTTCACCCATCAAATTAGGGTTTTGGGATCAGCCAAATCTTCTAACTAATTAAAAAGTCTACTGCTAAATCACATCCCAACACATATAGAATGCAGTTAGTACATCCATTACGCGCATATCAAGCTTTTTTGACACTAGACTGATTAAAAATCTAAATTTAATCGCGTCCATTACCAAGAGTAGGTTTCTTCATAATAATTTTTTGGTCTTTGAGAGGAACCTTGTACGAGTTTTGCACAACATCTCATATTTTTTATGGTATTCGTTTCTCTTTCTAACAAAGACCTATTTGTATCCTACAGGGATAACATTTTCCGAAGTTTGAACAACATCTCAAATGTTTTCTGGCTCTCTAGGGGATTTAATTCACCTATATGGCTTCCTTCATTCAATTATATTGACAGAATTTAATAGACTGCGGTTTAGGATCCTTATTTAGAACTTCAAGAGACATACTAAAGGTGAATACATCGTCCACGACAATATTTTCTATGTCTAGTATCTTATTAGAAGGTAAGTAATTGATTGAGATCTCATGATTTTCGGGCGCTTTTGGTTCTTCAAGAACTACATTATTTTGATCAATTATTTTCGTCATTGTTTCGTTCATGTCTTGTGCCTTTCTTTTTCTAGGCACAGAATCTTCGAAACAAATTTGGTCGATCACATTTTTTACGAACTTTAGATTCATTTGTCTCCATTGTTGTTTATCCTTCAGAGGCATTAATTCTAGCATCTTTATAAGATAGTGTCACTTTTCTAGTACCTACAAAAGCATCAGGAGTTTGATTTGAAATATTTTGTAAATGAATTATTTTTTTCAACTTGTTCACATTGATTACTTCTGGAGTCAAAAAGTGACAAGGCTTCTTGTTCACTCCATGAAATCTCCTTTTGCTTTTTTCAATAGAGGTTTATTCCACCTAATATTGGAAAAGTCATTTCATCAAAATGACAATTTGCAAAACGTGCAGTAAATAAATCGTCCGTTAAAGGTTCAAGATATCTTATGATCGAGGGTGAATTAAATCCAACATATGGCTCAAACCTTCGTTGGGGACCCATTCTTGTATGTTGTGAGGGTACAATAAGCAAGATATAAGTTCGGATTACTTTTTGAAGCATGCTCCCTATATTGTTGTTGTAGGAGAACATTAGAAGCATGAAATGTAGAGAATGTTTTCTCAAGCATCATTTCATCAATATTTATTTCTCCACATAGTTTCATTGTGGAGATAATTCTGAACAGTTCAGAATTTTATGCACTCTAAGATTTGAAGTCTTGCAGTCTAATATGCAACCACTTGTATCGAGTTCTAGGAAGGATAACAGTCTTTTGGTGATCAAACCTCTCTTTGACATTATTCCACAATTCACATGGATCTTTGAAGGTGAGATACTCATTTTTCAGATCACCATGAAGATGGTGATGAAGGAAAATCAGTGTCTTTCTGTGATCCTGCGAGGATGTGTTGTTTCCTTCTTTATAGTCTCTCTTAGACCCTTTGAGATCAGATGGATCTTGGCATCAACAATCCATGACGTATAGTTCTTGTCGGATATATCAAGTGAAACGAACTCAAGTTTCGTGATATTTGCCATTTGTGCAACTCTACACAATTGAAAAACTTTTATTAATGTTAAAAAGACTTATGTTTTTCGTTTAGGGTTAAACATATATCACATAATTCATAAATTGCTCTATAAGAGCAATTAATATTTTTCAAGAATATTAATTATGTGTTACTTCAGGAGCAATAAATTTATATAATATGTCTATATATACATATAAATAATATAAATATATATTTACTATATATATAGTGATTACCATGTAAACCCTAAAATCCCTTGAGCCCATCTGTAACTCTATAAGTAAAAGTGTTTGGTCCTCATAATAATATACATCTATTCCGCTCTCTCCTCTCTCTCTCTCTCTCTCTCTCTCTCTCTCTCTCTCTCTTTGTTGGAAGATGATTCAGTAGTAGATTGTTTAAAAGATTTGACCGATCCCAAAACCCTAATTTGATTGGTGAACCATTCCTATGTATTTTGTAATGCCTTGGTCTCTGAGAGTTTCAGACTCAGTAGACTTTCCTTCAGCATGGTCCAGGCTCAGAAGTTCTCTTTACTAAACCTCAGTAGACTATCCGCCTCAGTACCATGGAGCGAAGACTCAGTAGTGCTGGACACAGCAGGAGCAGCATACTGAGAGGTGTTCAGATTCAGTATATAATAGCAAGTACTGAACTTCTTTATATATATACATGCAACTTTGTTGTTTGGCCTGAAAACATCTCATTGTCTCTATGTCCTATCTGTTTTAATTTAACACTCAGAATCACCTAAGTGATTACTGACTCACACACTCACTGCTTATCTGTATCTATTTGTTTTTGCTTAGATTAGATGAATTCTATTTGGGGGAATTGTTGAGAGTTATTTCAGTAATTCTTTTGTTCCTCACTAGAAAAGAACTTGACCTACAACTCCACTGATTCTTATTATAATATTTGTAAGGAGTTTGTATCTGATAGTTTGTAGTGTTAGGTTTTGGCATCATCAAATAGGGGGAAATTGTTGGGAGATGATTCAGCAGTAGATTGTTTAGAAGATTTGGCTTAACACAAAATCCTAATTTGATTGGTGAACCATTCCTGTGTATTTTGTAACGCCTTCTTGGTCTCTGAGAGTTTCAGACTCAGTAGATTTTCCTTCAACATGATCCAGGCTCAGAAGTTCTGTTTACTGAACCTCTGTAGACTATCCGCCTAGTACCATGGAGTGAAGACTCAGTAGTGCTGGACTCAGCAGAAGCAGCATACTGAGAGGTGTTCAGATTCATTATAGAATAGGAAGTGGTGTATTTGTACTGAACTTCTTTATATATATATACATGCATCTTTGTTGTTTGGCCTGACAACATCTCATTGTCTCTATGTCCTATCTGTTTTAATTTAATACTCAAAATCACCTAAGTGATTACTGACTCACACACTCACTGCTTATCTGTATCTGTTTGTTTTTTCTTAGATTAGATGAATACTATTTGTGGGAATTGTTGAGAGTTATTTCAGTAATTCTTTTGTTCCTTAGTAGAATAGAACTTGACGTACAACTCTACTGATTCTTATTATAATATTTGTAAGGAGTTTGTATCTGATAGTTTGTAGTGTAAGGTTTTGGCATCATCAAATAGGGGAAAATTGTTGGGAGATGATTCAGCAGTAGATTGTTTAGAAGATTCGGCTGATCACAAAACCCTAATTTGATTGGTGAACCATTCCTGTGTATTTTGTAACGCCTTGGTCTCTGAGACTTTCAGACTCAGTAGACTTTCCTTCAGCATGGTCCAGGCTCATAAGTTCTGTTTACTGAACCTCAGTAGACTATCCGCCTCAGTACCATAGAGTGAATACTCAGTAGTGTTGGACTCAGCAGGAGCAGCATACTGAGAGGTGTTCAAATTCAGTAGTCTTTGGACTTAGCAGAGCAAAGATATCGAAAGATTCAAGATAGGCTTTGGACTCGCGCAGAGCAAGATACCGAAAGAGTCAATAGAACTAGACTCAGCAGGAGCAATTCACTGAACTCAGAGTCGACCTTCAGTAGAGTTGGACTCAGCATGAGTATACTACTGAACCCTTGCTCAGACTCAGCAACGGCCTGACAGACTCCTTGATTGACAAAAGGTACTCAATGTTAAATCAGTAGAGTTGTCCGAGGTTGTACACATCAGAGAAGTCAGCTTCAGTATCTGCCTTGAAATTTGAATGTCTCAACAACTCTCTACACCTCGACCAATGACAAGCAGCCAGCTGTCAAAGTTCTGGTAAGAAGCTGCAAGTCAACTACTTTCCTGAAAAAGAGGGTAGATTTTGCACGATTACAAAAGAGCCGTTAGCTACCCAAAGAGAGTGACACGTGGACAGTTCGTCTCCAACAGATCTATCCATAGCTCACCTCTATAAATAGATGGAAAATCAAATCGAAGAACACATGGAATTTACGAGCAGTGAACGAACAAGAACACAAGCTTTCCGCAAGAACTTCAGAGAAATACTCAACGCAAAAGGCAATTACACTGCTCTAGGGAACCAAGCTTCATAGAATCAAAGCATCTAGTATCCAAGTGATAGAACACGAACCCAGAGAGATTATTCCTCATTGTTCTTAACTCTAGAAGCTTCTTCTTGTTCCCTTTCCCTCTAACCTAAGCTCCACTGAAATATCCATAGCTTAGAACCTAAGGAGTTCATATCCTGAATTGTTCTTACTGTAAAGAACTCCTTCATCTTTGGAGAATTTGTCAAACATTCTTGTTTGAACCTTGTAAACTGGGACTTGCTCAGTATAATCTTCAAGACCGTGTTTGTCCAGGGAACAAACCGACTGAGACTAACTCAGTATAATAAAATAGCCTCCTGATCTTTTCAGGACAGTGGACGTTGGATTGTTGATATCCGAACCACTTTAAAATCGATGTGTTCATTTACTGTTGCATTAATTTACTATTCATACTGAAAACTCGTTTACAAAATCATACAACAGAGTTTCATAAAAAGCTTTACTGACTGCACTAATCTACTGAAACAGTTTTCACTAAAAACATTTTCAACTCAACGTAATTGGGCCTACACTATTCCGCACCTACAGAACTCTTATTGAACGGTACTGAATTCTAACAACAGTCAGCTGGCAGGCCTCAGTATAGTCAGTCACTCTGTCAACGCGTTCCAAAACAGCTTGCCTGGTCTACTGAATTTATTCAGCAGACAATCTCCGTAATCGGACTTTTCGCGTTCTAAGTTGAGAAAAAGTTTTAAGGTGTATTCACCCCCCCCCGCTCTACACCTAAACGTTTACCTCAGGACCAACACTCTTATTCTCTCATTCACTTTAGTTTAAAATAACATAGTATTAATAATCCTTCAATAGGGTGAAATATTCTTCGAGAATATCAAATTGTGTTACTTCTGGAGCAACAATTAAATCATTTCAATATGTACGTGAAGGAAAATAGGAGTTAAGAACGATTACCTTCCTCCTACCTATGTTGTTGCAGCTCTGATTGTTGCTCGTGTGTCAGATCTTCAGATCTGTGTCCCAGCCTTTTTCTCCCTCTGGGTGATCAGAGAACTGGAGAAAATCAAGAATATCATCTCCCTTTTACTCACGGGTGCGTGTGTAAATTTGTGTGTGTAATCTGTTTATGAACAAAATATTAATATATATAGGCTTTAAAAGCCAATATAATATTAATATTTGTAGCCCATTAATTTAATTATATTCCTAATAGACTTCCACATAATTAGCCCATAATATAATTAATTAATCAACTGGGCTACTAATATTTATCAATTAATTGGCCTGGCCAATTAATTCCAGATAAATAACATTATTGTTGGTCCGTAGACGAGTGTCAGGTGTAGAGGGGGGAGGGGCGGGTGAATACACCTGAGTACAAGTTCTTTTCTCAAACGCGAAGGACAACTGAGATGTAGGTTGCAACTGATGAACAATGCCAAATAGTAACCTTCTGATCGCGGGTCAGAGTGACTCAACTACTGAGTTTCTCCTACTGACTTCTGTCACTATTAAATCCTCAAGCGGAGAGTTAGTGCGGATAAGTGTGTAGGGCCTGATAGACTTCGTCTCGAATTGAAAACGTGTTTTTCGCAAACAAAATAATTTTAGCTAGTGCACTTTTAAATACGTTTTATGCAAAGCATGAGTTTGTAAGATAGTTTGAAAACAATACAATAAAACAGTAAATGACACAAGTAATTTTTAACGTGGATCGGATACGCAAGATACTACGTCCACTGTCCTGCTGAACAGGAGGTCTTCTTGATTAATCTGAGCAAGCCTCAACATGGTATCTGTGCACTGGACATACCCTTCTAAGTTATAGTCCTTAGTGACTTTACAATCCAAACCGAAGTTTGAAGGGGAGGGGATGTTCTCCAACTATGAAGGAGTTCTTACAATAAGAACAGTCACGAAATGTGAACTCCTTCGAAGGTTCTAAGCTATAAATATAACAATGGAGCTTAGATAGAGAAGAGGGATCTAAAGAAAGAATCTCTAGAGAGAAGAACTAGAAATATTCTAATGAGCAAGTTCTTTGATGGATCTTTGTGAAAGCGCTAGAGTGTTTTGAATGCTTGAGCGTGACTGACTTCACTGAGATCTGCTAGCTGACTAAAGTCAGAATTCAGTACCGTTCAGCTGAAGTTCAGTAGTGCGGAAATGTGTAGGCCCAAATTCAGTTGAGTTTAGAAAACGCTTTTAACAAAACAATTTCAGTATATTAGTGCAGTCGATTAAGCTTGCAGAAACTCAGTTGAATGATTTTAAAGATATTTTCAGTATGCACAGTAATCAATGCAACAGTTAAAACAGAAAAACGAACACAGAACACAGGCAATTTTTAAAGTGGTTCGGATCCAACAATCCTACATCCACTGTCCCGAAAGATCAGGAGGCTATGTATTATACTGAGGTAGTCTAAGTTGGTTTGTACGCTGGACAAACACTGGTCTTGAGATTTATACTGAGCAAGTCTCAGTTTATAGGGTATCAAACTAAGTGTTTGAAAAACTCTCCAACTATGAAGGAGTCCTTTACATTAAGGATCAGTTCAGATATGAACTCCTTCGTCTAAGCTATGGATACTAGAGATTTTATAGTTCTGGGTCAGCTTGTTTCCCTATGAGCGAGTGTTTCGTCTTTCGCCGGAGATTACTCTTTGAACTTGTTGCGGAAGACTTTGAACGTTTTGAGTTGCTCTTGAATGCTCGTGTGTTCTTTAATTTCTGGTTGGGTTCGTTCGTGAGCTTCAATTTGAATTGTATCCCTCTATTTATAGAGTAGAGATAAGGATAGATCCGTTGGAGACGACGATCCTTGTGTCTCTCTCTTTTGGGTAGCTAACGGCTCTTTCAAAGCATGGTTGCAATGTCCTTTCCCTCCATTTCTGGAAAGTTGTTGACTTGCAGCTTTAATCAGAATATGGACAGCTGGATGCTTGTCATTGGTCGAGGTTCAGGAAAGTAGGTGAGACAGAACAGACTTCAAGGTAGATCTGAAGCTAACTTCTCTCTTCCTCGTATTGACTCTGCTGATTTAGACTTAGCGAATCCTGACAGTCAGAAGACTGTCTAGCCGTTGTTGAGTCTGATCACTATTCAGTAGCATGGTCCTGCTGAGTCGGCTCTACTGAAGATCAACTCTGAGTTCAGTGAACTACTCCTGCTGAGTTCAGTTCCACTGACTCCTTTCAGTATACTGCTCCTGCTGAGTCCAGTATCACTGAGTCTTCTACTTCTGGTACTAAGGTTGCTGATCTACTGAGCGCCTGAACCAGATGAAGAGTGTCTGCTGAGTCTTAAACCTCAGAGACAAAACAGAACACATTACAACTGAATGGTTCATCAGTCAAGATAGGGTTTTGGGATCTTCAAATCTTCAGCAAATATTCAGAGCACAGGTCTACTGAGTTATGTCTTAACTGATTATGAGAAGATTGAATTATCTCCCAACATTTTCCCCCTATTTGATGATGCCAAAACCTAACACTATAACTTATCAGAAACAGAGCTCCTTACAAATATTACAAGTAGAATCAGTGGAGTTGTTCTTCAAGTCCTAGACTACTGAGGGAATCAGGGAAGAAACATCATAACTTATACAGAAAACTAATCAGCAATTTCTCCCTTTCTAACAACATTTTCCCCCATCTAAGCAATCTAATAGATCAGAATCTAACAAGGTAAGAACTGACAGAATATATATATATGTATTCAGTGAGTGTGTGAGTCAGTAATCACTTGAGTGATTCTGTGTGTTAAGCATAATAACAAACAGGGCCATATAGACAATAAGGAATTGTCAGGGCCGAACAACAGTGATGTTTTATATATATGAAGAGGTTCAGTACAGATACACCAACTGCTATTCTAAGGAAAAACAAAGAACTTACAAGAAATACAGAAGCTAACTACCATCTGAACTGCTGAATCCTATCTTTGAAGTCCTTTGATTTTGATTCAGGGAGTGGCAGTCCATACGTTCTGTAGGTAGTCTTCCTCAGCTTCAGTATCTCCGGAATATTAGCAGATCATCTTCTTCTAAGCATTTGGCTTCAGCAACATCTTTGATCTCTTTCTCCATCACTCCATAGTGAACAGAGCCATCTAGTTTCAATGGGGGAGGCATGATTCTTGGAGCTGGGACTCTGACATCGATCTTGTCTGCTATGGCCTTCTGAACTCTAGCCAATATCTCTGGGTCAGTCCTCAGGAGCCATTCAGCAAATGCGATAGATTTGTGTTTTTCAGGCCAGTATCTCCAGAAGTAATATCTCTTGATGTAATCAGCCTTCAGTGACTCCCACCTTTAAGTTCTTTCCCATGGCATCCATTCATCAACTCTTGGCCACCTGTGGAGTTTGAGGTCAGTAGGCTTCCTGAATCTTCTGAATCTGAAAGGAATATCTGCTTTTTCAGGAATCCTTTGACTTGCTTCCTTCTCAGCTTTCAGCCTCAGAGCTTCTAAATCTGCTAATCTGAGCCTTTCTCTGTCTACTTCTATTTGCCTTGCTTCTTCTCCTCTATATAGATACCTCTCCATCTGAGCCCAAATTTCTTGCATTTCTAGATCTTGTTGCTTCGAGGGGACATAGGTGGGTACATGAGCTTCTTCTTCTGAATCAGTTGGAGTTGTTGATTTATCTTTTGAAGTGCCCTGCTGGCCAATTGTCTGCTGCTGTTCTTTTTCCTTTTCTTTCTCCTTGTTTGCCTCATCACTCAGCTTTAAAGTCCTTGGAGGCAGTCTAGGTCAAGACTTTCTACCACCTGCTAGAGCCTTAGTTTTGCCTTTGGCTGGCTTCTTCTTTGGCTTGTTTGCAGCCTCAGCCTCGGCAATTTCTCTTTCGAGTTTCTCATCCGCAGCAATCTGAGCTTCTTCCTCCGGAGTGATATACCTTTTAGGTCCTTTCTTTTTAGAAGGAAGAGTTGGAAGCTTCAGTATCTTCTTGCCTTTACCAGCAACTGGAGGAGGCAGAGGAACCTCTTCCTCTTCTGACTCCTCTTCTGCGTACTCAGCAATCTCTTTGATTATGTCACTTGGAGTCTGAGTTGCTTGAGTAGCAGAGTCCTTGGCTCCGGAGCCACTTGGGCCGGTCTCAGCAGACACTACATCGCCTACTGCTGAGACACCCTGGGCCTCGCCGGACTGCTGAATCTGGGTTGCTCCTGCTACTGTCCTCACTCCTCTTGGTACTCTCAGTATCTTCCCTTCTATTATCTTCAGTTTTCCTTCCCCCTTTTTGGCATCAACAAATACGCCAGGGGTGGGAATAGATACCTTCTTATCCAGACTTTTGTACGCTGCTGATAAATCATCTAAGGCGTACTGCAGCTTTGTTAGTATTTCATGCAGCTCGTTTCTCTCCTCAGTAAGTTGTTCGTTGTACTTCTTGTGAGAGGCGTCTGCTGCTGTTTGGATATCTTGCAACTTTTTATCCACTCTCTCTTCCATTGCCTTCTGAATAGATTGGAGTCTGAGATCGGAGGCCTGAGAGATGGAAGAGACTAATTCGGTGTGAGCTGACTGGGCGGCCTTGTAATCTTCCAGAAGCTTTGCTTGGCCAGCCTGAATCAGCTTCAGTTGCTCTTCGAAGTTGGCTCGTTGAGTGGCGAGTGCGTCAATCAGGATACTGGAGAAATCAGGGGCAGGCGTGTTCTGAATCGTCGTTCTGAGCCCCTTGATTTCCGCACTCTGAGCCTGAGTGGTTTGCCTCCATGTCTTGTGGACGGCGCGGGCGAGGAGTCGGTTCTGAGTCCCTTGACTCCTCAGGGCCCTGGCCACTGTCTTCGAGCATCGGCTTCTAGGGCTAAGCGCTACCTCGAAAGTAGATTCAAGTAGCAGCTGAGAGGGTTCTGCTGACTTCGAGGTACCAGCCGCCATTTTCCAGTTGAGTTCAGCTGAGAGGGTTCTGCTGACCTGGTCCAAGGATGCTGAGAGGTGGTTCAGCGGAAGACGTTGGTGCATCCTTGTCCAGTTGAGTTCCCTCATCAGGCTTCTCAGGGCTTGAATCACGGGGTGGGTCCTGACCATCAGGGTCAGACCCATCTGAGGGTGCCGATGCTGAAATTGGTTGGCGGTCGTTCAGCATGGCTAACATGGTAGCCCTCAAATCTTCTAAGGAACAGACATCTGATGGCTCTGAGTAGCCAATTTTGTTCCTTATCATCAGCTCCTCCTCGTGGAGCTGTTCGCAGGAATGGTGTTTGATTAATCGGTTCAGGGTAGACCACTCCTAGAATCTAATCAGCAAGTGGAGCCTAGCCTGCCTTGCCAGTAATATGAGGTCAGTATGGCTGGCTATTTCTAGGATTCATTCAGCTATCTCTCGGGAGGTTCTTGTTTGCAGAGCTGATGCCTCTATCCCGATTGATTCTGACTCAGAAGCAGTCTCAGATTCTTCAACTTCTATAGGAGACGGTTGCTTCTCAGCAGAAGGAATGCTGCTCAGTGGAGGAACATCCAAGGGGCTCTGAGAGGTCTGAATTGGTTCAGCTTGGACCCCTTGGTCCACTGTCTAGCCTCATTCAGTGGAGACGGTCTTCTCTACTGACGAAGTCTTCTCTGAGGACTCAGATTCGTCCCTCAGTTGCAGAGGTGGTTCAGCAACCACTTCTGGTACTACTTCTGGTACGACCTCACTGACTTTCTTCAGCCTCTTGGTCGAAGTCTTTGGAGTAGACTTGGGAGGGGACCTCTTCTTCGTAGAAGTGGAGGTCTTCTGAGCTCCTGTCTTGGGATCAGTAGGCCCTGATCTAATCTGCTGAAGGGCCGCTGCCCTGCTCTGGAATCGGACCTTCTTCGGATTGAAGTACTGCTTGTCAGCATGTGTGATATTGTCTGTTCTACAGAAGTCCTCTATCAATATCGACAACTTCAGTCCATATAATAACTTTCCCTTCACAGCTTGGCATAGGGTTGACTTGTCGAATTTTGCGGACTGTGTCATGAATTCTTTCAAAAAGAATTCGGTCCAATTGATCTTAGCACGATCATAAATGGCCACCATCAACTGAATCTTCGGCCTTGACACCTGATCAAAGGATCCGGCCTGACTCGTCAGCAACTGAGTCACTATGTAGGCCAACGCTCTATACTGAGGAAGCATGGCATTCTTCGGGAATGCAGCTCTGAACGTTGTTGGCTTCCCGTAGAATTCTTCTAAGTATTTGTCCATCAGGTCGTCATTGTAAGCCACAGTGCTGAATCCCTCACTGGGAAGATGAAGCTTCTCTGAAGAGCTTCTTTGATCGACATCGTCTTTATCTCAGGAACTGCACGGGAGGGGTCGCCAACTGAATGGACGACGTATCTGCATCGGATATCACCCTCTACTGATTCCGAGTTCAAGTAAAGCTCAGCAATCTGGCGCGGCAGGAAGTATGATGGCTTCCTCGACAGAAAACCCTCTAGGTCAGTCGCTCTGAGAGCGTCGAAGATCTCCTCCATGTATTCAAGCTCACAGGCGTCAAACTCCATCATGGGCTCGCACCAGACGCGGTCCTTCTCGAGGATTTCTTGTATGTCCTTCGGAAGGAGAACCTCTCTTCCTGCCATATTCAGTAATCTGCAAGGACAAGAAATCAGTATTGAACGAAAAATATTGAAATTATCATATATGATACTGAATGATCATGAAAAGTTTACCAAAGAGTTTCTGAGAGTTTTGAAAATGGGTTTGCAAGGAGGCAAGGCTTTTCTCAGAAAAACTAGGGTTCGAAAAATGCAGAGTAAAAATGGCGGTTTCTAACTTTGAACGTGTTTATATATATGTTAAAGAAGATGAATAGTTAATAATATACGGTTCAGTTTGAAATAGCTTTTTGAGATGGACGGCTAGGTAATGTTATAAAATAGGTAATAATCATTTTAGTCGCCTAAGTCAAAATACAGTTGTAAATAACTAAAGAAGTAACTTGATACGACATGCATTAAATGCGCCGCAGAGTTCAGCATACTTTACATAGAATGTCGTGTATTTAATGTAAACCGTTATATTAAATGACATTTCATAAGGCATTGAATACGAAGCTGAATCTGAGTCATAAATGCACAGAATATTTCATTGGCTACTGAGTAGAGATACACAAACCTGTCAGCTGAACATCGTAGTCAGCTGATACCTCGTGTAGATGGTTGCTGAGTCTCTACGCATCGAATTTACTCGATCGAGAGTGAACATTCCCCCTTGCTGAATGCTCCTCTCCTGAATCCACTTACTGACTGGAGTCAGTTGGGTCCAGCAGACCTAGCTCTACTGAAAGTTCTCTAAATCTGGCTTCAGCTAGAGGCTTGGTCAGTATATCTGCCCTTTGGTGGTCAGTATGGATCTTTTCCACCCTGATATCCTTCTTTTTGACATGATCACGAATGAAGTGGTGTCTGATGTCCACTTGCTTGCATCTTGTATGAAGTACAGGATTCTGAGTGATTGCAATTGCACTGGTGCTGTCGCAGAAGATCGGCACTTCATTCTAAATAACATCATAGTCGCGTAGCTATTGTCTCAGCCAAAGGATTTGGGCGCAGCAACTTCCGGCAGCCATGTATTCAGCTTCAGTAGTTGACGTTGCTACTGAATGTTGTTTCTTTGAAAACCATGAAATCAGCTTACTGCCAAGGAACTGACACATTCCAGAAGTTGACTTTCGGTCAACTCTACATCCTGCATAGTCAGCATCAGAATAACCAGTTAGTTTAATATTATCATCAGCTGCATACCATAAACCCGTGTCAGGTTTTCCTCTGAGATAGCGGAGAATCTTCTTTGCTGAGTCGATATGACTCTGCTTGGGATTCGCCTGAAATCGAGCGCAAACACCTACAGCATAAGTTATGTCAGGTCGAGTAGCTGTTAAGTATAATAAAGAACCAATAATCGCACGAAATTCAGTATGGTCTACTGATACTCCCTCTTTATCAAGATCGATTTTCATGTTCATGTTCATCGGAATCTTGATTGGTTTGTCCGATGTGCAACCGAACTTCTTGACGAGGTCTCGATTGTATTTACCTTGATTGATGAACGTTCCCTTCTCAGATTGTTTGACTTGAAAATCGAGGAAATAGTTCATTTCTCCCATCATTGACATCTCAAACTTGTCCTTCATCATTTTCTCAAACTGCAGACACATGATGACGTTCTTCGATCCGAAGATTATGTCATCTACGTAGATCTGCACAAGTAAAATGTCGTCTTCCAATCGAATGCTGAATAATGTGCGGTCTTGTGTGTCTTTCTGAAAACCTTTCTGAAGAAGAAACTTAGACAGGGTATCATACCAAGCCCTGGGTGCTTGTTTTAACCCGTACAAAGCCTTTCTGAGTCTATAGACCTGATGTCCCTGCTGAAAGCCGGGAGGCTGTTCTACATAGACTTCTTCTTTTAGCACGCCGTTCAGGAACGCAGACTTCACATCCATTTGATAAACTCTGAATCTCTGATGTGTTGCGTAGGCTAGGAATAGTCTGATTGCCTCCAATCTTGCAACTGGAGTGAAAGTTTCATCGAAATCTATCCCTTCAGCGTGACAGTAGCCTTTTGCTATGAGTCTTGCTTTGTTCCTTACTATAACGTTGTTTTCATCTCGCTTGTTCTTGAAGACCCATTTGTTTCCAATCACATGTTGATGTCGGTGTTTGTCAACAAGTTCCCATACTTCGTTTCTCGTGAACTGGTTCAGCTCCTCCTGCATGGCTATGATCCATTCAGCGTCTTTAAGTGCATCCTCAACTGACTGAGGTTCTTCAGTAGACAAGAAGCAGGAATATAAAGCGCTTTCTCCCTGATAGAAACTGGATCTTGTCTTTATACTTGCTGAAGGATCTCCAATAATTAAATCAGAAGTGTGAGCGTCCAGCCACGATCTGCGATGTTTCAACTCTTCATCTGAAATTTGCTCAACACAGATAGTAGGTGAGTTAGGCATTCCAGTCGTACTATTCTGAGATTAAAGCAATTCAGTTACAAGAGTGTGATCTACTAAGTCACCAGGTTCAGGGGCATTTATTTGAAGCAATTCATTTGTTCCCCCTGAATTATTATCCTCAGTAGAGGTCTCAAATACCACTTGGGTTTCTTCATCCACCTGAGTTACCTGGGATTGACTCTATTCAGTAGAGTCAATCTGTTCAGCTACTTCTGCTGCTGGCTGAGATTCAGTAGACTTATCTTCAGTTTCTTCATCTGAATCATCATCCCAACACAGCTGGATCTTTTCAACTTTATCTTTCAAGCTCAGATCGTGTAGCTGCTTACTGATGTCCTCAGATTCAGGTTTAGAGTTCCTGCTCTTGTCTTTAGTAGCAAACTCATTAAAAACAACATGAGGGCTTTCCTCCACGCAAAGGGTCCGATAGTTAAAGACTTTGAAGGCTTTGCTGACTCGGGAGTATCCTAAGAAGACTCCCTGGTCTGACTTGCTATCAAAAGTCTTCAACTGATCCTTCCCATTATTGTGGATAAAGCACGAACACCCAAAGATATGGAAATAAGATAAAGAAGGCTTCCTACCATTCTATAATTCATTGGTGTCTTCTTATGCTGCTTTGTCAGTAGAGATTTGTTCTGAGTATAACATGCAGTGTCAATAGCTTCTGTCCAGAATTTGGTTGGGAGTCCTGAGTCTGCGAGCAGGGTCCTTGCTGCTTCCTTGAGTTTTCTATTCTTCCTTTCAGCAACCCCATTTTGTTGAGGCGTGCGCGCGGCAGACGTCTCATGCTCTATGCCTTCTGCTTTGCAGAACTCCTCCACCATAGAATTCAGGAACTCAGTTCCTCTGTCTGAACGTATCTTGATGATCTTGGTGTTCTTCTCGACATTGAGCTTTTTCAGAAGCGTTGGTAACTCTGTTTTGACGTCAGACTTGTTGGCAATAAATATGACCCATGTGTAGTGCGAGTAGTCATCAATGACCACTAAAGCATACTTCTTGCCTCTGATCATCACAGGAGAGACTGGACCGAACAAATCCATATGTAGCAGTTGAAGGATTCCATCAGTGGAAGGAGATGGAACAGGAGGATTTGGATTCCTTGTTTGCTTTCCCTTCAGACATGCTTCACACTGAGTGTCTTTGCTGAATACTTCATTCGGCAGTCCTCTTGCTAGAGTGTTTCTAGCTAGTTTGTTGAGCGTCTTGAAGTTGAGATGGTTGAGTCTTCTGTGCCAGAGTCACCCCGTTCTGTTGTCGTTCTTTGCCAACGAACAAGCTTTAGGTTCAGCTGAGTTCCAGTCAGCTACATAGATATTCTTTTTGCGCGAACCTGACAACACTGTTTTCCCTGTAGATTTATCAATGACATCACAGAAACCAGCGTAAAAAATCACTCTATTCGAGTTATCACAAAATTGACTAACAGAGAGAAGATTATGCTGAAGTCCTTCAACATATGATACTCTTGGAACCGTTGCGGTTCCAATCCGAGTGTTCCATAGCCTCCGGTATAGCCTTTTGCGTTGTCTCCAAACTCGATTCGGGGTCCTTCTTCAGTAGTATAATTCTTCAGTAGGTCCTTTTGGTATGTCATGTGTCTTGAGCATCCGCTGTCCACATACCAAGGGTCCTTGTGCACCTGCAAAACAAAATTATATTTATGTACCCTTTATTTTTTATTTTGGGTCCTTAGATGTTAGTTTTGGAAACCCAGATCTGTCTTACGACCCTGGTGGTCTCAGACAGTTTCTTCCCACTTTGATCAACAGATTTGACCACTAGACTGGTCGATGCTGACTTCTGAGGCTTTACAGGTTCAGGAGTCCTGATCTTCAGAGTAGGTGGACTGCTAACCTTTGCCTTCTGTAGGACTTTCTTTTTCTTCTTCTGACTTTTAGGTCCTCTCCTGACTATAGGATCATAGTAATATGACCCATACTGAGCTGGATGTGTCAGCTGCGGAGGTCCATACTGATCAGCCCACTTAGCTTTGTTGGTTCCCCCTTGACTGAACTGGGGTGATTTGGTACTGGTCTTCTTGTTAGAATGTTGATAGCTGGGATGAGGTGCCTTCATCTTTTGTTTGTTCTTGGCTAGGGGGTTCAAAATCTCTGCGTTGATGGTCTCCCCTTGAACAAATCTATCAGGTAGCTGGTTTTCCGAGCGTACGGGGGCAGATGAGGAGGCTCCATGGCTGAATCCAAGTCCCTCCTTGCAATGCTTAGGCTTGTTGCTTGCTAGCATTGCCTCAAGCTTCTTTTCAGCGCCCATGTACCGCTCTGTCATCAGGTTCCTCCAGACGTCATCACTTTTCTTTAGCAGTTCATGCTCGGTCTGAAGTCCTGACAACTCTTGCTTTAGTAGACTCAGTTCAGTATCTTTCTAAGTCAAGTCATTGGTCAGTAATGAGATCTGATTTTCTTGATGCTGAGACTTGGCCATCAGAGAGTTTATCTCCTCCCTGAGTCTCAACACAAGTCCTTCTAACTCAGTAGCAACCTAACTCTCCTGAGAAAGTCTCTGATTCTCCACTTTCAGGGTATCCAACTCCTGAAGGGTCTTACTGAGCTGCAGACTCATCTGAATCTGGTCGTCGAGTAGTTTTTCGTATGCAATCGCGACGTCTATATTCTCATCTGCACCTGAAATAGTGTCGTGTGTGCAGTGTGAAGAGGAGTTAAATGGAGCGTGAGAGTTTACCTCATCCTCTTCTCCTGCCATGAGACACTTTTCAGCGTCTTCTTCAAGCTCTATGGCCATGAATGCCGCTTCATCATCTGATGAATCCATGAAGGAGTCGACTTCATCTGAGTCATCTGAGAGTTCACCGGCAATATATGCTTGTCATTTCTTGATGAACATCTCCCTTCGAGCTTTGCGTGCTGCTCTTTCAGCAGTGCTGAGCTCAGGACAATCATACTGATAGTGTCCTAGCTTCTTGCAGTTATAGCAGGTAGTGACTCTTTCTTCTTTGCTCTCGTCTGTCTTTCGACTGAGCTGAGTCCTCTTGTTTCCTGCATTCAGAATTATGTGAGTCAGGAGTGCGCTTAGGTGTATATTCAGACATACCCTTGGAGTCTCTGACGACTCTTCAGAGTTTTCTGTGCCTCTCCTTCTTTTTATACTTCAAGGCAAGCAGCGCATACTTATTAGCCAGGTTTCCTTCTTGTAGATCACTAAGTGAAGATTCAGCCTTGCTAGACGCCAGAGTCATTGTGCTGACTGACGCTTTAAAAGCATGGTCGATTTGGGTGTCAGCTTCAGCTCGCTGCTTCCTTTGAGGTAGACCAAACTCGAACTCCTCTGCTTTAAGTTCTAAAAGATATGGTCAGGAGTTACAATATCTAAATCAGAATGTCGCAATAAAGTAGCCAAGGGAGTCCAGTGGCCGTCTGGTAGTGCCCTCAAAATCTTGAAATTCATCTCTCAGTTGGAGAAAGTCTTTCCCAGCCCGTTGATAGATTTCATCAGATCCTTGAATCTGACGTTGAGATCTTCAATGGAGTCACCAGGCATGAGAGACAGTCTCTCCAGCTTCTGATGTTCTAGCGCAAGTTTGATTGCTTTGATCTTCTGAGTCCCCCGACTCAGTAGCGCTAGAGCATCCCAGATTTCCTTCGCGGACTTGCAGTCCTGAACTCTCCCGAGATAAGAATCGCTCAGAGCGGTCAGTATGGCGTTTCTGGCAACCCGATCTAATTTGTGAAGTTTCTTCTCCTCAGGGGTGAAGAGACTTCTGCCTTTAGGGATCTTCTTCTCGGTCACCATTCCTCCTCCTTGTGCTGGGTCCTGAGCTACGACGCTATCAACCATTGGAACGATAGGTCCGTCCTCTAGAACCTTTGGCATGCTGTCGTGGAGAGAGGTTAGATGTGCCTCCATTCTGACCTGCCATACTCCATAGTTCTCTACTGAGAACATGGGTACCATCCTGATTCCTAACATATCAGACATAGTGAATAATGATATGAATGAAGAATGATATGCAATGAAAACGTTTTTTGGATCCATTCGAGTAGACCAGTTTCAGAATCTAATCCGCCGGATTGGGTCAAGCCCGGGCAGGGGGGTGGATCAAAGAAAAGACCTAGCCCTAACAAGAGTCTTAGAGAACCCCTGCTCTGATACCAACTGTTGGTCCCGAGAATAAACGTTCAGGTTTAGAGGGGGGGGGTGAATAAACCTGAAAACCGTTTCTCAACTTTAAACACGAACAGTCCTTTTCAGGAGAGTGCCATACTGAACAAGTTCAGTAGACCAAATAAGTTGTTATGAATCGCGTGGCAAAGTGACTGACTTCACTGAGGTCTGCTAGCTGACTCGAGTTAGTATTCAATACCGTTCAGCTGAAGTTCAGTAGTGCGGAAATGTGTAGGCCCAAATTCAGTTGAGTTTAGTAAAGTTTTTAACAAAACAGTTTCGGTAAGTTAGTGCAGTCGATTAAGCTTGCTGAAACTCAGTTGAATGATTTTAAAGATATTTTCAGTATGCACAGTAATCAATGCAACAGTTAAAACAGAAAAACAAACACCGAACACAGGCGATTTTTAAAGTGGTTCGGATCCAACAATCCTACGTCCACTGTCCTGAAAGATCAGGAGGCTATGTATTATACTGAGATAGTCTCAGTTGGTTTGTACACTGGACAAACACTGGTCTTGAGATTTATACTGAGCAAGTCTCAGTTTACAAGGTATCAAACTAAGTGTTTGAAAAACTCTCCAACTATGAAGGAGTCCTTTACAATAAGGATCAGTTCAGATATGAACTCCTTCGTCTAAGCTATAGATATGATCAGCTGAGCTTAGGTTAGAGGGATAGGAAATGAGAAAGTGGCTTCTAGAGCGACGAACGGTTAAGTAAAGACTTAGGTTCGTGTTCAGTCGCTTGGATACTAGAGGCTTTGTAGTTCTGGTTCAGCTTGGTTCCCTATGAGCGAGTGTGTCGTCTTTCACCGGAGATTACTCTTTGAACTTCTTGCGGAAGACTTTGAACGTTTTGAGTTGCTCGTGAATGCTCGTGTGTTCTTTAATTTCTGGTTGGGTTCGTTCGTGAGCTTCAATTTGAATTATATCCCTCTATTTATAGAGTAGAGATAAGGATAGATCCGTTGGAGACGACGATCCTTGTGTCTCTCTCTTTTGGGTAGCTAACAGCTCTTTCAAAGTATGGTTGCAGTGTCCTTTCCCTCCATTTCTAGAAAGTTGTTGACTTGCAGCTTTAATCAGAATATGGACAGCTGGCTGCTTGTCATTGGTCGAGGTTCAGGAAAGTAGGTGAGACAGAACAGATTTCAAGGTAGATCTGAAGCTGACTTCTCTCTTCCTCGTATTGACTCTACCGATTTAGACTTAGTGAATCCTAACAGTTAGAAGATTGTCTAGCCGTTGTTGAGTCTGATCTCTATTCAGTAGCATGGTCCTGCTGAGTCAGCTCTATTGAAGATCAACTCTGAGTTCAGTGAACTACTCCTACTGAGTTCAGTTCCACTGACTCCTTTCAGTATACTGCTCCTGCTGAGTCCAGTATCACTGAGTCTTCTACTTCTGGTACTAAGGCTGGTGATCTACTGAGCGTCTGAACCAGATGAAGAGTGTCTACTGAGTCTGAAACCTCAAAGACAAAACAGAACACATTACAACTGAATGGTTCATCAGTCAAGATAGGGTTTTGGGATCTTCAAATCTTCAGCAAATATTCAGAGCACAGGTCTATTGAGTTATGTCTCAACTGATTATGAGAAGACTGAATCATCTCCCAACACCAACTATGAAGGAGTTCTTACAATAAGAACAGTCACGAAATGTGAACTCCTTCTAAGGTTCTATGCTATGGATATAACAATGGAGCTTTGATAGAGAAGAGGGATCTAAAGAAAGAAACTCTAGAGAGAAGAGCTAGAAATATTCTAATGAGCAAGTTCTTCGCTGGATCTTCGTGAAAGCGCTAGAGTGTTTTAAATGCTTGAGCGTGTAATCCCTTTGATATCCCGTGCGTTGAGCTCGGAAAGGCTTCTCTATTTATAGTTGCGACCCAGGCATTTGTCCATTGGAGGGGACGATGCCACGTGTCACAAGCGTCCAAGGAAAACGGCCATATGTTAGAAATATTGTCGCAGAGTAGTTGGTCACTGTGCATGAGAGCAGCTTTAGTTGGTCAGAGCAGGTAACGCTTAGACCGCTTCTCATTGTCAGACATCAGTCTTCATCTGAGTTGACTCAGAGCAGGTAACGCTTAGAAATATTGTGGTAGGTGAGACTTGTCAGACATCAGTCTTCATCTGAGTTGACTCTCACTTATCCTCGTATGATCTTCTGCAGACTTTCGAACGATGTTAAAAGTCGGGTCGTTTCCTATCGGATACAGTAGATCTGATATAATCACTGTCTTCTTCGTCTGAGTCGGCTAATAAAGGGATCTTCTACTGAGTGTAGTCAACTGATGACTCTGAAGGTACTGATCTCTCTCTTGTGTTCTTCTACAGGAGGGTCAGCTGGCGAGAAATCTTCTAGTGATGTGGAGTCAATTGATGACCTGAGAACACGAGCTCTTACAACTGATGACATGGGGTTCTGGAATGTAACTTCCTACTGAAATTCAGACCAACAAATACCCCTTACAGGACTTAGACAAACAGATAATGAAAATAAGAACAGTCTAGCCTATTACATCATCTAGTCCGAAAGACACTGCACTAAGGGTACAAGACGGTTTTGGGATCTTCAATTCCATAGCATTAAATCACTATGATTTCTCCCATTACCGATAAAACAGACAAGTCCTATTACAGGAACTACTGATAAAACAAAATTAAGTATCCTCTAAGTGATGATTAAAATCAACCACTGACTAAATAATGTAAAATTACATTAATCTATTATTAATGATTTCTAAGAGACAAAAAATAACTAGGCAACTAATTGGGTCAGGTCAGGGATCTAATACAAGAAATAAAGCAGGCCTCAAATCAATTAATTATCTATGCTCAGCCCAGAGCAAAAATTAATTAATAAACACAGATTCATTCCACTAGAGAATCTATGCTGACTTACCCCTTTATCCCAAATTGAGCAAGGGCTTGTATTTTAGACTTAATCGATCTCTGTATTTAAGATAGAAATATCCGTTAATTAATTAAGCTCACTGACGGCTTAAATTAATTAACATCTTATATATTCCTGAGTAGTACCACTCGACCTTATTAACACACCTGAACTTAATCAACCGGCCTGGTTTAGTGTGCTAATCCTTTCGAGTTCCTCAAGGATATTATCAACCTATTTTACTAGGATACGGTTGTAAGATACAGACAACCAGCCTGAGCCACAAATAATTACTAACACCCAAGATACGTAGATCCGGTCGCGATGATGTTCACCATAGTAGGTCAAAGTGATAGATAGCCAAATGCACTCAGCTGAAGTCTTATCAAGCTTAAGACCAGCTAAGTCACTGAGATCTTGGTTCTCCACTGACACATCTCACTGTGATTCATCAATACACCACCTTAAGTGTACCAGTAATGACAATCTGCTAAGACAAGCCACTTCTTATCTAAACTGAAGCTTAAACCGACAACTTATCCGTAACTTGTCTCAGTTGTGATAAATTTTTTACAAGATAAAGGATTACATGTGCAAATATATATATTCAAATAGAAGAATAAAATAGTGGTAGGGACAAAACACATTGTATACATGCATAAAATTTGCTTCCAGTATACAAAATCCCAATAATTCTCCCACTTATACTAAAGTAAACTTTTAGTATACAATGTGGCAGTTCTAGGTACAAACTAGTACTCAGCTATCTATCCTATCTATCACTGCACTTCTCCCACTTATACAAAAGTTTCTGTAGTCCTAAGTGGAGGGCATCTCTACCACTCCTAAGCCACGAACATGTTTCTCGTAAGTCGGGAGTGGTAAGCTCTTTGTGAAATGATTAGCTAGGTTGACTTCAGTTCCAATTTTGTTAATCACCATGTCTCCTCGATTTACGAATACTCGTATAATGTGGTACTTTCTGTCTATGTGTTTAGACGCCTTGAGAGATCGAGGTTCCTTAGAATTTGTCACTGCACCCGCATTATCACAATGAATTGTGATCGCCTTAGGCAAATTCTGAACAATATCAAGATCTAGGAGGAAATTCTTGAGCCAAACTGCCTCTTTTGAAGCTTCTGAAGCAGCCATATACTCTACTTCCATGGTTGAGTCCGCAATGCATTTCTGCTTTGCACTCCTCAATTAAATGGCTCCACCTCCCAATGTAAACACATAACCTGAGGTAGACTTCTTCTCGTCTCTGTCAGCCTGGAAATTCGAGTCTGTATAACCCAAAGACACTAGATTGTCTGACTGGTTAACAAGTCTATAATCTCTAGTCCATTTAAGGTACTTGAGAATATGCTTCACCACAGTCCAGTGTTCCTTTCCAGAGTTATACTGATATCTTGAGACCATACCTACAGCATATGAGATATCTGGTCTCGTACAAAGCATTGCATACATGAGACTACCGACAACGGAAGCATATGGTACTAGCCTCATACTTTCTATCTCTTCATGCGTTTTAGGGCACTAATTCTTAGATAGAAAAATGCCATGTCTGAAAGGTACTGAACCTCTCTTGGCATTTTGCATGCTGAAATGAGCAATAACAGTATCAATGTAGGACGTTTGTGACAAGCTTAACATCATTTTCTGTCGATCTCGGAAAACCTTGATCCCAAGGATGTAAGCAGCTTCACATAAGTCCTTCATTTGAAACTGCTCGGATAACCATGTCTTTACATCTTATAACACTTCAACATTGTTGCCAATGAGAAGGATGTCATCTACGTAAAGTGAAAGACACACCATTGTTCCATTAACATAGATACGGTACACGCACACCTCGTTAGGACAGGATACAAAACCATAGGATTTAACTACCTCGTCGAAACGCTGGTGCCGTAACCGGGAAGCTTGCTTAACTCCATAAACGGACTTCTAAAGCTTCCAAACTAGATGCTCTTCGCCCCCCTTAACATAACCATATGGCTGTTTCATGTAGATGTCTCTACCTTTTTGAAGGTGACCGTTTAGGAACACGGTTTTGACATCTATTTGCCAGATCTCTAGGTTCATGTGATCTGCTATGGCAAGGAGAATCCGAATGGACTTGATCATTGCTACAGGCGAGAAGGTCTCTTCGTAATCGATACCTTCTTTCTGGATAAAACCCTTCGCCACTAGGCTGGCCTTAAACCCCATGATCTCTCCATTCGCTTCTCTCTTTCTCTTGTACAGCCACTTACTGCCAATAGCCTTGCAGCCCTCAGGTAGTTCAGTAATCTCGTATACATCCGTATCAGTTATGGACTTAAATTTTGAGTCCATGGCGATTCGCTAGGAATCTGCATCTACATCTCCCACTGCTTCGTTGTAAGTCCAAGGATCCACGGTATCTTGTTCATCTTCCGGGAGATGATCAGACGTCTCCCCAGTGAACATATACCGATCAAGTGTAAATATCACCCTCCCACTACGTTGAAGAGTGTCAGGCGTTGTGTTAACAGATTGTGCAGTTGCTCGTGGAGCTCTATCTTGCACAACTGGCTCTTTAACTGGATCTCGATCACCTTGTAATTCCTCAAGGATGATCTCGAATTGAGATTTATGGTTACTAATGTAATCCTCTTCTAAGAACCGAGCATTAGTGCTAACAACGATCTTCTGCTCTTTAGGATCATAAAAGTATCCACCCTTCGTTTCCTTCGGATACCCTATGAACAACATCACTTCTGAACGTGATTCCAATTTGTCGGTCTGCCTATTTAGCACGTATGCAGGATAACCCCAAATCCTTAAGTGGTGCATACTGGGTTTGTGCCCGCTCCACAACTCGAATGTACCGACGTGGAAGGCACACGGTTCAGCAAGTATGCTGCAGTCTCTAGAGCATATCCCCAAAAGGAAACTGGCAAAGTTGCATAACTCATCATCGACCGAACCATCTCTAAAAGACTTCGGTTCCTTCTCTATGACACACCATTCTGCTGAGGCGTGGCCGGTGCTGTCAGCTGGGATGTAATCCCACATTCTGTCAAGTAGTCCTTGAACTCGTTGGATAGGTATTCCCTACCATGATCAGATCGTAGTGTTTTGATTTCTTTACCTAGCTTCTTCTCCACTTCTGCCTTGAATTCCTTAAAGGTTTCAAAGCAATCCGAATTGTGGCGAAGAAGGTAAACATATCCATACCTAGAGTAATCGTCAGTAAATGTGACGAAGTACTCATACCCTCCACGAGCTTGTGTAGACATAGGGCCACACAAGTCAGAATGTATCAAATTTAATACTTCTGTGGCTCTATAAACATTTGCCTTGAAAGGCTTTGTAATCATCTTTCCTTCCAAACAGGTTTCGCAAGTTGGAAATGGTTCAACTTGGAGAGACTCCAATGATTCATATTCCACCAACCTTTGAGTCCTGTTAAGATTGATGTGACCTAGTCTTAAGTGCCACAGATAAGTTTGGTTTACCTTAGAAGACTCTTTCCTCTTCTTAGGATTTGATGATGAGGAAGCAATATTAACAGAACTACGCGGTTTACAAGTAATAGTATATAAAGATCCGTTTAATGGTCCGGCCACAGATAAAATCATCGTCTTTCATGATAGAAACTTCACTATCAAAACTTGATTTATAACCATCCATAGTGCAGAGTTTTGAAACAGAAATAATGTTTCGCCTAAACTCAGGCACATATTAAACATCTTTAAGTACTAAAACAGAACTATCAAAAGATAGATGTAAATTTCCAATGGCAATTGCAGGAACTTTCGATCCATTGCCCATTGAGACTACCACCTCGCCATTGCTCAATTGCCTTCTCTGCAAGAAACCTTGCAAGGTGTAACAAACATGATCAGTTACCCCCGAATCCACTACCCATTCGTGGGTAGAAGAGGAAACCAGAACAGTTTCAGTTACAAGAGCGACTCGTGTCTCTTTCTGTTTTGCCTTGACATCTAGATTATAATTATTACAGTGTCCTTTCTTACCACTCTTGAAGAACCTTCCTTTCTCCTTTGACATTCGCATGTCTCCGGTAAGGACCATCTTCTTACTCCCACTGCTCTTCTTGAATTGACCACTCTTTCTGCTCTTTTTCTGGTTTCCGCCTTTTTGGAGGATTCCTTGAACTACTAGGGATATTCAAGACTTGAGCACTCTTGCCCTTTCCTATAACCTCTTTTACCGCTACCAAATATTTGAGTAACATACTTATAGTAAACTCGTTCTTAGACCTAGCGGTCCTAAAACAGAAGTTCTTATAGAACCTTTGCAGAGCATTTATTGGGAGAGGTAAGATATCTCTTCCACTCTATGAAATTATTTAAAATTGTTAAACCCGTTAGGGTTTGGTTGGTGATACTGTTTAGGAACTCGAAAAATATTTGAACAGACATATCTGAAAAATATAAATTAAGCATGTAAGAAAGTTATATTTGCACATAATTCGTAATTAACCATCATTGTAACCTTTTGAAAAACCAATGATGTTAAATACTCGAATAGCCCTAGAGATCACACTCGCAAGCCACTCAGGTGGACTTTTACTCATGTACCCCTAGACCAAGCTATATACCTAGCTCTTTAATTCCAATCCACGCCTAGGTTCTTAAGACGAATGGAATTAATAATCCGATATCTCCGGACCATGTCACTATAAAAACGTGGGAAGGGACTTCTCAGGAAGTTGTACCCGCGGTGACATCTAAGCTTTGACCATTAATTTGACCGAATTAACATCAAATTCTCGAAATTGGCATACTTACGCAAACCATACCGCATTCAATTTGATTTAATTGACCATCTTATTTAATTATTATCTACTAGATTACTCGTATTTTCTAAGAGTACTCCTGTTTACTAGGTACACAAGCCACTCAGGTGGACGTTTACGACTTCGCTCCTACTACTCAATAATAATTAAATATTACATTAGAAAACTCATCTCACAAAACCCGTGGTTCAAAAATACAAGCAAACCACTCAGGTGGACGTTTACTTATATAATTGTTCCACTTTTGTGTAGGGTCCAATTAATGGAGGTCCGGTTAAATATTTAATTTCCAATTTAAATGGAATCCAATTAAATATTTAATTTATTATTTGCTTAGTCTTTTTCTTCAAAAGGTTCGTTTTGAATCATGCATATCTACATAATTCCTAAAGCATGCAATTTCTAAGCGCACATAATAAAACGTGCTCGCGAAAAATAAAACATGCTTTAATACAATGTAAATCCTATTTACATTCTTTTCTAAGGGTCGCGTAATCGCAAGCTAAAACATAAAAATAAATGCGCAAATAGAAAATTAAAACGTCGTTATCGGGCTTAAAAACACAGATAGAAATTAAATCTATCTATTACATAGCCCGAACAAAATACAGATCTTCGATATCTTGAAAAATCTTCGAATTTGAAAACCGCATCGAAAACTGCATCGTCACCACATCATCAGGACGTCTGCCACGTGTCAAACACGTGGCAGACACGTGTCAGCAAAGGCTGATGTGGCGCGCCACGTCAGCCGCCACGTCAGTTGTCTTCTTCAACAAGCAGAACGTCGGAATCGCGCCGCCGCAGCCCGCCGCCGAAAGCAGGCGCCCCGCGGCCTCGCCTTGCTCTCCCCGCCTTGATCCGATGCCGGAATCGCCGCCGACAACAGGCGTCTCCAGTGTTGTCGCGCCTCCGCTGCGCGCGGCTGCCGCCCCTGGCGGGGCCGATCTGGCGCTCCTCCATTGTCTCCAGCCACGCCCGACGTCCCCCAAATGTCTGAGCTGTGCTTAATCGCCGCCGCCGCGACATGGAGCTACGGAATTTCGCAGCCGTCGTCGGCGAGCTCCTCCGCCAAATACACCACTTTCCGAGCTGTAATTCGTTCAATTGATTCATGGGTTATGATCCTTGGACGATTTTAGTCCACCATGAATGGATTCCGGCCGAAATCGTCCATCAATTTCCCTCAATTTTCGAATTTGTCGTCGGAAAAATTTATGGTGAGCAGCAAACTTTAGACCTCAATTTCAGTCGCATCCGAGATCGGATGATCCCATACAACATATCGACACGAAGCTTGTGAGACGAGGAATCCAACAGTTCAAGCCGATCGGAAATCGGACGCCGGACACGCCGGGAATCGCCGCCGCAAGATGCGGCGGAACCCCAGCCGAATTAGGGTTTTCGTTCAATTTGGGGCTTTTCTGGACAGCACGACCACTTCTCTTTTCCGACGCTATTCCGGACAAACCAGAAATCGGAATGGGTCGTGAGACCTATCTAGACGAAGCTAACGAAATAACGAACAAAACTATCTGAACGAATCGGAAAAATACCATGGCACGCGCCCCCACATGCGGCCTGAAGTTGACGATCGTGTTCTACCAGAAATTAGGGTTTCGCCCTCTTCCGTCCTTCCATGCCGTCGCGCCACAATTTTTGTGCATCCCGGACCAAAATACAGTACAAAAACAGCAGAATCACGTAACACATTGGTCGTATCAACTACTCGTTTCTCATGAGAAAAACGTTACAACGGGGTCAAAATAGTAGCTCGCAGGCCGCCCCAAACACGAAAAATAACCTGATAACGATGGAATTAAACCCAAATCATGCTCCTAACAGCAACAATCAGGGCCTAAACCAGGCTCTGATACCAATTGAAGGAAAATAGGAGTTAAGAACGATTAGCTTCCTCCTACGTATGTTGTTGGAGCTCTGATTGTTGCTCGTGTGTCAGATCTTCTGATCTGTGTCCCGGCCTTTTTCTCCCTCTAGGTGGTCAGAGAATTGGAGAAAATTAAGAATATCGTCTCCCTTTTACTCACGCGTGCGTGTGTAAATTTATGTGTGTAATCTGTTTATGAACGGAATACTAATATATATAGGCTTCAAAAGCCAATATAATATTAATATTTGTAGTCCATTAATTTAATTATATTCCTAATGGACTTCCACATAATTAGCCCATAATATAATTAATTAATCTACTGGGCTACTAATATTTATCAATTAATTGCTCTAACCAATTAATTCCAGATAAATAATATTATTAAATAATGTAAAATTATATTAATCTATTAATAATGATTTCTGAGAGACAATAAATAACTAGGCAACTAATTGGGCCAGATCAAAGATCTAATATAAGAAATAAAGCAGGGCCTCAAATTAATTAATTATCTATGCTCAGCCCAGAGCAAAATTAATTAATAAACACACATTCATTCCACTAGAGAATCCGTGTTGATTTACCCCTTTATCCCAAATTGAGCAAGGGCTTGTATTTTAGACTTAATCGATCTCCGTATTTAAGATAGAAATATCCGTTAATTAATTAAGCTCACTGACGGCTTAAATTAATTAACATCTTATATATTCCTGAGTAGTACAACTCGACCTTATTAACACACCTGAACTTAATCAACCGGTCGGGTTTAGTGTGCTAATCCTTTCGAGTTCCTCAAGGGATATTATCAACCCATTTTACTAGAATACGGTTGCAAGATACAGACAACCAGCATGAGTCACAAATAACTACTAACACCCAAGATACGTAGATCCGGTCGCGATGACGTTCACCATAGTAGGTCAAAGTGATAGATATCTAAATGCATTCAGCTGAAGTCTTATCAAGCTTAAGACCAGCTAAGTCACTGAGATCTTGGTTCTCCACTAAGGTCAGTTAGGAGAACACATATCACTCTGATCCATCAATGCACCACCTTAAGTGTACCAGTAAAGACAAGCAGCTAAGACAAGCCAATTCTTATCTAAACTGCAGCTTAAACTGACAACTTATCCTTAAGTTGTCTCAGCTGTGACAACTGTTTATATCTTGTCAGTTCAACAAATTTTTGTTGTCTTCTGTGATACCCGACACACTACACAAATCTAACTTTTGTACAAGATAAAGGATTACATGTGCAAATATATATATTTATCAGATAGGAGAATAAAAAAGTGGTAGGGACAAAACACAATGTATGCATGCATAAAATTTGTTTCTAGTATACAAAATCCCAACAGTAAGTTTGAGCTGCTCTTTAAGAGGATGTGATATTCTTTTGGAATATCAATTGTGCTACTTCAGGAGCAACAATTGAGATTGCATCATTTAATATATAAGCAAAAACATATATACGTAGAAATGTTAATTGTAAATGCTCTTCAAAAGCATGTAATATTCTTCAGAATATTGATTGTGCTATGTTGGTCCCGAGCGAACAGTCCTATTCAGGAGAGTGTCTGCTGAATAAATTCAGTAGACCAGGCAAGCTGTTCTAGATCACGTGGACAGAGTGACTAACTATACAGAGGCCTGCTAGCTGATTGATGTCAGAATTCAGTACCGTTCAGTAAGAGTTCAGTAGCGTGCGGAATAGTGTAGGCCCGATTCACTTGAGTTTGAAAACATTTTTATTAAAACTGTTTCAGTAGATTAGTGCACTCAGTTTAAGCTTTGTTGAAACTCTGTTGTATGATTTTGTAAAACGATTTTCAGTATGAACAGTAAATCAATGCAACCGTAAATGAACACAGCGATTTTAAAGTGGTTCGGATATCAAACAATCCTACATCCACTGTCCCGAAAGAACAAGAGGCTCTTTTATTATACTGAGTTAGTCTCAGGTGGTTTGTGCACTGGACAAACATGGCCTTGAAGATTATACTGAGCAAGTCCCAGTTTACAAGAATCAAACTATAAAGTTTGACAAACTTCTCCAACGAAGAAGGAGTTCTTAACAATAAGAACAGTTTAAGATATGAACTCCTTCGGTCTAAGCTATAGATATTTCAGTGGAGCTTAGGTTAGAGGGAAGGGAACAAGAAGTGGCTTCTAGAGTGATGAACAATGAGGAATAATCTCTCTGGGTTCGTGTTCAAACACTTGGATACTAGAGGCTTTGATTCTATTCAGCTTGGTTCCTTAGAGCAAAGTAGTCGCCTTTCGCGTTGAGTGTTTCTCTGAAGTTCTTGTAGAAAGCTTGTGTCTTGTTCGTTTATTGCTCGAAATCGCTCGTTCTTGTGTTTTTTTTTCGATTTGATTTCCCTCTATTTATAGAGGTGAGCTATGGATAGATCTGTTGGAGACGAACTGTCCACGTGTCACTCTCTTTAGGTAGCTAACGGCTCTTTTAAGGAATCGTGCACAGTCTTTTACTCCATTTCCAAAAAGTTGTTAACTTGCAGCTTTTACCAGAACTTTTACAACTGGCTGCTCGTCATTGGTCGAGGCATAGAAAGTAGTTGAGACACACAGAATTCTAGGCAGATACTGAAGTTGACTTCTCTGATGTGAACAACCTCAGATGACTCTACTGATTTAACATATAAGATCATCTGACAATCAAGGAGACTGTCAGGCCGTTGTTGAGTCTGACCTGGGGTTCAGTAGTATACTCCTGCTGAGTCCAACTTTACTGAACGTCGACTCTGAGTTCAGTGAACTGCTCTTGCTGAGTCCAGTTCTACTGACTCCTTTCAGTATGCTGCTCCTGCTGAGTCCAGCACTACTGAGTCTTCATTCCATGGTACTGAGGCGGATAGTCTGCTGAGGGATCAGCAAACAGAACTCTGAGCCTGGACCATGCTGAAGGAAAGTTTATTGAGTTTGAAACTCTCAAAGACTAAGGCGCTACTATTACAATGAAATGATTCACCAATCAAATTAGGGTTTTGAGATCAACCAAATCTTGTAAACAGTCTACTGCTAAATCATCTCCCAACAATTTCCCCCTATTTGATGATGGCAAAACCTAACACTACAAACTATCAGATACAAGCTCCTTACAAATATTACAAGTAGAATCAGTGGAGTTGTACATCAAGTTCTAATCTACTAAGGGACAAAGGAATACATAAATATTTCTAACAACAATTTCCCCCATCAACAGAATCTATCAATCTAAGCAAAACAGACAAACACATGATAAGCAGTGAGTGTGTCAGTCAGTAATCACTTAGGTGATTCTGAGTGTTAAGTTAAATAAACAGGTCATAGAGACAATAAGGTGTTGTCAGACCAAACAACAATGATTATTTATATATAGTAGTTCAATACATTTACATCACTTGCTCTCTATCAAAAACAGAAAAGAAGCTATCAGGAACTATCTTCTGAACCTCTGAATCCTTGCCTTGAAATCTTTAGACTTATCTTCAGGCAGAGGGAGTCCATACATTTGGAATGTTTCTTTCCGAAGCTTCTAAATCTTAGGAGCATTATCAGGATCATTGACATCGAGCTCAAGTGCCACAGCTGCATCCCTGACTTCTCCTTCTATCACACTGGTATACAGATAACCATCTAACTTCTAAGGTGGTGGAAGAGGTCTGGGAGCAGCGGTCTGAACATCTTCCTTGTCAGCAATGGCCTTCTCAACCATATTGTAGATCTCCATGTCGTATTTGAATAGCCAGTCAGCAAAGGCTTTATTCTTGTGGGACGCAGGAGAGAATCTCCACACATAGTATCTTTTGATGAATTCTGCCTTCAGTGTCTCCCATTGCTGAGTCTTTTCCAACGGCATCCACTTGTTCACCCGAGGCCATCTGTGAATTTTCTAATTGTTTGGTCTCATGCCTCTTCTGTACTTGTAAGGAATTTCAGTGTCTTTTGGTGGAGGTAGTCTAGGCTTCAGCCTTTCTGCTTCTCTGGCTGCCTCAGCAGCCTTCTCTTTAGCCAAGGCTTCTAGCCGCCTGAACTCTTCAATCTGATAATATTGAGCTCTTTTGTCTAAGGCTATGATGCTGAAATTGATCATCTCATCTATGGTTGGTTCAGCCCTTTTTTTCTTTCTTGCTACTGCTGTTGCTGAGATTCAGTGGTTTTCTCAGCTTCTTGGTCTTTCTCCTTCTCTCTATCAGCTTCATTGCCGATTTTAAGCTTGCGAGGAGGAGGCCTATTCGCAGGTTTCCTTCTTGAAACCTTAGTTTTGGCCTTAGCCGGAGCCTTATTCGGCTTATTTGCGGCTTCAGCCTCAGCTAGCTCCCTTGCTAACTTCTCGACAGCTTCGATTTGGGCTTGCTCAACTGGACTGATATACCTTTTCGTCCCTTTCTTCAGTGGGGTAGGGATTTTCAAAGGCTTCTTCCCCTTTCCCGCCACTGGTGGAGGTAGAGGAGGCTCTTCCTCCTCTTATGAATCCTCCTCAATGAATTCAGCAACTTCTTTAATGTGCTCGGCAGAAGTTTGGTTGCTGAAGTTTCGGTTGCTGATTCCTTGGGTTCCTTAGGTCCTAAGCCACTTGGGCCAGTCTGAGCGCGTACTACATCTCCAGCGCTAGAGACACCCTGGGCCTGACCCTTATCCATTCCAGAGGGGTCAGTGGGAGCTGATTGGCTTTGTGTAGTCCCAGATACTGACTTCTTCCTCCTCACTGTCCTTTCCCCCTTTTTGGCATCATCTACTGCGCCTGGGGTTGGGATGGGAACCACCTTGCTATTCAAAGCTAAGTACGCAGCAGCCAGTCTGACCAAGGCTTTCTGCATACTCTCGGATCTCAGGTGGAGATTGTTCCTCTCAATATTCAGATCATCATCATACTTGCTGTGAGAGGTATCAACCAACTTCTGGATCTCTTTCAGCTTGGCATCAACCTTCTCCTCACAGACTTGCTGAATGGATGCAATTCTGAGCTCATGCGCCTGAGTCAGTGTGGAGATATTGTTGGGATTATGTATACTGGAAGAAAATTTTATGCTTGTATACAATATGTTCTGTCTCTACCACTATTTTATTCTCCTATCTGATAAATAAATATATTTGCACATGTTATCCTTTATCTTGTATAAAAGTTAGATTTGTGTGGTGTGTCGGGATGAACATAGATAAGTAATTAATTTGAGGCCCAGCTTTATTTCCCTAGGTGCCGGCGTCTCGTCGTCCTCCGGCTCGTCTCTAGGTGCCGGCGGCCGGCAGAGAACCGGCCTGTAACGGCGGCAGTGGCAATTTGATGAAGATGATGATGACGTGGGAGTTGACGTGGCGCGCCATGTCAGTCCTAGCTGCCACGTGTCTGCCACGTGGCAGCCCATGATGACGTGGCGATGCAGTTTTCAATGCAGTTTCCAGATTCAAAGATTTTGAAGATTTCGAAGATCTGTATTTTGATCGGGCTATGTAATAGTTAGGAATTACGTATTTTAAAGCCCGATAACGACGTTTTAAATTTCCTATTTGTGCATTTATTTATTTTTATGCATTAGCATGCGATTATGTGATTAATTGCGCTTAGAAAAGCATGAAAATAGGATTTACGTCGTATTAAAGCATGTTTTATTTTTCGCGAGCATGTTTAATTATGTACGCTTAGAAATTGCATGCTTTAGGAATTATGTGGATATGTATGATTCAAAACGAACCTTCTGAAGAAAAAGACTAAGCAAATAATAAATTAAATATTTAATTGGATTCCATTTAAATTGGAAATTAAATATTTAACCGGACCTCCATTAATTGGACCCTACTCAAAAGTGGAACAATTATATAAGTAAACGTCCACCTGAGTGGCTTGCTTGTATTTTTGAACCACGAGTTTTGTGAGATGGGTTTTCTAATATAATATTTAATTATTATTCAGTAGTGGGAGCGAAGCCGTAAACGTCCACCTGAGTGGCTTGCGTGCCTAGTAAACACGAGTACTCTAGCAGATAATAATTAAATAGGATGGCTAATTAAATCAAATTGAAAGCAGTATGGTTCGCGAAAGTATGTCAATTTCGAGAATTTGATGTTAATTCGGTCAAATTAATGGTCAAAGCTTAGATGTCACCTCGGGTACAACTTCCTGAGAAGTCCCTTCCTGCATTTTAATATTAATAGTGATATGGTCCAGAGATATCGGATTATTAATTCCATTCGTCTTAAGAACCTAGGCGTGGATTGGAATTAAAGAGCTATGTATATAGCTTGGTCTAGGGATACACGAGTAAACGTCCACCTGAGTGGCTTGCGAGTGTGATCTCTAGGGCTATTTGAGTATTTAACATCATTGGTTTTTCAAAAGGTTACAATGATGGTTAATTACGAATTATGTGAAAATATTAACTTTATACATGCTTTTTAAATTATATTTTTCAGATATGTCTGTTCGAAATTTTTTGAGTTCCTAAACAGTCTCACCAACCAAACCCTAACGGGTTTAACAATTTTTAAATAATTTCATAGAGTGGAAGAGATATCTTACCGCTCCCAATAAAAGCTCTGCAAAGGTCCTATAAGAACTTCTGTTTTAGGACCGCTATGTCTAAGAACGAGTTTACAATGAGTATGTTACTCAAATCTTTGGTAGCGATCAAAGAGGTTATAGGAAAGGGCAAGAGTGCTCAAATCTTGAATATCCCTAGTAGTTCAAGAAATCCTCCGAAAGGCAGAAACCAGAAAAAGAGCAGAAAGGGTGGACATTTCAAGAAGAGCAGTGTGAGTAAGAAAACGGTCCTTACCGGCGACATGTGAATGTCAAAGGAGAAATGAAGGTTCTTCAAGAGTGGTAAGAAAGGACACTGGACAGAAAGAGACGCGAGTCGCTCTTGTAACTGAAACTGTTCTGGTTTCCTCTTCTACCCACGAATGATTAGTGGATTCGGGGGCAACTGATCATGTTTGTTACACCATGCAAGGTTTCTTGCAGAAAAGGCAATTGAGCAATAGCAAGGTGGTAGTCTCAATGGGCAATGGACCGAAAGTTCCTGCAATTGCCATTGGAGATTTACATCTATCTTTTGATAGTTCTGTTTTAGTACTTAAAGATGTTTAATATGTGCCTGAGTTTAGGCGAAACATTATTTCTGTTTCAAAACTCTGCACCATGGATGGTTATAAATCAAGTTTTGATAGTGAAGTTTCTATCATGAAAGACGATGATTTTATCTATGGTGGATAAACGGATCTTTATATACTATTACTTGTAAACCACGTAGTTCTGTTAATATTGCTTCCTCATCATCAAATCCTAAGAAGAGGAAAGAGTCTTTTAAGGTAAACCAAACTTATCTGTGGCACTTAAGACTAGGTCACATCAATCTTAACAGGACTCAGAGGTTGGTGGAATATGGATCATTGGAGTCTCTCCAAGATTGAACCATTTCCAACTTGCGAAACCTGTTTAGAAGGAAAGATGATGACTAGGCCTTTCAAGGCAAAGGGTTATAGAGCCACAGAAGTATTAAGTTTGATACATTCTGACTTGTGTGGACCTATGTCTACACAAGCTCGTGGAGGGTATGAGTACTTCGTCACATTTGCTGACGATTACTCGAGGTATGGATATGTTTACCTTCTTTGCCACAATTCGGATTGCTTTGAAACCTTTAAGGAATTCAAGGCAGAAGTGGAGAAGAAGCTAGGTAAAGAAATCAAAACACTACGATCTGATCATGGTAGGGAATACCTATCCAACGAGTTCAAGGACTACTTGACAGAATGTGGGATTACATCCCAGCTGACAGCACCGGCCACGCCTCAGCAGAATGGTGTGTCATAGAGAAGGAACCGAAGTCTCTTAGAGATGGTTCGGTCGATGATGAGTTATACAAATTTGCTAGTTTCCTTTTAGGGATATGCCCTAGAGACTGCAGCATACTTGCTGAACCGTGTGCCTTCCAAGTCGGTACAAAAGATCCCTTTTGAGTTGTGGAGCGGGCACAAACCCAGTATGCACCACTTAAGGATTTGGGGTTATCCTGCTTATGTGCTAAATAGGCAAGCCGACAAATTGGAATCACGTTCAGAAGTGATGTTGTTCATAGGGTATCCGAAGGAAACGAATGGGGGATACTTTTATTATCCTAAAGAACAGAAGATCGTTGTTAGCCCTAACGCTCGGTTCTTATAAGAGGATTACATTAGTAACCATAAATCTCGAGTCGACATCATCCTTGAGGAATTACAAGGTGGTCGAGTTCCACTTGAACAGCCAGTTGTGCAAAATAGTACTCCATGAGTAACTGCACAATCTGTTAACACAGCCCCTGACACTGTTCGAATTAGTGAGAGGGTGATATTTACTCCTGATCGGTATATGTTCACTGTGGAGACGTTAGATCATCTCCTCGGCCGATGAACAAGATACCGTGGATCCCTGGACTTACAACGAAGTAGTGGGAGATGTAGATGCAGATTCCTAGCGAATCGTCATGGACTCAGAATTTAAGTCCATAATTGATATGGATGTATACGAGATCATTGAACTACCTGAGGACTGCAAGGCTATTGGTAGTAAGTGGGTATACAAGAGAAAGAGAGAGCACCGAATGGAGAGATCATGGCATTTAAGGCCAGGCTAGTGGCGAAGGGTTTTACCAAGAAAGAAGGTATCGATTACGATGAGCAGAAGATCATCGTAAATGTATGTTAAAACTGCATTCCTAAACGGTCACCATGAAAAAAAGGTAAGGACATCTACATGAAACAACCAGACGGTTATGTGAAGGAGGGCGAAGAGCATCTAGTTTGGAAGCTTAAAAAGTCTATTCATGGACTGAAGCAAGCTTTCCGGTTATGGCACTAGCATTTTCGACGAGGTAGTTAAATCCTATGGATTTGTATCATATCCTAACGAGGTGTGTGTAACGTATTTGTGTTAACGGATCAGTGGTGTTTCTTGCATTTTACGTACATGACATCCTTCTCATTTGCAACAATGTTGAAGTGTTATCAAACGTAAAGACGTGGTTATCCGAGCAGTTTCAAATGAAGTACTTAGGTGAAGCTGCTTACATCCTTGGGATCAAGGTTATCCGAGATCGCTAGAAAAGGATGTTAAGCTTGTCACAAGTGTCCTACATTGACACTGTTATTGCTCGTTTTAGCATGCAAAAAGCCAAGAGAGGTTCAGTACCTTTCATACATGGCATTTTTCTATCCAAGAATCAGTGTCCTAAAACGCCTGAAGAGATAGAAAGTATGACGTTAGTACCACATGCTTCCGCTGTCGGTAGCCACATGTATGCGATGCTTTATACGAGAGCAGATATCTCATATGTTGTAGGCATGGTCTCAAGATATCAGTCTAACCCTGGAAAGGAACACTGGACTGCGGTCAAGCATATTCTCAAGTACCTTAAACGGACTAGAGATTATAGGCTTGTTTACCAGTCAGACAGTCTAGTGTCTTTGGGTTATACATAATCGAATTTCCAGGCTGACAAAGATGAGAAGAAGTCTACCTCGGGTTATGTATTTACCTTGGGAGGTGGAGCCATTTCATGGAGGAGTGCAAAGTAGAAATGCATTGCGGACTCAACCATGGAAGCAGAGTATGTGGCTGCTTCAGAAGCTTCGAAAGAGGCAGTTTAGCTCAAGAATTTCCTCCTGGATCTTGATATTATTCAGAATTTGCCTAAGGCGATCACGATATATTGTGACAATGCGAGTGCAGTGATAAATTCTAAGGAACCTAGATCTCACAAGGCGTCTAAACATATAGACAGAAAGTACCACATTATACAAGTATTCGTAAATCGAGGTGATGTGGTGATTGACAAAGTTGGAACTGAAGTCAACCTAGCTAATCCTTTCACAAAGTGCTTATCACTACCAGCTTACAAGAAGCATGTTCGTGGCTTAGGAGTGGTAGAGATGCCCCCCACTTAGGACTACAGAAAAGTTTTGTATAAGTGGGAGAAGATGCAGTGATAGATAGGATAGATAGCTGAGATATAGTTGAGTACTAGTTTGTACCTAGAACTGACACATTGTATACTAAAAGTTTACTTTAGTATAAGTGGGAGATTGTTCGGATTTTGTATACTGGAAGCAAATTTTATGCTTGTATACAATGTGTTTTGTTCCTACCACTATTTTATTCTCCTATCTGATAAATAAATATATTTGCACATGTTATCATTTATCTTGTATAAAAGTTAGATTTGTGTGGTGAGTCGGGTATCACAGAAGACAACACAAATTGGTTGAACTGACAAGATATAAACAGTTATCACAGCTGAGACAACTTCAGGATAAGTTGTCGGTTTAAGCTGCAGTTTAGATAAGAAGTGGCTTGTCTTAGCTGCTTGTCTTTACTGGTACACTGAAGGTGGTGTATTGATGGATCACAGTGAGATGTGTTCTCCTAACTGACCTTAGTGGAGAACCAAGATCTCGGTGACTTAGCTGGTCTTAAGCTTGGTAAGGCTTCAGCTGAGTGCATTTGGCTATCTATCACTTTAACCTACTATGGTGAACGTCATCGTGACCGGATCTACGTATCTTGGGTGCTAGTAGTCATTTGTGGCTCAGGCTGGTTGTCTGTATCTTGCAGCCATATCCTAGGAAAATGGGTTGATAATATCCCTTGAGGAACTCGAAAGGATTAGCACACTAAACCCGGCCGGTTGATTAAGTTCAGGTGTGTTAATAAGGTCGAGTGGTACTACTCAGGAATATAAGGTGTTAATTAATTTAAGTTGTCAATAAGCTTAATTAATTAACGGATATTTCTATCTTAAATACGGAGATCGATTAAGTCTAAAATACAAGCCCTTGCTCAATTTAGGATAAAGGGGTAAGTTAGCATGGATTCTCTAGTGGAATGAATCTGTGTTTATTAATTAATTTTGCTCTGGGCTGAGCATAGATAATTAATTAATTTGAGGCCAAACTTTATTTCTTATATTAGATCCCTGATCTAGCCCAATTAGTTGCCTAGTTATTTATTGTCTCTCAGAAATCATTATTAATAGATTAATGTATTTTTACATTATTTAATAATGTTATTTATCTGGAATTAATTGGCTGGGCCAATTAATTGATAAATATTAGTAGCCTAGTGGATTAATTAATTATATTATGGGCTAATTATGTGGAAGCCCATTAAAAATATAATTAAATTAATGAGCTACAAATATATTAATATTATATTGGCTTTTGAAGCCTATATATATTAGTATTCTGTTCAGAAACAGAACACACATATTCACAAAATTTGAGACGCCTAACCGTGAGTATTGAGAGACAATAATCTTAAATTTTCTTCAGTTCTCTGACCACCCAGAGGAAGAAAACGGCCGGGACACAGATCAAAAGATTTGATACACGAGCAACAATCAAAGTCGCGACAACATACGAAGAAGGAAGGTATCATTCCTAACCTTATATTTCCTTCACATATGACTTAAGTGTTCGGACTGAGCTGCCTTGAATGTATCCAGAAGAGAGTTATGGGCAGCCGTCAGTGATGCATGCTGTCGTTCGAACTCAGCTCGTTGAGAGGTTAGTGAGTCAATGAGAATGGCAGTGAAATCAGGAGCAGTTGTATTTTCAATGGATGTCCTCAGCTCCCTGATTTCCTCACTCTGATCTGTGGTGGCATTTTTCCAGCTCCTATGAACGGCCTTCGCCAAGAGGCGGTTCTGAGCCCCCTGACTCTTCAGAGCCTTGGCCACAGTTCGAGATCGTCGGCCTTTGGAGCTAGGCGCAACCTCAAAAGTAGACTCCAGCAGAAGCTGTTCTGAGTCCATAGCATGAGAGGTTCCACCTACCGATTGACCTGGAGGGAGGGAGCTGACAGGTAGGTCGGTAGAGGATTGAGCTCCCTCCTCCAGTTGAGTACCCTCAGCAGGCTTCTCAAGGCCTGCATCACAGAGTGGGTCCTGATCATCGGGATCAGAACCCTCTGAAGGCGCGGCTGCTGAAGGCATGCGGTCATCAAGGAGTGCAAGCATTGCCGCCCTTAAGTCCTTGAGGGAACTGATATCCCCAGGCTCGGAGTAGCCTATCTGCTATTGGATTTCCAGCTCCTCGGTATTCAGTCGTTCGCAGGACTTGTATTGGATCAGGCGATCTAGGGTGATCCAGTCCTGGAACCTTATCAGCATCTGAAGTCTGGCCTTCTGAGCTACTGTCACCAAGTCAGAGTTACTTGTGATTTCTTGAATGGCCTCAGAGACTTCTCGGGTGGCTCTGTCCTGAAGAGCTTCTGCCTCATACCCGATGGTCTCAGCTTCAGTGCTGGTCTCCATGTCGTCTACATCAATCAGAGACATGGTTTTCTCAGCAGATGGAATGCTGCTGAGTGGAGGAACGTCGAGCGGGGACTGAGATATAGGAGTTGTAGGCTCAGGTTTGGTCCCCTATTCCGCTGAGGCTGACTTCTCAGCTGAGACAGCTTTCTCCACTGAGACTGTCTTCTCAGACGAGTCAGAATCGTCTCTCAGTCTGAAGGGAGGTATAATCACCGCCTTCTCAGAAGATCTCTTCTGTTTCTTCTGAGGGGTCTTCTGAGGGGTAGACCCCTTCTAGGTAGGTGTGGAAGTCTTCCCTTTCCCTACTTCAGCTGGCCCTGCCCCAATCTGCTGAAGGGCAGCAGTTTTGCTGTGGAAGCGGATCTTCTTGGGATCGAAGTATCCCTTATCTGCGTACGTGATATTGTCGTCTCCACAAAATTCCTCAATCATCACGGACAACTTCATCCCATACAGCAGTTTCCCCTTGACACTCAGACACCATGTGGATTTATCAAATTTAGCAGCTTGTGTCTGAAATTCCCTGAGGAAGAACTCAGTCCAATTGACCTTGGCTCTATCATATATCACAATCATCATCTGCAGCTTTGGTCTGGACACCTGATCGAAGGAGCCTGCTTGGCTCGTCAGGATTTGAGTGACTATATATGCGAGGGCACGGTACTGAGGCAGCATGTAGTTCTTTGGGAACGCGGTTCTGAAGGATGTTGGCTCCCTATAGAAAATCTCTAAGTACTTGTCTAATAAATCGTCCTTGTACCCCGCGATATTGATTCCATCATCTGGAAACTTAAAACTCCTCTGAAGAGCTTGCTTAATAGATATCTTCTTCATTTCAGCATCAGCTCTGGAGGGATCAGCTACGTGATGAATGATGAACCTGCCAATAAAGTTGCCATCGACCTCTTCGGAGTTGAGGTACAACTCTGAGATCTGTCTGGGGAGGAAATACGCCGGTTTCCTCGACAGAAATCCTTCAAGGCCTAATGCCCTGAGCGCATCAAACACCTCATCCATGATGTCCAACCCGCATGTGTCGAACTCCATTATAGGCTTGCACCAGACCCTGTCCTTCTCCAATATTTCTATCATGTTTACGGGAGTGACTACTGAAACGTTGGTAGACTGTGCCATATATAAATCTGTAGAACTCAGTATTAGTATTGAATAATATAATATGTAAGCATAAATACTAATAAGCATGAAAATTTACCGAAATAATCTCTGAAAGAAAGTTAATGCAGATTGCAAGAACGGAATTCTAAGCTCAGAGATATTTAGGGTTTTAGCAGAGTGTAAATGGCGGTTTCAGAGTCTGTTTGTTTGATATAGATGATCATGAAGATGAACAGTTTTTGATCAACGGATCAGTTTAAATCTCACTTTAATAGATGGACGGTCTAGATTTGATTTTATAAAAGGTAATGAGTAACTTAGTCGCCTAAGTCAAATTACAGTTGTATATAGCCTATAGAAGTAAGTTGACATGACATGCATTCAATGCAATGCAGAGTTCAGCAATCTTAGCATAGAATGTCGTGCATTTAATGAAACCATTTATAATAAATGACATTCTCTAAGGAATTGAATATGATGCTGAAACAATATCATAACAACATTAATTACTGGGTTGACTACTAAAAGAGATATGCAAACCTGTCAGCTGAACATTTTGTTGAATCTCTGTGTACTGAATGAGTCAAATACTGAGAGTAGGCATTCCCCCTTGCTGAATGCTCGTCTCCTGAATCCACTTACTGACTAGAGTCAGTAGGGTCCATCTGACCTAGCTCTACTAAAAGTTCTCTGAATCTGGCTTCAGCTAGAGGCTTGGTCAGTATATCGGCCCTTTGATGGTCAGTATGGATCTTTTCCATCCTGATATCCTTCTTTTCGACATGGTCACGAATCAAGTGGTGTCTGATGTCCACGTGTTTGCATCTAGTATGAAGAACAGGTTTATGAGTGATTGCAATAGCACTGGAACTGTCGCAGAAGATCGGCACTTCATTCTGAATGACGTCATAGTCGCGTAACTGCTGTCTCAGCCAAAGGATTTGGGCGCAACCTGATTAGCTATGTATTCAGCTTCAGTAGTTGACGTCGCTACTTAATGTTGTTTCTTTGAGAACCATGAGATTAGCTTACTGCCGAGGAACTGACAAGTTCCTTAAGTTGATTTTCGGTCAATCATGCAACCTGCGTAGTCAGCATCAGAATAACCAGTTAGTTCAATATTATCATCTGTTGGATACCATAAACCCATGTCAGGTGTTCCTCTGAGATAACGGAGAATCTTCTTTGTTGAGTCCATGTGGCTCTGCTTAGGATTCGCCTGAAATCAAGCGCAGACACCTACAGCATAAGTTATGTCAGGTCTAGTAGCAGTTAGATATAATAGAGAACTAATAATTGCGCGAAATTCAGTATGGTCTACTGATACTCCCTCTTTGTCAAGATCGATTTTCATGTTCGTGTTCATCGGGATCTTGATTGATTTGTCGGATGTGCAACCGAATTTCTTGATGAGGTCTCGAGTGTATTTGCCTTGATTGATGAACGTTCCCTTCTCTGATTATTTGACTTGAAATCCGAGGAATTAATTCATCTCTCCCATCATCGACATCTTGAATTTTTCCTTCATTTTCTCAAATTGCTGACACATGATGACATTCTTTGATCCAAATATAATGTCATTTACATAGATCTACACAAGAAAGATGGCATCGTCTAGACGAATGCTGAATAGAGTGCGATCCACTGTGCCTTTCTCAAAACCTTTCTGAAGAAGAAACTCAGACAGGGTATCGTACCAAGCCCTGGATGCTTGTTTTAACCCGTACAGAGCCTTTCTGAGTATATACACTTGATGTCCCTGTTGAAAGCCGGGAGGCTATTCTACATAGACTTCTTCTTTCAGTACGCCATTCAGGAACACTGACTTCACATCCATCTGATAAACTCTGAAGCGTTGATGTGTTGCGTAGGCAAGGAACAGTCTAATTGCCTCCAATCTTCCAACTAGAGCGAACGTTTCATCGAAATCTATCCCTTCGGCTTGACAGTAGCCTTTTGCCACGAGTCTAGCTTTGTTCCTTACTATGACGTTGTTTTCATCTCGCTTGTTCTTGAAGACCCATTTGGTTCCGATCACATGTTGATGTCGGGGTCTGTCAACAAGCTCCCATACGTCGTTCCTTGTGAACTGATTCAGCTCCTCTTGCATAGCAATGATCCAGTCAGGATCTTTAAGTGTGTCCTCAACTGACTGAGGTTCTTCGATAGACAAGAAGCAGAAATATAGAGCACTCTCTCCCTGACAGAATCTGGATCTTGTCTTTACACTTGCTGAAGGATCTCCAATGATAAGGTCATCCAGCCACGATCGACGATGTCTTATCTCTTCATCTGAAATTTGTTCAACACAGATAGTTGGTGAGTTAGGCATTTCAGTTGTACTATTCTGAGATTGAAGCAATTCAATAACAAGAGTTGGGTCTACTGAGTCACCAGGTTCAGGGGCATTCAGTTCAAGAACTCCATTTGTTCCCCCTGAGTTGTTATTCTCAGTAGAGGTCTCAGTTACCACTTGGGTTTCTTCATCGACCTGAGTTACCCGGGATTGATTCTGTTCAGTAGGATCAATCTGTTCAGCTACGTTTGCTGCTGGCTGTGATTCAGTAGTCTTGTCTTCATTTTCATCTTCTGAATCATCATCCCAACAAAGTTGGATCTTTTCAACATTGTCCCGTTAGCTTAGATCCTATAGTTGTTTACTGATGTCCTTAGATTCTGAATTTGAGTATAACATATGTTTTTCCTCTGATCGTCACAGGAGAGACTGGACCGAACAAGTCCATGTGCAGGAGCTGAAGGATTCCATCCATGGAAGGTGATGGAACTGGTGGATTTTGCTTCTTCATTTGCTTTCCCTTCAGCATGCCTTACACTGAGTGTCCTTCCTAAGCACTTCATTTGACAGTCCTCTCACTAGAGCGTTTCTAGCTAGCTTGTTGAGCATCTTGAAGTTGAGATGGCTGAGTCTTCTATGCCAGAGCCACCCCGTTCTGTTGTCGTTTTTCACCAGCAAGCGTGCTTCAGGTTCTGCTGATTTCCAGTCAACAATGTATATGTTTTTCTTGCACGAACCTGATAACACTGTTTTTCCTGTAGATTTGTCAATGACATTAAAGAAACCAGTGTCAAAAATCACTCTATTCGAGCTATCACAAAATTGAGTAACAGAGAGAAGATAATGTTGAAGTCCTTCAACATATGATACTCTTGGAACTGTGGTGGTTCTAATACTTAGTGTTCCATAGCCTCTGGTATAGCCTTTTGCGTTGTCTCCGAACTCGATTCTGGGTCCTTCTTCAGTAATATAATTCTTCAGTAGACTCCTCTGGTACATCATGTGTCTTGAGCATCCGCTGTCCATGTACCAAGGGTCTTTCTGCACCTGCAAAACAGAATTATATTTAGGTACCCTTTATTTTTGATTCCGTTAGTTTTGGAAACTCAAATATGTCTTACGACCCTGGTGGTCTCAGACAGTTTCTTTCCACTCTGATCAACATACTTCACCACTAGACTGGTTGATGTTGACTTATGAGGCTTTACTGGTTCAGGGATCCTGATCTTCTGAGGTGGTGGACTGCTGACCTTAGCCTTCTGAACGGCCTTATTCTTCTTCTTCTGAATTTTGGAACCCCTTCTGACTATAGGATCATAATAATATGACTCATACTGAGCTGGATGTGTCAGCTGCGGAGGTCCATACTGATCAGCCCATTTGACTCTAGTGGTTCCCCCTTGACTGAACTGGGGTAATTTTGAGCTAATCCTCTTGTCAGATTTTTGATAGTTCGTATGAGGTGCTTTCATCTTCTGTTTGATCTTTGCTAGGGGGTTCAGTGATTCAGCATTGATTGTCTCCCCTTGAACAAACCTATCAGTCAGCCGATTCTCTGAGCCTGTGGGAGCAGAAGAGGAGGCTCCATGGCTGAACCCGAGTCCCTCCTTGCAGTGTTTATGCTTGTTGTTGGCTAGCATAGCCTCAAGCTTTTTCTCAGCTCCCATATACCGCTCTGTCATTAGGTTCCTCCAGACATCGTCACTCTTCTTGAGAGTTTCGTGCTCGGGCTGAAGTCCTGCGAACTTCTGCTTCAGTAGACTCAATTCAGTATCCTTCTGAGTCAAGTCCTTGGTCAGTACTGAGATCAGATCTTCTTGTTGCTGAGACTTGGCCAACAGAGAGTTAATCTCCTCCCTGAGTCTCAAAACAAGTCCTTCCGACTCAGTAGCAACCTGACTCTCCTGAGAAAGTCTCTGATTCTCCAGTTTCAGGGTATCCAACTCTTGAAGAGTCTTACGGAGCTGCAGACTCATCTGAATCTGCTCGTCGAGTAGTTCTTTGTAGGCAATCGCGACGTCCAGATTCTCATTTGCACTTGAAACAGTGTCTTATGTGCAGTGTGAAGAAGAGAAATGGTTCGTGAGAATTTACCTCATCCTCTTCTCTAGCCATTAGACACTTTTCAGTATCTTCTCCAAGCTCTTGATGAGACTCATCCTGCTGATATGTTGTTGATACAGAAGCTCAGAAGGGACACATTCAGAATGTATGGATTGCCGCTGCCTGAAGAGAAGTCTAGAGATTTTAAAGCGCGGATCCAGTAGTTCAAGAAATAGTTGTTTAGCTTCTTTGTATCTTGTTTTCTTTTCTCTTGAATAGCAGCTGATGTACTAAACTGAATATTTTGATATATAAAACATCATTGTTGTTCGGCTCTGACAATACCTTATTGTCTTCATGGCCTTGTTATTTATGCTTAACACTCAGAATCACCTAAGTGATTACTGACTCACACACTCACTGAATATATTTTTGTGTCTGTCTGTTTTTACTTAGATTGATAGATTCAGTCTTGATTGGTTAAGATTTATGGGGGAGATTATTGTTAGAAAGGGGGAAATTGATGTTAGATTTCTGTATAGGTTCTGATATTTCTTCCCTGAACTCCCTCAGTAGTCTAGAACTTGAAGAACAACTCCACTGATTCTACTTGTAATATTTGTAAGGAGTTTGTTTCTGACAGTTTATAGTTTTAGGTTTTGGCATCATCAAATAGGGGGAAATTGTTGGGAGATGATTCAGTAGCCTAGTGCGCAGTAGATTTGAAGATCCCAAAACCCTACTTTGACTGATGAACCATTCAATTGTATTTGTTTGTTCTGTCTCTAAGAGTTTCAGACTCAGTAGACATCCTTTCTTCATGGTTTAGGCATTCTGTTTACTATCAGCCTCAGTACCATGAGAAGAAGACTCAGTAGTACTGGACTCAGCAGGAGCACTATACTGAAAAGAGTCAGTAGAACTGAACTGTCTAGGAGTAGTTCACTGAGCTCAGAGTTGATCTTCAGTAGAGCTGAACTCAGCAGGAGTATGCTACTGAACATAGATCAGACTCAGCAACGGCCAGAGAGTCTTCTGACTGTAAGAAAATCTCATAAGTCAAATCAACAGAGTCATACGAGGTATAGAAAAGTCAGCTTCAGATCTACCTTAAAGTCTGTTTGTCTGACCTGCTTTCTTCAGCCTCGACCAATGACAAGCAGCCAGCTGTCTACTTTCTGATTAAAGCTGCAAGTCCACATCTTTCCAGAAATGGAGGGAAATGACTCTATCACCATACTTTGGAAGAGCCGTTAGCTACCCAAAAGAGAGAGACACATGGATCGTCGTCTCCAACAGATCTGTCCATGTATCTGCTCTATAAATAGAGGGAAGATTTCAAATCAAAGTTCAGGACACATACCAGAACACACGAGCATTTACGAGCAACTCAGAATCGACTTAAAGCTTTCCGAAAAAACTTCATAGAATTATTCCAAGCGAAAGACGACATACCTGCTCAAAGGGAACCGAGCTGAATCAGATCATAAGCTTCTAGTATCCAAGCGACTGAATATGAACCCAGAGTTTATACTTAACCATTCGTCCCTCTAGAAGTCACTTTCTCGTTCCCTTCCCTCTAACCTAAGCTCCGCTGACCATATCTATAGCTTAGAATGAAGGAGTTCATCCTTGAACTGTACTTTATTGTAAAGAACTCCTTCATAGTTGGAGAGTTTGTTAAACACTTAAGTTTTATACCTTGTAAACTGAGACTTGCTCAGTATAAATCTCAAGACCAGTGTTTGTCTAGTGCACAAACCGATTGAGACTAACTCAGTATAATAAAATAGCCTCCTGATCTTTTTGGGACAGTGGATGTAGGATTGTTAGATCCGAACCACTTTAAAACTGCTTGTGTTCTCTGTGCTCTGTTTTTACTGTTGCATTGATTACTGATCATACTGAAAATATCTTTCAAAATCATTCAACTGTGTTTCAGCAAAGCTTAAAAGATTGCACTAATATACTGAAACAGTTTTCTTAAAAACGATTTCTAACTTAACTGCATTTGGGCCTACACATTTCCGCACCCTACTGAACTTCAGTTGAACGATACTAAATTCTGACCTAAGTCAGCTAGCAGGCCTCAGTGAAGTCAGTCACTCTGCCACGCGATTCAGAACAGCTTATCTGGTCTACTGAACCTATTCAGTACGGCATCTTCCTGAAAGGGACTGTTCGCGTTTTAAGTTGAGAAAAAGTTTTCAGGTGTATTCACCCCCCCCCCCTCTACACCTGAACGTTTATCTCGGGACCAACAATTGGTATCAGAGCAGGAGTTCTCTAAGACTCCTGTTCTCTGAAACCGGTCTACTTGAACGGATCCAGAAAACGTTTTCAATGCATATCATTCTTCATTCATATCATAATTTTCAATGTATGATATGTTAGGAATCAGGATGGTACCCATGTTCTCAGTAGAGAACTACGGGGTATGGCGAGTCAGAATGGAGGCACATCTGACTTCCCTCCACGACAGCATGAGAGAGGTACTGGAGGACGGACCTATCATTTCGATGATTGATAGCATCGAAACCCAGGATCCAGCACAAGGAGGCGGCATGGTGACCGGGAAGAAGATCCCCAAAGATAGAAGTCTTTTCACCCCAGAGGAGAAGAAGCTTCACAACTTAGACCGGGTTGCCAAAATGCCATACTGACCACCCTGAGTGATTCCTATCTCGGAAGCATTCTGGACTGCAAGTCCGCGAAGGAACTCAGGGACGCTCTAGCGCTACTGAGTCGGGGGACTCAGAAGATCAAAGCAAAAAAACTGGCGCTGGAACATAAGAAGTTGGAGAGACTGTCTCTCATGCCTGGTGACACGATTGAAGATCTTAACGTCAGATTTACGGATCTGACGAACACCATCAACGGGCTGGGAAAGACATTCTCCAACCGAGAAATGAATCTCAAGATATTAAGAGCACTATCGGACGGACATTGAACTCCATTCGCTACATTGCTTAGACATTCTGACCTTGATATTGTTTCTCCTGATCATATCTTTTCAGAATTAAAAGTTAAGGAGTTCGAGTTCAGTCTACCCCAAAGGAAGCAGCGAGCTGAAGCTGACACTCAAATCGACCATGCTTTCAAACCATCAGTCAGCACAGCGGCTCCCGCATCTAGCAAGGTAGAACCTTCACTCAGTGACCTACAAGAAGGAAACCTAGCTAAGAAATACGCACTGCTTGCCCTGAAGTATCAGAAGGAGAAGGAGAGGCGCAGAAAACTCTCTAGAGTCGTCAGAGACTCCAAGGGTAAGTCAGAATATACACCCAAGCGCACTCTTGAATTGCTCACTTCTGATTGCAGGAAACGGGAGGACTCAGCTCAGTCGAAAGACAGCGAGAGCAAAGAAGATAGAGTCACCACCTGCTACAACTGGAAGAAGCCATGATACTATCAGTATGACTGTCCTGAACTCAGTACTGCTGAGAGAGCAGCACGTAAAGCTCAAAGGGAGAAGTTCATCAAGAAGCGTCAAGCATACATTGCTAGTGAACTCTCAGACGACTCAGATGAAGTCGACTCCTTCATGGATTCATCAGATGATGAAGCGGCATTCCTGGCCGTAGAGCTTGAAGAAGATGTTGAAAAGTGTCTTATGGCAGGAGAAGAGGATGAGGTAAACTCTCACGCTCCATTTAACTCCTCTTCATACTGCACACACGACACTATTTCAGGTGCAAAAGAGAATCTGGATATCTCGATCGCATATGAAGAATTATTAGACGAGCTGATTCAGATGAGCCTGCAGCTCAGTAAGACTCTTCAGGAGTTGGATACCCTCAAAGTGGAGAATCATAGACTTTCTCAGGAGAGTCAGGTTACTACTGAGTTAGAAGGACACTTGTTGAGACTCAGGGAGGAGATTAACTCTCTGATGGCTAAGTCTCAGCATCAAGAAGATCAGATCTCAGTACTTACCAATGACTTGACTCAAAAGGATACTGAACTGAGTCTACTGAAGCAAGAGTTGTCAGGACTTCAGACCGAGCATGAAATGCTTAAGAAAAGTGATGATATCTGGAGGAATCTAATGACAAAGCGATACATGGGCGCTGAAAAGAAGCCTGAGGCAATGCTAGCCAGCAACAAGCCGAAGCACTGCAAGGAGGGACTTGGATTCAGTCATGGAGCCTCCTTGTCTGCCCCCGTACGCTCAGTGAATCAGCTAGCTGATAGGTTTGTTCAAGGGGAGACTATCAATGCTGAGATCTTGAACCCCCTAGCCAAGAACAAACAAAAGATGAAGGCACCTCATCCCAGCTATCAGCATTCTGACAAGAAGATTAGCTCAAAATCACCCCAGTTCAGTCAAGGGGAACCAGGAGAGTTAAATGGGCTGATCAGTATTAACCTCCACAACTGACACATCCAGCTCAGTATGGGTCATATTATTATGATCCTATAGTCAGGAGAGGACCCAAAAGTCAGAAAAGGAAGAAGAAAGCCGTTCAGAAGACAAAGGTCACCAATCCACCAACTCAAAAGATCAGGACTCCTGAACATGTGAAGCCTCAGAAGTCAGCATCGACCAGTCCAGTGGTCAAGTATGTTGATCAGAGTGGAAAGAAACTGTCTGAGACCACCAGGGTCGTGAGACAGATTTTGGTTTCCAAAACTAACCTCTAAGGACCCAAAATCAAAAATAAAGGGTACCTGAATATAATTCTGTTTTGCAGGTGCACAAGGACCCTTGGTATGTGGACAACGGATGCTCAAGACATATGACATACCAGAAGGATCTACTGAAGAATTATACTAGTGAAGAGGGACCCAGGATCGAGTTTGGAGACAATGCAAAAGGCTATACCAGAGGTTATGGAACGCTCAGCATTGGAACCGCCACAGTTCCAAGAGTATCGTATGTTGAAGGACTTCATCATAATCTTCTGTCTGTTAGTCAATTTTGTGATAACTCGAATAGAGTGATTTTTTACGCTGGTTTCTGTGATGTCATTGAAAAATCTAGCGGGAAAATAGAGTTATCAGGTTCGCGCAAGAAGAATATCTATTTAGCTGACTGGAACTCAGCTGAACCTGAAGCTTGTTTGTTGGCAAAGAACGACAACAGAACGGGGTGGCTCTGGCACAGAAGACTCAGCCATCTCAACTTCAAGACGCTCAACAGGCTAGTTAGAAACGCTCTAGCAAGAGGACTGCCGAATGAAGTATTCAGCAAAGACACTCAGTGTGAAGCATGTCTGAATGGAAAGCAAACAAAGAAGCAAAATCCACCTGTTCCATCGCCTTCCACTGATGGAATCCTTCAGCTGCTACATATGGATTTATTCGGTCCAGTCTAAGGACAGGAGCAGGAACTCAAAATCAGCTGTTGTTTTTAATGAGTTTGCTACTGAAGACAGGAGCAGGAACTCAAAATCAGAATCTAAGGACATCAGTAAGCAGCTACAGGATCTGAGCCTAAAAGATAAAGTTGAAAATATCTAGTTGTGTTGGGATGATGATTCAGAAGTGGAATCTGATGATAAGTGTTGGGTGATGATTCAATCCTCAGCATGATCATACTTGTGGGAAATGACTCTATCTTCTATACTGAATCACGCTCAGTAGCCTCGTGCTCTGAACTGTTGAGAAGATTTGAAGATCCCAAAACCCTATCTGATTGGTGAACCATTCCTTTGTATTCGTATTTGTCTCCGAGGTTTCGGACTCGGCAGACACTCGCTCCGGTCAAGGCACTCGGTAGCTCATCGGCCTCGGCACCGGTGTAGAAGACTCGGTGAATACTTGGACTCAGCAGAGCAAGATATCGAGAGAGTCGGTTGAACCGAACTCGGCGAGAGTAGTTCACCGGACTCGTAGCCGATCATCGATAGACTTATCTCGGTAGTCTATCTACCGAATACTAGGTCGGACTCGCAACGGCAGCATAGTCTTCGGGGATCGTCGGAATCTTTTTGAAAGACAATCAGCATTGTCATGTACGAGGAAGAGAGAAGTCAGCTTCAGTCTGTCTCGAAGTTTGTGCTGTCTCAACCTCTCCATCCACCTCAACGAATGACAAGCATACACGTGTCTTCTCACCTACTAAAGCTGCAGTCAACCTTTTACCTAAAAGGTGGGAAAGTACACTGTTACCTACACCAAAAGAGCCGTTTGCTATCAAAAAGAGAGAGAGAGAGAAGAAGATCGTCTCCAACGGATCTTTTTCAATCTCTGCTCTATAAATAGAGGGATCATTCAAGATTTGAAGAACAGGAGAATGCGAACACCTAGAACACGAGAGAGCATTCAAACGAGCGAAATTAACGACTAAGTCTTCCGCAAGACTTAACCGATTTATCTCCGGCGAAAGACTACATCCAGCTCCAAAGGAACCAAGCTGAACCGACATAAGCTTCTAGTATCCAAGCGACTGACACGAACCTATAGCTAAACCCTCAGCTGTTCGTCGCTCTAGATAGCTACATTCTCGTTCCTTATCCCTCTAACCCTAAGCTCACTTGTTATATCCATAGCTTAGACGAAGGAGTTCACATTTGAACCCAATCCTTATTGTATAAGGACTCCTTCACTGTTGGAGAAGTTTGTCAAACACTTTAAGTTTGATAGTGGTGTAAACTGAGACTTGGATCAGTATAAAAACCAAGACGCGGCTTTGCCCAGGTGTGCAAGCCGACCGAGACTAACTCGAGGATAATAAATAGCCTCCCGATCATTCGGGACAGTGGGACGTAGGATTTGAGCGATATCCGAACCACTTTAAAAATCCCGTGTCTCTTATGCTTTCTTAACCGTTGCATTGATTTTACTATTCATACCGAACATCATATTTAAAATCAATCAACTGCCGTCTCAAAGATACCGAACTTTTAAATCTACTCGAACCGAGACTTAAAACGTTTTCTCACAAAAAACCGATTTGGGCCTACACTATTCCGCGCACCGAACTCTTACCGTAGATACCGAATTCGACCTAGTCGGTTAGCGGCATCTCGACTGAGTCAGTACTCTTAGCCTTTAACTCGATTCGAAACGGTTATGCAGCTGTCTGGTTCGCCGAACTCGTTTTAGCCGACACCATCCCGAATAGGACTGTTCAAGTTCGAAGTTGAGAAATCGAATCAGGTGTATTCACCCCCCCCCCCCTCTACACCTGACCGTACACTCGGGACTAACAATTGGTATTAGAGCAGGAGTTCTTTGAGACTCTTGTCACTTTGAGACTGGTCTATTCGAACGGATCCGAGGGAAAACGTTTTCACTGCATATCACTCTACATTCATATCTATATTCTTCATGGCTGATATGTCAGGTATAAGGATGGTACCCATGTTCTCGGTGGAGAATTACGGAGTATGGCGAGTCAGAATGGAAGCACATCTGACATCCCTCCATGACAGTATGACTGAAGTGCTTGAAGATGGACCTATCGTTCCCATGATCGATAGTGTCGTAACTCAGGACCAAGCTCAAGGAGGAGGAATAGTGAGCGGGAAGAAGATTCCCAAAGACAGAAGTCTCTTCACTCCTGAGGAGAAGAAGCTTCACAACTTTGACCGTGTTGCCAGAAACGCCATACTGACCACCCTTAGTGATTCTTATCTTGGCAGGGTTCAGGAATGCAAGACTGCTAAAGAACTCTGGGATGCTCTTGCGCTACTGAGTCGAGGGACTCAGAAGATTAAAGCCAACAAATTAGCGCTGGAACTTCAAAAGCTGGAAAGCTTGTCTCTCATGCCCGGGGATAAAATCGAAGATCTAAACGTCAGATTTACCAATCTGATGAACTCTATCAATGGGCTGGGAAAGACATTCAGCAACCGAGAGATAAATCTGAAGATTCTCAGCGCACTGCCGGATGGACACTGGACACCTTTTGCCACTCTATTGCGACATTCTGACTTAGATGCTATGTCTCCTGACCATATCTTTTCAGAATTACAGGCAGAGGAGTTTGAGTTCGACAGACCTCAAAGAAAGCAGAGCCGAAGCCGACACAAAAATCGACCATGCTTTCAAAGCATCGGTCAAGACAACATCTCCAAAGAACGAGCAAAACGACGAGTAAGACCGAACCTTCACTCAATGATCTACAAGAAGGAAGTCTCGCTCGAAGTATGCGTGCTCGTCGTAAAGTATCGGAAGGAGAAGGAGCGACGCAGAAAAGTGACTAAAGCCTATCGGGAAACGAAAGGTAAGTCAAATTATATGTCGAAACACACTCCCGACTCACAATCTTCCGAATACGTAAAAGAAAGATGACTCGGAACCATCAAAGAATAGCGAAAGCAAAGAAGAAAGAGTCATCGCTTGTTACAACCGCAAGAAGCCGGGACATTATCAGTATGATTATCCCGAGCTCGGTAGTGCTTGAACGCGCAAGCACGTAAGGCAAGGGAGAGAGAAATTCGCCCTTAAAAGACAATCCTACATAGCTGGCGAAATCTCAGACGACTCAGAAGAGGTCGACTCCTTTATGGATTCATCGGATGATGATGCGGCTTTCATGGCCTTAGAGCTTGAAGTCGAAGAATCGCTGAAAAGTACATGATGGGGGGCAAAGAAGAGGATGAGGTAAATTCTCATGAACCACTAAACTCCTCTTCACACCGCACACACGACACTATTTCAGAGTGCGGATGAGAATTTGGACGTCGCGACCGCATACGAAGAACCGCTCGACGAACAAATTCGGGATGAGTCGTAGCTCAACAAGACTCTTCGGGAGTTGGATACCCCGAAAGTAGAGAATCAGAGACTTTCTCAGGAGAGTCAGGTTGCTACTGAGGCCGAAGGACTTGTGTTGAGACTTAGGGAGGAGATAAACTCTCTGATGGCCAAGTCTCAGCATCAAGAAGATCGGATTTCAGTTTTGACCAATGACTTGACTCGAAAAGATACCGAATCGAGTCTGTTGAAGCAAGAAATGTCGGGACTTTGACCGAGCATGACACACCGAAGAAGAGTGATGATGTCCGGAGGAGCCACGATGACCGAGAGGTACATGGGTGCCGAGAAGAAATTAGAAGCTATGCTAGCAAGCAATAAGCCAAAGCACCTGCAAGGAAGGACTTGGATTCGGTCCCAGGAGCTTCCTCATCTCGCCCCAAGACACTCGAAGTACGGCTTGCCGATAGATTTGTTCGAGGGGAGACTATCAACGCAGATATACCGAACCCCCTAGCAAAGAACAAACGAGAAGATGAAAGCACCTCATCCCACACATCAGCATTCTCGACAAGAAGATCGGTGCCAAGAAACCCCGGTTCGGTCAAGGGGGAACCAAAGCAAATTAAAATTGGCGGATCAAGATGGACCTCCAAAGCCGACACATCCGGCTCGGCATGGGTCATACTATTATGAACCTATAATCGAAGAGGCTCCAAAGGTCGGAAGAAAAAGAAAGCCACACGTAAGGCTAAGGTCGCTAGTCCACCAACTCGGAAGATCGGGACTCCCGAACCTCGAAGCCTCGAAGTCACCTTTGACCGATCCGGTGGTCGGATATGTTGACTCTAGTGGAAAGAAAATGTCCGAAACCACCGGGGTTGTTAGACAGATTTGGGTTATGAAAACTAACATCTAAGGACCCAAAATCAAAAATAAAGGGTACCTGAATAAAATTACATTTTGAAGGTGCGTAAAGACCCATGGTATGTGGACAACGGATGCTCAAGACACATGACATACCAAAGGAGTCTCGAAGAATTATATCACCGAAGAAGGACCCGACTGAGTTTGGAGATAATGCCAAAGGCTACACGAGAGGATACGGCACACTCAAAGATAGGAACCGCCAAAGTTCCAAGAGTATCATATGTTGAAGGACTTCAAAGATAATCTTCTCTCGTTAGTCAATTTTGTGATAACTCAAATAGAGTGATTTTTTACGTTGGTTTTCGTGATGTTATTGATAAATCCACAGGGAAAACAGTGTTATCAGGTTCGCGCAGAAAGAACATATATGTGGCTGACTGGAACTCAGCTGAACCTGAAGCTTGCTTATTGGCGAAGAATGAAAATAGAACGGGGTGGCTATGGCATAGAAGGCTCATTCATCTCAACTTTAAGATGCTCAACAAGCTTGAAAGAAACACTCTAGCAAGGGGACTGCCGAATGAAGTATTCAGCAAAGACACTCAGTGTGAAGCATGTCTGAAGGGAAAGCAAACAAGGAATCAAAATCCTCCAGTTCCATCGCCTTCCACGGATGGAATCCTTCAGTTGCTACATATGGATTTGTTCGGTCCAGTCTCCCCAGTGACGATCAGAGGCAGAAAATATGCATTAGTGGTCATAGATGACTACTCGCGCTACACATGGGTCATATTCATTGCCAACAAGTCTGACGTCAAAACAGAGTTACCAACGCTTCTGAAAAAGCTCAGTGTCGAGAAGAACACCAAGATCAGAAAAATACGTTCGGACGACAGGAACCGAGTTCCTTAATTCCATGGTAAAGGAGTTCTCGCAGCGAAGGAATAGAGCATGAGACTTCACCGCACGCACACCTCGGCGAGAATGGAGTTGCTGAACGAAAGAACAGAACTCTAAAAGAGGCAGCTAGGACTCTACTCGCAGACTCAGGACTCCCAACCAAATTCGGGCAGAAGCTACCGATACCGCATGCTACACTCAGAACCGATCTTTACCGACAAAGCAAAGATAAGCGGACACCATATGAACTATGGAACGGCAGGAAGCCTTCTCTATCTTATTTCCATATTTTTGGTTGTTCATGCTTTATCCACAATAATGGGAAAGATCGGTTGAAGACTTTTGATAGCAAGTCGGATCGGGGGAGTATTCTTAGGATACTCTCGGGTCAAGCAAAGCTTTGCATTATTCAACTATCGAACTCTTTGCGTGGAGGAAAGCCCTCATGTTGTTTTTAATGAGTTTGCTACGAATACGGGAGTAATAACTCAAATTACCGAATCCGAGGACATCGAGAAGCGCTACGGGATCTAAGCTTAAAAGACAAATCGAAAAGATCCGGCTATGTTGGGATGATGATTCGGACGAAGAAACCGAAGACAAATCTATCGAATCTCAACCGGTGAGCAAGTAGGCGAGCAAAGTTGATTCTCCCGAACGGAATCAATCCCGGGTAACTCGGGTCGATGAGGAAACCGTAGAGGTAACCGAGACCACTACCGAGAATAACAACTCGGGGGGGGAACATCTAGTAATGTTCCCGAGCCGAATGCCCCCGAACCTCGGTGACTCGGTAGATCATACTCTTATCACCGAAATTCTTCAATCTCGAATAGTACAACCGAAATGCCTAACTCACCTACTATCTCGTGTTGAACAAATTTCGGATGAAGAGTTAAAACATCGTAGATCGTGGCTAGATGCTCACACCGCCGATCTTATAATTGGAGATCCTTCAAAGACATGTCAAGACAAGATCCAGATTTCGTCAAGGAGAAAGCGCATTATTTTCCCCGCTTCTTGTCTACCGAAGAGCCTCGAATATTGAGGATGCACTTAAAGATGCTGACCGGATTATTGCTATGCGAGAAGAGCTGAATCGGTTCACGAGAAACGAAGTATGGGAGCTTGTAGACGAGACCCGGCATCAACACGTCATTGGAACCAAATGGGTCTTCAAAAACAAGCGAGATGAAAACAACATTATAGTCAGGAACAAAGCAAGGCTCGTGGCTAAAGGCTACTGTCAAGCCGAAGGGATAGATTTCGATGAAACGTTCACTCCAGTTGCAAGATTGGAGGCAATCAGACTATTCCTGGCCTACGCAACACATCAAAGATTCAGAGTTTATCAAATGGATGTGAAGTCTGCCTTCCTGAACGGCGTGCTGAAAGAAGAAGTCTATGTGGAACAACCGCCCGGCTTTCAGCAGGGACATCAAGTATATAGACTCAGAAAGGCTCTGTACGGGTTAAAACAAGCACCCAGGGCTTGGTACGATACCCTGTCTGAGTTTCTTCTTCAGAAAGGTTTTCAGAAGGGCACAGTAGATCGCACGTTGTTCAGCATTCGACTGGAAAATGACCTATTACTCGTGCAGATCTATGTGGATAACATTATATTCGGATCAAAGAATATCATCATGTGTCAGCAATTTGAAAAGATGATGAAGGATAAGTTCGAGATGTCGATGATGGGTGAAATGAACTACTTTCTCGGTTTTCAAGTCAAGCAATCTGAAAAGGGAACGTTCATCAACCAAGGCAAATACACTCGAGACATCATCAAAAGATTCGGCTGCACATCCGGTAAATCAATCAAGATCCCGATGAACACGAATATGAAGATAGATCTTGATAAAGAGGGAGTATCAGTAGACCAAACTGAATACCGTGCTATAATTGGTTCTTTATTATATCTAACAGCTACTCGTCCTGACATAACTTATGCTGTAGGTGTCTGTGCTCGATTTCAGGCGAATCCCAAGCAGAGTCATATGGACTCAGCAAAGAAGATTCTCCGCTATCTACGAGGAACACCTGACATGGGTTTGTGGTATCCAGCTGATGATAATATTGAACTAACTGGTTATTCGATGCCGACTATGCGGGATGTAGAATAGACCGAAAATCAACTTCGGGAACATGTCGGTTCCTTGGCGGCAAGCCGATCTCATGGTTTTCAAAGAAACAAGCACTCGGTGGCCACTTCGACTACCGAAGCCGAATACATGGCTCGCCGGAAGTTGTTGCGCCTGCATCCTTTGGCCGAGACAAGCAATGAGAGACTATGACGTCATTCGGAATGAAGTGCCGATCTTCTCGCGATGATTACCGGTGCTATTGCAATCACTCAGAATCCTGTTCTTCACACGAGATGCAAGCACGTGGACATCAGACATCACTTCATTCGTGACCATGTCGAAAAGAAGGATATCGGAATGGAAAAGATCCATACCGACAAACAAAGGGGCGATATCTTGACCAAGCCTCTAGCTGAATCCAGATTCAGAGAACTTTCAGTAGAGCTAGGTCTGTTGGACCCTACTGACCCCAGTCAGTGAGAGGTTTCAAGAGAGAGACATTTCAGTAAGGGGGAATGTTCACTCTCAGTACTGATACAATCAGTACATAGAGATTCAGAAAACCATCTACACGAGGTATCAGCTGACTACTATGTTCAGCTGACAGGTTTGCGTATCTCTACTCAGTAGTAATTTAATACAACAGTACCTTGCATTTATGGCAAAGATTCAGCATGACATTAATATCTTTTGGTTTGTCTTTATTATTAACGACTCACATTTAATGCACGACATTCCATACATAAGCTTGCTGAACTCTGCACGCATTTAATGCATGTCTTTTCACAGTTACTACTTAGGCTATTTTACAACTGGCTTTGACTTAGGTGGCTTTTGTGATCATTGCCTATTTTTAACTTCTAATCTTAACCGTCCATATCATAAAGCAAGTTTACATTCAGCCTTCGATCGAAAACCGTTCACCTTCACAGTTGATATATATATTCGATCATATCTTTGAAACCGCCATTAGCATACTTCATAACTTGCAAATTCCGAAAAATCCGAGATCTGCATTCGCAATCCTTACTTGCAACTTCACTCTCAATCTTATCTCGAATTTTATCTATTGGTATGCTTATATCTGTTAATGTATTTGTTATATGTTTCAGTATCGCATTGTACAACACTGTTCTATCCAAGAAATGGTACTGATTCATTTCTTGTGACAGGTACAATGGCGGAAACCAATATCTCTATGATATCTCCAGCGGATATGCAGAACATTCTGGAGAAGGATCGCGTGTGGTTTGAACCCACCATGGATTTCTATTCATGCGATCTGGAGTACATGGACGATATATTCTCGCCCGCGCGAGTCGTGGCTGGAGAAATTTCGTCTAGGAGGCCTTCATTCTTCCTCCCGAGACAGGTTGCAGAGCTGTACTTGAATTCAGACGCAGTGTCTGGAGACATAGTGGCGAGGTTTGTTGCCCATTCTATCCAAAACGCCACTATGGAGCTGAAGCAGATGTCCATCAAGGATGCCTTGAAGCGGAGTTTTGATCTGCCCTCCGAAGGGACCAGTACAGTCGGGTACAGAGACGACCAAGTTGATGAATATCTTACCGTCTTCTGTGGAAAGCCCACTACTTTCAGAGCTGCTTTTCCGAAGAACAGCATGTTGCCTCAGTTCAGGGCACTTGCTTATATAGTGACGCAGCTACTGACAAGCCAAGCAGGGTCGTTTGACCAGGTGTCGAGGCCTAAGATTCAGATGATGATGGCCATATACGCCGAGCCCAGATAAATTGGACGGAGTTCTTTCTCCGAGAATTCATGGCTCAGGCTGCTAAGTTCGACAAGGCATCGAACATGCTGAGCGCAAAGGGCAAATTGCTGTATGGACTCAAACTGTCCATCATGATCGAAGATTTATGTGGATCTGAGCCTATCACCTACAGTGACAAGGAGTACTTCAATGTGAAGAAGGTCAGATTTCACAACAAGACAGCAGCGCTTCAGCAGATAGGGTCAGGACCCTCAGCAGTCTCTCCGCAATCAAAGTCTCAGCAGGCTACGCCTACAAAGAAAAGAACCCCTCTCGCTAAAACTCCTAAGGCACCGGCAAAGAAACTGAAGAAAGCCGTTGAGGTGCCGGCCTCCGAGGAGGTTCCACAAGTGCCTCGCCGAACGGGCTCCCGAGAAGACTACTCGGCCCATGCAGTGGTTGATGAGTCCGAGTCTTCGAGAAGACTCGATCGATGGAGAAGATCGTTTCCACCGAAAGGGACCAAGGGGATGCTTCGAAGCTCGAGCGCGAGATATTCGGCGCCTAGACGGCCCCCTTTTCGTCCCTCCACTCGGCTCGGTCCCTCCAACCGAAGAGCGAGACTTCACACATGGACTTGGAGTCTCGAGACCGCATCCGAAGGTGAATCAATCGGGATGGAAGCTTCAGTGATTATATCCGAGAGCATCCCGAGAAATTCTTCAACTAGTTCCGGAGCTTGCCGACTACTCGGACTTGTTGCTCATCGCCAAGACAACAAGGCTCCACATGTTGCCGCGACATCGGGAGTGGCCTCGTCTACGCGCCTTGTCCTCCACTACTCCCTGTCGGCCACTGCATGAAGAGGAATTGAGACCGAGAGAGGAGATAAGGCTATTAAGAGCCCGAAGACCTCGGCTCAATGGACAATCTCGAGGGCTGCAATGCCGGCCATGATTCATGATCGACAAGACACCTCCGGCCCAAAGACCCTCGGATGGGTCGGACCATGACGACCCACCCCGGTGATTCGAGCCCCGGAAAGCTCGATGAGGGACATCCACGAGGACAAGGATACCCATACCGAAGCAGCTCCACCTCTCGGTATCCTTGGTCCCGAGAAGTCCAAGGCGGGTGCTTCGTCCTCGCAGAGCCCGCTCGGCTCTTCGCTGCGATCGACTTTCGAAGCGGCGCCCGGCCCGGACCGCAAAGAGATCTCGATCGTGGCAAAAGCCTTAACCGCCCAAGGGATCAAAAATCGAGATCTTGCGAAGGCTATCCATAGGACATGGAAGCAGATCGCTCAAGCCACGACTAAAGAACTTCAGGGCTGAAGTCTTCGTCTCTTCATCGGCCGCCCCCGATGTTTCCGCACTTATTTCGAAGTGTTGGCTCAGGCAGCAAGTCAAATTCGAAGCTCGACTCAAGATCTTTCGAGAGAGCCAAGCCAAGCTACTTGATGAATTTTTGGCTTCTAAACCGGCTCATACCGACTCTATCACCGAACAATCCGAGGCCACCGAACAAAGACTTGAGAATATCCAACCGGCCTTGGAAGACAAGATCACCGAGAAGCCGAAAGACTTCAAGGAAGCAGTGACCTCTCTCACAAGCAAGATACAAGGAAGACCTTACCATGGAGAGGAACGAGTTGCATGAGGCTCGACTAAGCTCCACGATCGTCTTGATAAGTCGTCAACCTCCTACAAAAGTCTCGAAGAAGTCGGCCCTAGTCCCTACCCCGGTGCTCATTGATGATGCCAAAAAGGGGGAAAGTGAAGGAAAAAGGGAAGGAAAGAAGAGTACCGAGAAGCCGACTCAAACTCGGTCTCGAAGGGTGAGGCCCTGGGGTGTTTCGGTGCCGAGCACACACCGAAACCGGCCCAAGTGGCTCAAGACCCCAGCAGACTACTCGAGGCAACCCGGACTCCCAAAGACATTATTAAGGAGGTTGCCGAGTACGCCGAACCGGCGGTGGAGGACTCGAGAAGAAGAAGAGGCTCCTATTCCACCACCGGTTCAAGAAGGCAAGGGCAAACAGAAGCTTAAAATTCCAACCCCTCCAGCAAAGCGATTAAGATACATATCTGGCGAGGAGGAAGCCCAAATAGCTGCGGATGAGAGACTGGCCAAAGAAATTGCAGAGGCCGAAGCGCCTAATAAGCCAAAGTCTAAGCTCGCCAAAGGAAAGACTAAAGCCCCATCCGAGAGGAGGAAAGAGAACCGCTAGACGCCTCCGAGAAAGCTCATCATAACGAGATGAAGAGGACGAGAGAAAAAGAAAAGGAGCGACGAAGAGAAGAGTACCGAAAGGCGGTGGTACATCCAAATCTAGATCTAGTACCCCTCGCCGAATCGGAACAAGCTCCTCGAAGCCTCAAGAGCAAGATGCGTAAATTGAAGAAATCTTTGCTCGAGATGGATAGATATCTCTACGAGAGGAGAGGAAGCTAGACAGATAGAGGCCGCACGCAGAGGATACATTTGGCGGACCTTGAGGCACTCGGGAAGCGCATCGAACAAGAGGCCGGCCGAGAGTTCCTTCGAAAGCCGACATTCCTTATCGATACGAAGGTTCGGGGAAGCCAAACGATCGAAAACACATAGATGGCCGAGATCGGCCGAATGGATGCCTATTCGGTTCAATCGAGAGATGGGAATCGGCCAAGATAGAGTTTATCAAGAGAAATTATTTCGGCGATTACGGCTCGAAATGTCTAAGGCCGATGCCTATGTCGAGTGGATGACCTTTACTCGAACCCGATCTTTACCCATATATGCACGAGCAAGAATCGAAGGGGTAGTAGTCGGCGTTCTGAAGCAAGGATCATTCCTCCACCCGTAAGACAAGACGACTCAAGTACATCTCGGAATGATTGAACAAGAAGTGAAGAATGTTGCGTTGAACAGAGGACTAGAACAAGATGATCCAGCAGACTTCGCCGAATACCTGAAGCTGAGGAAGAACACGTTCAGAATGTATGGAGTCCCACTGCCTGAAGATAAATCCCAAGGTTTCATGAATAGGATTCAGCAGTTTAAGGGTTCTCCATCTTAAGTTCTCCTTTAGCTTAGCAAGATTTGTAATGTACTGAACTGTTTATTATATATATACAAATCTTATTTTGGCTCTGACAACTACTTGTTGTCTAAATAGCCGTGTTTGCTTTATGCTTTAACACTCAGAATCACTGAAGTGATTACTGACACACACACACACTTTATTTATTTACTTGTCAGTTTTTGCTCGGTTAGATCTCTGATAGACTAGACTTTCGGAGAGTTATTATTTCTCTTAGGGGGAAATTGTTGCATGGGGAAATTATTGTAAAGGGGGAAATTGTTCTGCCCTGTCTCCCTCAGTAATCTAGCACTTACCAGACAACTCCACTGATCCTACGTGTAATATTTGTAAGGAGCTCTGTTTCTGAGTAAGTTAGTGTTTAGCATAGTTGATAGGACATAGATGATAGGTTTTGGCATCATCAAATAGGGGGAAATTGTTGGGTGATGATTCAATCCTCAGCATGATCATACTTGTGGGAAATGACTCTATCTTCTATACTGAATCACACTCAGTAGCCTCGTGCTCTGAACTGTTGAGAAGATTTGAAGATCCCAAAACCCTATCTGATTGGTGAACCATTCCTTTGTATTCGTATTTGTCTCTGAGGTTTCAGACTCAGTAGACACTCTGCTCCGGTCAAGGCACTCGGTAGCTCATCGGCCCTCAGCACCGGTGTAGAAGACTCGGTGAATATTGGACTCGGCGAGAGCAAAGATATGCGAGAGAGTCGGTTGAACCGAACTCGGCGAGAGTAGTTCATTTGGACTCGGAGCCGATCATCGGTAGACTTATCTCGGCAGTCTATCTACTCGAATACAAGGTCGGACTCGGCAGAACGGCGGATAGTCTTCAGGACTGTCAGAATCTTTTGAAAGACAATCAGCATTGTCATGTACGAGGAAGAGAGAAGTCAGCTTCAGTCTGTCTCGAAGTTTGTGCTGTCTCAACCACTCCATCCACCTCAACGAATGACAAGCATACACGTGTCTTCTCACCTACTAAAGCTGCAGTCAACCTTTTACCTAAAAAGGTGGGAAAGTACACTGTTACCTACACCAAAAGAGCCGTTTGCTATCAAAAAGAGAGAGAGAGAAGAAGATCGTCTCCAACGGATCTTTTTCAATCTCTGCTCTATAAATAGAGGGATCATTCAAGATTTGAAGAACAGGAGAATGCGCACACCTAGAACACGAGAGAGCATTCAAACGAGCGAAATTAACGACTAAGTCTTCCGCAAGAATTAACCGATTTATCTCCGGCGAAAGACTACATCCAGCTCAAAAGGAACCAAGCTGAACCGACATAAGCTTCTAGTATCCAAGCGACTGACACGAACCTATAGCTAAACCCTCAGCTGTTCGTCGCTCTAGATAGCTACATTCTCGTTCCTTATCCCTCTAACCCTAAGCTCACTTGCTATATCCATAGTTTAGACGAAGGAGTTCACATTTGAACCCAATCCTTATTGTATAAGGACTCCTTCACTGTTGGAGAAGTTTGTCAAACACTTTAAGTTTGATAGTGTTGTAAACTGAGACTTGGATCAGTATAAAAACCAAGACGCGGCTTTGCCCAGTGTGCAAGCTGACTGAGACTAACTCAGGATAATAAATAGCCTCCTGATCATTCGGGACAGTGGACGTAGGATTTGAGCGATATCCGAACCACTTTAAAAATCCTGTGTCTCTTACTGCTTTCTTAACCGTTGCATTGATTTTACTATTCATACCGAACATCATATTTAAAATCAATCAAGCTGTCTCAAAGATACCGAACTTTTAAATCTACCGAACCGAGACTTCAAAACGTTTTCTCACAAAAAACCGATTTGGGCCTACACTATTCCGCGCACTGAACTCTTACTGTAGATACTGAATTCTGACCTAGTCAGTTAGCAGATCTCAGCTGAGTCCGTACTCTTAGCCTTTAACTCGATTCAGAACAGTTGTCTAGTCTCGCCGAACTCATTTTTGGGCCGACACCATCCTGAATAGGACTGTTCAAGTTCGAAGTTGAGAAATCGAATCAGGTGTATTCACCCCCCCCCCCCTCTACACCTGACCGTACACTCGGGACCAACAATAAGACAACTGAATCTCAGCCAGCAACAGAAGTAGCTGAACAGATTGACTCTACTGAACAGAGTCAATCTCAGATAACTCAGGTCGATGAAGAAACCCAAGTGGTAACTGAGACCTCTACTGAGGATAATAATTCAGGGGGAACAAATGAAGTTCCTGAGCTGAATGCCCCTGAACCTGGTGACTCAGTAGACCCAACTCTCGTAACTGAACTACTTCAATCTCATAATAGTACAACTGAAATACTTAACTCACCTACTATCTGTGTTGAACAAATTTTAGATGAAGAGTTGAAACATCGTCGATCGTGGCTGGACGCTCACACTTCTAACTTGATTATTGAGATCCTTCAGCTAGTGTAAAGACAAGATCCAGATTTTGTCAGGGAGAAAACACATTCTATTCCTGCTTCTAGTCTACTGAAAAACCTCAGTCAGTTGAGGATGCACTCAATGATGCTGATTGGATCATAGCTATGCAGGAGGAGTTGAACCAGTTCACGAGAAACGAAGTATGGGAGCTTGTTGACAGACCCCGGCATCCACATGTAATTGGAACTAAATGGGTATTCAAGAACAAGCGAGATGAAAACAACGTTATAGTAAGGAACAAAGCGAGACTCATAGAAAAAGGCTACTATGAAGCCGAAGGGATAGATTTTAACGAAAATTTCGCTCCAGTTGCAAGATTGGAGGCAATCAGACTATTCCTAGCCTACACAACAAATCAGTGATTCAGAGTTTATCAAGTGGATGTGAAGTTTACGTTCCTGAACGGCGTGCTGAAAGAAGAAGTCTATGTAGAACAGCCTCCCGGCTTTCAGCAAGGACATCAGGTTTATAGACTCCGGAAGGCTCTGTATAGGTTAAAACAAGCACCCAGGGCTTGGTACGATATCCTGTCTGAGTTTCTTCTTCGTAAAGGTTTTCAGAAGGGCACAGTAGATCGTACATTATTCAGCATTCGACTGGAAGATGATATCTTACTTGTGCAAATCTACGTAGATGACATAATATTCGGATCAAAGAACGTCATCATTTGTCAGCAATTTGAGAAAATAATGAAGGATAAGTTCGAAATGTCGATGATGGGAGAGATGAATTATTTCCTCGGTTTTCAAGTCAAACAATCTGAGAAGAGAACATTCATCAATCAAGGCAAATACACTCGAGACCTCATTAAGAAATTCGATTGCACATCCGGCAAACCAATCAAGATCCCGATGACACGAATATGAAAATTGATCTTGATAAAGAGGGAGTATCAGTAGACCATACTGAATTTCGTGCAATTATTGGTTCATTATTATATCTAACTGCTACTCGACCAGACATAACTTATGTTGTAGGTGTCTGCGCTCGATTTCAGGCGAATCCTAAGCAGAGCCACATGGACTCAGCAAAGAAGATTCTCCGCTATCTCAAAGGAACACCTGACATGGATTTATGGTATCCAGCAGATGTTAATATTGAACTAACTGGTTATTCTGATGCTGACTATACAGGATGTAGGATTGACCGAAAGTCAACTTCTGGAACTTGTCAGTTCCTTGGCAGTAAGCTGATTTCATGGTTTTCAAAGAAAGTGCATTCAGTAGCGACGTCAACTACTGAAGCTGAATACATGGCTGCCGGAAGTTGCTGCGCCCAAATCCTTTGGCTGAGACAGCAGCTACGCGACTATGACGTCATTCAGAATGAAGTGCCGATCTTTCGCGATAGCTCCAGTGCGATTGCAATCACTCAGAACCCCGTACTCCATACTAGATGCAAGCACGTGGACATTAGACACCACTTCATTCGTGACCATGTCGAAAAGAAGGATATCATGATGGAGAAGATCCATACTGACCATCAAAGGGCCGATATTCTAACCAAGCCTCTAGCTGAAGCCAGATTCAGAGAACTTTCAGTAGAGTTAGGTTTGTTGGACCTTACTGACTCCAGTCAGTAAGTGGTTTCAGGAGAGGAGCATTCAGCAAGGGGGAATGTTCACTCTCAGTACTGAACTTATTCAGTACATAGAGATTCAGCAACCATCTACATTTGGTATCAGCTGATTACGATATTCAGCTGACAGGTTTGCGTATCTCTACTTAGTAGCCAATGAAATATTTTGTGCATTAAAGATTCAGATTCAGCTTCGTATTCAATGCCTTAGAAAATGTCATTTAATATAACGGTTTACATTTAATACACGATATTCTATGCTAAGTATGCTGAACTCTTCGGCGCATTAAATGCATGTCTAATCAAGTTACTTCTTTGGATATATACAACTGTAATTTGACTTAGGCGGCTACGTTGATCATTACCTATTTATAACATTAAATCATAGCAGTCCATCTCATAAAGCAGATTTAAATTGAACCGTGGATTAATAGCTGTTCATCTTCTTGATCATATATAAAACTCGTTCAAAGTTAGAAAACCACCATTTTACTCTGCAACTTTTAACCCTAGAAATTTTTTGAGAAAAGCATTCACTCCTTTACAAACTTCTATTAAAACATCTCAGAAAATACTTTGGTAAATTTCATGTTTATTCAGTATCGTATATGTTTCTTTGTAATACTTTTTCGATACTGATACTTTCTTTTGCCGATTAAAATCATGACAGGATCAATCATCACCCTAGTCAATATGACAGAAATCCTCGAGAAGGACCGTGTTTGGTGCGAGCCGATCATGGAATTCGACACATGTGAACTGGATTTCATCGAGGAGATCTTCGACACGCTGAGGGCTTCAGGTCTGGAAGCCTTCCTCTCAAGGAAGCCATCTTACTTCCTTCCACGACAGATTTCAGAGCCTACCTGAACTCTGAGCCAGTAGACGGTGATATCCGAGGCCAGTTCGTCATTCATCACGTCACAGATCCCGCCCGTTCTGTATCGGAGATAAAGCATATGTCCATTAAAGAAGCTCTTCAGCGGAGCTTTCAGCTTCCCAGCACCAGTTTCAGCATAGTCGGATACAAGGACGATCTCATGGATGAGTATCTAGAGATATTTTATGGCAAGCCTACGACGATCAGGGCTGCCTTCCCGAAGAATGCCATGTTGCCTCAGTACAGGGCATTAGCCTACATAGTCACGCAAATTTTGACTAGGCAGGCTGGGTCATTCGACCAAGTGTCCAGACCTAAGATTCAGATGATGATGGCGATATATGACCATGCACAGATCAACTGGACAGAATTCTTCCTGAAGGAGTTCATGACCCAGGCAGCAAAATTCGATAAGACCTCTAACTGTCTAGCTGTCAAAGGAAAACTCCTATACGGAATGAAGCTGACAGTCATGATAGAAGACCTTTGTGGTGCTGACCACGCTATATACGCTGACAAAGGGTACTTCAACCCGAAAAAGATGAGGTTCCAGAGCAGGGCAGCAGCCCTTCAGCAGATCGGCTCAGGGCATGCTGAGCCCAAGAAAGGCTCTCAGAAGACCTCAACTCCTTCCAAGAAGAGGTCACCTCCCAAAACAGCTTAGAAAACACCGACCAAGAAACAGAAGACGGTCAGTCAAGCTGTAGTTGTACCTCCCCTGCAACTGAGAGACGAGGCAGAGTCTTCAGAAAAGACTACCTTAGTGGAGAAGGTCGTCTCCACTGAAAAGGGAGAGGAAGTGGAATAAGGGGCAGGAGCTGAACCTGTCACTTATATTGCTCAGACCCCTTTGGACATTCCACCTCTTAGCAGAATTCCGTCTCCTGAGAAAGAGACGTCTCCGATAGAGATCGAAGATTCGGAGACAGCGTCAGAATCAGAGACCAGCCATTCCTGAGATAGCAAGTCACTCCGACTTAGTCACTTTGGCCAGACAGGCCCGACTTCACATTCTGATCAGGTTCCAAGCGTGGTCTACACTGAATAGACTGATCCAACACCACTCCTACGAACAACTTCACGAAGAAGAGCTACTGATCCGCGAGAAGATAGGCTACTCCGAGCCTGCTAATCTGTGCTATATGGATGATCTGAGAGCGGCTATGTTAGCCCTGCTGAATGACATAATTCCAGCTTCAGCAGCCGCTCCCTCGGATGGGTCTGATCCCAGTGATCAGGACCCGCCCCATGATTCAGGCCCTGAGAAGCCTGTTGAGGGATCTCAACTGGAGGAGGATGCCCCACCTACAACAACTGTTGAAATCCCACTCAGCATCCTCCCACCAGGTCAGTCGGTGGCTGGTACCTCCCAGTCTGCGGACCCAGTACAGCTTTTGTTGGGGTCTGCTTTTGAGGTAGCGCCCAGCTCGAAAACCCGACATTCTAAGACTGTGGCAAGGGCACTCGAAGTCAGGGTGCTCCAAAATGACTTCTTTCCTGGGCCGTCCACAAGACGTGGAAGCAGTCTACTCAGGCTCAGAGTGAGGAGATAAAGGAGCTCCGTACATCTATTCAGAACACTCCAGCTTCTGACTTCTCTACCATACTGACAGACGCCTTAGCCACTCAGAGAGCCGAGTTTGAAAAGCAACAGAAGCTGATGGAAGCTGCCCAGACAAAACTTCTTGAAGAATATCAAGCAGCCTAGTTAGCTCATGCTGAATCCATATCTACCCTGACTCAGGCCTCCGAGCTCAGACTCCAGAATATTCAGAAGGCCTTGGAAGAAAAGATGGATCTGAAGTTGCAAACAATTCAGACGGTCGTGGAGTCTTCCCATAAGAAATATGGTGAAGATCTTACTGATAAGAGGAATGAACTCCAAGAAAGACTCGTGAAACTGCAGGACGCCTTGGATAAGCTGGCCTCTGCATACGAGAGTCTTAATAAGAAGGTGCAGGTTCCTACCCTCGGCCCATTTGCTGATGCCAAAAAGGGGGAAAGGGAAAGGATACCAAGGGCACCAAGGGGAATCTAGACAGTAAAGGGAGCAACTCAATCTCAACAATCCGCTCCTACTGAAACCCCAGGTCAGGCCCAGGGTGTCTCAGCAGCAGGAGCTGTAGTGCCTGCTGAGACCAGCCCAAGTGGCTCAGGACCTAGAGATTCAGCAACCTAGACTCCAAGCGAAATCATTAAGGAGGTTGTTGAATACGCTGAGGAGGACCCTGATGAGGAGGAAACTCCTCTGCCTCCTCCGGTGGCAGGTAAAGGGAAGAAGATTGTGAAACTCCCAACCCCACTTAAGAAAGGAACTAGAAGGTTTATATCTCCTGAAGAAAAAGCTCAGATTGAAGCTGATGAAAAGCTTGCAAGGGAGATAGCTGAGGCAGAGGCTGCTAACAAGCTTAAGAAAGCGCCTGCCAAAGGCAAAACCAAGGTTCAAGGGGGAAGGAAGCCTGGATCGAGGCAACCCCCTATGAAACTGAAGATCAGTGACGAAGCTGATAAGGAGAAAGAGAAAGAGCAATAGCAGTAGCAGCAGTCTGATCAGCAGGGTGGATCAAAATCAAAATCACAGACACCTGCTGATTCAGAAGAAGAACAAGAGCATATTCCATCTTATGCCCCTTCAAAAGCTCAAGAGCAAGAAATGAAAGAAATATGGGATCAGATGGAAAGATATCTAGACAGAGGAGCTGAAGCCAGACAGATCAACGAAGCAAGAGAGAGGCTCAGACTCGCTGACCTAGAAGCTCTAAGGCGCAAAATTGAGAAAGAGGCTAGAGAGAGGTTCCTGAGAAAGCAGAAATTCCCTACAAATACAAAAGACTCAGGAAGCCTACTGATCTAAAATTCACCGATGGCCCAGAATTGATACATGGATGCCATGGGAGTGGACTCAGAGGTGGGAAACGCTCAAAGCAGATTTCATTAAGAGGTACTACATCTGGAGATACTGGCCTGATATGCACTAGGCGACAGCTTTTGCTCAGTGGTTTTTGAAAAGCGACCCTGAAATATATGCAAGAGTTCAGAAGGCCTAGCAGAAAAGATAGATGTCAGAGTCCCAGCTCCTAGACCTCTACCCCCTCCACTGAAGCTCGATGGTTCATTGCATGTTGGTGTTATTGAAGGAGAGGTCAGAAGTGCAGTTCAAGCCCATGATCTTGATGAGACTCATCCTGCTGATATGTTGTTGATACAGAAGCTCAGAAGGGACACATTCAGAATGTACGAATTGCCGCTGCCTGAAGAGAAGTCTAGAGATTTTAAAGCGCGGATCCAGCAGTTCACGAAACAGTTGATTAGCTTCTTTGTATCTTGTTTTCTTTTCTCTAGAATAGCATCTGATGTACTGTACTGAATATTCTAATATATAAAACATCATTGTTGTTCGGTTCTGACAATACCTTATTGTCTTTATGGCCTTGTTATTTATGCTTAACACTCAGAATCACCTAAGTGATTACTGACTCACACACTCACATAATATATTTCTGTGTCTGTCTATTTTTACTAAGATTGATAGATTCAGTCTTGATTGGTTAAGATTTATGGGGGAGATTATTGTTAGAAAGGGGGAAATTGCTGTTAGATTTCTGTATAGGTTCTGATATTTCTTTCCAGAACTCCCTCACTAGTCTAGAACTTGAAGAAAAACTCCATTGATTCTACTTGTAATATTTGTAAGGAGTTTGTTTCTGACAGTTTGTAGTGTTAGGTTTTGACATCATCAAATAGGGGGAAATTGTTGGGAGATGATTCAGTAGCCTAGTGCGCAGTAGATTTGAAGATCCCAAAACCCTACTTTGACTGGTGAACCATTCAGTTGTATTTGTTTGTTCTGTCTCTGAGAGTTTCAGACTCAGTAGACATCCTTTCTTCATGGTTTAGGCGTTCAGTTCTGTCCGCTGGTTCTTCAGCAGACTATCAGCCTCAGTACCATGAGAAGAAGACTCAGTAGTACTCGACTCAGCAGGAGCAGTATACTGAAAGGAGTCTGTAGAACTGAACTCAGCAGGAGTAGTTCACTGAACTCAGAGTTGATCTTCAGTAGAGCTGAACTCAGCAGGAGTATGCTACTGAACATATATCAGACTCAGCAACGGCCATACAGTCTTTTGACTGTTAGGAAATCTCATAAGTCAAATCAGCAGAGTCATACGAGGTATAGAGAAGTCAGCTTCAGATCTACTTTGAAGTCTATTTGTCTCACCTATTTTCTTCAGCCTCGACCAATGACAAGCAGCCAACTGTCTACTTTCTGATTAAAGCTACAAGTCAACATCTTTCCAGAAATGGAGGGAAAGGACTCTGTCACCATACTTTGAAAGAGCCGTTAGCTACCCAAAAGAGAGAGACATATGGATCGTCGTCTCCAACGGATCTATCCATGTCTCTGCTTTATAAATAGAGGGAAGATTTCAAATCAAAGCTCACGACACATACAAGAACACACGAGCATTTACGAGCAACTCATAATCGACCTAAAGCTTTCCGCAAGAACTTCATAGAGTTATTCCAAGTGAAAGGCGACATACCTGCTCAAAGGGAACCGAGCAGAATCAGATCATAAGCCTCTAGTATCCAAGTGACTGAATACGAACCCAGAGTTTATACTTAACCGTTCGTCACTCTAGAAGCCACTTTCTCGTTCCCTTCCCTCTAACCTAAGCTCAGCTGACCATATCTATAGTTTAGAACGAAGGAGTTCATCCTTGAACTGTTCTTTATTGTAAAGAACTCCTTCATAGCTGGAGAGTTTGTCAAACACTTAAGTTTGATACCTTGTAAACTGAGACTTGCTCAGTATAAATATCAAGACCAGTGTTTGTCCAGTGCACAAACCGACTGAGACTAACTCAGTATAATAAAATAGCCTCCTGATCTTTTTGGGACAGTGGACGTACGATTGTTGGATCCGAACCACTTTAAAATTGCTTGTGTTCTCTGTGCTCTGTTTTCTTTTCTTGCATTGATTGATCGTTCGCATCGAAAATATCTTTCAAAATCATTCAACTGTGTTTCAGCAAAGCTTAAAAGATTGCACTAGTATACTGAAACAGTTTTCTTAGAAACATTTTCTAACTCAACTGAATTTGGGCCTACACATTTCCGCACCCTACTGAACTTCAGCTGAACGGTACTGAATTCTGACCTAAGTCAGCTAGCAGGCCTCAGTGAAGTCAGTCACTCTGCCACGCGATTCAGAACAGCTTATCTGGTCTACTGAACCTGTTCAGTACGACATCTTCCTGAAAGGGACTGTTCGCGTTTTAAGTTGAGAAAAAGTTTTCAGGTCTATTCACCCCCCCCCCCCCCCCCCCCTCTACACCTGAACGTTTATATCGGGACCAAAAAGGAGAGTGTCTGCTGAATAAATTTAGTAGACCAGGCAAGCTGTTCTGGATCGCGTGGACAGAGTGATTGACTATACTGAGGTCTGCTAGCTGACTGATGTCAGAATTCAATACAGTTCAGTAAGAGTTCTGTAGCATGCGGAATAGTGTAGGCCCGATTCCGTTGAGTTTGAAACGTTTTTATTAAAACAATTTCAGTAGATTAGTGCACTCAAATTAAGCTTTGTTGAAACTCTGTTGTATGATTTTGTAAAACGGTTTTCAGTATGAATAGTAAATCAATGCAACAGTAAATGAACACAGCGATTTTAAAGTGGTTCAGATATCAAACAATCCTACATCCACTGTCCCGAAAAGACATCCATTGTCCCGAAAAGAGCAGGAGGCTATTTATTATACTGAGTTAGTCCCAGTTGGTATATGCACTGGACAAACACGGCCTTGAAGATTATACTGAGCAAGTCCCAGTTTACAAGAATCAAACTATAAAGTTTGACAAACTTCTCCAACGAAGAAGGAGTTCTTAACAATAAGAACAGTTCAAGATATGAACTCCTTTGGGTCTAGGCTATAGATATTTCAGTGGAGCTTAGGTTAGAGGGAAGGGAATAAGAAGTGGCTTCTAGAGTGATGAACAATGAGGAATAATCTCTCTGGGTTCGTGTTCAATCACTTGGATACTAGAGGCTTTGATTCTATTCAGCTTGGTTCCCTAGAGCAAAGTAGTCGCCCTTCGCGTTGAGTGTTTCTCTGAAGTTCTTGCGGAAAGCTTGTGACTTGTTTGTATATTGCTCATAATCGCTCGTTCTTGTGTTCTGTGTTTTTTCGATTTGATTTTCTCTCTATTTATAGAGGTGAGCTATGGATAGATCCGTTGGAGATGAACTGTCCACGTGTCACTCTCTTTGGGTAGCTAACGGCTCTTTTAAGGAATCATACAGAGTCTTTTCCTCCATTTCCGGAAAGTTGCTGACTTGCAGCTTTTACCAGAACTTTGACAGTTGGCTGCTCATCATTGGTCGAGGCGTAGAAAGTAGTTGAGACACACAGACTTCTAGGCAGATACTGAAGCTGACTTCTCTGATGTGAACAACCTTGGACGACTTTACTAATTTAACATATAAGATTATCTGACAATCAATGAGACTGTCAGGCCGTTGCTAAGTCTGACCTGGGGTTCAGTAGTATACTCCTGCTGAGTCCAACTCTACTGAAGGTCGACTCTGAGTTCAGTGAACTGTTCCTGCTGAGTCCAGTTCTACTAACTCCTTTTAGTATGCTGCTCCTGCTGAGTCCAGCACTACTGAGTCTTCACTCCATGGTACTGAGGCGGATAGTCTGCTGAGGGATCAGCAAACAGAACTCTGAGCCTGGACCATGCTAAAGGAAAGTCTATTGAGTTTGAAACTCTCAAAGACTAAGGCGCTACTATTACAATGAAATGGTTCACCAATCAAATTAGGGTTTTGGGATCAGCCAAATCTTCTAAACAGTCTACTGCTGAATCATATCCCAACATGCTACTTCTGGAGCAATAAGTTAGGTTAAAAATATATTTTTCAATTGCTTTCAAGAGCATGTATTCTTCAAGAATATTAGTGTCTTGTGTTATTTCAGGATGAACAATTATCAATCAGAAGTTAAATGAATATCTTGTATAATTTTGTGATGTAGTGCCGCCACACAAAACAAAAACTTTAACATCATTTGATTATTTTATTTGGAAAAAAAAACAAAGAAATCATTTGATTGTGATAAAGTGTTGGCAAAAAAAAATATACCTTCATGATTTTTTTTTTTTTTCAGGAGAAGAGCTCATTCGTGTTGATAACGTGTTATGAATGAGAGAGAATTAGAGAAGAGAAGAAATTAAAGTGTATAATTATTAGGGCGGAGACCTCTATTTAAAGAGTTACAAGCTAGGCTTTTGGGACTAGATAAGTTGGGCTTTTAAGCATCTAAGGTTTATAAATGGAAAATCTTATTTACAACAAAGAATGCGAAGAAATAATTGTTTGTGTTAAAAATTAAATACTGTGCAGAGATACTTCAAGATAATCTAAATTTGCTCAATGATGAGGTTGCCAGAAATGCATATCAATACAAGTGTGGAGTGATTTTTCTTGATTTAATTTGAAGAAGTTTTTAGTTAGTTATCATTTTGGACAATGTAGGTTGAATTAAAACCATTTTTTTTCTATATATAAGCCAACAAATGGTTTACTGTTACCACAAATAGTAGAACTCCCTCACCTTGGCTATTGTTTCTATGTACAGTTCTACTCACCGCCTCAATTCTCCCATATGAACAGTAGTAGTGGCATTTTCGTAAATACAACTAAAATTTTGGCTAATTAAACACAGAAAAGCAATTTGCTGGCAGTTTTTGGATTCCACGAGAAAACCTTGCTGCCTTCTTTTCAGCCATCTAACCTAAACACCGCTCTCCACAAAGACCTGGACGATTATCCCTACTCTCGGTAGCTTTCGAGTTTACGTCCATCCCTAGTCGGGTATAGTTTCCTTTCGATTTATCCCTTGTGGCCGTCACCCGATTTCGCGCCCCTTTTCTTTATCAAAGTAAACTTTATCGCTTCTTCGTCAAGCTTTGGAATTCGATGCAACCTTCAGGAGAAGACTAAGTCGCGACCTCCACCGCCTAAGACACCTCTCCCGCTCAACACGTCAGGTAACTTTTTCTTTGACGAACTACATGGGAAAAATGGACCTTCTTATTCAGCAAGATTTTTGGAAAGTAACAATTCCATTCAGTTCGCTTTTGGAAAACTTGTTGGTCGCGGATTAGTTCGTTCTGCGCCGCCAGCGAAATCAAAAGCGTTGGTTGATCTCTCCAATTGAGCTGTAGTCATTTATTCCGAAATCGAATAAAATTTGGATATTACAAATCGCTCTCTTTTAATTACCCTCAATAAGCATAATAAAGCAAAAAAAAAAATTATGTATTATTTGTTGAATAGTTTCTGGAATTTTTTAAATATTGTTGTTAATAACGGGTCTGCTACTTATTGACTTCGTCTCTCTTGTATATTTCACCATATGCGTCTGCTGGATCAAGAATGAATCTTTTAGAATCCCACGAATTGTGAAAGTGTGCAGTTTCGTTGATTTTGTTTTTCTTTCAGTTTTCGAATGATAATTCTGTATTATTAGCTTTACCAATTCATTGGCTGGAATAGTTTTCCTCGATTGATTTGGGCTTCTTTTAAGGAATTTCATAAAATATTCAGCCAAGTCATCCTTCCCAGACTAGCTATTTATACGAATAAGAGAAACTCTGGGTATAGGTTTATATAGTCCAACTGTGAAATGTTGGCTAATCAGTCCTTTACCCAGGGTATCTTTCTTTAAACTCTTATACTCATCCTTAAGCTATTGTCAATGTGAATATAATATGAAGTTAATATTTGGATAGACTCATGTGAGGTAATTCTATAATCTTGATGTTCGTTGTTTCATTCAAGGAATGATTCTGATTATTTGAGTCCAACCTTTTATAATCATGTACCATTTTATTCCTGAGATGTCGACCATTGTATTGTCATTTGTATTTCCTGGAAATTGGGTCAAACTTCAAGTATTGAGGCAAGAACATCTTCTTCTTCAAGATGCCTAACTTTGATAAATAAATTAATGAATGCAAGCTCAAGAGAAGCTGGACAATCAAGGATTTATTTTTGTTTCTGTAGTTCTATAATCTTGCAACCATTAGCATATGTTTTTATTGATACTTAGGATACAATTTATTTATTCCTCTTATATTATAAGGCGATATTTTTGTTTCTGATTGATGTTTATGCGTAGTTAATTAGTGATTAATAGCCCATCAGGTTTTTATCTCACCTTTTCTGGATTCTTGGTTCAAATTCTACTGATCAATAATGCAACTTAAAAATAGTTTTGCTATCTAATTACCCTTATACACTCGGGACAGAGATTTGGCATAGTGAAAATAGAACTAGAACCATGTAGTCCTCTTTCTGTAGTCCTCTTTCTTCAGAATCTTCCTTTAAAGGATGGATTAGCGCATGCACTGAGGAAGAGACATTGTCACTCTTACGCCTCGGAGCAGAAGAAATATATCATAGGAGAAGAATGGTTAGTCCACAAACATGGTCTGATGAAGCGGGTTGTAAACCATCCTTTGAGTAGAGAAGCATTCCTAGATTCCCGTCACTACGAATTGATTGTCCCTACCTAACTACATGGTAGTAGTCTAGAAAGTCCATTGATGCTAATAAAAATATGGAATATATTACGAATAATCTGAGCCTCATATGCCAAACCCGACTATGCGAAATTTATGTACATTTTAATTTCTTTCCAAGTTAGCAATTCTCTAAATTCAATATTCAATAGGGGACAAGGACGATTTTTTGCTTTGGTTTTGAGTAATAGATTTTTTATGAGGATTCATGTGTGTGTGTGGGTAAAGAAGCAGATTTGTTTTGATCAGTTGAAGAAAAACAAAACTAACAGTACAAATATCACGCCTGGTAATAGCTCATCAGGTTTTGATCTAAATTTTTTTTTCAATTCTTGATTAAAATTTTAATTCGCACCGTTATTCTCTCTGTTTTTCTTCTGGTCGATGTTTATACATAGTGAATTAGTTAGTGATTAATAGCTCATTAGGTTTTTATATAAATTTTTTTTCAATTCTTGTTTGAAATTTTAATTCGCATCGTTATTCTCTCTGTTTTTCTTCTGATTGATATTTATACGTAGTGAATTAGTTAGTGATTAATAGCCCATCAGGTTTTCATCTCACCTTTTCTGGATATTTGATTCAAATTATTTATTTTTAAAATATTTAAACTAAAACGGGAGTTTGAAAGGGGTGCGCATTTGACTGATTTATTAAATAGATTTTGTACCTTCTCTGAGTATTATGCAACTTCTTTATACATCGCCTTATGAATAAGGATAATTCAGCGACGGGTTTTGGGCAACTTCTTCGTATATCGTCTTATGAATGAGGATAATTTCAGTGCCAAGTTTTGGTGTATGTGATTCCTAAATAAACGAATGATTTTTATTGAACATTACCAACTTAGGCGTTGAAAGATGCATATCTATGAAATGCTTAAGCATATGTGTTAATTTGAGTTCCGTAGTGAGCTATATATTCAATATAACTACGTCAATGTTATATTAATGAGTGTGTAATTTATGTGAGACTTTTGTACAGTTTGATATAAGATTATATGTTAAAATAAGTTAAGAAATAATTCTTCACTAGTAGGCATGATAATGAAGCTCGACCTAATAATTTTAGAACTTCCATAAGCCTATCTGTTAATGTCTGTATGTCGCCTAGAATATATGTGGTGTATAATCTACATCAAGCCTAAGTTGATCTATCCAGTCCCCCATCACGTCAATTCATCCTCTCCGTGTAACTTATAATTTCGTGAATATCTATGTCTAAGGTAACCCACTTTCCTTCTCTTTTAATTTGTTAATTACACTTCCCTTGCGAATATAATTTGTTACAATAGCTTTGTCATGTCTTCGATCAATTTCAGTTCGCCGCCCTCCATAGTGAGTTTGCCGAGGCCCAGTATCGTGCGCCTTTGACTGATTTATTAAATAGATGTTGTACTTTCTCTGAGTATTATGCAACTTCTTTATACATCACCTTATGAATAAGGATAATTCTGTGGCGGGTTTTGGGAAACTTCTTTATATATTGTGAAATGCGTAAGCATATGTGTTAGTTTGAGTTCCATAGTGAGCTATATATTCAAATATAACTACGTCAATGTTATATTAATGAGTGTGTAATTTATGTGAGACTTTCGTGCAGTTTGATATAAGATTGTATGTTAAAATAAGTTAAGAAATATGTCTTCACCTGTAGGCAAGATTATGAGACTCGAACTATAATAATTTTAGGACTTCAATAAGCCTATCTGTTAATTTGTATGTCGCCTAGAATATATGTTATGTGGTGTATAATCTACATCATGCCTAAGTTGATCTATCCAGTCCCCCGTCGCGTCAATTTTTCCTCTCCATGTAACTCATAATTTCGTGAATATATATATTCGGTCAACTTCAGTTCGCCACCCTCCACAACGAATTCGCTGAGGCCAAGTATCGTGCGCCTTTGACTGATTTACTAAATAGATTTTATACCTTCTCTAAGTATTATGTGGATTTGGGTGCGGGTTGGGTAAACCACATGAACCATTAGGAGAGTCTATGACGATGAATTATGGTTTAAATTCAAAATTAATGCGAAATAATTGAGATTTTTATTTGTATTGTGTAACATGGAAATTAAAAATATAAAGATCAGTCAAGTTCATAGAGATATAGATAATACATTTTATTTTACGGAATGATTTTCAATTCTAAAATACATAGAAAGTGTGTGATTTAAAATATTTGCTTTTCAATTCTAAAAATATGGAAAGTGCGTACCTTGAAACTATTTCATTCCGGTTGCCACTTGTTATATGATATATCTCTATTGACAACATAGCATATTTTGGTTTTCAACTTACTATTGTAATTGTATATCTTCTTCTAACTGCACTAATTTGAAACAGTTTTCTTAAAAACGTTTTCTAACTCAACTAAATTTGGGCCTACACATTTTCGCACTATACTGAACTTCATGGTAACGGCATCGAATTCGACCTAAGTCGCCTAGCGTGCCTCAATGAAGTCGATCACTCGCCACGCGATTCGAACAAAGATATTTGGTCTCTCGAACTTGTTCGACGGCATCCTCCTGAAAAGGATTGTTCGCGTTTTAAGTTGAGAAATTGTTTTCAGGTGTATTCAACTCTCCCCCCCCCTCTACACTTGAACGTTTAAACTCGGGACCAACAATTGGTATCAGAGCAAGAGTTCTCTAAGACTCTTGTATTCTGAAACTGGTCTACTTGAACGGATCTCGAAAACGTTTTCATTGCATATCATTCTTCATTCATATTACTATTTTCAATGTCTGATATGTCTGGAATCAAGATGGTACCCATGTTCTCAGTAGAGAACTACGGGGTATGGTGAGTCAGAATGGAGGCACATCTGACTTCCCTCCACGATAGCATGACAGAGGTGCTGGAGGACGGACCTATCGTTCCCATGATTGATAGTGTCGAAACTCAGGACCCAGCACAAGGAGGTGGCATGTTGACCGGGAAGAAGATCCCCAATGATAGAAGTCTCTTCACCCCTGGGAGAAGAAGCTTCACAACTTAGACCGGGTCGCCAGAAATGTCATACTGACCACCTTGAGTGATTCTTATCTCGGGAGAGTTCAGGACTGCAAGTCCACGAAGGAACTCTGGGATGCTCTAGCGCTGCTGAGTCGGGGGACTCAGAAGATCAAAGCGAACAAACTTCAGAAGCTGGAGAGACTGTCTCTCATGCCTGGTGACACTATTGAGGATCTTAACGTCAGATTCGCGGATCTGATGAACACCATCAACGGGCTGGGAAAGACGTTCTCCAATCGAGAAACGAATCTCAAGATATTGAGAGCACTGCCAGACGGATATTGGACTCCATTTGCTACTTTATTGAGACATTCTAACTTAGATATTGCTTCTCCTGATCATATCTTTTCAAAACTAAAAGCTAAGGAGTTCGAGTTTGAGTTCGGTCTACCTTAAAGGAAGCAGCGAGATGAAGCTGACACCCAAATCGACCATGCCTTCAAAGCATCAGTCAGCACAGCAGCTCCAGCGTCTAGCAAGGCTGAACCTTCACTCAGTGACATACAAGAAGGAAACCTAGCTAAGAAACACGCACTGCTTGCCGTGAAGTATCAGAAGGAGAAGGAGAGGCGCAGAAAACTCTCAAGAGTCATCAGAGACTCCACGGGTAAGTCTAAATATACACCCAAGCGCACTCCTGACTCGCATACTTCTGATTGCTGGAAACAGGAGGACTCAGCTCAGTCGAAAGACAGCGAGAGCAAAGAAGAGAGAGTCACCATCTGCTACAACTGCAAAAAGCCAGGACATTATCAGTATGACTGTCCTGAGCTCAGTACTGCTGAGAGAGCAGTACGCAAAGCTCGAAGGGAGAAGTTCATAAAGAAGCGTCAAGCATATATAGTTGTGAACTCTCAGACGACTCAGATGAAGTCGATTCCTTCACGGATTCATCAGATGATGAAGCAGCATTCATGGCCGTAGAGCTTGAAGAAGATGCTGAAAAGTGTCTTATGGCAGGAGAAGAGAATGAGGTAAACTCTCACGCTCCATTTAACTCCTCTTCACACTGCACACACGACACTATTTCAGATGCAGATGAGAATCTAGACGTTTCGATCACCTACGAAGAACTTCTAGACGAGCAGATTCAGATGAGCCTGCAGCTTAGTAAAACTCTTCAGGAGTTGGATACCCTGAAAGCGGAGAATCAGAGACTTTCTCATGAGACTCAGGTTCTACTGAGTCAGAAGGACTTGTGTTTAGACTCAGGGAGGAGATTAACTCTCTGATGGTCAAGTCTCAGCATCAAGAAGATCAGATCTTAGTACTGACCAATGACTTGACTCAGAAAGATACTGAACTGAGTCTACTGAAGCAAAAGTTGTCATGGTTTCAGACCGAGCATTAAACGCTTAAGAAGAGAGATGATGTCTGGAGAAATCTGATGACAGAGCGGTACATGGGCGCTGAAAAGAAGCTTGAGGCCATGCTAGCCAGCACCAAGCCTACGCACTGCAAGGAGGGACTTGGATTCAGTCATGGAGCCTCCTCATCTGCCCCCCGTATACTCAGAGAATCGGCTAGCTGATAGATTTGTTCAAGGGGAGACCATCAACGCTGAGATTCTGAACCCCCTAGCCAAGAACAAACAAAAGATGGAGGCACCTCATCCCAACTATCAGCATTCTGACAAGAAGATTAGCTCAAAATCACCCCAGTTCAGTCAAGGGGGAACCAGCAGAGTTAAATGGGCTGATCAGTATGGACCTCCACAGCTGACACATCCAGCTCAGTATGGGTCATATTATTATGATCTTATAGTCAGGAGAGGACCTAAAAGTCAGAAAAAGAAGAAGAAAGCCGTTCAGAAGGCAAAGGTCAGCAGTCCACCAATTCAGAAGATCAGGACTTCTGAACCTGTAAAGCCTCAGAAGTCAGCATCGACCAGTCCAGTGGTCAAGTATGTTGATCAAAGTGGAAAGAAACTGTATGAGACCACCAGGGTCGTGAGACAAATTTGGGTTTCCAAAACTAACATCTAAGGACCCAAAATCAAAAATAAAGGGTACCTGAATATAATTTTGTCTTGCATGCTTGGTATGTCGACAGCGGATGCTCAAGACACATGACATACCAGAAGGATCTATTGAAGAATTATACTACTGAAGAAAGACACAGAATCGAGTTCGGAGACAATGCAAGAGGCTATACCAGAGGCTATGGAACACTCAGCATTGGAACCGCCACAGTTCCAAGAGTATCATATGTTGAAGGACTTCAGCATAATCTTCTCTCTGTTAGTCAATTTTGTGATAACTCGAATAGAGTGATTTTTTACGCTGGTTTCTGTGATGTCATTGATAAATCTATAGGGAAAACAGTGTTATCAGGTTCGCGCAAAAAGAATATCTACGTAGCTGACTGGAACTTAGCTGAACCTGAAGCTTGTTTGTTGGCGAAGAACGACAACAGAACGGGGTGGCTCTGGCACAGAAGACACAGTCATCTCAACTTCAAGACGCTCAACAAACTAGCTAGGAACGCTTTAGCAAGAGGACTGCCGAATGAAGTATTCAGCAAAGACACTTAGTGTGAAGCATATTTGAAGGGAAAGCAAACAAAGAAACAAAATCCACCTGTTACATCGCCTTCCACTGATGGAATCCTTCAGCTGCTACATATGGATTTATTCGGTCCAGTCTCTCCAGTAACGATCAGAGGCAAAAAGTATGCTTTAGTGGTCATTGATGACTACTCGCGCTACACATAGGTCATATTTATTGCCAACAAGTCTGACGTCAAAACAGAGTTACCTACGCTTCTGAAAAAGCACAGTGTCGAGAAGAACACCAAGATTATAAAGATACGTTCAGACAGAGGACCTGAGTTCCTGAATTCAATGATGGAGGAGTTCTGCAAAGCTGAAGGCATAGAGCATGAGACGTCTGTTGCACGCACGCCTCAACAAAACGTGGTTGCTGAAAGGAAGAATAGAACACTCAAAGAAGCATCAAGAACCCTGCTCTCAGACTCATGACTCCCAACCAAATTCTGGGTAGAAGCAACTGACACTGCATGTTACACTCAGAACAGATCTCTACTGACTAAGCAGCATAAGAAGACACCATATGAACTATGGAACGGAAGGAAACCTTTCATATCTTATTTTCATATTTTTGGGTGTTCGTGCTTTATCCACAATAATGGGAATGATCAGTTAAAGACTTTTGATAGCAAGTCAGACCAGGGAGTCTTCTTAGGATACTCCCGGGTTAACAAAGCCTTCAGAGTTTTTAACTACCGGACCCTTTGCGTGGAAGAAAGCCCGCATGTTGTTTTTAATGAGTTTGCTACTGAAGACAGGAGCAGGAACTCTAAATCAGAATCTGAGGACATCAGTAAGCAGCTACAGGATCTGAGTCTAAAAGATAAAGTTGAAAAGATCCAGCTGTGTTGGGATGATGATTCAGAAGAGGAAATTGAAGATAAGACAATTGAATCCCAGCCAGCAGCAGAAGTAGCTGAACAGATTGACTCTACTGAACAGAGTCAAACCTAGGTAACTCAGGTCGATGAAGAAACCCCAGTGGTAACTGAGACCTCTACTGAGGATAATAATTCAGGGGGAATGAATGAAGTTCCTGAGCCGAATGCCCCTGAACCTGGTGACTCAGTAGACCCAACTCTCGTAACTGAATTACTTCAATCTCATAATAGTACAACTGAAATGCCTAACTCACCTACTATCTGTGTTGAACAAATTTCAGATGAAGAGTTGAAACATCGTCAATCGTGGCTGGACTCTCACACTTCTGATCTGATTATTGGGGATCCTTCAGCAAGCGTAAAGACAAGATCCAGATTTTGTCAGGGAGAAAGCGCATTATATTCCTACTTCTTGTCCACTGAATAACCTCTGTCAGTTGAGGACGCACTCAAGGATGCTGATTGGATTATAGCTAAGCTGAACTAGTTCACGAGAAACGAAGTATGGGAGCTTGTTGACAGACCCCGGCATCAACATGTGATTAGAACTAAATGGGTCTTCAAGAACAAGCGAGATGAAAACAACGTTATAGTAAGGAACAAAGCGAGACTCGTGGCAAAAGGCTACTGTCAAGCTGAAGGGATAGATTTCGACGAAAATTTCGCTCCAGTTGCAAAAATGGAGGCAATCAGACTATTCCTAGCCTACGCAACACATCAGCGATTCAGAGTTTATCAAATGGATGTGAAGTCTGCGTTCCTAAATGGCGTGCTGAAAGAAGAAGTCTATGTAAAACAGTCTCCCGGCTTTCAGCAGGGACATCAAGTCTACAGACTCAAAAAGGCTCTATACGGGTTAAAACAAGCACTCAGGGCTTGGTACGATACCCTGTCTGAGTTTCTTCTTCATAAAGGTTTTCAGAAGGGTACAGTAGACCGCACATTATTCAGCATTCGACTGGAAGACGACATTTTACTTGTGCAGATTTACGTAGATGACATAATTTTCAGATCGAAGAACGTCATCATCTGTCAACAATTTGAGAAAATGATGAAGGATAAGTTCGAGATGTTAATGATGGGAGAGATGAATTATTTCCTCGGTTTTCAAGTCAAACAATCTGAGAAGAAAACATTCATCAATCAAGGCAAATACACTCGAGACCTCCTCAAGAAGTTCGGTTGCACATCCGACAAACCAATCAAGATCCCGATGAACACGAATATGAAAATTGATCTTGATAAAGAGGGAGTATCAGTAGACCATACTGAATTTCGTGCTATTATTGGTTCATTATTATATCTAACTGCTACCCGACCTGACATAACTTATGTTGCAGGTGTCTGAGCTCGATTTCAGGCGAATTCCAAGCAGAGTCACATGGACTCAGCAAAGAAGATTATCCGCTATCTCAGAGGAACATCTGACATGGGTTTACGGTATCCAACAGATGATAATATTGAACTAACTGGTTATTCTGATGCTGACTATGCAAGATGTAGAATTGACCGAAAGTTAACTTCTGGAACGTGTCAGTTCCTTGGCAGTAAGCTGATTTCATGGTTTTTAAAGAAACAGCATTCAGTAGTAACGTCAACTACTGCAGCTAAATATATGGCTGGCGGAAGTTGCTGCGCCCAAATCCTTTGGCTGAGACAGCAGCTACGTGACTATGATGTCATTCAGAATGAAGTGTCGATCTTCTGCGACAGCTCCAATGCAATTGGAATCACTCAGAACCCTATACTTCATACTAGATGCAAACACGTGGACATCAGACACCACTTCATTCGTGATCATATCGAAAAGAAGGATATCAGGATGGAGAAGATCCATACTGACCATCAAAGGGCAGATATTCTGACGAAGCCTCTAGCTGAAGCCAGATTTAGAGAACTTTCAGTAGAGCTAGGTTTGCTGGATCCTACTGACTCCAGTCAGTAAGAGGATTCAGGAGAGGAGCATTCAGCAAGAGGGAATGTTCACTCTCGATCGAACTAATTCGATGACGTAGAGACTCAGCAACCATCTACACGAGGTATCAGCTGACTACGATGTTCAGCTGACAGGTTTGCGTATCTTTACTCAGTAGCCAATGAAATATTCTGTGCATTAATAATTCAGATTCAGCTTCATATTCAATGCCTTAGAAAATGTCATTTAATATAACGGTTTACATTTAATACACGACATTCTATGTAAAGTATGCTGAACTCTGCGGCGTATTAAATGCATGTCTAATCAAGTTACTTCTTTGGCTATATACAACTGTAATTTGACTTAGGCGGCTAAATTGATCATTGCTTATTTTATAACTTTAAATCCTAGCCGTCCATCTCATAAAGCAGATTTAAACTGAACTGTGGATTAATAACTGTTCATCTTCTTTATCATATAAAAACACGTTCAAAGTTTAGAAACTGCCATTTTACTCTACAAAAATTTCACAGCCCTAGAATTTCAGAGAAAGCACTCGTTTACTTGCAAACTTCTATTTCAATCTCTCAGAAACATCTTTGGTAAATCTTAATGATTATTTAGTATCGTATATGATCTTGATAATATTTTTTCTTTCGATACTAATATTTTTCTTTTGCAGATTATAAACCATGGTAGGAAGGGACGTTAGTGTTCCGCTTGATATGAAGGAGATCCTCGAGAAGGATCGGGTATGGTGCGAGCCGATGATGGAGTTTGACGCTTGCGATCTAGACTTCATGGATGAGATTTTCGACGCGCTGAGGGCGTCAGGGCTGGAGGCCTTTCTTTCTAGGAAGTCATCTTACTTCCTTCCACGTCAGATCGCTGAGTTGTATCTGAACTCAGAATCAGTAGACGGCGATATCAGATGTCGCTTTGTTACTCATCAGATTGGAGACCCCGCCCGTGTTGTGCTAGAGATCAAGCTGATGTCAATCAAGGAAGCTCTTCAGTGAAGCTTCCAGCTTCCGAGCGAGGGATTCAGCACAGTGGGCTACAAAGATTACATTATGGACGAATACTTGGAAATATTTTGCGGGAAGCCTACCACCTTCAGAGTCGCCTTCCCAAAGAATGTCATGCTCCCTAAGTTCAGAGCCTTAGCCTATATCGTCACTCAGATACTGACAAGTCAGGCTGGGTCATTTGACCAAGTATCGAGGCCAAAGATTCAGATGATGATGGTCATCTACGATCAAGCGAAGATAAATTGGACTGAGTTCTTCTTAAAGGAGTTCATGACACAGGCAGCCAAATTTGATCGATCCACCAACTGCCTAGCTGTGAAGGGAAAACTCCTCTACGGACTGAAGCTCTCCGTAATGATAGAAGACATGTGTGGAGCTGACCATGTGGTCTATGCAGACAAAATGTACTTCAATCCTAAGAAGGTGAGGTTCCAGAGCAGGGCAGCGGCCCTTCAGCAGATTGGCTCAGGGCCTGCTAAGCCCAAGCAAGGCGCTCAGAAGACCTACACTCCATCAGAGAAGAGGTCACCTCCCATGGAAGCTCAGAAGACACCGACCAAGAGGCTGAAGAAGGTCAGTGAATCTGTGGTTGCACCTCCCCTGCAACTCAGAGACGAGGCTGAGTCCTCTGATAAGAGGGTGTCAGTGGAGAAGGCCGTCTCCACTAAACAAGGTGAAGCAGTGGACCAAGGGGTAGAAGCTGATCCGATCTCTCCTACTCAGATCCCCTTGGATATCCCACCACTCAGCAGCATCCCATCTGCTGAAAAACAACCGCCTCCGATAGAAGTTGAGGATTCGGAGACTGCCTCAGAGTCAGAAACTATCGGGATGGAGGCATCAGCGCTACAATTAAGAGCCTCCCGAGAAGTTTCAGAAGCAATCCCCGAGATAGCCAGCCATTCAGACTTGATTATATTGGCAAGGCAGGCTAGGCTCCATACTCTGATTCGGTTCCAGGCGTGGTCAACACTGAATAAGTTGATCCAGCACCACTCCTACGAACAACTCCATGAGGAGGAGTTAATGATCCGGGAGAAGATAGGCTACTCCGAGCCTGCTGACATCTGCTCCCTGGAGGATCTGAGGGCGGCCATGCTCGCTCTACTGAACGACCGTCTACCAACTTCAGCGGCCGCTCCCTCAGATGGATCTGATCCTAACGATCAGGACCCGCCCCGTGATTCAGGCCCTGAGAAGCCTGATGAGGGAACTCAACTGGAGGAGGATGCTCCTACTACAACTTCTGAACCACCTCTCAGCATCCTCCGTCCAGGACAGTCGGCGGCTGATACCTCTCAGTCGGCGGACCCAATACAGTTGTTGCTGGGGTCTGCATTTGAGGTAGCGCCCAGCCCGAGGAGCCGACGATCGAAGACAGTGGCAAGGGCCCTTAGGAGTCAAGGTGCTCAGAACTGACTCCTTGCCCGCGCTGTCCACAAGACGTGGAGGTAGTCCACTCAGGCTCAGAGTGTGGAGATTAAGGGGCTCAGAACGTCAATTCAGAATACTCTAGCCCCTGACTTCTCCACAATATTGACTGATGCACTAGCCACTCAGAGAGCCGAGTTCGAAGAGCAACAGAAGCTGATGGCAGCTGCCCAGGCTAAACTTCTTGAAGAATACAAGGCAGCCCAGTCAGCTCACACTGCATCTATATCTTCCCTGACTCATGCCTCAGAGCTCAGACTCCAGACCATTCAGAAGGCCCTGGAAGATAAAATGGATCAGAAGTTGCAATCAATTCAGACTATGGTGGAGACCTCTCAGAAGAAATACAGTGAAGAACTCACAGATAAGAGGAATGAACTCCACGAGAGGCTTGTCAAACTGCAGGATGCTTTAGATAAGCTTACCTCAGCTTATACCAGTCTGGATAAGAATGTACAGACACCTACCCTTGGCCTATTTGCTGATGCCAAAAAAGGGGAAGGTAAAGAAAAGGTACCTAGAGCACCAAGGGGAGTCAGGACAGTGGCAGGACCAACTCAGACTCAGGAATCAGCTCCCACTGCTCAGCAAGATCAGGGTGAGGCCCATGATGTCTCAGCAGCAGGGGCGGTAATGCCTGTTGAGACCGGCCCAAGTGGCTCAGGACCCAAAGAGTCAGCAACTCAAACTCCTAGTGATATTATTAAGGAGGTTGTTGAGTATGGAGAGGAGGACTCTGAAGAGGAAGAAGTCCCTCTACCTCCTCCAGTTCAAGGGAAAGGGAAGAAGATACTGAAGCTCCCCACTCCACCCAAAAAGAAAGGAACTAGAAGGTTCATATCTCCAGATTGCAGCTGATGAGAAGCTAGCAAGGGAGATAGCCGAGGCAGAGGCTGCAAATAAGCCAAAGAAACAGCCTGTCAAAGGCAGAACCAAAGTTCAGAGGGGAAGGAAGCCTGGGACAAGGCTACCCCCTAGGAATCTGAAGCTCAGTGATGAAGCTGACAAGGAAAGAGAACAACAACAGCAGCAGCAGAAAACTGGTCAGCAGGGCACTTCAAAATCTAAATCTTCAACACCTGCCGACTCAGAAGAGGAACAAGAGCACATTCCATCTTATACCCCCTCCAAAGCTCAAGAGCAAGAGATGAAAGAGATCTGGGATCAGATGGAGAGGTACTTAGACAGAGGAGCTGAAGCCAAGCAGATTAGTGAAGCAAGGGAAAGGCTCAGACTCGCTGATCTAGAGGCCCTTAGGATCAAGGCTGAGAAAGAAGCAAGTCAGAGGGTTCCTGAGAAGGCTGAAATTCCATATAAGTACAGAAGATTCAGGAAGCCCACAGACCTCAAAATCCATAGATGGCCCAGAGTTGATACTTAGATGCCATGGGAACAGACTCAGAGGTGAGAGACGCTGAAAGCTGACTTCATTAAGAGGTTCTATTTTTGGAGGTATTGTCCTAACATGCACAAGTCAATTGCCTTTGTTGAGTGGCTTCTGAAGAGTGATCCAGATATCTACGCAAGAGTTCAGAAGGCCCTAGCTGAGAAGGTTGATGTTAGGGTTCCAGCTCCAAGACCTCTGCCTCCCCCACTGAAGCTTGATGGTTATCTACACATTGGGGTCATTGAAGGAGAAATTAAGAGTGTTGCTCAAGCCACATATCTCAATGAGACTGATCCTGCTAATATGGCACATATACTGAAGCTGAGGAGAAATACATACAGGATGTATGGACTGCCGCTTCCTGAGGAGAAATCTAAAGACTTTAAAGACCGGATTCAGCAGTTCAGGAGATAGATGATAGCTTCTGTGTATCTTTATTTTTCCTTTCTCTAGAATAGCAATATTGATGTATTGTACTGAACCTTCTACTGATATATATACATCATTGTTGTTCGGCCCTGACAATTCCTTATTGTCTACATGGTCTTGTTCTTTTATGCTTAACACTCAGAATCACCCAAGTGATTACTGACTCACACACTCATTGAATATTTATATCTGTGTTTATCAGTTTTTACTTAGCTTGATAGATTCTGGTTTGATAGATTAGGGGGAGATTGTTAGTAAGGGGGAAATTGTTGTTAGTTTTTTGTATAGGTTCTGATATTTCTTCCCTGAACTCCCTCAGTAGTCTAGAACTTGAAGAACAACTCCATTGATTCTACTTGTAATATTTGTAAGGAGTTTGTTTCTGACAGTTTGTAGTGTTAGGTTTTGGCATCATCAAATAGGGGGAAATTGTTGGGAGATGATTCAGTATGACTCACTAGCCTAGTGCTCAGTAGATTTGAAGATCCCAAAACCCTACTTTGACTGATGAACCATTCTGTTGTAATTGTTTGTTCTGTCTCTGAGAGTTTCAGACTCAGTAGACACTCTTCAATATGGTTCAGGCACTCAGTTCTGTCCGCTGGTTCTTCAGCAGACTAACAACCTCGACACGTAAGAAGAAGACTCGGTAGTCTTGGACTCAAGCGGGATCGATATCCGAAAGGACTCAGTGGAACTGAACTCAGCAGGAGTAGTTCATTGAACTCAGAGTTGATCTTCAGTAGAGTTGAACTCGGCAAGAGTATGCTACTGAATATAGATCAGACTCAGCAACGGCTAGACAGTCTTCTGACTGTCAAGATATCTCATAAGTCAAATCAGCAGAGTCATACGAGGTAAAGAGAAGTCAGCTTCAGATCCACCTTGAAGTCTGTTTGTCTCACCTACTTTCTTCAACCTCGACCAATGACAAGCAGCCAGCTGACTACTTTCTGATTAAAGCTGCAAGTCAACAACTTTCCAGAAATGGAGGGAAAGGACTCTGCCACCATACTTTAAAAGAGCCGTTAGCTAACCAAAAGAGAGAGACACATGGATTGTCGTCTCCAACGGATCTATCCATGTCTCTGTTCTATAAATAGAGGGAAGATTTCAAATTGAAGCTCACTTAGAAAACGAAGAACACATGAGCATTCACGAGCAACTCAGAAACACTTAAGCTTTCCGCAAGAACTTCATAGAGAAATCTCCAGCGAAAGGCGACATACTTGCTCATAAGGAATCGAGCTGAATCAGATCATAAAGCCTCTAGTATCCAAGCGACTGAATACGAACCCAAAGTCTATACTTAACCGTTCGTCTCTCTAGAAGCCACTTTCTCGTTCCCTTCCCTCTAACCTAAGCTCAGCAGACTATATCCATAGCTTAGAACGAAGGAGTTCATCTTTGAACTGATCCTTATTGTAAAGGACTCCTTCATAGTTGGAGAGTTTGTCAAACACTTAAGGTTGATATCTTGTAAACTGAGACTTGCTCAGTATAAATATCAAGACCAGTGTTTGCCCAGTGCACAAACCGACTGAGACTAACTCAGTATAATAAAATAGCCTCCTGATCTTTGCGGGACAGTGGACGTAGGATTGTTGGATCCGAACCACTTTAAAATTGCTTGTGTTCTGTGTTTTTGCTGTTGCATTGATTACTGTTCATACTGAAAATATATTTCTAAATCACTCAACTGAGTTTCAGCAAAGCTTAACAGACTGCACTAATATATTGAAACAGTTTTCTTAAAAATATTTTCTAATTCAACTAAATTTGGGCCTACACATTTCTGCACTATACTGAACTTCAGCTAAACGGTACTGAATTCTGATCTAAGTCAGCTAGCAGGCCTTAGTCAAGTCAGTCACTCTGCCACGCGATTCAGAACAGCATATTTGGTCTACTGAACTTGTTCAGTACGACATCCTCCTGAAAAGGACTATTCGCGTTTTAAGTTGAGAAATTGTTTTCAGGTGTATTCACTCCCCCCCCCTCTACACCTGAACGTTTAAACTCGGGACCAACAAAATTGTTCTCGTGCCGATCCAACAATGGATCAACGAGTATATATCTTCCCGTAGTTGATCATGTGGCAGCAATTTGGAATGAAAATTTAGAATATTCTTCTCACAATCCTCGAGATATTCGGGTGTACACAAATTCAAACCAAACCCATCTTATTCACTATTACTATGGTTGCTATGATCCGCTTCAATACCTTCTTTTATTTCTGTTTGGTGAGCCATGTTGGCATGCAGGGATAGAAAAGAAAAAAACTGCAAAATCGAACTAAAAAAGGAAATGTGAGCATAAGGGAATATTATTGCTTTTGGTTTCAAATACGTCCCGGCGAAGACACAAATATACTATGTGCAGGACGTTTGATTCAACAATTTCAAGTCGATCAATATGTGAAAGTGGAGACTTCGAGATTAGACTATTATCGTCACAATCAGGTGCAATGGGATAGTCGGATAGAATCATATCAGGGAATTGTTGGTTCAACTGAAAATGATGTATATCTTTTGGAAAATCAATTGGAAAAAGAATGGTATTGCCTTCCTCTTTTGTTGGCGGGCCGCGTGATATGCATCGTCGATATATGAATGCTCTATCGCTTGTTCAAAAGTACGGTAGACCTGACTTATTCATTACCATGACATGTAATCCAAAATGGAAGGAGATCAACGATCAACTCATGAGCGTGGAAAATGCACATAATAGAGCTGATATATCAACAAGGATGAAAGAACTTCTAATTCAAAAAAAAACTTTTCGGTGCGTTTTGACCAATTATCTTATTTAATTTCCATCTTTCGTTGTTTTATAGTTCCATTTACTTGATATCTAGGAGATTCAAAGTAGAAGATACTATATTTTTTTTAGATTTTTCTGATTTTATTTCATTTATTTATTTATATATATATATATATATATATATATATATATATATATATATATATTTCTATTTTTCAGGTGAGGTAGCCGCATATTTTTTTATGTGATAGAATTTCAGAAATGGGGATTGTCTCATGTTCACTGGCTTGTTATTTTGAAGAACATATATAAAATAAGTTGGCCTCAAGCATATGATCGATTTGTTTGTGCTGAACTACCAGATCCAACTGTCCATCCACATTTATATCGATGCGTCACCGAACCCATTATCCATGGCCCATGTGGTGTTTTGAATCTAAACAACACTTGCATGCGAGATAAATTGCGCAAAAATAAGTACCCCAGAGAATTTATGAAGTTACCTCTCACAAACCAAACTCTTATCATGCTTACAGGAGGAGAAATAATGGTGCTCAAGTCGAAGTCAGACACAAGATGTTGGACAATAGATGGGTCGTACCTTATAATCCCTGCCTTCTTGGCTTTTTCATATGTCACGTCAATGTTGAGGTGTGTTCGGATATTAAACTTGTCAAGTATCTCTATAAGGATAATGTTTCTTATAATATTGCGGCAGATGGTGTTGATGAAACAGTGGATGAAATTTCAAATTTCCAATTTGGTAGATGGTTGTGTTCTCCAGAAGCAATGTGGAGAATATATGGTTTTAAAATGCATGAAATGTATCCCAGTGTCTTGCCGCTCCAAGTCCACCAGCCAAATCAGCAACAAGTCTGCTTCTCGCCGTATAAAATTGTTAATCAGATTTTATCCAACATGTCTCTTGCAAAAACACAGTTGACAGAGTTTTTTACTATGAGTGCCACATATATACATACACGGTCCAGAAACTTATTGTATCGAGATTTTCCCGAGCATTTTTTCTGGGACAAAAATAAAAAAAATGGAAGACCCTTGCAAAAAAACAGACAATTGGTCGTCTCATCTCCGTCAGCCCTACTGATTCTGAGCGGTACTATCTAAGACTTTTGCTTAATCATGTACCTGCTCCTACTTCATTTGATTTTTTGAGGACTTTTAATGGAGTGTTGTTTGCAACGTTTAGAGAAGTTGCCTGCGCAAGAGGTTTATTGGAAGCCGATGGAGATATAATAAATACTCTGGAAGAAGCATCGACATTTCAAATGTCGCATAACCTACGTCGACTATTTGCGACGCTTTTAATATATAACAATCCTTCAAATCCAACATATCTATGGGATAAGTTTAAAGACGTATTATCAGACGATCTTCTACGGTCTAATAATGAGAATAAGGTTGTGGCATATGAATTATGTGTCCAATCCATTGATTACTTTTTACGCTCCACGGGACATTCGCTTTCTGAATACATTTTTTTACCAAAAGGAGTTGCATATCCAGACAATTATACAATTGGGCGAGAGTATGAAAATGAAGTTTCATTTATTGTTTGTGAGCAAGACATTACTTCAGCTGATCGTTTGAATGAAAAACAACGTGCTCGACGAAATATTACTTAATTGTAATAATGAGTCTGGTGGTGTGTTGTTTATTGATGGTCCAGGTGGAACATGAAAAACATTTTTATATAAAGCTATTTTAGCTAATGTTCGTTCTAAAGGTAGTATTGCTCTTGCTGTGGCTTCTTCTGGAGTAGCTACATCTCTCCTTCCAAATGGCCGGACTGCACATTCCAAATTCAAACTGCCTATATTTGAAGATGATATAATGAATTGTCAGATAAGTAAAAAAATACAGATGCAAAGCTAATTATTGATACAAAGATCATCATATGGGATGAGGCTTCTATGGTTCACAAGCGAGCATTTGAAGCTCTTGATTTGTTGCTCCGCGACCTGATGGAAAATGGAAAAAAATTTGGTGGAAAGAGAATGGTATTCGGTGGCGACTTTAGGCAAACGCTTCCTATTATGCTAGGAGGTTCTCGTGGAGATTGTATTGCAGCTTCATTGGTGTGTTTAAAATTATGGTCCTCCATCCGTAAATTGAAGTTAACAAACAATATGCGTAAGAGGGAAGATCCCGTATTCATGGAATTTCTACTAAGAATATATGACGATTACGTGTGCATATTATACTTCTGAATATTCATTACAACTGCTCGTTGATGAAATATTTCCTTCTTTTGATGGATATAAACACGATCCTTTCTTGATAATGAAAAGAGCTATTTTGACTCCAAAAAATGAGAGCATGAATCAAATAAATGAAGCTCTTATCCATAAATTCCCAGGTGATTTGACTGAATTCATCAACATGGATTTAGCCGAGGATCCTACACAACAATGTCAATATCAAGATTATCTCAATGATCTTTGCCTAAGTGGATTGCCACCTCATGTTTTGCAACTAAAAGAAAACAGCCCAATCATATTATTAAGGAATATCAATCCGTCTGAAGGCTTATGTAATGGTACAAGACTCATTTGCAAAAGTCTTGGTAGACGAGTGATTGGAGCAATTATAGCTACTGGCGAAAACATTAGCAAATATGTATTAATCCCGTGCATACCTCTATAACCTTCAAATGACCAAAAGTGTTCAATCCCATTTAAAAGGCATTAATTTCCAGTACAACTATGTTTCTCAATGAGTATAAACAAAGCACAAGGCCAAACTTTGGACATGGTGGGAATATACCTCCCTGAACCTGTTTTTGCTCATGGTCAGTTATATGTGGCATTATCTCGAGCCAAAAAATCTGATGCAATAAGGGTTCTTATGAGGCCACCAACAGCTGACCGTGAACATAGTTGCGAGGCAAAAAATATTGTTTATAGAGAAGTGTTGTGTGATACAGAGTAATTTTGTTGGTCGTGGTTTTCTTTTCTTTCTTTTTTTTGTAAGTTTACTTGGTCAAGTGTGTGCTAATTTGTTGCTCAATTTACACTTATTTTAAACTCCCCCGGCTAATTTTTTTATTTTAATTAAGGTTATTTATCCTTTCAATTGTTGTAAATCAGATGTCTATGCGAATATTACCACTGGATAAGATTTCGCCTACCACAACTAATTGGACAGCAAGAGTCAAACTTATCAGTAAGAAGGCAGCGAAGACCTCACAAAGTTCTCCAGTTAGATTTCAGAAATTTATGCTAGCAAATGAGACGGTATAATACTTATTCAAATCTTTTCTTTCCTTGATGATTCTTGTATCATATAAATATTAGATGATGCATGATACATGATGACTTGCAGGGGAATTCAGTGGAAGCAACTATGTTCAACAATGTAATTGAGATCTTCAAAGACAAGTTAGAAGAGCAAAAAACATATGACATATCCAATGCTCTTGTTAAGCCCGTTAATGAGAAATATAGAAATCATATTGCTACATGTGCTTACCAGTGGACGATTACTCAAAGAACATCAATTTCGCCTGTTGATGAAGTCTTTGTGCCTCAATAAAAATTCATTCAAAATTTTTCTAAGTCTGGAGAATTCGAGTCACTGATGCTATCTGAAAAACTCTTTAGTAAGTGAACTAATTTTAAATTGTAATTTTACAACTCAATTTATTATGAATCTTGCTCCTAATTTGTATAAAAAAATATGCAGACATCATATGCATTGTACTGGAAAGTCGCACACTGTGCAAGCTCAAACATTACAGCACACTTCGTATTTTGCACGAATATGCAGCAATCGATATGAGGTTTATATGTTTTTTATTTTTATTTTTATATATATAAATATAGTTAGAATATAAGAACACTATTTCAGCCTATCTTATTTTGTCATTTACTAAGTATAGGATGAAGCCATTTGTTGTCACGCTTTGGGATGTTGTTCTGCCCAAAGAAACGTATGAATATCTTTCTACAAAAAATGCAAGACCTGTTGTCGGTTTTTTGATCGTGAAGATGTCTGATTTTATGGTATGTCTTATTCTTTTTTAGTTATTCTAATACTTATATTTTTAATATTGATCACTCCTCTATAGTTGATTTCTAATACTTATATTTTTTTAGGAGTTGGAGTTGCATCTACATATTCCACTATTGCAATTACAAACCTTGGCAATGCAGATCTTGAGCAAATGCGACAATGGTTCTCTCACTTTTTTTTCTTTTTTTGTTACAACAATTTAAAAATATTTTCATTCTTTACCATCATAAAATTACTACATTTCACTGATTGGTTGTGATATATTCGGAAAAACATGAACAAGAAACCTTTAGAAGAAATAGTTAGACAAGGCGGACTTTTTTACGAGAAACTATCTGATTTGGATAGTGACATCGTGAAGACGGTCAATGTATTGGATATAATTAATGAGGACAAGGTAATAATAGTGAAATATTAATGACCAATCACAAGTGCTTTCATCCTTGGAGACTCACTCTTGTTGTTTAATGAATAATGGGAAATTCTATATCATTTGTCGAGCAAAGATCGTGGATGAAGACCAAACCTTCTTTTACATATCTTGCAAGGAGTGCTTCTGCGGTACTGGCCTTCCAAGTGGAACAATATTTGTTGGGTGATGATTCAATCCTCAGCATGATCATACTTATGGGAAATGACTCTTATCTTCTATACTGGATCACGCTCAGTAGCCTCGTGCTCTGAACTATTGAGAAGATTTGAAGATCCCAAAACCCTATCTGATTGGTGAACCATTCCTTTGTATTTGTATTTGTCTCTGAGGTTTCGGACTCGGTAGACACTCTGCTCCGGTCAAGGCGCTCGCAGCTTATTTGCCTCGGCACCAAGCATGTAAGACTCGGCATCTTGGACTCGGCGAGAGCAAGATATCGAAAGACTCGATGATCTTGGACTCGGTAGGGAGCAAGATATCTGAAAGACTTCAGTGATACTTGGACTCGCAGAGCGCAAGATTTCGAGAGAGTCGATCGAACTAAACTCGGCGGAGTAGTTCACCTGGACTCGTAGCCGATCATCGTAGACTTATCTTCGGCAGTCTATCTACCGAATACGAGGTCGGACTCAAGAACGGCGGATAGTCTTCGGGGATCGTCGAATCTTTTGAAAGACAATCGCGAGTCATGTACGAGGAAGAGAGAAGTCGGCTTCGGCCTATCTCGAAGTTTGTCTTTGTCTCAACCACTACATCCACCTCAACGAATGACAAGCATACACGTGTCTTCTCACCGCTAAAGCCGCAAGTCAACACTTTCCGGAAAAGGAGGAAAAGGCACCGTTGCCTACACCAAAAGAGCCGTTTGCTACCAAAAAGAGAGAGAGAGAAGAAGATCGTCTCCAACGGATCTATTTCAATCTCTCGCTCTATAAATAGAGGGATTATTCAAGAAGAATGCACGGAATGCACGTATCTAGAGCAAAAATCAAGAAAGCATTCAACGAGCAAAGAACCCAAAGAACTACGTCTTAGCAAAAAACTCGAAGAACATTCTCCGGCGAAAGACTACATTCTAGCTCATAGGGAATCAAGCTAAACCAACATATAAAGCCTCTAGTATCCAATCGACGTTACACGAACTTATAGCTTACCTTCACTGTTCGTCGATCTAGAAGCTACTCTTTCATATTCCCTATCCCTCTAACCCTAAGCTCAACCGTTCTTATCTATAGCTTAGACGAAGGAGTTCACATCTCGAACCCAATCCTTATTGTATAAGGACTCCTTCACTTGTTGGAGAAGTTTGTCAAACACTTTAAGTTTGATAGTGTTGTAAACCGAGACTTGGATCGATATAAAAACCAAGACGCGGCTTTGCCCGGTGTGCAAGCCGACCGAGACTAACTCGAGGATAATAAATAGCCTCCCGATCATTCGGGACAGTGGACGTAGGATTTGAGCGATATCCGAACCACTTTAAAAATCCCGTCTCTTACCGCTTTCTTAACTGTTGCATTGATTTTACCATTCATACTGAGTTCTATATCTATCGAACCGAGACAACGTTTTCTCACAAAAACTGATTTGGGCCTACACTATTCCGCACACCGAACTCTTACCGTAGATACCGAATTCGACCTAGTCGGTTAGCGGGATCTACCTGAGTCAAGTACTTTTCTAGCCTTTAACACGATTCGAACGTACTGCCGGTCTGCCGAACTAGTTCAAGACGGCACCTTCCCCGAATAGGGATCGTTCGTGTTCGAAAGTTGAGAAATCGAATCAGGTGTATTCACCTCCCCCCCCTCTACACCTGACCGTACACTCGGGACCAACAATATTTATGTGCACGAGATGTGGTACCACAAGGAAAGCTATTCCAAGGTAAAAAATATTTATTCTCTTTTCTGTAATATATAAACAAACTCAACTCTTTTATAGTGCTGAAAATTTATACTCTTTCCCGTGTAGGTATAAGTATAAAATCATTGTATATGATGAAACTGGAGAAATTGATGTGACAGTTTTTGGAAAACAAGCTCAAGCACTACTTGGTATAGAAATCGATGATTTTTATCGGGATAATTTGGAGGTAATCAGTTTCTTTTTATTTAAAAATTCTATTGATGATTTATTCAATTTAAAATATGTTGTCATATTGATTTACAGGACTCTTCTTCGGCTGTGATGATATTAAGAAACAAATTGGAAAACATGACATTGCATCTTAGAATCATATCCTCAACATTCGAAAAAGAGAGTACTAGAGAAAAAATCATATCTTAATCTATATTAGCCTTGAGTTGTTTTTCTAAGGATCAATCAAGTCAAGCCAAAGATCCATCAGGTATATTGTCATCTATGATCTTTCCGTCTTTAACAAACCAAATTAATCATAAATAATCTTTTCATCACTTATGCTTTATTTTCATATTTGTAGTATCAAATGTTGCTAGACATCTTTCATTCAATCCATCTGAAGAAGCTAATGTTATTTCTACTCCCTCTGTGTCAACCAAGTTCCCAGGCACTACCTCTTCCGAAAGTAAGAATTTTAACATTTCATATATTTTTGCGTTAATTTGTTTATTTTATAATAATATTTTGAAAATGTTATTCCAGAGGCATGTCAAAGAAAGTCACTGAACTCAACGAAAATCTTGTATCCTATTGTTCTGGTGCATCCACTGATACAGGTGAGCAAGTTTATAGATTAATGTATCCTTCTACCTTCTTTTTCCTTATTTTTAATTAATTTTTAGTATTGATATTATTATACATATTATAGAAACAAACAAATAATTTAACTACAAACATTTTCTCTTGCATTATGCTACAACAGCTGATCACACCAAATTGAATACGTTTAAATTTAATAGAACAAAACAGTGTTGATTTATTTTGTGTACTTCAAAACTTTGTTATTGCAGGTCTGGTGTTTAACACTGAAAAGAGAAAAGGACAAACTTTTGAGTCTATTGAAACAACATCGATTCAGAAATTTGAAAAAACGCCAACAAAAAATCAATCAAACTCTAGTGGTAAAACTAATATTGCACGATTTGTTATTTACAAAATTAGTTTAGAATAAACTTGTTCTTTATACTGTGTGTTTACAGATGAAGGCCAAGGAATGCGCTTGAATCCATCCAAACGTGGTCGGATCTTGGAACCCAAAAAAGATTGATTGACTAAATCAATCATTTTGCTACTTTTTGCATGTTGCCATTTAGATAGATATCATGGCAACAACTTAATCTGTTTAATTTCTCTTTGTCTGCCATATGGAAACTTGTTTACTTTATGTTTTGACTTTTGAACAATGGCAGACCAGTATATCTAGATGATGAGAAATTTAACAGACTAACTAGAATATATATCATATTTTGAAACATATATGTATATTTCTGCTCTTATAGAATACTTTATGCGGGAACAGTGTATAGTTGCTATCTCTTTTGCAATAATTATATAGTGCATATATATGCTACGTTTATTTAAATTTGACTCAAACTTTATCAATATCGTGCACAATATAATTTGGTATTAGGTATAACTATTGTATATTGCAGAAACATGTAATCCTTCCAATTTAGCTCTCTTTTAGTTTCTTATAGTACATATATATGCTTTGATTTGTCCCCTCCATCGACGGCATGGGTGTGATTTTATTGACTGCGAAGAAGAACGGGTTGTGTTTGTCGCTAGAAAACCAAGCGGCTTTGTTCTCCTCAACCGAACGTCGCCGCCCCTCCACCGGACGTCGGCAACAAACATGTCGAGAAGAAGGGTCCTTTGAGTTTTGAAACTAACTGGTGAGTTGACAATTCCATGTTTACACTCTTATTTCTCGCTTCTAATTCGTGATTTTAGAACTAAGTGGCAACTTTTGTGGGCCGATTTGCTACTTCGAATTTTCTTGCCCAAAGGATAGTCTTAATTAACTTCTAACTATTTGTTGTTTTAGAATTCTTCTTCCTTTCCTTATCTTTGAAACATGTAGAAGGCTTTGGGTCTTTGGTTCACGGTCGTCAAATTGAGGTGCTATCAAACAAGAAAAATCACCGCATTAATATAAGTAGTGATTATTGTTTCCATTGTTTCTAAGTATAGCTTTAGTAATTTTGTCAGTAATTAGGTAGTAGTTTCTTCAAGTGCTTGTTTCTAGGTTGAGATCTCTTTATATGAATTTGTTGGCGGTAGCCAAGTTTTAATTAACTTCCAACTGTTTTGTTGTTTTAGCATTCTTTTTCCTTTCCTATCTCTGAAGCGTGTTGCAATTTTTTGGCTTTGGTTGGCGCTTGTCAAGTTGAGGTGCTAGCAAACTAGAAAGATCACAACTTTAATGCATGTAATAATTACTGTTTTCATTGATTTGTAAGTATAGCATTAGTAATTTTTTCAGCAATAAAGATAGCCTCACTTTTTAGCACAATAGTAATTAATTGCGAATCTATAGTAAAAAAGTAATAAAATCATCTGAATCTTCGTTGCACATCTTTGCGATTTTGAGTTGTGTACAGAGATCAACAGATTGGGGCAATTCCATTGTTCATACTTCTTCATTTGTATTTTTTCTCCAATTTCAAAGGGGTAGAATAAATGTACAGTTTTTTCTTTTAATTTATGCACATGATAAAATTTTGTGATGATGTTCCTAAATTATTTTGTTGTAAAAGGAGTGGATGATTGCTCGCTCATTTCATAGATTTGAATTTTGTTGCTATCTTTATTTGTTGAGATTTGGGAAGAAAAGTTTGTTTACACCATTTACTTTGATATCTAGGAGGTATTAAGTAAAACAATACTCTGCTTTTTTTCTTTTTCATAAGCTAAGAATCAAGAATTTTCCTGCAACTGGTATCAATGAATAAACCTTGTCAGGTTTGGGACCATAGGTTGGTCCCTGGACCCCAAGACCTACGGAGGATCCTTCTTGTATCATATGAAAGATACAAGTATTTCTTTACCACAAACAATATATCAAAGAAGTTCTATAGTATCTTCCAGTCATTTATTTTCTTTTGAGAAATTCTGTTATGTTGCATGTTACAGATTACCTATTTATCTATTTTATGTGGCTTAGAACAGTTAGCTTAAATTTGGGTTTCTGTCTTTTTTTCCCTTTCATAGGTTGCTATTGGATTTGTTGTTGCCTTGAACTATAGCAATCCTTTCTTGAATCCGTATTGTTATTCATCTTGGAACTACAATCCAAATTCCCATACTACCTGACTCGTTCCAGAAATTTAAGCATCACCCTGCCATTCGACCTCTGCTTGAAGGAGGTAACATTGAATGAAGGTGGTTACCAAGTGAATCAAGAGGTTCATTTTATTTTACTTCCAAGCTGTATCTAGACACAGAAAATGAAATGAAACGTAAAATAAAAACTACAGAACAAATAGAGTGAAGATGAAAATCAACTCGTACCGAGTAGAATCACTTGGTCATTACTAGAAAACCTCAATATGTTTAAATCTAATTCAAAGCAAAATATAATGTTAGTTGAATTGCAGTCCATTCCATATCCAGGTTTTTCCTGGTGGAGCAAATTTATTTATTTTTCGCATCATCTTCTTTTACTTTGCTAATAAAATTCATAATTCTGATAAAATATAAAATAATTTGGGCGTCTAAGGTCTCTCCAATCTTTATCTTTCTTCTTGCAGCTATTTCTTCTTGAAGCATCCTAAATATGTTGTAAATCCAATCAATTCATGTTTAACTATTTGTGGTGGCACAATTTATTTCATTATAGAATTTTCCATAGTGCAGCTTTAATAGAGAATCAGCAAAGAAAAGGGACGATAGGCATATTGCATTTCTATAATTGAGAAGGTTAGTAGACACTACCATTGCTCTCTTTTACTTGATTTAGTAGTTCGTTTTGCAAATTTCTTAGCTATTGTTGTTGGCTTGACTATGTCCATGGAGTTTACCTCTGGTGCATCACATCAAAGCTTTCCCCACTTATATGCAAAGATATGTCCAATACAATGAGCATCTAAATATATTTGAGGTTTTGAGAAAGTATGTTCCTCTTGAGCCAGCCGAATCTGTAATTCTTTCTTGTTCTTGGGCTCAAGGTCTATTCTTGTAGAAGTTAAGAATCATTTTAGGAAGTCAGACATATAGACAAGTTGGAGTAAAATATCATTATATTTCTTTGCATAATTGACATGGGATAAACTAATTCAACCTTTGGGAATAGAATTCGTGTAGTTTTTGTTTTGAATCGGAATACGTTTAATATTGAGTGTACATGTTGCCTCACATTCTGCTATTGGAGGATCATCCATCCCATAGAACTTCAATTATCATAAGTGAAGAATAAGTTGAATTTGCTCACTATAATATTTGGCAAAAAGCTATTCACCTGTATTGTTTGAGCAACATTCCTCATAAGTGCAACTTCAATAAAAATTAAAGGTTCCCCTTAAGACAGATTTATTATTTAACTGCAACAAGTTGGCCAATAAATAGTTTAAAAGAAACGATACTTCTCCACTAAAACTTCCACAAGTACATGAACTCTCGAAATTCCCTTCCAAGAAATTAAAGAAACACTGGTCCAGAAACGGTATGCCTTGTTTTCATATATACCACCAACGGTATTAATTTGTAAAAAAAATTGACAAATTGGCAAAAATAGTCCCCAAACTTCGCGCTTTTGCGAATTTTGTCCTCAAATATATTTTTTTTTTTTTACCCTCAACACCTTGCTTTTGCGATTTTAGTCATACCGTTAGATTTTCCGTCCATTTTAACGGTAATTCAATTTTAATTTTAAAAATAAAAAATTAAAAGGGCAAAATTGGAATTTTTATTTATATGGACCAAAATTGCAAATGAAGAATTATTTGGGGCCTATTTAGCAAAATTAAATAGTTTAATGACTGATTTCACAAATTTTACACAAATAAGCTAATTAATTTGTATCGACGAAATTTTGCATTAAATTTGCTAATGCCGCGCGCCGCACCAGTCCCGCCCCACGCCGCCGCCGGGAGAGCCACCGCGAGTACGAAACGGCAGAGCATCCGCGCACGACTGAACAAGCAGTCGTCGCAGCCGCCGCGCGCTCTCCGCCTTCGCTTCGACCCTCCTCTACCTCCTCTCGGCAGTCCCGACGTCGCCCAAACGTCTGTCGTGAAGAATGACGGTCGACGTTCTTGCAGACACGAAGAACAAGCGTTGCCCGTCGCCGCCATCTCCGCCGCCCAAATTTTCTCTTTTTGAGCTGTGATTCGATCAATTGAAAGAAGAGAAACATAACTGGAACACTTACGACCACTGTGTAACGGATTCCGACCGAGATTAGTTCATCAATTTTCCGAATTTCAAACGATTCGCCGGAAAGAATTCATGGTGAGTAACAAACTTCAGACGTCGATTTCGGTCCCATATGGGATTGGATGACCCCTTACGACCTATCAACGTGAAGCTCGTGAGACAAGGAATCCAGCGTTTTAAGCTGATCGTCGATCGAACACCGGACGGGCCAGGAATCGCCGCCGCAAGATGCAATTGAACCTTAGAAAACTAGGGTTTTGTCCAATTTGGGGTTTTTTCTCTGTCTCGAATTTCGAGCTTCTCGGACCCAAGAAAACAATACATATATAGTACAAACGGCAAATAAAAGTATACACATTGGTCCTATCAATTACAAATTGGCAAATTTAATGCAAAATCTCGTCGATACGAATCAATTAGCTTATTTGTGTAAAAATTGTGAAATCAGTCCTTAAACTATTTAATTTTGCTAAATAGGTCCCAAATAATTCTACATTTTCAATTTTGGTCCATATAAATAAAAATTCCGATTTTGTCCTTTTAATTTTTTATTTTTTAAAATTAAAATTGAATTACCGTTAAAATGGACATAAAATATAACGGTATGACTAAAATCGCAAAAACAAGGAGTTGAGGGTCAAAAAAACAAAAAAAAATGTTTGAGGACAAAATTAGCAAAAATACGAAGTTTGAGGACTATTTTTGCCAATTTACTAAACAATATTTTAAAAAATCACAATTTAATTAACGTTTATCTGGTCAGGCACCGCGCTGGCGCGGTGGATAATTTCTAGTATATATATATATACTCTTTGTGCAAATTATTAACATTAAATGTGAAAAATGATTACTTAAATGAGAATACGATCTGGAGCGTCCATGCACTTGATTAAACGAATGGAAAATGTTCCTATTTCTCACTATAACACTTATTCTCGTATGATCTCTCCTCTACATATGCATACATTTTTAGTTTTTCGGGTTGATTTCCAATTTATTATAAGTTTGTTTTATTCACTATAATTATATAATCACATATATTCATAATAATGGTTTGAAGCTATAGTAAGCTTCACTCACTTCGCCACTCAATTATTACCCAGGGAATAATAAATCATATTTTTAATTGCTCTCCTTCTTCTACTTCACATAAAAATGTGTTGCCTAGCTAATCTAAGAAAATGTGCTAGCTAATATGAGAGCATATACATAATAAAATTATCTTTAATTTCATCATCGTCATGAATTCAGGATCGTATCCATAAAGCGTCCAACTTTCCTCTCCACTTCACTTTATTCAAAGTTAATTGATTTATTTAATATGATCAAATAAAAAATGTGCGTACCCCCAACTTGCAAGATTTGGTGTAGATAACATAAACTATAAGATTCACTTTGAAATAAAGATTATTACACTATAATATACTACTATACAAATTATGACATAAAGGTGAAACTGTCAAAAGTCGTTACCTAGTCATGGATTCCAATCCAACCAATGTTTTTTCACTAAATGAAAGTATAATAAAGCAAAGGAGGCAAGAGACTCAATAAAAAAATAGTATACATTAAGTTGAGTTACAAGAATTTTGGAGCTTCTTTACAAAATCTCTTATTAGTGTAGCGCACAAGATATATATATAAATATATAAATGTAAATGGTAACTACAAGAAATTCAAACCAGAAATAACCTGAGTCAATTTTTGACTTAAGGGTCGGCTACAACCTAGCTGGAGCTGCAACGCAAATCCCATGTCTTGCGTTTGAGCATTTCCATTCGACCTCACTGCTTCAGTTTGAGCAAAGCAAATGTATGGAGAGTTAGAAAGCACAGCTTGCTCTAGTGATATCTACGCGAGAATCGAGAGAGCAATGGAGGCCATCAATGGTACTATGTAATTTAAGTCCCTTCTCTCAAAACCTGAATCAAGAAAAGATGATGACGATGATGATGATGATGATGTTGATGTTGATAGTATGCCATATGAAACTTTTCAAGAATATAAAACTAACTGCTTTGTCCAGAAGCTGCTGCAGGAAGGGCAGGGATCTTGACAGCTTCAGAAAATAGATTATGTTAGTATTTCTGAAGAGAAACATTCCTCAAGTATCACTACATAGATTAGCAAACGTACTTTTGTTGCACGATGGAGCTGGAAACTGTGAGGTAGCAGGCCAAGGAGCCGGAATGTTGTCATTTAAATCACAGACAAAGCTGACCCCTGCAGATTGGTCAAAAACTACATCTGATGGCAAGCTGGGAAGAAGGCATCCAGATTCTGTGTCAAAAACAAAAATTAGATGAATATTGTATTTGAATTCGATGCAGAACAAGAACAGTCATATCAAGATGGTTACAGTGAATAGAAAGACCGAAAGAAAAAGGTTAGAAAATTACCCTGAACACCAACTGCAGGAGAAATAAGGTCATGCCCAAACAGATCAGCACAACAAAATTTTCAGCATTAGCAACAGTCCTTTCTGCATTTATATAGTAATGAGACGTAAATAGCCGTGGACAGTAACTAACCTTGGAGGGAGAAATCTTTGAGACTAATGTGACACTGGCTGTAGACATTCTTGGTAATGTTTGCTTTTCGTAATCTTACTCCAAGTGATGCAGCACAATTTAAAGCTTGCAAGTTTGTGACAAAGCTCTGCCTTTGAAGGTGAGAAACATAGCTCTCAACAGAACTGCAACATGTCGTCTGGTTACTCATTCCAGCACCACACCCTTCTATAACATGGCTCATGCTTGGAAAATTCAGAGGGCATACTGCAGTAGCAGTAAACGAGGAGAAGATTTAGCAAATATATCTAGGAAAATCTCGTAAAACATAAATCTATGGAAAAAGTAGCCTAGATCAGCTTGTCCACTGCATAAACTTTTAGTATAAGGAAAGTTAAATGCTTCAGCAATCCAAGTCAACACTAAAAAACCATTCCGCTGTTATCTGAACCATGATGAGTAAAATATGGGCCTAAGACCAAATTTCCTTCGATTCAAGAAATGTAAATTTATTTTTCAGATGCATATCTTGGCTTGAGTCAGAAAACAAGACATGCTATTATCTAGAACTTGCAAATGAGCAGGCCTTTTTCTGATGAGCAAACTAAAATAAAATATAACCAACACTAACGTAAGTTAGAACCCAGATTAAAATATGACCATGCACATCACAGTCATTAGTATTCAAGAAAATGCTTGAGAGGGCATAATGAGAACAGGAAGAATAAATATTTTGCAGGATAATGGTTTCACTTTAATGATGCATAGACTGAAGACAAAAGATACAATGTGAGGTGCTGATAGACTAAAAATCTTATGCATTTGAAGGATGGTAGAGAGAATGGATGTCCTGTCTACTCGTAGAAACTCGAGTCAGCTTCGTTTCTTTCGGGGATCAAAATAGTGGAAGTATCTTCATTTCAATCATCTGTTTCTAGCGTCAACTTACCAATGCATAAAGTATGTACATGTAGAAAATACTTCAAAAGAAACATAATGCTGAAAGAAATAGTAGCAAATATTATAGTTAAACATTTAGAAAAATTACATCTTCTAGTGATCAAAAAGTTCACCTTTGTTAATTCTGCAATTAGATAGTCCTCGAAGAACTTCTTTTGCACGAGAAGGCGCAAGTTTACTTCCAAGCCAACGTAGTACAATACTTTTGCAGTCATTAATCCTAGTTGAATGGTCAGACAGTAGATGGGAATCATCTAGAAGATTATAAGCTTTCTGGGCAAGCTTCCTAGCAGCATCAAGAATAGCATTCTGACAAACTTGCTCACAGCACTCGTTCACAGTATCAATCTTCTCACAGTCAGCAAGAAGGTTAGATGTTTCTACTATGCTCTCAAATTTGGAATTATCACTAACTGGGCAAGAACCTTCAGTAAGATTCGATGAATGAATGGAGCATATCTTAGATAAACTATCGTTGGCTCCCTGACCCACCAAAATCTGTTGAAAATCTGAAAGGCAATGGCTAGAAAGTGTTCCATTTAAAGCAAGTGTATTGGTATATTTACTAGATTGACCAATGAGAATCACCAATGTTGCCTCCACTTGTGGACAGCAAACTACATTAGCCAAAACTGGTGCAAAAGCAGCCATGCAATCAGTTGATGTCACCATCATCATGTTTGATAGATCAGTAAAGTTCAGCACACAAAGTCCTGTGCAGAGTCAAGTTTAAATGAGTATAACTGCGAAAAAGGAGGAGTAATTAAACTATGCGTGTTTCTAGAATAGGGAGGGTGAGCGAGACAAACCAGATAATTTGGGGATTGTGCTATTTGTGAATGGTGCTAATGGAGATGGAGCGAGAAGAGGAAGAAATGGCTGAGGAGCTGCAGTTGGGGAAATTTCAGGTAAAAGCAAATCTGCCTTTCTTTCTGCCAGGGTAGATCCATGTATACCTGTATAAGCAGTAAGTACCCAGTATAAAGGCTATAATTTATAATATTTAATAAAACAGATCATACACATCACCGTAAGAACAAATAGTTCACGTGGGGTTTAATAATTTATCACTATTCTGATTCAGGCTACATATTTCCAAAAATTATTAAGAAAAAACAAGAATAACAAAATGATACTACTGAAAATCATATTAGCAATCGGCCCAATTACTAATAAGCTATATTTGACAGCTTGATTTTTAACTACGAAACAGAGGAATCAAAAACTTTGATGACATTATGAAGATAGACTCTGTGAGAAAGATCTTTTAAAAATTCTGAAATTCTTGACATTATTGAGTCAGATATCTCCATAATTTAACAAGCATCAGGGCATTTTACATGGATGATCTGTACAGATATGTCTTAACATTTTACCAACATAATAAACTCAGTTGACTAGTAGACTCGACAATCACCACTCATTAGCTTAGCTAGTGTTGTTGAACTTTAATTGAAACTGTGTCTCCTTTAGAATTCTTACATTGAGTCTGAAGTCTCATGAATATCAAGAGTTTAGCTTCTCTGAGAAAAACTTATTAGCCACTAATTTTTTTCATTAAGAACTCAAAATGCATTAGTTTGCGATCATCAAAGTCCTTTCAGATTCAATTAAGAGTAAGAAAGAACCAGAATGGATAGTAAACAGAATATGCGGCATTTTAATGCCCATAGAAGTCTCCAACAGCAGGCAGCCATAAGCTCAAGTTGTATTTCTTAGTTAGATAAAATAAGTTTCCTGGTTCCAGTTTAACTATTTTCGTCATGGCAAATGTGGAAGTAGGAGAAGCCATAAGAAACACAATGGGCATGTCTAGTATCTAATTCTCAATTGGCATATGAAATGTCATAACTAAAAGGGGATAAAATCAGTATACTGTCGTAATCGCATATCAGAAAAGAAAAAGGAGAAAGTTCATGAAATTCCCAATTTAAAACCCTAATAGGTTCCTAGCAAGAACTCAAGTTGCATTATCAAACACATTAACTCACACATGAGGAGGGGAAACACAACACACAACACACAATGAAAGAAAGAGTAAATGAAGTATTCGCATATCTTGAATGAGCCGGGCGGGATTACAGTAAACATGATTTTAAGAACTGAGATAGCCGATGCAGGAGCCCATAAGATACACAAAATCAAATTCAGTACTAATTAACTTGACCGAAAAGCAAACCAACACCTCAATCTTGAAAATAATTATCTCCACAAACCGCATTTAGATCACAAACCAACCGGGCTAAATTCTTGAAAGTCCACAATTGCTCAGATTAAAGAAAGCATCAAACTTAGCGAATCATTCGACAAACGGAGCAGAACAAAGAAACTAAAAGAGCAGGAAAGAGTTTCTCACGCAGAAGACTCAGAAGTACAATTGAAGCACAAATATGCAAACTTGGAACCGTCACTCCCCTCATTCCGTTCAAGTCCAACTTCACTGCAAGAAAAATGGCGCACAATGCACCCCAATAAAAAAGTAAATAAAGTGAGAATTTACTATTTCACGAGAAAGAACAAGACTTCGAGCTCAAGGTAAAGTAAAGATGGGAAAAGAAGCAATTTTAGAGGGGGAGTTGGAGACGAATAAAGAGAGCGGAAGAGGGAAGAGGGTTGGGGCAGCCATGAATGAGGTGCTTAAGTGAGTGGGGACAAAGGGCAGCAATCAACAACAGATAGCAGTACATAAATTGCCAAGAGGCCCCACCGCCGAAGCAAATATCGGTGAAAATAATCGTGAGTTTCTATTTTTTGTTGGTGCGGAGAAACTCCGATCATTACCTCTACAGCTTGTGCTGGCTGCTACAACCACCCAAGCGGCTTAGAGCATGATGCATTTAAGTCCATTGAACTGCCTCTCCCTCTCTTAATCTGTACGCTTCCACGGCTCACATGCCGAGCACGTGACACGCGTATCTCTCGCTCCTTCTGTGACTTTTTGTGGTCTGGGTAATTTAATCATTACGCTTGTGTTCTTACCCGGTAATCAATTCATTTTTTAATAAGTACAATTTCTTAAATATCCAAATTCATATTATAAAAGTTTAATTTACTCGATTTTTATATTTGTTACATAAAATACCCAATTTTATTTAAAAATTCATATTTTTCAGATTTGTAAGTTCCTTATTTTGCTTCGTTATGTACGTAAATGATTGAAATCGGGTATCTGAAGCATAACACAGAATCCCGCTCATATCCCGCTCATGTCCTGCTCGCGCTGCAAATCCCGCTCTCTTCAGTACAGAATCCCGCTCGTGACGTCCCTCTTGGAAGTCCCGCTCGGCCTGCCCAAGTCCCGCTCGATTTTTGACTAGCAGGGAGCAGAATCCCGCTCGGCCTGCCAAGTCCCGCTCGACTTTTTTGACTTGGTAGGGGGAGCAGAATCCCGCTCACAGAGTCTCGTTCGGCCCTATCAAGTCCCAGTCGTTTCATTCCTAGTCTCGCTCCACTTTATCAACAAATTATACAGTGGAAATCGATTTATCATGAGATTTTCTCTATTAATACCCGTGATTGAAGTCCAAAACCGAACACATTCTATCTTCTTTCATTTCATTTTCAATTACAAATCATTCTGTAGAATTTTGTCTCCACACTCCAGAAAAGAAAAATAGAAAGTTGGTATAATATTATTATTCATTTTAACGTGTAATTTAATAATTTGTTCGAGTATGTCGGCAGTGAAGTTAGAGTTGTCTGCATTCCTAGGAACAGTGTTTGTATCCCGATTTTACGACAGTTCATTCAATACAATCTTAATTCATTTTCACTTTCGTCAAATTATAAAATTTATCACACCTACATTTCTCGTTATGGTATTATAGTTTGGTTCATTCTCGCGACCGATATGGACCTAGTTCGTCTTTGTAGTACATAAATCGAGCCGCCTTTAATTCTTGTGCACTCCAATGTTCAATCTTATCGTATACCCGATGTTGTTGAACAATTCAGTTCAAGGTTCAATTTTCAAGAGCAAGAGGGTGGTAGCAATCGGGCTGAGAATGTTCGCGAATAGGAAACCTTTATTCGCGAATAGGATACTCATGTTGTGTACGACAGTAACAAAGAAAATAATTTGGATAGTTCATCCGACGAAGAATAAGATGATGTGTCTGGTGCATTAAATGAATGTACGTTTGGCAACTTCGCAGGATGGATCCAACGAGAAGGTGGTGTGAATCAATTGATATCTATGCTCATGCCGGACAACCGTGACCATCTAAGTGACGAAATAATATATGGTGGCAGGGAAGAAGTAAGTGATGGTTTATTTCCACTTGCTTCTGTCGATGCATCTGATTCACCTATAATTCGAGATCTGGATCTCGTTGCGGACTATCCACTCCGTGAAGGGGCGACATTTTTGGAGAATGAGGATTTGTTTGCTGTTGTTGCACTTAGGCACATGGAACAAGGTCTCGATTTTAGGGTAGCTCGTTCTGACCCTGGTCGGGTTGAGTATAAATGCATACGGAGTCGCGATTGCCCATTTTTTCTACGGCCATCGTTTCGCAGGGATATGTTGTGGATTGTAAACTGCTTGCATGCCGAACACATATGTAATCGAGATTTTTCGCAAACTGGTCCAAGGAGGGTGCATGCAAAGGCGTTCGCTGCTTAGGTTGCTCGATGAATGCGCAGTCAAATATTTTTCAAGCAAGCTACAATGTAGCTCTAGAACGCAATTGTGTTGTGGCGATGATTTTTTATAGACACTCAAATTCATTCAAGATGCTTCCTCGTTACTTCTACATACTGAAAACAAGGAATCCAGGTACAATGACTGATCTCGAAGTCGATTCAGAAGGTCGTTTCCAACAATTATTCGTTGCTTTTAATGTTTCTCGTGGCCCGTAGGTATTTAACCTCCGAGATTTGATGGTAGTTGACGCAACTCACTTTAAAAGAAGGAATAAAAGCGTGTTATATGTGGCTGCTACGATAGATGGCAACGATCAAATATAACTAAATAATTGATTGGCTTTTGTTATAGGAAAATGAGTAAAAGAGAATAATACCACTTTTTAATAATTCCCATAAATTCTCAACAACAGCTAAATAATTAATTGACGCATGCATTATTAAGATACAAATATGTAGCCTCCCATTAACTAACATTAATGATTAATTCGGGGGGGGATAATCAACGAAAAAACAAGAAATTCTTGGAAATATTAGAGGACCCTAAAAAGAAAAAGACAGACATCAAAATAGAATTTTATTTATTGTAGACCTTAATCACTCGAACTAAATGTAGGAATTCAATATTGAAGTTTTTGAGACAATATAATTTTGAACAGTGTTGCATTAGTGAAATGGAAGCTAACACATCAATGCGTTGCACTATTGCGTGAATTGAAATTATATAAATTAACAACCAATAATTACAAACCTTGTACGAACCTATAGCTATACTCCTAAATTCAACAAACTCAGCACCAAATAATAAATACTACTCCCTCGGTTCAATTTGAAACAATCTATTTTTCTTTTCGGGATCTATTTTCTAAAAAGAAAATAACTTATCTCATATTTTATTATTTCTCTCACCTATTTTATCTACTCTCATTATATTAATTATTTTCTCTCTCATATTTTATTTACTTTCTCACTATCACACTCATCTTTTCTCTTTTATTTTATCATCAACTCATCTCTCATACTTTATCTTCAACTTTCTCAATTTTCATGCCCATTTAAAATGAATGGTTTCAAATGGGACGTAGAGAGTATTTGACTAGTATGACTGCATCGTTTGAAGTTTTTTTTGACTATGCAATGAATAGATTGTACTGGTTTCAGCTCAAAATTAGCTTCTTAGCAGTAGACTGGCCGTAAATAATGGTTCGGTGGGCCTAGTATATAAATTTAGTGTCAAAATAGCAAATATCATTTCATATTTTATTATATTACTGGACTGTCCTAATTTATTTTTCTTATAAAGGTTCTATTTTATTGAATAGGATAGAATAATAATGGTAACATGAATCTGGTAGTATTTGAGATGGGTTGGCCCCCATCAAGGCCCAAATGTTTGGGCTGGTGTAAGAGATCAATGAATGATGCTTAGATTTATGAGGTTCGTGATTAGGCTCGGGATTCCCGAAGCAAGATGCTTGTGCTGTCTCCGTTATTGGGCATGATAAAATTTTGCTTGGCCTAACGTACTAATGATAAGTTACTATTGAATTCACAGCAGGGGGAAACGCAGAGAATGATTTATTTGATGGGTCATGAGCAATTTAATTTGGTGGGGAATGATATCTCACTCTCATTCACCTCTACCACACAAATATTCTTCGTCCTCTCTCTCTCTCTCTCTCTCTCCATGATGCGGAGAGATCTTTTAGATCGTAAATCTTGCAGTGAGCTTAGCTAGGTGGTTTGGTTTCAACGACAGTTCCATATAACATCTATCTCCTGTTTTGATTGTGTGGTCTCTACTTTTTCTTATTAAAAAAAATAAAATTATCTACCTTAATTACATGTTGCCGGTTATCTACCTTAATTAGGGATGAGAGACATTGAACTCAAATCTATTGACCTACATGTTTGTGGTTATTTGATTAGTTGTTTGGTCTCTAATTTCCCACCCTCAGTTAAATACAAAGGTTTGGGTATTGTATACCCCCCACCATAAATATGTTAATATGCGATGTTTTTTATTTAAAATTGTGAGTCGCATGTGTCACATATCAACATCATTAGGGTGTGGTACATTCAAATTGTTGCTTACTTGGAACCAAAATTTTAAAATTTATTAAAAATGTAGATTTGTGTTATTTTCACTAGACCAAAGTACTTTCTTATTTTTTTTATACGGAACAATAGAATACATAAAATTTGAAATCCTTTTTTAGTATTGGGCCGCTAGTTTTTTTTTTCATTCCTATATCCTTTTTTTTCTATGATTAGCCCTAGAAACAATACCACGTATATTTTTCATTTGATAAAAGCTTAGAAGCCTCTTTAAAGTCTTGGATATGACGAGTATCTTATACACAATTTACATGGGTACCATTTGATAGGAAGTTACACTTATGTAGAAAATGTGAGGTATGCATGATCCTTATATTTTTTATGCAAATTCTTACGGTGTTATGTATAAGCATTGTAATTTTGTACTTTTGTTAGCTCTTATGAATAAAATATATAATGATTATGCATAATGTAATATTTAAAAATATATATTTTATCCAAGTAATCCAATAAAATGTGCACTTTGCTTTCTATTTCCTATATAAGGGTCTGTCCTATATGATTCATGTCCCAATTTAAAATGTATATAAGATCATCTTCCATTTTTTGTGTCCGATTTTACGTCCAACCAATAAAATGGTGACACATGTTTCATTTCGCCTAAAATAATTCGTTAACAAATTCAAACTAGAGTATATAATAATTAAAAGAGATACCGGTGCCATTATTCCCTTAATGGAACATGAAATGAGATATAAAAAATAGGATATAACATCATAATCTCACCGATATATTTACACTTTTAGCCTTTAAGAAAGATAGGAAGTGGTAGGTAATATATATGAGATTCTTTTCTTCATTTTTTATATCTTTTTTCTATTTTTAATTGCAATTTAAGCGTCATTTGTTTATAGGTCCACATCATGGACGTACTGTAGGATTTTAATAAATGTACAAGTCGCCCTCTTAAGCTCAATCATTATTTTACATAAACAATCTTCTATTCTGTATTACGAATATTTACTCAATCAAGTGTCTATTCTACTACTGTTTTATAATGTTGATGTCCGCTATTTCTTGATTTGTAAATCTGTGGAATCTACAGAATGCTACTATTTTTTAAGAGTAGTTACTTCATAAACGATACTTATTCTCTTTTGTCATTTTAGTCAAATTGCAGTGAATAATATTTAACGTGTGATATTCTTGTTAGTAAATTTGTTGCTTTTCTAATGAACAATTTACTTTGAAAAGAAATTTGTTAGCTTTTTTAATATTGAGAAAAATGGGCCTAATTTAAAAGCAAAGCATTGGCGAGGCCAATAAATGGCGGCAATCGGCATCCATTTCTTGAAATGTTTTCTGCTCTTCTCACCTTTTAATCCAAATTATATTTACTCTCACCATCTCTCCATTTGATTCTCCTGTCTCTATACCATCCATCAACTTCCAATAAAAAATACTACTCCACTTCATCTTTCTCTCTCTTTCTCTCTCCCTCTCAACTTTTGTGTGGTTTTCCCTGATCCTTGGGAAGGATTTATTTTTTTGATATTATATGGATCATGAAACGTAGTACAGTTGGTCCAAATTAATTAATGATTGCACGTGCATTAAACTAGTAGACAAGAAAAGACTATTAAACCGCAGTAAAAAATACGTTGATGATTGGTGACAAAATAGGGGTAAATAGTGCATAAATGTGAGTAGGAAGTGCAAGAAACAGATAAGGCCAAAAGTTATAGCAGTAACGAAGTAGAGAATTAATGGTCACTTTCTCAAACAGATATATTTAGCATGACGATGGGAGAAGGAGGAGGAGGGTAAACCAATAATATTTATTATATTTATATGTTGAACAAAATCAACTACTACTGCCGCCTTTTGTATCCTTTCCACTATTCTTTTCGATTATCACATTTAATTTCACCATAATTCAAAAATCAAGCTCCAATGTTGTTTTTGGGGTACAAGGATATTATTCTTCTCTAAGTTTTGTTTCTGTGTCGGGAGGTCCATGATTCACTTGTGGTGGTAGTAAAAAAGGACAATGGGACCATCGTTTTATGACTCGAATCAAATACTGCTTTGTTAAATAATAAATCATGTGATACACTTAATAGGGGAATTATCTTTTAAATATGAATGGAATTCTACAGTGTAATAATGCTTGGCAACATACTATTAGGGGAGGTTTTAGCGCAATACGACGAAGAGGGGGGACGACACTAGGAATTCAACCAATCTAATTTTGTGATTCGGGCCTTAATTGGTTCCAACTCACTCACTCACTCACTTGGTCTGACTCATTGCCCATTCACAACAATTAAAAATACTCCCCCGTCCCATTATTAATGTATCACTTGCCCTTTTTGGTTGTCTCATTATTTATGTCCCATACCAAATAAGGAAATAAATGAGTGGACCACAATCAATCTAAGCAAGTAGACTCCACCCCTTTATATTTTTACACCACAATTTTACACCTTTATCTTCACTATTTTAATTACCGTGCTCAATCCCAATGAGACATAAATAATGGAACGGAGGGAATATAAAAAAGAAAAAACCACCATATTTCACTAGTGACCATATAAAATATGTTCTTCCAATTCTGAGGCATGATTAGCCGTCGAACCCGGTCTGGCTCCATACTGCATCTCGGACACGGCTCAGGTCCCGCCCCTTGAGCGTTCGCCCTACCCCCTCAAACACCGAGTTCGCAGCCATTTTCCGGCTACGCGCTAGGTACTCGTGTGGGGGAACCAGCTCTGACTCGTCCAAACCGTCATCATAGTCATGCAGCGACTCCACTGAGTCAACTCGGTAGATCTTTGACCAATCGGGCACGTTAACAGGGGCCGAAGTGGCTACACTGCGGCCACGAGGCGACCCTGCCACGCCGTCCTGCGGACGGAATTGGTGGATGATCCTCTGCGACGCGGTGTTGCCGGAGTCATCGAAGGCTAATGACAAGCCGCCAACTTGGAGGCTGTCGGAGGACGGAGGAATGCGGTGACGGCTTCGGTAGCTTCCGAAGCTTCTAGTACTCTCGGAGGAGGCGATTGAGCCCCAGTCTCCATCACCGCTGACGGCGTCATCAACGACGGACCAGACGTCTTCTTCTCTCAGCTCCGGTGCACCGGTCGCCGCCCCTTGGTAGCCGTAACTACCTAAATACCGTTCACTGCGGCTGGTGGTTAGTTTCCGACCCTTTGCCATTAATTGCACACAAATAATTAAACCAAAAAAATTGATCTTTCGTTCAGCAGTTCGCCGGAATCTTAACACATCGGTTTTTATATCAGTAAATTGTGTTGTACTGGAGGTCCGGCTGCCGGTGTCTTGTTTGTCAGCCACCGGAAAAAGTGTTTTGAAAAAAAAAAAAGGAAAAGAAAAAGAAAAATGAAAATGATAATAATAAAATATAAAAATGTGGAATCGTATGTAAAACAATAATGGACATGTACTCAGAACTTAACTGCGATGGTTGCGGTTGTATATATAAGGATTTGATTGCGCAAACTGGGGGTGGGGGCCACCCGTTCATTTCATTTGAATTTGGGTTTCATTTTGTCTGAATTTGAAGGATGCCAGAATACGGACAAGGGAAGCATGCTGAGAATGGGAAATTGGCTACGAATCTGTAAAATCAGAAATGACTTCCATGACCTACAAACAAACCCTCTGCGACGCGCGTGCTCCGTACGTGTGCGTTACTAGAAGATAGCTTGTCTTGTCAGTTGGAAGTCTTTCTGCATTGTGGGCACAAACGCATGATATCAAATTAATTCTTGCATTTAATATTATTTGAAAAATGAAATTACATGAAAAAATTACTAAGACTCCCCATTTGCTTAATAGTACTCCCTTCATCTTATTTAATATGTCACATTTTCTTTTTCGGAATATCCCACTTAATATAATATATTTTTTTTTAAAATTAATTTAAAAAAATATTATTAAATTATCTATTATTTTTTTATTTTTTTATCTTACTTTTTTATTTATTTATCTTAATTTATTATTTTTTTCGCATACTTTATTATTTACTCTCTCACAAATTCATTTATCTTTTCTCATACTTTATTATCCATTTTCTTAATTTTTATACTAAAAAAATCATTTTAAATAGGAAGGAAAAAAACATTTAAGTCACGTCAGGGGTTGAAAGAAATGGATGATTTCAAGGAAAAGTATTTCACAAATTGGGCAAACTTTAGATTTCGGAAGTGTTGACCCCACCACCCACGTGGCCGTGGGGTCCACCCGTCTCGATTGTAAGTCCTTTATTGGAATATGGATGGTTTTGGAAAGTGGGTCCCTATGGTACAAGTCACCATCTATGCCACGTCCGCTTGGCACGACGTTGCACAAAAGTTGGAGATGTGACCGTACCATATTCACTCACAATTTTTCTTGGTCCATTACACCTTGATGTCCGTCGGCTAAAAACCATTTGAATCAATTTATATTACTCCCTCCGTCTCATAGAAAGTGTCTCCCTTTCTTTTTCGGGATATCCCATAAAAAGTATTTCATTTCCTAAAAAGAAAGTGAACCCTACATCTTTATCAACTCAAATCAATTCAAAATAATTAATTAATTATGTGGGTCCCACCATCTACCTCACAAATCAATTCTAAATATTTTATTAATTATATGAGTCCCACATCTTTACCAACTAAAATCAACATTCCTAAAACTCCGTGCTCCATAGAAATGAGACACTTTCTAAGGGACGAAGGGAGTACTTATTATATATTCTAAAAGAAAATGAACTGATCGTTGAGATAAAAAATTAAAAATTAAAAGAAGAAGGAAGGAAGAATGAGGAGAGAGAAGAAAGTGTCCCCTTAATTTGGGGCGAGACATGGCAATGCCATAGTAATGTGTTAAAACAAAAGAAGCAAGTGGTTTTAGTTGTGTGCGGGGAGGCGCAGGCGGTGTCTCTATCGAGAGGCATATTGGACGGCTGAGAGTTTAGTTGGTGGGTCAGGAAAATTAGTTGTCGTCTGGGAAAATTAACGGAAAACCTTATCATCATTTCACCATCATGTAGGGGTCCACACTCAACAATCAAGCTCACGGGTTCCACCTTCCAAGATTATCAAACACTTCTTTAATTACTTGCATAAATTATGTACGGCTCTAGTTATTTATGTGAATGACTAGGTTATTAATATTTCAAAGTACCACGCTTTTGTCTCCACTCCATCTCCAATAAAAACAATTGGATTTTTGAGTTCCAAATAAATCTTTTATAGCCAACGTCTAATTTAACAATATGCACCGTACGCAATGCTACTGATATAATGATAATGAGACTAGTGCCAATTCAATACTCAAACATTGATGGTTATATATAGAACTTCACTCTATTTCATTATTAAATACTTACATGGGTATAAAATGTATAAATAAATAAAATTATATATAAATACATAGGTGTCAATCAAGTAGTATAATGTAAAGGAAGGATCATAATCATAATCCATATTAGGAACTTATAATTGAGGAGTAAGTAGGGAAATTTGAAGCCACACATATTCATTGATTAAAGTTCCGCTGTCAACTCCCTCAAAAAAGAGTTCCACTTCAACTACCTAAAGATACCTTTCCTAAAAAGAAGAAGAAGATACCTCTTGTTTCTCCTTTTTGGGTAATGAATCTCCCACCTAATTCAATTTATTTATTATTTATTTTTAGTGAAAATAGAAATTCAGTAGTTACTCAGTTGTGAATTGGGTAAATTCTAATCATGTGCATGCAAAATCAGTAAATACATTTCTTTTAAATAAAAAATGTAGTTAAACAAAGAAAATAATGAGTAAATTCCAAACAACCGAATTACATGTTATGGAATAATAAATTAAATAAAAGAGAAACGACATCCTGGTCCTTACGTATCCCATTCAAGAATGATGGTTTTTTTAAATTTATTCCCTAGTGCTATCTCTTTCCCAACTCTAAAAAATCGGGAGATCTTAATTGTTAGTCATGAATTACATAATATAATCAAGAAATTGCATATTTACATTTTTCTGATATGAATTAAAATTTAAATTGCATCATATATATAAGCATCACTTTTTCATACTAATAGGTACTAAAACCATATCAGAAAATGAGAACTAGAAATAATCTACACCCTGTATTTTACTCATCGGAAGACTTCAAATCTTGAATTAATAAAGATGCTTAGCAAAATCCTAATATGCATATTCCTCATATATTTTATGCATAAAATATTTGAGGAATATGTGTAGGACGTCAAGAAGTATGTATTTATAAATTTCTAATTCTCACATAAAGTTTGATTTCTATGTGAATGGTATCATCGGTGGCGAAGCTACAATTGATTGCGTGGTGTCAGCTGACACCATTTCAAAAAATATTTATAATATATTTTCTGTAGTAAAATGCAATGTAGAAAGATGGTGCATTGGTAACTGTCACCAGTTTTAAATCTTGAAGTTCAAGGTTTGAAACCTATTGGCAACTTTAGTCAATTTTTTATATTGTAGCCCCTTTTTTACCCATTTTTTTCTTTTTTCGTATTTAGTCTTTTTATCCGATCTCACTAGAATAAATCTGCGCTTCACCAATGGGTACCATGACTAATAACTTAATTTGAATCACATGGCAACCATAACGAGTATATAATGAATATATTTGCATATTATCTGCTAATAATTAATAGTCTTGTACTAATTCAATAATTATACTTACTTTTAAATAGAATCTCATATAATTTGAGACAAAACATAATTAATTAACACTGCGTTGTACATATAGCATGACCGTGACTTGCAGTAATACTACAAAATATAATTATAGGAGAGAGAGTGGACATGTCCCTACTGTAGGACCGGACATCGGTCATCCTATGCAGTATTCTTGTGATCCAACGTACAGTATAACTACCTTCCATGTAATAGTAAAGATTAAAAGAGTCCCGTTGGGATGACATAGTGGTGAAGGTGGGTGGCCCGAGACCGATAAGTCCTAGGTTCAAATTCCACTGGAACCACTATGTGTTGTCTGTCACCTATGGTTAGCTTAGGGTGGTTGAATTCTCCTGTGTGGTTTGCAGGCTACTGCACAAGGAGCGGGGTTTATCCAGTGCGCATCGAAAGTAGCGGCTGCGGGTTCCACGAATTTAAAAAAAAAATTAAAAGAATATCGTCCCTTTTGGAATGTCATAGCGGTTAAGGTGGGTAGCTTGTGGCCAGAAAATAATGGGTTCAAAACCTACCAAACCCTCTTATGTTGTTTGCAAGCTAGAGTCCAGTGCGCACTTTGATAGCGATTGCGAGTTACCCTCGTCATCAAAAAAAATTAAAGAATATCAAATTTAAGGAGCCAAGCTCTAATTCATATATAGTTCGAATCAATCAATAACACATATTTTCACTTTAATAATTGTAAATTATAAATGGATCCAATTAATGGGTCCGATATTTAATGATTAAACATTAAGAAATAATAAATACTATTGCAAGATTTGTAATGACGATGAAGATTCCAATTTCGGTGGTTTAGTTCAGTATTACAGTCAAATGGATTCGGACCAATCGAATCTTTTCCTTTTATTCTTCTGTACCAGAAATATCATTGATTTAATAATAGTAGTATAATCCACACGTGACATTGAGATTCTATTCAAAGCGGACATCATGTATATATTATGAATCTTAATAGTAATAAGATTAATGACAGAGTTGATTCATTCTTAAGTAATACTTAATATTCAAAGAATAAATAACAGAAGATGAGAACCTTGGCCTTTCACAGCCCAAAAGAGATCCTCGACCAGACTGCCGCGTTCATCTCCAATTACAGCTTAATTAATTGAATTGTATCTATTTAATTCAAGCTAGAAAGTACGAATATTTCGAAAATCTCAACTATTGTATTAGACATTCACAAGATACTTTCATCGGCGCTATGATAAACGGATGTGTTTTTTTAAGATTTTGACTTCTACATCTTTCTAAAATAATTGTTGTTGAATTAAAAACTGATCTCATTCATGCATAGTTTTTTTTCATCAGTGAAATTTCCTTGTTATTTTACTTATTTTATTTTATTTTTATTTTCATTTTACAATTATTTGTGTGTATATATAATCAACGTGTGGTCTAAATTTTAAAAAAACAACTAACGTATTTCTTCTTAATATCATAATTTTAAATTTTATTTGGTTATAAATTTTTAATTTACAAAACCTGATTGTTAGAAGTGGGATCAAGTCTAATGGGCTTTCTGCCATTCTTAGTTGGGCTAAGGATTTCTATCATGAAATGCTTGGAACTAATGAGGCTTTCACCTACATATTCATGTTACTAAAAAGATTCTTACATTTTTTTTATAATAAAAGAAGATATAAATATGAAATTTCCAAATTATTAAATGAAGAAATATGTAACTTATTACCTTGGTTCATCAGTCCGATTTATTTTGGGGCGGGATTGAATGCATGAGGTTGGTCCTGTAATCCGCCGGATTGGGAGCTCTCAAGCCCGGGCAGAAAACCATAGAGTGGGGGACCCTATCCAAGTCGAAAGTTTAGAAATTTAAATCAGTATAGTTAATATGGTATCGAACACAGGGAACATAGACTAGTCATGATTTTCCTACTTATCTTTGAATTTTAGTTAGCAACCACGCAAGTTTTGAAATTTTACTAAACTAAAAATTAATTAAAAAAACTGAAAATAACAAAAAAAGTATTAACTGAGCAATTAAGAGACAGGTCCAACAAAATATTCCACACACTCATAATTCCGATCACCGGCATAAATTATTAATTAATCCTAAGAATTACCTAGTTATAGACCGCCGTAATTAAACTGACACGACCGTTATTCCCACTTACATAATCGATAACTATCATGATGGACATTGAAACGACTACTTTCCTAATCTAGTTATAACCTATATATGTTGATGGACAATCGATAGATTTAGCAACTAGACAGCTTTGTGTGCTAAGGGAACCTAATTTAAGAGCCTACTCGTATGATGAACATCTAATAATCTACTACCGGTTTAATCCAATTATTCTAAGAATAATTTCGCTACTTACCTAGTCTTATTTCATGAGAAACGATAGAAATACTAAGTTAGTTATAAACTGCGCAACCTAAGTTGACAAATCCTAAATTATTAATTAGATTAGATAAACCAGAATCAACCCGAAACCCCTTAGATTAATTTTAAGTCCTAAAGCCTCACGTACTACTCATGTTTGTATTTTACATCCCGCCGGACCACTAAAAACTTAGGTATTCATAAAAACGTCCCCACTGCGCAAGCAAGACACTATATAGAACAGAACAGAAAACATGTTTAAACCTAAATCTAACTCGCATGAAATTCAACAACGAAACAATAAATAACACGAACGAAATAGAAACAGAAATACTGAAACTTAAATTAAAACAAGAGTACCACACAAGATCTCCAAAGCAACGAAAGCAAAAAGTGAATTAAACGTCTTCTCCAAGCTAGAAAATAAGAGAGGAATTAAAAGCAATTGTTTCTCCAGAATTCTAAACTAAGAAAGAATGACGATTGAGATATGAAAACATGGTGTCGAGAAAGTCTCAATTTCGTGCTCCTCTCTCCCCCTTTATATAGGGCTCTCGTTTTCTTTCTAGAAGTAGGGTAAATCTTCTTGATAAAGAATGTAAGGTTTAGATAAATTTGGTAACAATCTTTCCTTATCCATCTCCTATTTTGAGCTCCAAGACTCTTTTTTATTTTCATCTTCGATTTTCGTCCAAAATAAGAGCAAACACGCGCGCCTTTTTGCTAGAAAACACGTCACCATCTTGTATCTTAGTCATACGTCACATCAGCCTTAATTTCCAACAAAATTGCCCAGAAAAGTATTTCGACTGCATAGTTAAGTAATATTTCAGTCAGAAATAAATAGGTACGAAAAGGATTCATCGGTCTGACCCTGACCAATGGAGTTGAAGAAAACAAAGATTACTGGTGAGTCAGTGAAACATGCATACATCGGATACTTGTTTTGTTTTCAAAGACAGAAATGGCATCATCGACTGGACAGTAGTTCACATAATGATGCCAAATAGAAGATATAAGTAAGAAGAAAGGTACGAGTCAGCATCATTCAGACATCATCTCTCTCTCTCTATCTGCAGTCTGCAGATGACCATTATTAAACCACGCCTGCCATGATTATTTTCTACTGTTTCAAACATTATTCTCATCATCATATTTCCATACTAGTTAAAAACTGGTAATGTCATATGATAACCTAACAAATGTATATATATAGGAGAGAGTAAAAAAGAAAAGGTGTGTCTGATGTTAAGATAATTCCACTTTTTAAGTCTTTCCTTCGAGTACATTCCGCAGCAGCATTTTCTTCGCCAAGCCGTGCCTTTGTGTTGGCCACGGTCGCTCAATATAACCTTTCATAGCTCGAACAACATGTGGATTTGTCGATCTGTTTGAACTCCCATCCATCAGCATTGTCTTGGTCTTGCATGCTCTTTCATTTCTCGGCAAGGCCCTTTGGAGCCTACAAGTAGATGAGACTTTAGTCTTGGGCCGTACTAATGTTATTGAAGAGATTTCACTAGCCTCTGATTTTTGACATCCCCTGTATGTTCTTCTCACTCTACTCACTGACCCCTCGCTCGAATCAATCTTAGCTTGAGTCGCAGTTTCTACGCCACTCATGTCTGAATTAGTTCCTCGGATGCTACTAGTGCCATTGCTCGTGACATGTAGATTCGATCTTCGAAAAAAGGTTCGAAGATCAGCTATGAGGCCATTTATCTGAGCATACTTATTCTCCAAAATGAACTTTGCATCGGCTAACTTCATCTGCACCTGTTCCTCCTTCCAAACCTCAGCCATCTGCCGTATTCTCCTCTCTTCTTCGACTTGGTCTTGAATTCTTCTTTGCTGACTCCTCAATGCCCCAATTTGAGCTTTTGTGCCTTGGATTTCTTTACCTAGATCGTAACACACGTCCTCAAACTCCTCTCGGGATTTCTTCTCCTTACCAAGATTCCGGATGTATTTCCTGGCTAATGACTTAGCCTCAGCAATATCATTGGCCAGATATGAATTCATCTTATCCATATTTTTACAAGTTTTCCTTTCACTTTGGATAACATAACACAACTCTGTTCTCATACTTGATGCCGTCTCTTCATTCATCATCCGAGTGCAGTATTTGATCTTCGCCCTTGGCTGACCTCCAAGTTTTTGAGATGCAGCGGCTGACTTGATCAGCATCACATTGCTATGAAAGTAATCCAAGTAATCCCATTTCGTAGCTCCCTCGCTTGCAGATTTGGGAATCGGAAATGGTGAACAAAACTAACAGCAAAATCCACAGATTACAAATAATATGAACACAAGATGAAGCATAACTTGAGCTATTTAGTGTCTGTTCAATTAATATTCAAGAACAAGTTGTGCTCGATATTTCATGTGATTATGACATGCATGAAAGAAAGGGTCGAAATCGGGCAAACATTAGTTCAACTGATAGCGTCTCTTAACATCAAGCAAGAACACTGAATAAGCAGATTGCTTGCACATTTATAAGAACATAAAATTGGCAAATAATTTCTATAAAGAGACCAATCATTTTTCACAGCCTTCTTGATCTCTTGGAATATACACAATGAGAAACCTATCACCACAAGCCCCCACGAAGTGGCTAGTTTGGGACTGAAAAAAATTCAATTGTACCCTCCTTAGGCCCTCCAAGGGGGAAGTCCATCGGCCCCCCATCGGCCCTCCGCCGATGGAGGGCCTATGGACTCCCCCATCGGCCCTCCCATCGGTCCTACGCCGATGGAGGGCCTATGGACTCCCCCCATCGGCCCTCATCAAGTTTTTCAAGAACAGAGACGCGCGAGTTTTTTTACTCAATGAGAAACAGGTAAAGAAAATCAAGAAACGAGCAAGCCCGGGACCGACAGGTTATGGGTTCAATCCTCACTGAAGCCATTCCGTGTGAGCCTGTCACCTTAGGGTGGTTGAACCTCCTGTGTGGTTTGCAGGCTACTGCACAAGGAGTTGAGGTTTACCCAGAGCGCACCGAAGGTAGCGGCTGCGGGTTCCTCAAATAAAAAAAAAAAAAAGAACAACCAGAAAGATTTATTAAGTTAATTTGACTCTACAATTATGCATAATGCACTATGTACTAATATCAACTGCATAGATTACAAAAAAAAAAAAAAAAAATAGCTTAAACAAGTCTGATTTCAAAATGCGGAAAAAATTGAATTTTAAGGCATCAAGTCCCCCACTGATCATTCAAAGCTTACCACTAAAATTAGCATTACCAATATTTCATTAACTATGATATTTATATTTGAACAGAGCAATCAAATTTCCTAGCAAGGAAGTAACAATACCTGAGATCGGAGGCGGCCAAATGAGAGCCCACATTTCCACGTGACGCTTCCGTCACAGGCGGCGGTATCAGCAAACCGCCAGAGTGAGGCGGCGAGCTTTCTAGAGGAAACTGGCGCCACGGCTTGGCCGTGGTGTTTCCACCCCAGAAAAGGAGTGGCGGCGGAATCACATCTTCCGCCAAATCCATCCCTTCGAGCATCGGAAACCATCATTACCGTCCACGAGAATTCTTGGATTCCATGTGGACTCGTAAGTGCACAGTGGTGTACAAATAAACACGTGTCTGTGTGTGAGAGAGAGAATTTGGGGAGGCAATTTAGTCAGATAAGCAGTAGACACTAGTGTGGCCGTGAAATCAAGAAGCAAGTATGCGTGAGGAGTTTTGAGAGTATGTTGGCATACGTATCTTACTACTATGTGCAGTAAATTTCATGCGCCATCTAAGCCCCAGACAATTCTTTTTCTTACACATCTCCAATTTATTCGAAATTTAACTAATTTGTGTATATTTTTTACAATAACCCAAATAAAGGGCAACGTAGATGCAGCCCCCACACTAGAATACGAGTAAGTTGGTACTGATTTATTATCATTAGGTGTGTCGGGGGTTGTACCTAATATTTAAATACATACATATTATATGTATGTAAATATATAAAATATTACTAGTATATAAATAGGGCCCCCTATTTGAAATTTAAGCAGAAATATATAAAATATTAGGGCCCCCTATTTGAAATTTAAGCAGAAATATCTGCTACCTGGAAGCAAAGTACAGGGCTATTGAAAGTTCATCCTTGGCCATTTCAATCTTGGAATAAAATTCCAGATTCTAGAAGCAGATCATCGTTTAGTTTACTGAGTGATAAAAATCGTTAATGCCACCAATTCACGACACTAAAATTCAGTTCCTATAAAAACTTGCAGAAACACGCAGATTTGATGGGCCACTGCCACTGTTGCAGGCGGGAATCAACTGCCGTATTGGGAGCCACGTAAGCGTCCTCCCATGGAGAAACATTGCCTTGTGGGTGAAGGATAACACAACTCCTGCGCTTTCAACCCCATTGCTGGGACAGGTGAAGATCAAGATTAGGAAACTGCTCGGGTGCAGGACGTTCCGACTCTTGATCAACACTGTTCATGTTAAATTTAATTAGGACGAAGAAGGAAATGTAAAAAGATTTTATTTCTTACTACAGAAAAAGCTTAATACAAAAATGAGTACAGAAACTATTTTTAAAGACAAGAAATAACAGTTACAAATAGTAGTTACATCCTAAACATAAAGAACCCCACGTCTCCACTGCATGCCATAACTGCATGCATAACTTCCATGCACCACATCAGATGAACGTGCATAACTGCATGCACAAAGTGATAATTGTAATACTCCCCCAGCGAACATCTAGCCATGATCAGAGGATGAAAGATTAATGCTGTCTCGAAGTTTTTCAAACACAGAGGTCGACAATGGTTTTGTGAAGATATCAGCTACTTGATCTTCACCAGGAACATATCCAACTTCAATAATTTGAGCAGAAACTTTTTCACGCACAAAATGTACATCCACTTCAATATGTTTCGTACGTGCATGAAAAACAGGATTACTTGCCAGGGCAATGGCACTCTTGTTATCACTCCATAACTTCGATGGAGAAGAAAAGATAATACCAAGTTCCTTGCACAAACCACGTAACCAAATAATATCAGTCGTGGCATTAGCAATTGATCGATACTCAGACTCAGCACTGCTACGAGAAACAACTTCTTGTTTCTTGGAGCTCCATGTAATTAGATTGCTACCAAGAAATACACAATGGCCCCCCGTAGAACGACGATCATCCGGGCAACTTGCCCAATCCGCATCAGCAAAAGTGATAAAGAGTGTTATCGGCACTTGGTGAAAAATGGAGAGATAATGAAATAGACCCTTTTAGATACCGTAACAACTTCTTACACGCCTGCCAATGGAGCTCAGACGGACATTGTAAAAATTGGCTCAATTTATTTACCGCAAATGCAATATCCGGGCGTGTTATGGTAAGATATTGGAGAGAACCAATAATACTTCGATACAACGTCGGATCAGAAAAAGAAGTAGCCCCATCGTTCTTGCATAGTTTTGGCACAGTAGCCATCGACAAATATGTAGCATTACAATCACTCATATTCGATTTGGCAAGTAGATCCAGAATATACTTTGATTGAGAAAGGTGAAAAGTATTCTGGAATTTGGATACCTCAAGGCCAAGAAAATAGTGGACAGCTCCAAGATCTTTTAGAGCAAAAGTGTTGCTTAACGAAGTGATGAGAGAAGAGATACACGAGTCGTTGTCACCAGCAACCAAAATGTCATCGACATAAACAAGAACAATGAGAAAAGAACTTGTATTCCGTCGAAAGAAGAGTGAGAAATCCGATTGCGATCGTTGAAAACCTTGAGAATGTAGAAAAATTCTCAGCCGATCATACCAAGCTCGGGGAGCTTGTTTAAGACCATATAAAGCCTTTGACAAACGACATACATGATGAGGTTTAAGAGGATCAACAAAGCCTTGAGGTTGATGCATATAAATGGTGTCTTCAAGAATGCCATTTAAAAATGCATTGTTGATGTCCAATTGCCGAATTGTCCATCCATATGAAGCCGTGAGAGCAAACAAAAGTCTTATAGTAGTGGCTTTAACCACCGGACTGAACGTCTCAAGATAATCAACACCGGCCAATTGTTCAAAGCCACGAGCAACAAGGCGAGCTTTAAGTTTGTCGAGTGAGCCATCTTTGTTTGTTTTAACCCTAAACACCCACTTGTTGGTAATAGGATGTTGATCTGGCGAAGGAGGTACCAAAACCCAAGTCTGATTGCGAGTTAAGGCATCAAATTCTTCTCTCATGGCAGCTTTCCAACCAGAATGAGACAATGCAGATGACACACTTGAAGGTTCAGTGGGAAGTGGTGTGGTAGAATGACTGAGAAAGAGCTTTGGTTTAAAAATCCCGTGCTTCGCTCTAGTAACCATTGGATGTGTGTTGAGGGTAGGTGATACTGATGTTGTAGAAGGCGAAGATGAAGAAGAAGAAGAACTACTAGAAGGCGACAAGGAGGAGGTAGGAGAAGTATGCAGAGGAGAAGTCGATGTGGAATTGGATGACAGTAAGTCGCTATTGTTGGAAGAAGGTGGTGAAGAAGAACTTGGTGAAGAAGACAAGGGTAAGGATGGTAAAGAGGATAAGTAGACTGTGGAAAGGAGGATACATTCGAAGTAGGAGAAGAGAAAAGTTGAGGAAAGGGAAATTCATGTTCATTAAATACCACAGTGTCAGCTATGTAAATCCTACCCGAAGGATGAAGGCATTTGTAACCCTTGTGAGTTGAACTATACCCTAGAAAAATACATTTTGAGGATCGAAACTGAAGTTTGTGTTTATTGTAAGGACGGAGATATGGATAACAAGCACAGCCAAATACTCGAAGGTAATGATAATCAGGAGGTTTATTGAATAAGGAAGAATAAGGAGAAGAATTAGAAAGTACCTGTGTTGGCAATCGATTAATAAGAAAAACAGCCGTTTCAAAAGCTTCCCACCAAAACCGAAAAGAAATCTGAGCTTGGCCAAGAAGTGTGAGACCAGTGCTTACAATATGTTGATGTTTTCTTTTGGCTGTACCATTTTGAGAATGAATGTGAGGACAAGAGTGCTGAAACCGAATGCCCAAGTCAGCAAGAAACGAAACTAGAGGACGAAATTCTCCTCCCCAATCGGAGTGAATGCACTTGATGAGAACCCCAAATTGACACTTAATCATCGAAACAAACTGTTTAATTACATTAGCTGCTTGAGATTTTAGTTTCAGCGGATAAATCCACGTATAACGTGTTTTATCATCAATGAAGTGGATGTAGTACCGGTATCCATTTGAAGAAGCAATTGCAGCCGGCCCCCACAGATCCGTATGTATCAAATCAAATGGATTTCGAGCCATGGATGCATTAGAAACATGTGGTTTTTGTCTTAACTTCCCCAACTTACATGCATCACAAAAGAAAGAGTGAACACCCTTCAAACCAACATTAATTTTCATTAATACATCACGTAAAATAGGAGGATTTGGATGACCAAGATGGTTATGCCAAACATCAACAGTAGAATTACAATCCCTATCACAAGAAAAGACACTAGACTTAGATAAACTTGTAGAATCAGTGGATGATGACTGAAGCTTTTCAGAACCGGAAGTAGAAGGCCGTTGTATGAGTGAGAAATCAACTCGGTACAGTCCGTTGCATAGAGGTCCCTTCAGTAGAACCTTGCGTGTAACTTTGTCCTTAACAAGACAAAAATCATCATGAAATTCAATAAATACACCATTATCATGAATGAATTTTGACACACTAAGTAAGTTCTTGGAAATTTTTGGAACATAAAGTATATTGTTGAGCAATATACACTTAGGATTACCAAGAACAGAGGATCCCGTAGAAACAATTGAAAGTTTCTTACCATTGCCTACCGTCACACTTTCCGGACCATTGTAGACAGAGTTTAATTGAAGATTGGCAAGATCATTGGTGACATGATGAGTAGCCCCACTTTCAACATACCAATTTCCATCCCTACGTTGTGTAGAATAAGACTGAGTTTCGTCAAGATCTGTGAGAAAAGCATTAGGAGTAGACGACGAAGAATGATGATTATTAGCATGGCCAGTGAAGCTAACATCAAATCGCTTAAAACACTTAATTGCAACATGATTCGTTTTCCCACATAATTGACAAACCATACGAGTATTGGTTCGTGGATAACCACGGCCCCCACGACTATGTCGGCCTCCACGAGCAGAAAATCCACCCCTACCATGGTGAGAATTGGAAGGATGCTGAGGTGAACTTGAATTTTGCCGTAAGTAAGAGGCATTGACGGACGACATGATTGAGGAATCAACATTGTGTTGTTGTAGCCGTAATTCATGTGCCTGCAAAAGGAACTGAACTTCTTGGAGAGTAATAGAGTCAGAACGGGATGTTAAATTGACAACAACGGAGTCATATTCAAGGCCAAAACCACCGAGAACCGAGAGTATGAGATCTTCCTCAGTAACACGTTGACCAATAGCACTGAGTTGATCAGCAATAAATCTCATCTTGAGTATAAATTCATCAGTAGAGAGGTCGCCTTTCTTTTGCGTTTGAAGAGCGAGACGCAGCTGCATAGTACGAGCCCGAGATTGCGACTGGAATAGATTTTCAAGAATCTGCCATATTTCACGAGATGACGTGCACCGATTTACATGGCCAAGCATCGATTCCGTAATGGAGCCAAGCATCCAACTAACCAAATACTGATCACGCCGCATCCACGAGAGGAATGCCGGATTCGGAATCGGCTCGACCGACCTTCACGGAAAGAAATGGCGGAGGAATCGGAGAATTGTTAAGAAGAATATTATCAAAGCCATGTGCACGGACAGTTGCAAGTATTTGAGTGCGCCAAAAGCTATAATTCGTTCGATCTAGGCGAAGAGAAAGAGGATGAAAAATAGGAAGAGGAGGATCGGAGGATGAGGACGCCATGGATCGAAAAAAAAAAAAAAAACTAGGCTCTTGATACCATGTTAAATTTAATTAGGACGAAGAAGGAAATGTAAAAAGATTTTATTTCTTACTACAGAAAAAGCTTAATACAAAAATGAGTACAGAAACTATTTTTAAAGACAAGAAATAACAGTTACAAATAGCAGTTACATTCTAAACATAAAGAACCCCACGTCTCCACTGCATGCCATAACTGCATGCATAACTTCCATGCACCACATCAGATGAACGTGCATAACTGCATGCACAAAGTGATAATTGTAATAGTTCATCACTCGGACCTTCAGCGTTGCCGTTCCTGGTAAATAGCATTGCCGACTTATTTATCTACAACTATTTATATTATTCCTTGTTCGTAGGGTTTAGGTGAATATATGATATATTATCATTTACTTCATACGTGTATTACGATTTATGTATATGAATTTAAAAGTTTGATTTGAAAGTCTATTGTAACAAACCGGCGCCGATCCGCCGGATTGTTAAATATATTTTTCAGATCTGTCCAGAGATAATCACGAAAGAGAGATCAATTGTGAAGGAAAGTATGATTACGTGAGAAGGAGAGAGTTGATTGAGAAAGTAATTGAGAGAGAAAGAGAATTGATTGAGAGAGAGAAGAGTATCGAGAGAGTTGATAGAATTGAGAGAGAAGAATAAGAAAAAATTAACTTTCGATACCAACTCAATAAACAGTAACGGATATATATAAGTATCCGACTAAGACCTAATTTAATTAAACCCTAGCAACTTAACCAAATATAACTAAAAGAATTAATAAGGAAACTAATACGACAAATAGATACTAATACGATAATACGTGGCCAATCATCAAGACGTCCACGCACGTCTAATCTTCCGATCTCGCCATCTAGCCACTCCTTCCATTTAAATACTTCTCCTCTTCCTCGATTGTACGGGGTGTGACATCGATTAAATCAACTAGATAACTTAATGAATAATAATATGATCATATTATAAAAGGAGTTAGCTCATAAAATTTGAATTCGATTATGTCTATATAAATCGAATTAAGTCTGGTGAGACCAACAAAAGAGTAATCTAGTAGATTCCAGTGAAATACTCTAATCGCACACGCCCATTATAAATTTCTAGTTAGCGTTGACACCGCCTCGCTTGAATTTCTCTATCAAGCCTTCATCAAGACATCTTCAATCTCCATTTGCTAAAAGCGTGTAGAAGAGAAGTGAAGTTAGAGATGGAAAACGTGTGAAATACATAACGACTGGACAAGTCGACGCATTCACTACACGTCTAAATTATCTGACCTTAAATCACCCATTGTCAAAGCCGCTACCAACCTCTGCTTCAGAGTTCAAATCTCTTTCAATTCCAATTCATACAGCCCTACTTGTAATTATCATTTCTAGGTACGGAGCAAACCTTTACCAGTGCAAGATTCAGTTTTTTGAGGTTTGGTTTTATGTTCTTCTCAAGAATCCAACCATAAAATTACAATTATGATTTCGTTTGCATAATTTGGCAAAACATTGAAAAATGGGGGGTTGTTTTAGCACGAGCAAGTACTCTAGCCGAGATGTGAACGGCCACAGATCAGAAAGAGCGAGCAATTATCAGAAACCTTCAACTGACTTCCCTGCTCAATCTGAAGCCCAAGCCAACCACGAAAGCCGGCGCCAGCATCCACCGCCGCCGCAAACCCAGCCTCAGGCGCCGATTCCAACTCCACATAAACCGGAGCGCAAAACTCAGCAACCCGTTCAAAAACTAGAGCCGAATAACATTTTGGGGAAGCCATTTGAGGATGTGAAGTCCAAGTACTCGATCGGAAAAGAATTGGGGAGGGGCCAATTTGGGGTGACCTACATTTGTACGGAGATGGCGAGCGGGCGGCAGTACGCGTGCAAGTCGATATTGAAGAGGAAACTCGTGAGCAAGAACGAGAGGGAGGATATGAAGAGGGAGGTTCACATTATGCAGCATTTGACCGGGCAGCCGAATATAGTGGAATTCAGAGGCGCCTACGAGGATCGGCAGTCTGTGCATCTCGTGATGGAGCTCTGCAGCGGCGGGGAGCTGTTCGATAGGATTATTGCTAAGGGGCATTACTCAGAGAAGGATGCTTCTGATCTTTGCCGTCAGATTGTGAATGTGGTTCATCATTGCCATTTTCTAGGGGTGATGCATAGGGATCTCAAGCCGGAGAATTTCTTGCTTTCCAATAAGGATGAAAAGGCCATGCTCAAAGCCACTGATTTTGGCCTCTCCGTCTTCATTGAAGAAGGTGAGTTCTTTTGCTTGCTTCTTTCTCATATCTCCACCTATCTAATCAGTTTTGGTAGTTTTTCATAACTGTGACTACTATTTTGTCCCTTTCCTGTTGCTACGTAGTATTCCTTTTTTGGACTGTTTATTGTTCAACGAAGTTATTTGAAATTACCCGGATTTGAGTTATGCTCTAAAAGTGTATTGAAAGAGGCTCCTTGATAAATGATTATTAGAACCTTGACTCATGAGGGCCACCACTATCCTATATAATGCTTAGGCCAGTTTCAGCAGCTTGTCTGAGGTGCCATGTTCCATCGTGTGGTTCTTTGACTTGTTTAATTGAGTGATGAAGTTTGCATTGTGGAACTTGTGCTCCTATTGCATCTAGGTACCGAAAGAACTTGCCTTTCTTCCCTAGGATTTCAAGATCATAGTTCTCTGTTTTGCAGTAGATCATGTATATGCATGCAGTCAATATGAGCAATCCACTCTATTCTTTAACTATTCTTTTACTTGATCATTTACTCATAGGTTTTAAGCCGCGATAGTTTGAACAGTATATTTATTACTCCTAATTAATGTGGTGGGAGGGTTGTGTGAGGAGGAGTTATTGAGAAGTAAGGATTCCGTATTGTGGCCCTTAATAATTTCATTTGCGATTTTTGTTGGGGGGACAGAAATCCGACTCTCCCTGGATGAGGTTAGCTTTTTTTTTATTGTTATTACAATTAGCATACTAGTAGCCAATTTAATTCTAGTTTCTTGAAGGGTTCCCAGTTTTGCAAGTCCTTTAATTGTGAATGAAGAATGATAGATGTGATTGCTAAAAGTATCCTACCAGTTCTCTAGATAGTGCGATATCACTGCATATGGTACACATGTTCCTTGTAATAGACCTCACGAGCAATCATGTAAAAGATTTTTTTTCACATTTTCTCCAAGTAAAGTATTTCAGTACACTAATCTTCTCTGGCATATAGATCTATTTTTGTATTGTGAATCTCAATTTGACTTCATTTGATCATTTTTTCCAGGAAAGGTGTATCGAGATATAGTTGGTAGTGCATACTATGTTGCTCCTGAAGTGTTGCGGCGAAGTTATGGGAAGGAAATAGATGTATGGAGTGCTGGTGTTATTTTGTACATCCTCCTCAGTGGCGTGCCTCCTTTTTGGGCTGGTAAGACCAACTTTTTGTTGCACGATTGTAATGGTTTTGATAAAAAATATCCTCTAAGTGCTTTGTGGAAATTTTCTGCAGAAACTGAAAAGGGCATATTTGATGCTATACTGAAAGAAGAAGTTGATTTTGACAGCCAGCCATGGCCTTCCATCTCAAACAGCGGTAAAGACCTTGTCCGTAAAATGCTGACGAAGGATCCGAAAAAGAGAATTACTTCCTCCGAAGTGCTTGGTAATAAATACGCTCTCATGTTTCCTTACATAGCTTCAGTTTATGTCTTTATTTCTCTCATCTTATGTATTGCTTTTATTTGTGTGCTTGGTTTTGCCAGTGTATAATCCAAATTTTATCTGGACTTTATCTTGGTAGTATGGCGTTGTTGCACATTAAACTCGACAAAAACCATAATTACAATTTGCAACATCCTAACTGAAATCATTTTTCTGGTCTTTCTTATCAAAGGGGAAAAACTTCTTGATGAAATTGTACGTAACGTAATTGTTGGATGAGAAACTTGGTGGATAGGAAACACAGAGCAAAAAGTCATATTCTTAGAACTAATTTTGGCATATGTTTTTTTTCCCTTCTCTGCAATAAGGTCCTAGTCATACAAGATCTTCAATTATTTTGTAACTGAACTTAACGATGATTTATTCTTGTTTCTGAAGAGCACCCCTGGATTAAAGGACAAGCATCTGACAAACGGATAGATAGTGCAGTTCTCTCCAGAATGAAGCAGTTCAGGGCTATGAATAAGCTCAAGAAACTTGCATTAAAGGTGAATTTTATTTCATGTTCATTTTGATATAAAGTGTCAACTGTCAACTGAGAATATGACAGAAGTAGGTAGTGAGTTACATTGAGAAATTGCAAAACATTACAATTCATCAAAACTTGACGTTTCTACCCTTCTGGAAAACTACATGTTTTTTTTTTTATTTAACTTCAATGAAATGTATAATTACGTGAACCTTAAAGTAGTTGAGGAAGAAATTCATTTTACTGCTGATCACCATTATTGATGCATTTGAAATTTTATGCAGGTCATTGCACAAAGTTTATCCGAAGAAGAAATTAAAGGTCTTAAAGCTACGTTCATGAATATAGACACAGACAAAAGTGGCTCAATTACTTATGAAGAATTGAAATCTGGATTGGCGCTGCTTGGGTGAAAACTGTCAGAAGCTGAAGTAAAACAACTCATGGAAGGTGTGAGTATCACAACTTTTTGTAGGGAAAGTATTTTTGGGCATAACTACCTTCCATTCCTTCTTCAATTAAAGTACTTGTATCTAAAAACAGGCTGATGTGGATGGTAACGGAACCATTGACTATGAAGAATTTATCACTGCTACGATGCACAGGCATAAACTTGAAAGAGACGAGCATCTGTTCACTGCATTTCAATATTTTGACAGGGATGGCAGTGGGTAGGTATATATAACGGCCTCATTTCTGCATCAATTAATTCCCCTACATGTTTTAGAGAATGCTTAAATAAAAGAGAACACCCTTCTCCCCTTGTAGTAGTCGCTTCATCTTTCAGTTGATTTGATTTCAGTCATATTACAAGAGATGAACTGGAAACTGCTATGAAGGAGTACGGTATAGGGGATGAGGCTAGCATCAAGGAAATCATTTCGGAGGTGGATACAGATAATGTAAGTTGGCCAATGCTAGCCATTTCTTTTATACTCTGGAAACAGATATGGAACTCTTACGAGGTTTGGTTTGATAGGATGGTAGAATCAACTATGAGGAGTTCTGTGCAATGATGAGAAGTGGAACACCACAACAGGGAAAACTCTTCTAGAGGAGCTGGTTTCGACTAAATCTACTGAGCAGAATGAAGATAAACTGCATGTGAGATATTTATTTTCAGAATTGTGATTGTTTTGTCTTAATATACTTGCATTTACTTTCCAATCGTGTAATTTTGTAAGAGGAGGTACTGATGAAGTTAGAAATGCTTTTGTTTGTAATTCAAAGATGTTATGCAAGTTCGATTTTGTGTGTCGTGACGAACTATGAACAACTAGTAAGCTATATGGAAAATTACTTGATGCAATTACCTTTGTTTTTATTCGGTTCATGTTGAAGTCCATTCGATAATGATGGTTAGTTTGGGTCTGGTACGGATGTTCATTATACTACAACGGACTATTATACTTATATGATTTTTTGTTTATATGTACTCTTGAGAGTAATATTTACGTAGTCACGTGTCTACAAATTCTGTGCCCACAAAAAGATGCATCTATATATTTATTATCATACTATATTTATAGCTTCCTAAAGTCGTCTGCATTCCTTTTGGACATTTTGGTGATATCAAGATTCAAGACCAACTCTCTTGTGTTTGATCGGACAACGTATCAATACCGTGTTTGGTTTAAAAGGATTGGGAAAGATAAAATGAATTAAAATGAAAATGTATATACGTGCATGTTGCTATCACTTGGACCACCATAATTAGTGTTCATCACAATCACACAAGGCCCTCCCTCCTCCTTGCTTTTTCTTCGGTGTATTGGATTTTTCTCATTTGTAGGGACGTTCGAGTTTTTTGTTTGTTCGTCTTTTTTTAGTGTATTCGATATTCAGAAGCATCACATCACTATTACAATCAAAGAAAAGATTCATACACCATTACTCTCCCAAATCTCTACATACAACACTCCCCACACCCAGAAACAAACAAATTAAAGGACCCCCCCCTTATTATCGTCACTCTCCCTCTATACATACTAAAGAAAGAGTGATATTTCTAGTGCAGCTTGTTGGCAAGATTGCACTGCTTCCGAATCTCGCCCTTGGTGCCGGTGAGAGGGTTATTCTCCGACAGAATGGTGATGGCCCTGGAGAACTCGTTGAAGAAATAGTCTTGGCTCTTGGCCATCTTCTTAACAAACGGCTTGGTCCTCTTGTCCGTCGCTAGCTGGTGGTCCACAATCAACAACCCCTTGTTGTCCAAGATGTTTCTATAATAGTTGTTGTCCAGTTTCATTGGGGTGCCGCGGTCGTTCCTGACGTACTGCACGGCCTTGGGGTCGGGGATGGAGTCGGGACACTTGTAGAGCATGTGCTGCACGTGATCGGGGTTGAGCGCCGGATCAACCTCCGGGTACAGACGGTGCACCAGCTTCACGCAGTGGGTGCGCCCCACGCTGTGGGCGCCCAGTAAGGCCACCACTCCCGGCGCGTCGATTCCGATGTTGGCGAAGCGTTGGAGGACGACGGTCATGCTCTCGTTGTGGTCGGGGAGGTGTAGCTCGAGTATGTCGACTCTGCTTTTTCTGCCGTCTCTTCTTCCTGTTTTGAGGGGGATGTATGGCCCTCCAACCTGCATACCATTAATGACCCACTTCGTCTTTACAAAATATGGACTATATAATCTTTAATTAATACCAATCACAGTTGGATACTCCTATATATCAAAAATTAAAATACCCTCTTAAGGAAATACAAGAGTTTTGAAGAATTTATGCAAAAGAGCACAAATATGGTAAAAAGAGAAGAGGATAACTTACAGAAACGATGCCGTCTCTAGCAGAGAGGACGAGGATATCAGCACAGGATACAACGCCCGGACACTCTCTCTCTAAAGCTTCCTTAATATTCTCGATGTACCTAAAATTCCTCATCCCGAAGCTCCTGTCCGCTTCCTTCTCTGACATCACCCTCCTCGTTGAGTCCAGCAACAGTGACGCATCACATGACTGCCAAATTCATTCATCACCACTTAATTAATTCACTCTCTAGAGGCCGGGTGATGAATGGTGAGTGGTTTACCTCGACGAAGCAGTCGTGGAAGATGTTTCTGAGCCATGAGAAAGCGGTGTTCTTGTGGCGCTTGTAGAGAAGCTGGACTTGCTCTTTGATGATGTCTTCAGCTTGAGGACATGAGTCCTTGTAGTAGTTCATCGACAGCCCAGTTTCAGCAAAAGCTGAAACCGATGAAAAGTAGAGCACTGCAAGCAAGAACAAAGCTCTGAATGTGGAGCACATTGTGTGTGTTGAAATAATGAATGATCTCTCCGCCCCTCTCACTTTAAATAATACTCCTAGTAAGTAGTAAGAGAGTGAGGTAGTGAGTTGGACTTTCTTTCTCTCCTTTGTTTTGTTGTTGGAGTTATGAATAGTGATGCTTGGGGACTTCATTTTGACATCTGTTATTTTGTCCGGCACCATTTAAAGAGACCATTTTTGTTTTACTCGATATGAGAATTTGTCATTTTTTTTAATCCAAGTTCTTTTACCCTAATTTTGGGCCCTTTTCACTGCAGCCTAAACAAAAATTGGGGGTATTGCAAAAGTAGGCAATTCAAACAACTCTAATTGTAAAAATAGGTACTTTTATTTAAAATTGCATCAAGTAGACACTTTCATTATTTTAATATTGAAATTCATATATTTGTGTACAATGTACTGTAGCTGACAAGATTCTATTATATGGGGAGAATAGTTGATAGTGATTAGATTTTCCTTTAATAATTTTCTTAATTCTTACTTTTATTATTTCAGAGTTCAATTTAAATTAATTATTTGTTGGATTACTTGTAATGATCAGATCAATTTATATCCGTATATTTAACTAATCGAATCTAGAATGATATGTTATATTTATTCAATGAAAAAATTAATGTAGTAATAAATATTCTCTAAATCATTCACATTAATGTGCAATTAGATAGTGTTTTTAATAACATTAGTTTTGCTACAAAATATTTCATTTTGTTGTGATTAGACTAATTTCTATCTGTATATTTAACTAGTGGTTGTTGGAAGATGATTCAGTAGCCTAGTGCTCAGTAGATTTGAATGATCTCAAAACCCTACTTTGATTGGTGAATCATTCAGTTGTATTTGTTTTGTTCTGTCTCTGAGAGTTTCAGACTCAGTAGACATCCTTCCTACATGGTTCAAACGTTCAGTTCTGTCTGCTGGTTCTTCAACAGACTATCAGTCTCAGTACCATGAGAAGAAGATTCAGTAGTATTGGACTCAGCAGGAGCAGTATACTGAAAGGAGTCAGTGAAACTGAACTCAGCACGAGTAGTTCACTAAACTCAGAGTTGATCTTTCAGTAGAGCTAGACTCAGCAGGAGTATGCTACTGAACATAGATCAGACTCAGCAACGGCCAAACAGTCTCCTGACTGTCAGAGATCTTATACGTCAAATCAGCAGAGTCATACGAGGTATAGAGAAGTCAAGCTTCAGATCTATCTTGAAGTCTGTTTGTCTCACCTACTTTCTTCAGCCTCGACCAATGACAAGCAATCAGCTGTCTAGTTTCTGATTAAAGCTGCAAGTCAACATCTTTCCGGAAAATTGAGGGAAATGACTCTGCCACCATACTTTGAAAGTGTCGTTAGCTACCCAAAAGAGAGAGACACATGGATCATCGTCTCCAACGGATCTTTCCATGCCTCTCATCTATAAATAGAGGGAAGATTTCAAATCGAAGCTCACAACACATACAAGAACACACGAGCATTTACGAGCAACTCAGAATTGACTTAAAGCTTTCTGCAAGATCTTCAAAGAGCTATTCCAAGCGAAAGGCGACATACTTGCTCAAAGGGAACCGAGCTGAATCAGACTATAAGCCTCTAGTATCCAAGCGACTGAATACGAACCCAGAGTTTATACTTAACCGTTCGTCGCTCTAGAAGCCACTTTCTCGTTCCCTTCCCTCTAACCTAAGCTCAGCAGACCATATCTATAGCTTAGATCGAAGGAGTTCATCCCTGAACTGTTCTTTATTGTAATGAACTCCTTCATAGTTGGAGAGTTTGTCAAACACTTCAGTTTGATACCTTGTAAACTGAGACTTGCTCAGTATAAATCTCAAGACCAGTGTTTGTCCAGTGCACAAACCGATTGAGACCAACTTAGTATAATAAAATAGCCTCCTGATCTTTTCGGGACAGTGGACGTAATATTGTTGGATCCGAACCACTTTAAAATCGCTTGTGTTCTGTGTGTTTTCTTTACTGTTGCATTGATTACTGTTCATACTGAAAATATCTTTCAAATCATTCAACCGTGTTTCAGCAAAGCTTAAAAGATTGCACTAATATACTGAAACAATTTTCCTAAAAACGTTTTCTAACTCAACTGAATTGGGCCTACACATTTCCGCACTCTACTGAACTTCTATTGAACGGTACTGAATTCTGACCTAAGTCAGCTAGTAGGCCTCAGTGAAGTCAGTCACTCTGCCACGCGATTCAGAACAACTTATCTGGTCTACTGATCATGTTTTGTACGACATCTTCCTGAAAATGACTGTTCGCGTTTTAAGTTGAGAAAGTTTTCAGGTGTATTCACCCCCCTCCTCTACACCTGAACGTTTATCTCGGGACCAACAGTGGTCATCTAGAATGATATGTTATATTTATTCAATGAAAATAAATTAATGTTTGTCATTTTTGAAAGTCTTAACTTTGGAGATTTTATTCTATTTTGTTTGTCATTTTTGTATTGAAACTTCTAATCAATCTTGGTCGAGAATATTACTCTCATGTATACATATATGTTGAGGTAATTGTGGACTCATTTTGCATCTCAAAAATTGCTATCACTTCTTGCACTCAATGGCTTCATTTAGTCGTGTTTTAGCAAATGAGGTAAGTAATTTTTTTGTCTTTGCCTTTCGTTAATGTTCATTATACATTGTAAATTATGCAATTAGATTATTATTAGGGGTATGAAATTTAAGAATTTAGGAAATTCTTAATTATGTATTTGGGAGTCAAACTTGATTATGTTAGTAGATCATTGACGGATAATATAAATATTGTTAGAAGATAGAGAACTAAAGTTATTATTTAGCATTTTCTAGTTAGTTTACGTAGAAACATTAGCTTTAGTTCTCAATATTCACTCTTAAAGTTTGAAAATTAACTTTAGTTCTACGTTATAGTGAGAATATTTTTCAAAACTAAAGTATTTATTTTAGGTATTTGTTGGTCCCGAGTCAAACGTTCAGGTGTAGAGGGGGGTGAATACACCTGCAAACCTTTTTCTCAAACTAGAACGCGAACAGTCCGATTAACGGTGACTGCCTACTGAATGTATCCACTAGACCAGACAAGTTGTTCTAGATCGCGTGGACAGAGTGACTGAAGATGCTGAGCTTTGCTAGATAACTAATGTCAGAATTCAGATGCGTTCAACAATGTTCAGTAGCGTGCGGAAAGTGTAAGCCCAATTTAGTTTGGTTTGAAAACGTTTGTTTATAAAAGTTGTTTCAGTAGATTAGTGCAGTCAGTTAAGCTTGTTACTGAAACTCAGTTGAATGATTTTGTAAATGGTTTTTCAGTATGAATAGTTAAATCAATGCAACAGTTATAAACACAGAGAGTTTTAAAGTGGTTCGGATACGCAAGATCCTACATCCACTTTCCTGAACAAGGCACAACCTTGTGATTATACTGAGCAAGTCTCAGTTTACAGGGTCAAACAAAATCTGTTTGAATGTATCCAACGATGTGAATGAGTTCTTAACACTAGGAACAGTTCAAAAATTGAACTCCATCGGTCTAAGCTATAGATAATACAATTGAGCTTAGGTTAGAGGGAAGGGAACAAGAAGGGCTTCTAGAGCGAAGAACAGTGAGGAATAATCTCTCTGGGTTCGTGTTCTTCACTTGGATGCTAGAGGTTTGAGTTCTATGTAAGATTGTGTTCCCTGAGAGCAAGTTGAATGCGTTTCACGTTTAGATTGAGCTCTGAAGTTCGTCGCGTATAGCTTGAGTTCTTGTTTGCTTGTCTCTCTCTTCGTGTTGTTGTCGTATCTTCAATTTGATTTTCCCTCTATTTATAGATGTGAGTTATGGATAGCTAAATAGCAACTTTATCAAAACCTAATAACTCTTTCACGACACTAAAGTTAATTATTCTGACAAAATAGCTAAAACATGCTTAATAGCAACTTTAGTTCTCGAATTAAGCATTTAGGTCTTGGAAAATATAACATTCTCATTCAGAACTAAAGTACATTTATCAAAACCCAATAAGTCTTATCGGGCACTAAAGTTAAATATTCTATACGAAATAGCTAAAAATACTGAATATCAACTTTAGTTCTCGAATTAAGTTTTTAGTCAACATTAAAGATAATACGCTAATATATTAATAAACTAAAACAAAAACTAAAGATTAGAGAGAAAAAGAATAACGTTACCTTCTAACTTTGATGAATTGATTTATTAGCGAAAAGATACAATAAAATGAATAAGAATGATCAATAGCCGAAAAATGGTGCCATATTGTCATACTATGAAAGTTGATAGTGCCAATTATATAGAAGAATAAATAGAGTTGTTTTATTTTTTTTATCATCCTACTAGTGTACTACAATCACAAGAAAGTTTTTCTTGGAAGTCAAAAACTATTTTTTCTTCAACAATCTATCAACTGTCAGAATAGTACCTGCCAAACCCAACTAATATAGAATAAAATATTCACTTCCCTATTGAGTGCAATTTATTATAAAAGTATATTTTTGCAATTTTGATTATTGGATTGCCTTTTTGTGCAACTGCCCCAACAAAATTCTCTCTACTCCTATCTTTAACTTTCTCGCTCTCTTGTTTCATTATTTTTCTAATATGACAATATTAATTCTACATTAAAAAATGAGGTGGGTTTCTCATTATTCACTATGCAACCCACATTCTTATACACTCTCTGTCCAAAATTTTCTCTCTCATACTATTCCACTCCGCTCCAAATTCAGAAAAATTATGATTTTTAACTTTTTTTTTGAAATATTAGATTATTTCTTTAATTACAACATAAAAAAATATCGAAAAATCAATTGTCTCAACTATGCTTTAATAAAATTTGGATGAATTCCCATTCCTTCCACCAACTATTCCTCGAAAACTACGTTAATTTCTTAATGCAATTAAAACTCATAAAATATATAGCTATATAAAATTTATTAATCTCTATGCCAAAAAGAAAGGGGACTTAATAATAGAACGGAAGGAATATATTTTATAATTTCTATTTACTTTTCTATTTGTCGTTTACATTTTGAAATCATATTCGTTTTTGAATTGAAGTATCTGGTCCTTAATTAAAATATGAAAATATCATGAGTTTGAATCTTGTATTAACTTGTTAGATCAAGCTATTGAGAGTGCTCTTGTGATTATGGATTATTACTGAAGTCGAGCTGCCATAATCGAATGAGTACGTAATAGTCGTTCTTTAGGTCGAGCTTTTCAAAATGTGCTTAAGAGTGTAATAGTTGTGGATATCTTCATAGAAAAATGTTTTCCCTCCATCTAATCATTATTGTCTCACTTCTTTTGGACACAACAATTTATAAAAATTGTTCGCTTTGATTAAAGATGGTAGGATCCTTAAATAAAGTATTTATAATAATTTATTATTTTAAAAAATAGAACAAAAATTATGGAACAGTTAATAAATTGTGAAAAAGAATTATGAACAAATAGAATAATAAATTGGAGCTTTACGAGTTGTATGAAGTGTGACAATATTATATTTATAGTTTTACACTAACGTTACATCTACATTATTGAATTGAATGATCAATCAGTTTGTTGTCCCACCTCTCAATCAAGGTGCAGGCTCCTCAACCAACTCATGTCTATGACTAAATTAATTATTCACGCGAAAAATATTGTCTAGGGTGTTCTCTTGAATTCCTAATTCTTGAACTTTCAAAATTTCATCAGGGCTCATTGTACATTCTTGAATTCTTAAGTCTAACAAAATTTTACAAAGTTAGTTAAAAAAAATTAGAATTTATTAAAGGAATCATAACTTTTCAGAAACAAATACAGTTAAACCTCTTTAAAGTAATATACTTGGGATCAAAAAAAAATATTCATTTAGCGAAGTTATAATCTATCGATAATTGAGTATTAATTACTTTAGAGAGAAATTTACAATATAAAACAAGTTAAATGTATGTATTAATTTTTTTAATAACTTAGTTCGTGTGAACATTAAAAAATAAAAAGTTTTAGTATTTGCTTTAGTAAAATCATGTTAAAATGTTCATTGAATATATAGTAATTATAAAACAAGTCAAATCATTCAATTTTAGAAAACTCAATAGTTTTATAAAAGAACAAAGCTCATATACATAAAAAAAATAATTTTGTTTATATTAAAATTGTCCTATAAGCATGTTTCCGACATTGATAGATTTGTTCAATAGAAAAGGATCTACCGAAACCGAAGTCTTTGAATTAGATAAAGATCTTAAACATCGGTAATGTCATCTCTAATTTATGCTACAGAAATGCTATGAATATTCAAGATCTTTTAGCTATCGAGAATGATGCAACTATGAAATTACCAATGAATGAAGAAATTATTGAAACACTTATAAACGGTAATGATGATGAAGATGATGATCCTAAACAAGATGATAGTACATTTATTCCAGTTGTGTCATGAAAAGGTTTATTCAAGCAATAATCACCTTAAATAATTATTTGCTACAACACGAACAAAATATTTGAAAGTTGTCTATATTTTGCAGAAAGTTAAGATGATAATTTTGGTTTAAGTGGGAAGATAAATATGGAAGCCTATATTCAGAATAAATGATTATTGTAATACTGTGTATTATAATTGTCAATACATATTTTCTGAAATCAATAATTATTACCTTATATTTTCATTGGGATCTTAAAGATTTAAACTTTTCTTATTACTTAATGCATTTAGGAAAATTATTAATTTGGTACATTGTCCCAAATTAAGACTAGAAGAAATTATTATCTAAATGAAGTTATTACTTCATCTAATATTATTTCATCGAGGTTTAATTATAATCATTGAGATTTTCATATAATAATTTCCGACTCTGAATTAATAGAAGAAAAAAAAGCTCTTATTTGATTACATGCATAAACGCGTAGTAGCTTCGTTGGATGGCTGTCGGATGAAACGGAGATGAAGCAGATTGAAACCATCCAAATTTGTAGTAAAAAGCAAGCACAATCCCACATGCTACCTTTAGTATCCAAAGAGTGGGTCCATAAAAATAAACATCAATACTAATGCTAGGTATGGATTCCGTATAAATATATAGTTATATAAGAAAATTAAAAAGTATGTATATTCTTCATATGTTTTATACATATTTTTTTATGAATAAATTTTGTAACTCTTAAACTTATGTTATTATACATAAAACATATAAAGAATATGCATAAAAAATATTTCAGTATATATTCAATCCAAATCATCAATAATAAAATAACGGGTATAATTTTTTCTTATTTTTTATTTTAAAACGTCCATTCCCCAAGTGCCAACTCATAAATATAATTTATACATGTGTCGGTATAATTTTTATTCTGTAATTTATTGTTATTGAGTCTATGTCAATATATCAAATACTAGTACTAATAGATTCTGGATTCAAATGAATCCGATGGAGACGCAGTGGATTCACTGTGGCTCTTCGCCAACCGACACTCTTGATTTGCCCTTGTACTTGCACCACACATTTAAGTATACATAAATAATTCAATTATCCCAACTTCTCGTTGCTTTGCAACCGTTAGATCCAGGAGTTCGGGTTCTCAGGATGGATTCCTATTTTCAAAGTCTTATTCATTATTGAAAGTAGTTAAATTGTGTTATCAATATTAAATTATGAAACGAAATGCAGTCTTATTTCATTCTTGGTAGAACTTAACTTCAATTCACAGTTTTTAAAATATTAAAGAAAATGATAAAGCAAGTAAAGAAGAGTGCAATGGAAGTTTTTTTTTTTTTTTTTCAAGTGGCAGGAATAGAAAATAGAAAAATAATATGCTATCTAGTCAGAGTAGCGTAAAGAAGAGGTATAGTAGGGGCCAGCACATTAATATGCAATCAACATAACTAATGCTACATTAATAATCATGAGCAGAAAGCAGCAGAGCAGTAAACAAAGTAGCACTACAGGCAGAATTAATGAGAAAACTGAAGTATTCATTCAACACTAGCTTTTACAAATAAAGTGAAAATATCATTCAAGTGTTTTGCTTTACATACCCATCACATATTTCTTTAATTTATTTTATAACTCAATACTAATAATATATTAATTTTGAGAATCTAAGACTGAAAAAGTAGAAATATTATTAATAATCCACAAGTAACATACAAAAAATCTAATACATAATTAACCAAAATAGAAAAAACAGAGCACTATTTGCAAATGTTGTTTAATTAGGCTTCTGTCATGGAAAATTCAAAAGCAACATCTTTACCCGTTCTAATTGCAACACTATCTCATTGCGTTTCAACAATGGGATATATAACTAACCGTTTTAATTATAACAGAGTTTATAACTCATTCATTACTCATGTCCCTTACATATGAATTAACTCATTACTTCATTGAATCTTTGTAACCTATAAGTACTTGACCTTATTGTGCTTAGAAGCATTATTATTTGAATTTGAGTTTATCTTGATTAAGACCGAGACTAGAGTTCTCATTTTCTTGGCCCTTTTTAACTCTCTGTTAGCGAAGTGGAGGATGCGAGCGATGAGCTAATAGTTTTGTGAATTTATTGGATACGTTCGATTTGGATTTTATGATCAAACTAAAATATTATACAATAATTTATTACATTTTATTAATCAAATATTAAACAGTGTCATATTAGCTACTCATATTCCACGAAAAAACATGAAAGTAATAAATTAGCTACGAATTAAATTAACCTATGGTAATCAAGCCTAGATTACTAACTCAATTCCATTAACCAGGATTAATTCGAAATTTCATAGATTAATTATTAAATCCTAAGTCTCACAAAATCATTTATGTGTGTGTTTTACATCCCGCCGGTCCCTTAGAAATCTAACTACTCATATTGGTCCGACTGGGCAGGCGGGCGACTAAATTAGGCAGAACATAAATCATGTTGAACGTAATTATCATGTGCGAAAATTGTAAATACTTGATGAACAGAATTAAACTGAATCCAAAACATCCAAAGTGAAAGCAATAAGCGAACAAGTCTTCAACGAAAAGTAAAAGCATTTGTTTCTCTCAAATCTAGACTAAAAAGATGATGAGCGGTTTTGATGATGAACTCCCGGTGTTGCATCGTGAAAGATGAATGAAAAATGAATAATAAATTTTGATTTTCGTTTTCCTCCCGAGCTATATAGGACGACGCTTCTTTCCCTTATAGAATTAGGATTTCCTTCAATTATGGAAATATTTGATTAGATAAGTATATCAAAATCTTCTATATCTTGCTCCTTCCTTATCTTCCAAGAATTTTCGTCCAACTTTGACTCCAAAACGCGCCTTAAGCCTTCAAAAACGACTGCCACCTTAGATCCTCCTCACGTGCCAAATTAGTTCAAAAATCCTATAAAATAACCCAAAATATACGGTCCAGGGCGCAAAAAACAGGCAAAATATGAATAGTACGAAATTAACTCATCATTCCTCTTCCAAAAATCTTCCTCAAGCTATAAATCTTCATAGTGCAATATACATAGTATAAAATTATGATCATAGTTATTGAATGTATGACAACCTTATTATCGTCTTCAAATTCACTATAACCAAATCCCATATCGTGTCTAGGACTCTAGGGGGCGGTATTATGTATTTTCTCATAGATAGAATCCACAAGCATATGTTGTTTCTATAAACAGCAATGCAAATTATCCCATTACAACTAGCCCCAACCCAACTTCGTTATTGGGGTTTGTTTTTTCAGAGGCCTTAAGTGAGGCTGTAGGCCCATTCAGAAATAATATAATTTAGGGCTGAGTGGCTTTTCTGTGACGGGCCTCAGGTCCAATTGCTTATTCTACCCCTCCCATAACCCCATTTTCGGCAAATCCCAACCAGCAGAATCCAATCGGCATACTCGCAGGTAGGGGTGTAAAGGTTCGGTTCGGTTCGGTTCGATTTTTAATACAATTTAGGAACCGAATCGAACATATGAAAGTGGTTTGGTTCGGTTTAAGGTGTACTTTATTTTTGGAACTGAACCGAACCGAACCGCTTAGAAATGGTTCGGTTCGGTTTATCGGTTCTACCTTTTTAAATCCTAAATAGTTTTTTTTGAACCATAATATTCCATACATGCTTAACGTGAATGAAATTCAAGCACGACAACTCCAAAATATTAACAAAATATAAATATACTAAACATAACTACAAAGTTAATCTCCAATATGGCTCTAAAATATTAACAAAATATAAATATACTTAACATAACTACAATAGTTAATCTCCAACTAGGGGAAACAAATTCATGACTTCACAATCCACATAGGCAGTAGCAAAATGAAACAACCTCATGACTCCACGTAAACGGATGAACTAAGAACTCCCAGAAAAAATTCCTACGGATGGAGGACTTGTTCAAATTTTACGTTTTGGTAGAAAAAATGAAAATAGTATTGAGAATGAATTGAGAAATGAGAAAGAAGATGAAAATGAGAATTGAGAAGACATAAGCTGTGCGGCGTGCCCTACTGCCCTAATGTAATAGTAGTATTAACATCTCTTTTTTAATTTTTTTAATTACATATTTACATATGTATCAATTACCTACTATACCCCTAGTAATCACATATTAGTATACTACCTAGTAAGTAAGTAGTATGTAGTATTAACAAAAATCTTTATATTTCATTCGGTTCCATTGGTTCGGTTCGGTTTGAGCGGTTTCTAAACCTTTGGAACCGTGAATCGAAACCGATTGTAAATGGTTTCGGAAAATATAAACCAAATCGAACCACGAAACCGAACCGAACTGCATTTTTCGGTTTGGTTCGGTTCGGTTCTGTCGGTTTCGCGGTTCGGACCGGAACCACTTACACCCTTGCTCGCAGGTATTCTCGCTTAGTTTTCCTTGTTTATTTCAGTTTTCAGTGTTATACTGATGTACTCCCTCCGTTCCACTCCATTAGTCTAGTTTTCCTTTTCGGGTCGTACCACTTCATTAGTCCACTTTCTTTTTTTAACTTACAATAACACTTTTATATATTCTAGTAGACCCCACAACTTTATACTACTTTACACACAACAAACAACTTTTTTAATCTCCGAAAGTGGACTAATGGAGTGGAACTAAAGTATGGGTTTTCTGAAGCATTTTTTGAACAACTATTTCCTACGATCAATATCTTAGAGACTTTACTTGTAGCAGAACACTTTTATTCGTGGAATGCTTAAAAAAATGTTGTAAAACCCTTATTGTTTTCTAGAAGCAGGACAGCTTGTAATTCGTTATTTGGGTTGTTCAATTTTTATTTTTTTGCTTTTATGGAGAAGACCTTCAATTGCTATTATGTTCTAGCATTTGATTTTATCTGATGTTGACTGCGTTTTCTTTCTGGGATGATTGGTCATGCTATGAACTGGATTTCATAATTTTATGTTTTTTAGCTTATTTGATTCTACAGGGTCAAGGAGACGCCTTCTAGTCAGAGGCCTGCATTCTGGTAAGAAATTCACATAACCTGCTGCTGAAGATATAATCTTGAAGGCAATTTGTGTGAATATAAGCCAGAAGAAATGGAAATTCTTAGACCAACTTTCTCCAAGTCTCACGACTTCTTTGCTTCCGCGTATTTTCGGAAAGCTCAGGAGCTCTCCGCAGCTACTTTTAGAGTTCTACCAATAAGTGGGAGGAATAGAATCCTTTACATGCTCCCTCGAATCTTGTTGTATTCTAATTCATGTGATGGTAGAACGCAAGAATTTTGATGATGCACTGTGCTTGATGAAAGAACTGATGATATCCAGAGGCTATTTTCCTTTGAAAGTGTTAGAAGCATTGATCAGTAGCCGTGATGCAGGCAGGTATTCTTAGTACTTCTGTTTTTGATGCATTGGTTAGGGCCTGGCCTGCACACAAATTGGAGCAAGTGGGGATGCTTATGAGGTGATTAAGAAATTGAGGATGAGAGGCATTAAGGTTTCTATTCATGCTTGGAACAATTTTCTTAGCCATCTATTGAAGCTTCAGAGAAATGGTTTCTAATATGCTAGTTTATGCTCTTTGTAAAGAAAGTAAACTGTCTGAAGCTTTGTCGGTATTTTATAGGATGACAAAGGTTGGATTTTTCCCTAATATTGTTGGATTCAATATGCTTATTGACGGAGCTTGTAGGGCTAGTGACCTTGATTTAGCACGTAAGGTTATTGAGAAGATGGAAACAATGTCCAGAGGTTATGTCTCTGCTAACGTAGTTACCTTCGATTGTCTTATCGATGGTTATTGCAAGAAAGGTAATCCTAAGATGGCTGAAGAGATTTTGGATGAAATGATTGAGATGGGTGTGAAGCCTAATATAAGAACTTATGCTACAGTGATTGATGTGTATTCAAGAAATGGATACTTGGAGGAGGGATTTAGGCTGTGCAATAGAATGGTTGAAAATGGTATGATTCCGAACTCCGCTGTTTATAATTCATTTATTCACTGGCTATACATGGAAGGAGATATCAGTGGAGCTTCAATGGTTATTATCGAACATGATGGAGAATCACATACTTCCTGATCAATTTACCCATTCTATTATCATAAAAGGATTATGCAGGAATGGTCATGTGAACGAAGATCTAAAAGCTCACGATTGAATAACAGATACGGACCTTGTTGAAAATGCTTTCTCTCACCATATTCTCATAAACTATCTCTTCAGAAGCAAGAATATAATTGGAGTAAAGCAACTCTTATGCAGAATGTTTGTTCGAGGCTTAGTTCCAGACACGGTCACATATGGTACTATGATTGATGGATTCTTCAAAGTTAGCAATACGGAAAGTGCCATTGATGTTTACACCGACATGGTTAAGGTGGACAGGCCAAATATGGTAGTCTTCAAATTCCATATTAGATGGTTTTTGCAAAGAAGCTTCTGTAGACCTCTCCATGTCTTTGATAGATGAGATGAAAAGGTCGAATATGTTTGATTCCATAACTTTCAACACCATGTTGAGTTCCTATTGCTGTAGTGGGAGGATCAAAGAAGCATTCAATTTGTTTGTGAATATGAGAAGAGTGGGCTTGTTGGTTAACACACTCACCTATAATATCTTGATAAACTTCCTCTGCAAATGTGGATTGTTTGAGCATACCATTCAGTTCTTGAATCTTATGCTCTCTGAGGGCATAACTCCAGATTCTGTTACATATACTACACTAGTCACCAACCTTAGGAAGAAGAGCAGCCGTGAGGAGGTTGTCAAAATGCATGATTATTTGGTACTAAATGGCGTAATCCCGGATAGAAAAACGTATGAAGCCCGTTCGGTTGATGAAGATACTTGTTTAGGGCTCATGGAGTTAGTGAATCAGAATGTATGAGACATGTAGTTGCAAGTTCACTAGTTCCAAAAATGTCCTGTACATTTGATTTGGTTTCATTGTGTTTGTGACAATACATGGAGCTTTCATTATGTAGTAATCTTAGACGTTTTCTATTGCCCACATATGTTTCAAAATCCTCATCCTAAAACCTCATCCTATTGCTCTCCCTCCACCTCTCATTTCAGTGGATTCTCCTCCACTAACAAAATCACCCACAGAAACCTAAATCAAGAAATCAAAACAGAGAAAAACCTCCAACCAAGCTCTCTCTCTCTCTCTCTCTCTCTCTCTCTCTCTCTCTCTCTCTCTCTCTCTCTCTCTCTTTTGCAGCAAAACTATGTCTTGCTCAAATCTGATAATGTGGGTGCCTTCAAAACCTTCCCTTTCCGGCCCTTCTTCATCGCTCTCCTCTCGCTCTTCCATCGTCCCTTTTCAACTCCCAAATACCAAGGTCCTTCTCCGAGACCCTAGTTGAAGTCCTCTACAACATCAACGAGCAGCTCCAGACCGACGACATCGAAATGTCTCTCACCAAGGTGAGCCCAGTCAAGAAGGTGGCCCTCGTCGTGGTCACGGGCGATCGCGGCCTATGCGGTGGATTCAACAACGCCATCATCAAGAAGGCCGAGGTGCGGATCAAAGAGCTCAAGGCCCTCGGCCTCGACTACACCATGATCAGCGTCGGCAAGAAGGGCAACACGTATTTCGTCCGAAGGCCTTACATTCCGGTCGATAAGTTCTTCAAAGGCAGCAACCTTCCCACTGCAAAAGAGGCGCAAGCAATCGCGGATGATATGTTCTCCCTATTCGTGAGCGAAGAGGTCTATAAGGTGGAGATGCTCTACACCAAGTTCGTCTCGTTAGTGAAGTCCGATCCGGTGATCCACACGTTGCTTCCACTTTCTCCCAAGGGCAAAATTTGTGATCGTAACGGCGTGTGCGTTCATGCAGCGGAAGACGAGTTCTACAGACTGAGGACCAAGGAAGGGAATCTGACTGTGGAGAGAGATGTGGTGAGGACTAAGACGGCTGATTTTTCGCCTATCTTGCAGTTCGAGCAGGACCCTGTTCAGATTCTTGATGCATTGCCTTGAGATCGTTGCAAGAATCGCTTGCGGGTGAGCTTGCTGCTTGGTTGAGCGCCATGAGCAACGCTACTGATAACGCGCAGGAGTTGAAGAAAAACTTGTCCAGAGTCTACAACAGACAACGCCAAGCGAAGTTCACCGGAGATATTTTGGAGATTGTTGCCGGAGCAAACGCCTTGACCTAAGCCGCCTATAAATTAATTGAAATGAAACGAAACGAGAGAACCACCATTCTGTTCTATTTTTGTCACGTAAGAACGAGAGAGCCTTGCAGAGATTTACAAGCATGCAACAATCATTATTATATTGTATGGATTCTAAAATGTTTGCCTTTGTTGATAAAAGTAACTGCTCCACTAAATCAATGATGCCAATGAAAACTCATACTTGCTGGATTTGCTTGACAAAAATCATAGCATCCAACAAGAGCAACAGATTTATAACAATATCCATCTTAGATTCGAGGGAATTTTCATTGACCAGTATTAGCCCAATATTCCAATTCGTATCAACCATAGAATCCGTAGTGTTACTGTAATTTACAGAACCAGAGCAATCAGATACATCACAATTAATGCCTTAAATCATTTATTCATCTGAAATTCTTTTACAAATCTGTGTATGGTCAATTACAAACGAAAAAACAGTACTAACATCAAAGGCTAAGAAGATGAACCCTAAAAGAAATTTGGGTAAGTCTCAGAGAAAACCGGCGGCCCAGCCGAGAGCTTTTTGCGGCCAAGGCAGCGAGGATTACTTTGAACCCTTTTATTGAAACACGGAATCACATCTATGGGCAAATCATTAAAGTGCGGCTGTGGAAGCACCGAGTCCGGACTAGATTTGAGTTGGGATAGAGCGAGCAGATTCTGGGCACCGATTTGCTTAGATCTAGCCGTGATCTTCGAGTATCGGAGTTTGGCAAGTTCTCCAGGCTTGAGGTACTTGTAAAACGACCGCGACGGCGACGATGAAGGAGATGCGGCAACGCTGGTTCGGCCTCTGGTTTTCATGGTGATTAGATTTAGATGATGCCCAACCCACGAAAACCTAGAGAGCGAGTAGGGAAGAATTGGGAGGGAAGGAGGGTTTTAAAGCCGTGGAGCGAGGAGCGGGAAACTAGTGGTGGCTGCCAGTGAAGTGATGCGGCCTTTTAATTCTCCCCTTTCGTCCATCGGACTCGTCTATTGGCTTGTAGTAGTTTTTGTTAGGGGTGTAAAAGTTCGGTTCGGTTTTTATGTGTTTTAGGAATCGAACCAAACACATAAAAATGGTTCAGTTCGGTTTGATGGATTTTTCAATATCGAAACCGAAACGAACCGAACTACTTATAAATGGTTTGGTTCGATTCGATTCATCGGTTCACCTTTTTATTTTTTTATTTATTTCTTAAATTCTAAATAATGCAAAAATAATAGTTTATAGAATGTCACTCATTCTGAAGTCATAAGTATAGAGTTGTTACTCCTTTCTCTTCATTTGTACAGAATAGAATTGATCTTAACTTAAATCTAATATCTAAATCCAATAATATTCTTATATAAGAAAGACAAATATTAAATAAAAAAAAATAAAAAAATAAGATATTAGTTCGGTTCGGTTCGAACCGTTCAAAAATTATTGAAACCGTGAACCGAACCGAATGTAAACGGTTTCTAAAAAAATAAACCGAACCAAACCGCGAAACCGAACCGAACCACATTTTTCGGTTTGGTTCGGTTCGGTCCGATCGGTTTCGCGATTTGGAGCGGAACCACTTACACCCCTAGTTTTTGTACATTTTATCTCGCTCTTTTTTTCTTCTTCTTTTATATATTTATATATATATATATATATATATTGTGAGCAAAATACTTAATAAGTTAATGATAAAATAAAAAAAATGAAAATTAGAATAATCATAATGGTACCACTAAACTGTATCTATAAAAAAGAAATACAATTAGTACACTGTTGTCTGTTATTAACAAAATTTCTTCAAAAATGTATTAACAAAATCTCTTCAAAATGTATTTTGTTAATATAACATTATGACATGCTACAAGATATGGGACTACTCAAATAATGGAGAAAAAATTCAATTTTGATCATGTAATTAATCCTAAATGAATTTTGGTTCTATAATGATGCATCATTAAATTTTGATCATGTGATTGAAAAAAATACCAATTTTGTGGCCTAAAATGGACCAAAATTGAAAATATGTCAAGTCTAAAATATAAAATGAACTAAGGTCATATTACGCAACAAGATCGATAATAAGCATATTACATTGCCAAAATCGATTATATAACCAGATTATATGATCAAAACCGATTATAGCACATTACAAAATCAAAGTTAATTAGACATTATATTGTAGGACCAAAATCGACTATTAGCTAATATTACAAGACCAAAAATATATATTTTTAATTTTTCTCCAGACTTACAAGTAGCCGGAAATAATTCCGACAACATAACGGACGAGTGTATCACTCTCGGGCCTAAGAACCAACAATGGGTATTTTCTAAAACTATAAAATCAAAATGGATTGAAGTACATTAGATGACCAAAATTGATTTAGAGTAATATTACAAGATAAAAATTAATTTTTTCTCTAAATATTTGATAGAAGGAATTTGTGTGTGTTTTTATTTATTTATTTATTTATTATTATTATTATTTTTAAAACACATCACTTTTTTTTTCAAAGAAAACTAAGAGCATCTCCAACCCACACCAAAATGGAGTTTGCATTACGAAAAAACCACCAACCCAACTGGATTCTCAACACCAAAATGGTGTTGTTCACTTTTTCTCTCTCCTTGAACTACAAAAATAGGTTTCTACTATTCAAGCACCATTTCACTTTTTAACTTCTGAAAATTGCTCTCAAGTCCCTCTATTTTGTTGTTGATAAACTGAAAAACTAATTCTAGTATTAATGGAAGACTAATTCTATTATTAATTCTAGTGTTAATTGGAGTTGGAGTTGCCCAAGTATTATTTTAATTATTCATAAATGGGCCACTTATTAATTATTGATTAATGAACCACTTATTAATTATTCATTAATGGCCCATTAATTAATTACTATTATATAATAATTACTATTATTTTAGTTTTATGATTGTATAAATTAATTTCTAATTTTATGATTGTATAAATTAATTTCTTGTTATAGAAATTTATTTTTTTATTTTTTTATTTAGTACTTATAGTAGATTACATAGAATATGAATGTGTATAATAACAATTGTATATTAGTTAATTAATATTTTTTATATAATACAATTATAATAACAATAATAGAAAATACAATTATATTAAAAACAATAACAATAATAGAAAATTACTAGGAAATACATATTATAGCCGATAAATAAAAAAAACTACGATAGCAATATGAAAACACTAATAATAGGGTGGTAAATTGGAACCCGATCCTCCAATGTTGTTAAAATAAGGAACATATGAACCACCTGCAAAAGGATCTCCTTGGCTGTATTCTTGACCTCTAGTTGCATAAATATGTTCTTGTTGAGCTTGAACATGTGCACGGTATCGTGGGTCTGTTATGGAGTTCAAGTTGATAGCTAGAATTTTGTTTTCTTCTTTCATTGTTTTTAGATCGCACATATGCCCGAGTTTTGCATTTGTTGCTTGCATAATATCCCTAGCCTTTTGATTTTCTTCCTTCATCAAGTTGATCAACATGGATGTAGACTCGTCTTTCTTCTTTCAAACAACGACATCAACGACATGCATATTTCGGTATGCCAGGAACAAACAACGACATCAACGTATTAGAATCTTCTCCTCTTTTTCATAATCTATCTAAAGGTATTGCTCCTCCGGCTCATTATGTACTTCAAGGGAAAGAATTTTATATGGGGTGTTACTTAGCTGATGGTATATATCCGAAATGGAGTACCATTGTGCAAACGATTCAACGGCCTCGCACTCCACCTCATAAACATTTTGCAATAAAACAAGAAGATTGTAGAAAAGACGTAGAACGTGCATTCGGTGTTCTGAAGCAGCGCTTCGCAATTGTAGTGCGTCCAACACGTTATTGGAGGAAAGAAGTGCTAAAGGACATAATGTCTCCATGTATAATTCTGCACAACATGATCGTGGAAGATGAACGTGATTTTACCGCTCCAATTGAAGCTACAATAGAGACTACTCCACAGCCAAATCTCTCGTCGAATGAACGGAATTCAATGAATGCTTATGTTCGTCGTTACAATAACATAAGAGATCAAAATGGTCGTTTTGAACTTCAAAATGCATTAATTGCTCATTTGTGGGCGAAGTATACCAATTCCGAAGATTGAATACTAATCTTCATTGGTTACTAAAGAATGTGCACAGATTTATCTTTTTATTGTAAATTTATTTTTTCATGTTATGTAATTTTCTATTATTTAATGCACAAGTAATTTTTTATCTTTATTTATTTATTTTTCAGTTATATAATAAAAAATATTTCATATATAATTATTTATTGAAATTATTGTGGGTCTAATGTGTAATATTGAGAAATATATAAATATTGTTGTAAAAATAGAAAAAGTAGTATGAAATGAAATATATTTAGAATAATTGTTTTTGAGGATGAATTTAAGGTTGTGTGTTGGAATGAGATTAGAGCATCTCGGTTGAAGATGCTCTTAATCGATAAACCTAAAAAGGAAACAGAATGAGAGAGATGGGCGTGCTGCTTCCGGCCAGATCACTTGACAGAAGTATTGCTTATTTAACACATTGGTTTGTTTCGACATGGAGGTACATTTGCCGCTGCAGAAGTCAATTTCGAAGCAGCGTCCTTCCAGAGAGCGCATGCCAGGATCAAGCCGTTCTTTGGATTCTTTTCCTAATGGAACCACAAAAGTAATTACTTCGTTGTTTTTGCATCGACTTAGTAACTCAGATCACTCCGCTGATGTTTGATTTTCTTAGTCTGTATTTTCATTTTTGTGGCTCGAGTGTTATAGTTTTGTTATTCTGGATTCTGTTTTCTGGAGTGGTAGTCCACACGTAACCATTTCGTACGCTTTAATTCATATATTTCATTTCGCTGGTGCAATATTGTTTATTGTATGCTGACTGCTTTTCCTCTTGCGTGATTTGAGTTCTATACTTGGATCAGAGTGAACATTGCTTGAAATTGAAAGCCTTTCTTATATTATTAGCTTATCTTTTGCAGCCCTTTGAGTGGAGAATTCATCACAAGGCAGCCAAGGTCACATATCGAATTGCTGCAAGTGCGGATTGGTTGCTCTGATTGATAGGCAACACATAATTTTTCTTTTTCTTTTTTCCACTGGAAAACCATATTTACATATTTGTATGCTTTTGTCATGCAGACCTTTCAAGAAGGCGGCACTCGGCAGAGGAAAAGTTCCATGCCACAGTCTAAAGATTTTACTCCAAGCGGGTTTTAGGCCTAGAACGCAGGCCTCTTCAAGTACACACAGAAAGGATAAAAAGATCAATGAAGAAAAGGAAGGCCCAGGTCCCATCAATGCGCGAATCGTATTTTGACATAAAGAAGTCAGTTTGAAGAAAATTGCCAAATTTTTAATTTTCATGAGAGTGTTATTAAATGAGAAGATGCAAATAGGAGTGAGGTCAGTAGCAATGCAGGTAGATTACAATTTGCTAGTATGCTGCTGCCAGCTACTATAAAGGATGAAGAGCCTAGGTGGACGAACAACATCAAGATGAATGATTTGCTGGGAAAAGTGAGCATTGTTGACAGAGAAACAAATATATGCTGGAAGTATTAACAATCAATTTTGTGGTAAAACCGAGAAAGATCAGCCAGTAGAAGAAATGATGGTACTAAAAGATGGCAATAATGCACCGGTGAAGCATGTCCAACAGAGGGTAATATTGGAAGTATTCAAGATGATCTAGAGCAGTTTGAAAACATCAAAACAAGTCATGATTCATACAATGGTTTGTCATTGGTAAAGCCAGAGCAAGTTGACGACAATTATACTCCAATCAATGAAAGAGAGGAGGAAGTTGAGTTTTTACAGCTAAAATTGGAAAATCAATAGAGTTTACGTAAAGAGACAATTGACATGCTTGCTGATGATAATTTCAAGAAAGGAAACAAATTGTTATATTACCAGTAGCTGGTACAACCCAATCAAGATATAGAGATATATTTTAACAGAAGTTTTTCCACTTTGAAAAATGAGCCCGATGTTTAGATCGTGGGAGTTTCTAATGGCTATAAATGGAAATCATTTAGCCTGAAGTTGAGCAAAATCCATCTTAAACGTGATTGGTGATCTTGCCGGGTGTGTTCCTAATAAAGCATACATAATCAATTTTGCGTTCAGTAAGGGTATGGTGTATATTAGACTAACAAGATCATGCATAGCTATGGAGGGTGGGATGGATGAGTTTGACTTCATTTTTTTTTTTTTGGTTTGAAGAGAAACTCCGCTAACAATATTTATGAGACAGAAAGCTTATAGGGAAAGACAAGAAAAAGAACAAAGATGTATATAAGCAGAACAAGTGCAAGTGAAGCTGATCGAGCTGAAGCCCCAGAGGAAGCTGCTAAGACGAGGATGGTGATGCAAGGTTTGATGAAAAAGGCTATCTCATCAGTTGCTAATGTCTGATAGATATAGCCTAAGCCTAGGGTGGCAAACGGCAATTATATGATCCGGTTATATTACAACAGGAGCTCTTGTCCGTCTCTCGCTCTAAACACATATGGATGATCGGATTCAAAGCTCATCCAATATGAGAAAGATGGGGACTGCTGGTTTGTCGGTGGTAAGCTATGAATTACCTCAAATTCAGTTATATATAGTGAGGTCATAAAATTACTACTGGGAATTTTTTGACTTTCTGATTCAGTTTATTCTATTATGGGAAGTAAATGAAGTTATTCACCACCATTTTGGCATATGTTGTGCTCACTAGGTTCTAGGAGTAGAGATTTATGAAGGATGACACACACATTGTTTATCTCTTAGAAAGCATGAGGTCTAAAGGGAGGTTGAGGGACCTAAGATTTGGCTGACTATGTGTTCAGATGGGAGAACTATTTAAGATGGTATTCGTTAAGAGGAGTGGCATGTAATTGAGTTAGATGAGTATGTTAAAAAACTGAAATTAAAATTAATTAAAAACTTGAATGATTGTATTCTTTGATGGCCCTAATTATGCAAGTGGAGTACATGAAGGGCGGAGGGGTCTGCTGAAGTATGCAGCTATACATGTTGACCTCATTTATTTAGCAAATACAGAAGTCTACATCTATGTTCTATGTGCAGTTTCAAATGAAATGGAAGTTTTTCATCTTCTGATGTAAATGTCTTTCATGACTATATATGTATCTTATACTTCAAAAATGTTGTTGAACACAAAAGAGCTGCCTAAGAAGCTTTGCAGCAAATACTTGGGCTGAAAAAGGATGATCTGTCATGGATACAAATCGTTATTTGATTGACTCTTTAGAAAGGAACCTGTTATAGGTGCTATGGTAAGGCTAATTCATAGGCAGCCCCAAATCTGTCGTATAATCTTGAAGGGACATCAAATGTGGAGCTAACTTCCTGTTCCTCCTCGCTGCTACTAACTGACTAACTGTCTATAAGGTTGAAGTTTAAGCCACAACCATTCCCCCACACGATAACTGACATCTCTCTGATGTTTGTTCGCCCTTTTTTTCATTATGCTTGGGCTTTCATTAAGCGTTCTCTTGCGTAGACAAGATATGACCGCTCTCTTGCAACTCCATATCCACCGCTTCTAATCGTGATTTGTCTGCAAGATAATTGATTAACGTAAAGGATGGCGGCCATATACTACTTCAAACGGAGTAGCACGCAACAACGAGTGATAGCTCGTGTTGTAGCATTATTGAGCCCAAGCGAGCCATTGCATCAACTTGCGGAGAGTGACATCTCGATCACTTAAGATAGTCGCTGACAACCTATGTAACGTGAGTATGCTCACTTCGTACCTTTCGCCCATCCTTATGCTACTGTGTCGGTTGCTAGATTGTTTTTTGAGAAAATTCTCAAGTTACATGATTGTTGCGGACTATCGTAAGGAATCGAAATGTCACTTTTACATTTGCGTTATGGAAAGAGGTCTTCAAATTAATAGGACGCTAAAAGTCTATTAAGGTGCTTCACAAGTGGTGCTCCTCGCAAGTGGAAGCAATAACTTGCTTGTGCCGAATACTGCTATAACACGAGCTATCACTCGGCATCGCGTGCTACTCCATTCGAAATAGTATGACCCCCTCCTTTACGCTTAATCAATTATGTTGCAGGCAGCCACGTTGCGATTAAAAGCGGTTGATATGGAGTTGCAATTGAAGATCATATGTTAATCCATTAAGGGAACAAGCATTAATGAAAAAGATAGTGGACTAACATCGGAGGAATGTTAGTTATCGTGTGGGGAATGAGTGTGGCTTGAACTTCAGCCTTATACATAGTTGTCAGTAGCCGCGAGGAGGAACATGTAGTTAGTTCCACGGTTTTATGGGCCCTTCTAGATTATACGACGGATAGGGGTTGCCTATGATTTAGCCTTACCGTAGCACCTATAACATAATCCACCTTATCAAACATGTAATGCGGTGACAGAGATGACATCATTTCTTGACCAATTGCTTACCTCAAAGCACCGGTACCTGTATGTAATGTTTACCTACATCTGTGTGTGAATGGTTCGCTATCAGGAATGAAGTCCATCATTTCAATGCCAAAAAGGGTTTTGGTCATGGTGAATATGGAATATATTTCCTATAAGTATTTGATAAGTTTCTGTTTTCTGATTGATCAGTTTTTTGTAGGTGGTCCTGCTGTGTTCAGCTCCTGATTCTAAATAGAGAATGGTTTTGTTAATTTGGAGAATCAACTACATTCTTCACATACACAACACGCCAATGTCTGGCATATGATGAGCCTCTTACACTTCGTTTTCCTCATAGTACGGAGTTGAGCTGTTTTCCTGTATGTTGATAGTTATTGTGCTTTCTTATAGACTTAAATATATGCTGGTGCAGATTCGTGTTGGTCCCTTCAATTTTAAATCATGTGGACTAATTCAACTCAACAGCCATGGATATGGGTCAATCCTTATCGTGCCCAAAACTGGAGGTAAGATTGATTTTTTTTTGTTTCTACTTACTTCCGAGCTGCATAAAAGTCGGTCTACAAGAGTCTATTGCTCTTATCTTTAGAGAAAAGTCAATTCTTAAATACGATGATCTTACTCTTGTGTCATCCGAAACTCCTTTTATCTTTCTCCCACCATTTCCTTCGGCAACTAGCGACTAGTTCTCACATAGTTTGATTGAAAAATAATGTTTGCAAATTAATTCCTTGTTAAATATTAATCTTTGAGAATAGATTTCTAGTATGTGCTTGTAATTGCTAGTGAAAGTGTGCATGATTTAACATCGTGAATGATTTGGCATTTACTTTATTTCTGTTTGAGATCCTTCAAATTTCAATCTCCAATTTTTACCCCTGCAGGACTTTGATATTGTTTTAATGTTGACCATGATAAGGAAAGGGCTCAAGCACAAGGCCTTGAACCAAATGGGTTTTACTTTGATGAAGCTGATGCAGGAGCTGTTCATTATGCTCTGAATAGGTACAAATTAGCTTTACACTTTGGATACTTTCCTTAATCTGGCTTCTGATATGCATGTATCCTTCCCCTTTTTTGCTCTCTTGTGCCTAAAATTGGTGCATAAGTAGCCTGTCAAAGTTTTAAACTTCTCAAGGAATACAATTTGCATTTCTGATCATATAGTGGCTTTGCACTTTTCAAGTATGATGGAAGGAATGTTCAATTCATTGTGCAAGTGTGTTATGGTATAACATTTATCATGACATTTCATTAGTCTAACATATCATATAATTTCCTATCGGCAAGATCATAGTTTTTATGGTCCTGGTAAAAGCAATCGCCATCGAATATGTTGTTTCTGAAACCGTCTTTTCATCCACTTGCATGATATCTTATGTTCTGTGTAATTTGTGAAAATATAACTAATCAACACCACATAAATTGCTCTAATCTTAGGATGCTGCACAACTTGAGAACACATTATTTGTAGTTGAAATGATAGTTTTGTGTGACTAAAGAAGCATAGTTACTAGTTAGTGGAAACGAAGGCCCCACTCCCTTACAAGTTTCAAACCAGAAAAAGAAGTATAGAGATTGAAATGGCACTGTAAATTGTGTAGTTTGTGCTCATTGTTCTGTCAATTTCTCATAAAAAATTGATCTCATTTTGGCCGGTTTGAATATGAGGGATGATCTGATTTGATGACTTGGACCACACTTTGTAAATATGCCCTCATCTATGCACCAATGACAGCCAGATTAGGATGTTCATGAAAAATGGACCCATTTGAATTTATCTGATTTTCATTACTAAGTACTTTGAAGTTATCTTTTATTATGATCATAAATGTTTCATTATTTGTTTCTGTTGTGTGGTGGGCCCGAGAGAACCGCATGTGGGCCTACGTTGTTTAATAGTAATGTCTCAGAATATTTTTATCGATGTCATTTATCCGAAGCATATATTTTTATTTAAAATAATTGATGTATTCGTACGCACCTTTGTAGTGCATTATTTATATGTATATTGATTAAACATAACAATACATTATATATTTATCTGAATGGACGTACAGACATGAAAAATGGACAAAAGAGACTGTACGTACATTTGCATTAAAGCGTAATAAAGTATTGCGACCAACCTTCTTGCCCAATATTAGGGGTACTCCTTAACCAACTGCATCAGTCTGCTACTGCAATGCAGATAATCAGTTCATCTTTATTATCTTTAAGAATGAAACATTTGCCACATATATGCATAATTAATTCTTAGCTTTCATCATCACTGCACAATTAGAGATAACATTTAATAAGCTTTTCTTTTGTTATTATTTGATGTTGACATGATTAGTGTGACCCCAACAATCACCGTTTCTTGTCAATTCAATCCATGAATAATTTGATTAACACTAGCTAGTGACAAAGACCCCCTTAGCTATTAGTTGTCAACAATGACATGTCACCCACCAAATACATAAAATATTTTAATGGAGCACACTCTCTCTCTCTCTCTCTCTCTCTCTCTCTCTCTCTCTCTCTCTCTCTCATAAATAGGAATTCTTGAATTGCAGGAGCTAACCTCCACATAAATGAAAGAAAAGTTATAGGAGGGAAATAAAAAACCATTACATACACAAGACATGATTGTATTATACCTGGAAAATGTTGTAGCGAGGCAAGTGGGATATTGTAATAAAACATGTTCTTGGAAAGGGAGACTCTCCATGACATGGTCAGGCTCCAAATACCAATATCTAATATTTTTTGCTTTCTTATTAGTTGTTCTATAATTTGAACTTATTTAGAGGGTAAGTTATAAAAAGAGTAAAGATTTGCTCTTGCTACTTGCTGGTCACTATATAGTGTATAGTTCCTTGCCTCCTAAAGTCACTTCTGAATTCTGATGGAACTGAGAGGACCCTCTCTCTCTCTCTCTTGTACAGTTTCACATTTGCCTGGCATGTAATTGCCATTTGCCACCACAATCATTCAGTATCAGCCTAACCCCACCTAGCCTAGCTAGCTGAGGAATTATCCCTAATTCCAAAACAAAACTCTTTTCTAGTGCTTGTGAATTTTACTCTGGACTGCACTGCCATCTCAGAAATAAATCCCACAACACAGGAGCAGTGTGTAGCATTCAAGAATTATTTAAATACTTATTACTATGCATAAGGATGTTGAGTACAGTTAAATAAATGAATCTCAATAAAAGCAGCCCACAAGTCCTCAAATCTCAAAGTGCACCACCCAACCAATTGCTTTTACTCCCCATTAGCACCTTATCCTAGGCACTCTTGATAAAAGTTTTCTTCAGCCCCTTTTAGATTTCTCTGCTGCAGATTTAATGATGTAACTATATAAATAATGCAAATCTTAGTTGTCTTGATTCATTAATTTAGGATAAGGTTTTTGAAATCAACGATGTTTGTCTATGCCCAATGGCTTTCTTCCACCTTACCCAATCAGGATCCTCCTGTTGAAAGTTGTGAAGAAACGTCTGTAATATTTACGCGGTGGTACATGGACAGATTCGATGTAGAAAACCCTAGTTCAAGAAAGTCTTTACGTGGGCTAGTCTGACATTTCCCCATTTCTTTTAACCAAAAGTGGGAAATATAGGAATCTTCAGGTTGTTTTTTTGGGTTGAAAGTTGTCACTCTTTTTTATATCTTCTTTCTGTGGGCTTTTGGAACTTTATCCGCACATAAAAGACCCACCTCACAAACTCAAGCCATATATTTCAATTCAGACAGAAGCTACTACTCTTGAGGAGAGAGAAAGAGAGAGAGTGTACAAGTAGTAGATCATAGTTTTGGCTGATTTCTCTAGTAATATGACGCCTTCATTCTTATTTATTTGCCATTTCTCTCAGTAATAGTTTCACTTTTCAATCCAAACACTCATTTCTCTTCCTTATATATATACATCTATAATATCCATATCCTGAGCATTACTGTTAGAGTTAAATCTCCCTCTTGTAGTATCTTGTGGGCAGTGACTGCGATGGAAGACTTGTATGGTGGCGGAGGAATGGCGGCATTAGACATCCAAGATTTTCATGAAGAGGAAGTTTGGGGTATGGTGAGGCCAAGAGAAGGAACCTCAGTTTCAAATCCCAAATCACGAAAGAATTTCTCCAAGTCGTCGTCATGCTCCTCTTCCTCCTCATCTGCATGGCGCTCGAGGACCATTCCAAGATCCGCCACCTCCTTGGGCCAGTCATCAGCGCCAGTCAACATTCCTGACTGGTCCAAGATCTTAATGAAGAAGGCAAAGAAGAACATGTGGGATGATGATGTCGAGTTTGATGGTTTAGTAAGGAGTGATGTTGACGATGATGGTTATGGGTCTGATTATGATGAGATGGTCCCACCACATGAATATCTGGCCAGGAGGCTCTCCCCTGCGCAGGTTGCTTCCTTCTCCATGTGTGAAGGGATTGGAAGAACTCTCAAAGGCAGAGATCTAAGCAATCTCAGAAACGCCATTTTAACTAAAACGGGTTTTCTAGAATAGTTAGTTATTACTAGCACTTTAAAGAACAATATTAGCAGCAGAGTTAGCCAGTTAGGGGTCCCAGTATAAGGTTTGTCGATGTTATTCCATAGGATATGTTCGTTCCATTGAGAGAGAGAGAGAGTGAAAAATATTTGGATGTGGGAGTTGGGCTTTTTGGGGGGTTTTCATAGATAGTTGTATTAAACAAATATTCAGCGGCACAATATGAGATTTTGTATGCCGTTTTGATTTGAATATTTTGTATGTGGGTGGAGACTATTAGATGAAATTTAATACTAGTTGGCAGCTTTCATTATGTCTTCCTTTATTTCTTAATTCTCATTCTTGCGTTTGTATACTCTATATTAAGTTATATGCAAATCAACAATAAAATTAGATACGAGATTAGTATATTTCAATCATAAGGAGATTGAACACTAACTAGCTCTAAATTAACCCTATACCTAGAAGTAAAAATACCAAATACACTATTGTTGCTTGTAGCATCTTTACAATATGTCTATAAATATTAGAATAATTCACTATAAAATTACTAATACAAGACTTCTTGAAAAAAACTCTATTCCGCTTCTCTGTTATTATATTAGTAGTATATTGTACCGTACGTAATCAAATAAGAAAGAGCGTTGGCGACTCATTCATGAAATTATATGATAAACATGAAAAAGAGGAATTCGCATATTTTTTTTACAACTAATTTGTCAAACACGAATAACATTAAAAAGTAAATAGAGAAACCAAATGGTAAATCCATCCTCGTGCCTCGCTGGACTCCCATTAGCTTCACAGACTGCAAAACAAGAGTAAGTAAAATTAAAAAACATTAGAAACTTAACTCGTCTCAGAGATGAGCAACTCCAGTTAGTGTTAAAAAAAAAAAAAAAAACTCAGAAATTACGTGACCCGATTACACCTGCAACTGGGTTGCATGGATCCAAGTACATCTCGGATCCAATTTTTTATTTTTATTTCTTTTTTTTTCTTCTTAAGAATGGAAGTGTGTCATTTGTCGTTTGCTTTGAGTAAAAATGTCATTTGTTGACTATCATTTCTTTTGAAAACAAAAAATATCATTTTTTCGTTTTGAACAACTTCTACCAATTGCTAATATGCATCTATTATAACAATTGGTACTCAATAAATGATATTTTTATTCAAAATAAACGACACTTTTGTTCACAACAATTGATATTTTTTTCCTAAACAAATGACACTTTTTTCGAAACAAATCACATTAATTTTTAAAGAAATAATTGATACTCTACAAATGACATTTTGTTTAAAACAAATGACAATTTTGTTCGAAACAAATTATACTCTACAAATGACAATTTTCTTCAAAACAAATGACACTTTTGTTTGAAATAAAAAATACTCTACAAATGACACTTTTGTTCAATGCAAATAACACTCCCGTACCATCGTAGAAGGCGTTCAAAACGAAAATGATACTTTTATTTTGAAACAAATGATACTCAATAAATGATACTCCCTCCGTCCCATTTAAAATGACACGTTTTCATTTTCGGGACGTCCCGCTTAAAATGACACGTTTCCTTAAAAGGAAATAACTTTAAAAAATATTACTAAATCATTTTACTTTTTCATTTATCTCTCATACTTTTTCATTTCTCACTCCTACTTTATCATTTACTCTCTCACAAACTCATTCATCTTCTCCCTCTGACTCTATCAATTACTCATCTATCATACTTTATCATCTACTTTCTGAATTCCATCCCCGAAAAGAAACGTGTCATGTTAAATGGGACGGAGGGAGTACTACTTTTATTCACAACAAACTGATGTTCACAACAAATAACACATCCGTTCTTAAAAAAGTTGAAAAATAAATAAATAAAAACTTTTGTTCACAACAAATGACATTGTTGTTCATAACAAATGATCTTCTATCCTTAATAAAACTGAAAAAAATAATAATAAAAATAAAAATAATGATGTCATGTGTTGGGAGATGATTCAGTAGTATAGTGCTCAGTAGATTTGAAGATCCCAAAACCCTACTCTGACTGATGAACCATTCAGTTGTATTTGTTTATTCTGTCTCTGAGAGTTTCAGACTCAGTGGACATCCTTCCTACATGGTTCAGACACTCAGTTCTGTCCGCTGGTTCTTCAACAGACTATCAGCCTCAGTACCATGAGAAGAAGACTCAGTAGTACTGGACTCAGCATGAGCAGTATACTGAAAGGAGTTAGTGGAACTGAACTCAGCAGGAGTAGTTCACTGAACTCAGAGTTGATCTTCAGTAGAGCTCAACTCAACAGGAGTATGCTACTGAACATAGATCAGACTCAGCAACGGCAAGACAATCTTCTGACTGTTAGGAGATCTCATAAGTTAAATCAGCAGAGTCATACGAGGTATAGAGAAGTCAGCTTTAGATCTACCTTGAAGTCTGTTTGTCTCACCTACTTTCTTCAGCCTCGACCAATGACAAGCAGCCAGTTGTCTACTTTCTGATTAAAGCTGCAAGTCAACAACTTTCCAGAAATGGAGGGAAATGACTCTGTCACCATACTTTGAAAGAGCCGTTAGCTACCCAAAAGAGAGAGACACATGAATCGTCGTCTCCAATGGATCTATCCATGTCTCTGCTCTATAAATAGAGGGAATATTTCAAATCAAAGCTCACGACACATGCAAGAACACACGAGCATTTTCGAGCAACTCAGAATCGACTTAAAGCTTTCCGCAAGAACTTCAAAGAGTTATTCCCAGCGAAAGGTCACATACTTGCTCAAAGGGAACCGAGCTGAATCAGGTCATAAGCATCTAGTATCCAAGCGACTGAATACGAACCCAGAGTTTATACTTAACCGTTCGTCGCTCTAGAAGCCACTTTCTCGTTCCCTTCCCTCTAACCTAAGCTCAGCAGACCATATCTATAGCTTAGAACGAAGGAGTTCATCCTTGAACTGATCCTTATTGTAAAGGACTCCTTCATAGTTGAAGAGTTTGTCAAACACTTAAGTTTGATACCTTGTAAACTGAGACTTGCTCAGTATAAATCTCAAGACCAGTGTTTGTCCAGTGCACAAACCGACTGAGACTAACTCAGTATAATAAAATAGCCTCCTGATCTTTTCGGGACAGTGGACGTAGGATTGTTGGATCTGAACCACTTTAAAATTGCTTGTGTTCTGTGTGCTCTGTTTTTACTGTTGCATTGATTACTGATCATACTGAAAATATCTTTCAAAATCATTCAACTGTGTTTCAGCTAAGCTTAAAAGATTGCACTAATATACTGAAACAGTTATCTTAAAAACATTTTCTAACTCAACTGAATTTGGGCCTACACATTTCCGCACCCCACTGAACTTCGCTGAACAGTGCATCGAATTCGACTTAAGTCGCCTAGCGAGCCTCACTGAAGTCAGTCACTCTGCCACGCGATTCAGAACAACTTATTTGGTCTACTGAACCTGTTCAGTACAACATCTTCCTGAAAGGGACTGTTCGCGTTTTAAGTTGAGAAAAGTTTTCAGGTGTATTCACCCCCCCCCTCTACACCTGAACGTTTCTCTCGGGACCAACAATTGGTATCAGAGCAGGAGTTCTCTAAAACTCTTGTTATCTGAAACTGGTCTACTTGAACGGATCCAGAAAATGTTTTCACTACATATCATTCTTCATTCATATCACAATTTTCAATGTCTGATATGTCAGGAATCAGGATGGTTACTGTTGGGTGATGATTCTATCCTCAGCAATGTTGGTAAATAGTGGGAAATGACTCAGTCTTCTGTGGTATCATACACTCAGTAGCCCTGTGCTCTGAATAAGTCTGTGAAGATTTGAAGATCCCAAAACCCTATATTGATTGGTGAAACATTACGTTGTAATATGTTTTGTCTCTGAGGTTTCAGACTCTGCAGACCCTCTGCTCTGGTTCAGGCACTCAGTAGATTATCTGCCTCAGCACCAGAAGTAGAAGACTCTGTATATGTTCTGACTTTACTGTCAGTTGTTGCTTAGCTAGATTCTGATAGACTTGCTGTATTTTCGGGGGAAAATGTTGTTAAGACAGGGGGAAAATGTTTAGTCTCTGTATATGTTCTGAATTTCTACCCTGATCCCCTCAGTAGTCTAGGACTTGAAGAACAACTCCACTGATCCTACTTGTAATATTTTGTAAGGAGCTCTGTTTCTGATAAGTCATTGTGTTATGTTGTTTAGATGATAGTTTAGGTTTTGGCATCATCAAATAGGGGGAAAATGTTGGGTGATGATTGTATCCTCAGCGGTATTAGATATAGTGGGAAATGACTCAGTCTTCTGTGTTGACATTTACTCAGTAGCCTTGTGCTCTGAAATAGTTTGAAGATTTGAAGATCCCAAAACCCTATATTGATTGGTGAACCTTGAAGTTGTAATCTATTTTTGTCTCTGAGGTTTCAGACTCAGCAGACCCTCTGCTCTGGCTCAGGCATTCAGTAGCTTATCCGCCTCAGCACCAGAAGTAGAAGACTCAGTGATACTTGGACTCGGCGAGAGCAAGATATCGAAAGGAGTCAGTGGAACTGAACTCAGCAGGAGTAGTTCACTGTACTCAGAGCTGGTCTTCAGTAGAGCCGACTCAGCAGGAGCATGCTACTGAATCAGAGATCAGTCTCAGCAACGGACAGACAATCTTCTGACTGTCAGGATCTTTGAAGTCATTTCAGCAAAGTCAATACGAAGAAGAGAGAAGTCAGCTTCAGATCTCCTTGAAGTCTGTTCTGTCTCAACCACCTTCTGAACCTCGGCCAATGACAAGCAGACACGTACTCTATACCTACTAAAGCTGCAAGTCAACAACTTTCCAGAAATGGAGGGAAAGGACACTGCCACCATACTTCAAAAGAGCCGTTAGCTACCCAAAAGAGAGAGACAAAGGATCGTCGTCTCCAACGGATCTATCCTAATCTCTTCTCTATAAATAGAGGGATAAATCAAACTTGAAGCATACGAAATAACGAGCACTCAAGAACACACAGAGCATTCAAACGAGCAAAATTTGAAAAGCCTAAGTCTTCCGCAAGAAGTTTGAAGAATCTATCTCCGGCGAAAGACTACATTCTAGCTCTTAGGGAACCAAGTTGAACTGATTAATACAGCCTCTAGTATCCAAACGACGATACACGAACCTAAAGCTATACTCAGTTGTTCGTCGTTCTAGAAGCTACATCCTTGTTCCCTATCCCTCTAACCTAAGCTCAATAGAATATATCCATAGCTTAGACGAAGGAGTTCACCTTTGAACTGGTCCTTATTGTAAATGACTCCTTCACAGTTGGAGAGTTTTTCAAACACTCAGTTTGATGACCGTGTAAACTGAGACTTGCTCAGTATAAATCTCAAGACCAGTGTTTGTCCAGCGTACAAACCGACTGAGACTATCTCAGTATAATAAATAGCTTCATGATCTTTTGGGACAGTGGACGTAGGATTTTTGTGTCCGAACCACTTTAAAAATCTATGTGTCTTGTGTTCTGTTTTTAACTGTTGCATTGATTTACTGTTCATACTGAAAATATTCTTTAAATCATTCAACTGAGTTTCAGCAAACTTAACAGACTGCACTAATCAACTGAAACTGTTTTGATAAAAACGTTTTCCTAACTCAACTGAATTGGGCCTACACTATTCCGCACTACTGAACTCTATCTGTAAGATACTGAATTCTGACTCTCAGTCAGCTAGCAGATCTCAGTAGAGTCAGTCACTCTGCCACACGATTCAGAACAACTTATCTGGTCTGCTGAACTTGTTCAGTACGACATCATCCTGAAAAGGACTGTTCGTGTTTAAGTTGAGAAAATCGGTTTTTAGGTGTATTCACCCCCCCTCTACACCTAAACATGCACTTGGGACCAACAGTACCTATGTTCTCAATAGAGAACTATGGGGTATGGCGAGTCAGAATGGAGGCACGACTGACTTCCCACCACGACAGCATGACAGAGGTACTGGAGGATGGACCTATCATTCCCATGATTGATAGCGTCGAAACCCAGGATCCAGCACAAGGAGGCGGCATGGTGATCGGGAAGAAGATCCCCAAAGATAGAAGCCTTTTCACCCCTGAGGAGAAGAAGCTTCACAACTTAGACCGGGTTGCCAAAAATGCCATACTGACCACCCTGAGTGATTCCTATCTGGGAAGAGTTCAGGACTGCAAGTCCGCGAAGGAACTCTGGGATGCTCTAGCGCTGCTGAGTTGGGGGACAGAAGATTAAAGCGAACAAACTGGCGCTGGAACTTCAGAAGCTGGAGAGACTGTCTCTCATGCCTGGTGATACGATTGAAGATCTTAACGTCAGATTTACGGATCTGATGAACACCATCAACGGGCTGGAAAAGACATTCTCCAACCGAGAAATGAATCTCAAGATATTGAGAGCACTGCCGGACGGACATTGGACTCCATTTGCTACTTTACTGAGACATTCTGACCTAGATATTGTTTCTCCTGATCATATCTTTTCAGAATTAAAAGATGAGGAGTTCGAGTTCGGTCTACCCCAAAGGAAGCAGCGAGCTGAAGCTGACACTCAAATCGACCATGCTTTCAAAGCATTAGTCAGCACAGCGGCTCCCGCGTCTAGCAAGACAGAACCTTCACTCAGTGATCTACAAGAAGGAAACCTAGCTAAGAAATACGCACTGCTTGCCGTGAAGTATCAGAAGGAGAAGGAGAGGCGCAGAAAACTCTCTAGAGTCGTCAGAGACTCCAAGGGTAAGTCTGAATATACACCCAAGCGCACTCCTGAATCCCATACTTCTGATTGCAGGAAACAGGAGGACTCAGCTCAGTCGAAAGACAACGAGAGCAAAGAAGATAGAGTCACCACCTGCTACAACTGCAAGAAGCCAGGACATTATCAGTATGACTGTCCTGAGCTCAGTACTGCTGAGAGAGCAGCACGCAAAGCTCGAAGGGATAAGTTCATCAAGAAGCGCCAAGCATATATTGCCGATGAACTCTCAGACGACTCAGATGAAGTCGATTCCTTCATGGATTCATCAGACAATGAAGCGGCATTCATGGCCATAGAGCTTGAAGAAGACACTGAAAAGTGTCTCATGGCAGGAGAAGAGGATGAGGTAAACTCTCACGCTCCATTTAACTCCTCTTCACACTGCACACACGACACTATTTCAGGTCTCGATCGCCTACGAAGAATTATTAGACGAGCAGATTCAGATGAGCGTGCAGCTCAGTAAGACTCTTCTGGAGTTGGATACCCTGAAAGTGGAGAATCAGAGACTTTCTCAGGAGAGTCAAGTTGCTACTAAGTCAGAAGGACTTGTGTTGAGACTCAGGGAGGAGATTAACTCTCTGATGGCCAAGTCTCAGCATCAAGAAGATCAGATCTAAGTACTGACCAATGACTTGACTCAGAAGGATACTGAACTGAGTTTATAGAAGCAAGAGTTGTTAGGACTTCAGACCGAGCATGAAATGCTTAAGAAAAGTGATGATGTCTGGAGGAATCTGATGACAAAGCGGTACATGGGCGCTGAAAAGAAGCTTGAGGCAATGCTAGTCAGCAACAAACCCAAGCACTGCAAGGAGGGACTTGGATTCAGTCATGGAGCCTCCTCATCTGCCCCCGTACGCTCAGAAAACCGACTAGCTGATAGATTTGTTCAAAGGGAGACTATCAACGCTGAAATCCTGAACCCCCTAGCAAAGAACAAACAGAAGATGAAGGCACCTCATCCCAGCTATCAACATTCTGACAAGAAGATTAGCTCAAAATCACCCCAGTTCAGTCAAGGGGGAACCAACAGAGTTAAATGGGCTGATCAGTATGGACCTCCACAGCTGACACATCCAGCTCAGTATGGGTCATATTACTATGATCCTATAGTCAGGAGTGGACCTAAAAGTCAGAAAATGAAGAAGAAAGCTGTTCAGAAGGCAAAGTTCAGCATCCACCTATTCAGAAGATCAGGACTCCTGAACCTGTGAAGCCTCAGAAGTCAGCATCGACCAGTCCAGTGGTCAAGTATGTTGGTCAGAGTGGAAAGAAACTGTCTGAGACCACCAAGGTCGTAAGACAGATTTGGGTTTCCAAAACTAACATCTAAGGACCCAAAATCAAAAATAAAGGGTACCTGAATATAATTCTATTTTGCAGGTGCACAAGGATCCTTGGTATGTGGACAGCGGATGCTCAATACATATGACATACCAGAAGGACCAACTGAAGAATTATACTACTAAAGAAGGACCCATAATCGAGTTTGGAGCAACGCAAAAGGCTATACTAGAGGCTATGGAACACTCAGCATTGGAACCGCCACAGTTCCAAGAGTATCATATGTTGAAGGACTTCAACATAATCTTCTCTCTGTTAGTCAATTTTGTGATAACTCGAATAGAGTGATTTTTGACGTTGGTTTCTGTGATGTTATTGATAAATCTACAGGGAAAATAGTGTTAACAGGTTCGCGCAAAAAGAATATCTACGTAGCTGACTGGAACTCAGCTGAACCTGAAGCTTGTTTGTTGGCGAAGAACGACAACAGAACGGGGTGGCTCTGGCATAGAAGACTCAGCCATCTCAACTTTAAGACGCTCAACAAGCTAGCTAGAAACGCTCTAGCAAGAGGACTGCCGAATGAAGTATTCAGCAAAGACACTCAGTGTAAAACATGTCTGAAGGAAAAGCAAACAAAGAAGCAAAATCCACCTGTTCCATCCCCTTCCACTGATGGAATCCTTCAGCTGCTACATATGGATTTATTCGGTCCAGTCTCTCCGGTGACGATCAGAGGCAAAAAGTATGCTTTAGTGGTCATTGATGACTACTCGCGCTACACATGGATCATATTTATTGCCAACAAGTCTGACGTCAAAATAGAGTTGCCTACGCTTCTGAAAAAGCTCAATGTCGAGAAGAACACCAAGATTATAAAGATACGTTCAGACAGAGGAACTGAGTACCTGAATTCGATGGTGGAGGAGTTCTGCAAAGCTGAAGGCATAGAGCATGAGACGGCTGCCGTGCGCATGCCTCAACAAAATGGGGTTTTTGAAAGGAAGAATAGAACACTCAAAGAAGCAGCAAGAACCCTGCTCGCAGACTCAGGACTCCCAACCAAATTCTGGGCAGAAGCAACTGACACTGCATGTTACACTCAGAATAGATCTCTACTGACAAAGCAGCATAAGAAGACACCATATGAACTATGGAATGGAAGGAAGCCTTTCAAATCTTATTTCCATATTTTTGGGTGTTCGTGCTTTATCCATAATAATGGGAAGGACCAGTTAAAGACTTTTGATAGCAAGTTAGACCAGGGAGTCTTCTTAGGATACTCCCGGGTCAGCAAAGCCTTCAGAGTTTTTAACTACCGGACCCTTTGCGTAGAGGAAAGCCCTCATGTTGTTTTTAATGAGTTTTCTACTGAAGACTGGGGCAGGAACTCAAAATCAGAATCTGAGGACATCAGTAAGCAGCTACAGGATCTGAGCCTAAAAGATAAAGTTGAAAAGATCCAGCAGTGTTGGGATGATGATTCAGAAGAGGAAACTGATGATAAGACAACTGAATATCAGCCAGCAGCAGAAGTAGCTAAACAGATTGACTCTACTGAACAGAGTCAATCCCAGGTAACTCAGGTCGATGAAGAAACCCAAGTGGTAACTGGACCTCTATTGAGGATAATAATTCAGGGGGAACAAATGAAGTTCCTGAGCTGAATGCCCCTGAACCTGGTGACTCAGTAGACCCAACTCTCGTAACTGAATTACTTCAATCTCAGAATAGTACAACTAAAATGCCTACCTCACCTACTATCTGTGTTGAACAAATTTTAGATGAAGAGTTGAAACATCGTCGATCGTGGCTGGACGCTCACACTTCTGACTTGCTTATTGGAGATCCTTCAGCTAGTGTAAAGACAAGATCCAGATTTTGTCAGGGAGAAAGCGCATTATATTCATGCTTCTTGTCTACTGAAGAACCTCAGTCAGTTGAGGACGCACTCAAGGATGCTGATTGTATCATAGCTATGCAGGAGGAGCTGAACCAGTTCACGAGAAACGAAGTATGGGAGCTTGTTGACAGACCCCAACATCAACATCTGATTGGAACTAAATGGGTCTTCAAGAACAAGCGAGATGAAAACAACGTTATAGTAAGGAACAAAGCGAGACTCATGGCAAAAGGCTATTGTCAAGCCGAAGGAATAGATTTCGACGAAACTTTCGCTCCAGTTGCAAGATTGGAGGCAATTAGACTATTCCTAGCCTACGCAACACATAGCGATTCAGAGTTTATCAAATGGATGTGAAGTTTGCATTCCTGAACGACGTACTGGAAAGAAGAAGTCTATGTAGAACAGCCTCCCGGCTTTCAGCAGGGACATCAGGTTTATAGACTCAGAAAGGCTCTGTATGGGTTAAAACAAGCACCTAGGGCTTGGTACGATACCCTGTCTGAGTTTCTTCTTCAGAAAGGTTTTCAGAAGGGCACAGTAGACCACACATTATTTAGCATTCGACTGGAAGACGACATCTTACTTGTGCAGATCTACGTAGATGACATAATATTCGGATCGAAGAACGTCATCATGTGTCAGCAATTTGAGAAAATGATGAAGGATAAGTTCGAGATGTCAATGATGGGAGAGATGTATTATTTCCTTGGCTTTCAAGTCAAATAATCTGAGAAGGGAACATTTATCAATCAAGGCAAATACACTCGAGACCTCATCAAGAAATTCGGTTGCACATCCGACAAACCAATCAAGATCCCGATGAACACGAATATGAAAATTAATCTTGATAAAGAGGGAGTATCAGTAGACCTTACTGAATTTCTTGCTATTATTGGTTCATTATTATATCTAACTGCTACTCGACCTGACATAACTTATGCTGTAGGTGTCTGCGCTCGATTTCTGGCGAATCCTAAGCAGAGCCACATGGACTCAGCGAAGAAGATTCTCCGCTATCTCAGAGGAACACTTGCCATGGGTTTATGGTATCCAGCAGATGATAATATTGAACTAACTGGTTATTCTGATGCTGACTATGCAGGTTGTAGGATTGACCGAAAGTCAACTTCTGGAACTTGTCAGTTCCTTGGCAGTAAGTTGATTTCATGGTTTTCAAAGAAACAACATTCAGTAGCAACATCAACTACTGAAGCTGAATACATGGCTGCCGGAAGTTGCTGCGCCCAAATCCTATGGCTGAGACAGCAGCTACGCGACTATGATGTCATTCAGAATGAAGTGCCGATCTTCTGCGACTGCTCCAGTGCGATTGCAATCACTCAGAACCCTATACTCCATACTAGATGCAAGCATGTGGACATCAGACACCACTTCATTCGTGATCATGTCAAAAAGAAGGATATAATGATGGAGAAGATCCATACTGACTATCAAAGGGCAGATATTCTGACCAAGCCTCTAGCTGAAACCAGATTCAGAGAACTTTCAGTAAAGCTAGGTCTGTTGGACCCTACTAACTCCAGGTAGTATGTGGATTCAGGAGAGGAGCATTCAGCAAGGGGGAATGTTCACTCTCAGTACTGAACTTATTCAGTAATAGAGACTCAGCAACCATCTACACGAGGTATCAGCTGACAGGTTTGCGTATCTCTACTCAGTAGCCAATGAAATATTTTGTGCATTAATGATGCAGATTCAGCTTCGTATTCAATGCCTTAGAAAATGTTATTTAATATAACGGTTTACATTTAATACACGACATTCTATGTTAAGTATGCTGAACTCTGCGGCACATTAAATGCATGTCTAATCAAGTTACTTCTTTGGCTATATACAACTGTAATTTAACTTAGGCGGCTACATTGATCATTGCCTATTTTATAACATTAAATCTTAGCCGTCCATCTCATAAAGCATATTTAAATTGAACCGTGGATTAATAGCTGTTCATCTTCTTGATCATATATAAAACAAGTTCAAAGTGAGAAAACCACCATTTTACTCTTCAACTTTTACCCTAGAAAATTTTCTGAGAAAAGCGCATTCACTCTTTGCAAACATCTCTTAAAACATCTCATAAAATACTTTGGTAACTTTCATGCTTATCCAGTATCGTATATATTTCTTTGCAATATTTTTTTCTTTTTCGATACTGATACTTTCTTTTGCAGATTAAATCATGGCAGGATCAGTCATCACTCCGGTTAATATGCAAGAAATCCTTGAAAAAGACCGCGTGTGGTGTGAGCCGATTATGGAATTTGACGCGTGTGAACTAGATTTCATGGAGGAAATCTTCGACGCGCTGAGGGCTTCAGGGCTGGAAGCCTTCCTCTCAAGGAAGCCATCGTACTTCCTTCCGCAATAGATTTCAGAGCTATATCTGAATTCAGAATCAGTAGACGGCGATATCCGAGGCCAGTTCATCATTCATCACATTGCTAACCCCGCTCGTGCTGTATCGGAGATAAAACACATGTCTATTAAAGAAGCTCTTCACCCGGAGCTTTCAGCTTTTGAGCACCGGTTTCAACACAGTCGGATACAAGGACGATATCATGGATGAGTATCTGGAGATTTTCTGCGGGAAGCCTATGACGTTCAGGGCCGCCTTCCCGAAGAATGCCATGTTGCCTCAGTACAGGGCATTAGCCTATATAGTCACACAAATTTTGACTAGTCAGGCTGGGTCATTCGACCAAGTATCCAGGCCGAAGATTTAGATGATGATGGCCATTGACGACCATGCAAAGATTAACTGAACTGAATTCTTTCTGAATGAGTTCATGACCCAGGCAACAAAATTCGATAAGACCTCTAACTGCCTAGCTGTCAAAGGAAAGCTCCTATACGGAATGAAACTATCGGTCATGATTGAAGACCTTTGTGGTGCTGAACATGCTATATACGCTGACAAAGGGTACTTCAACCCGAAAAAGGTGAGGTTCCAGAGCAGGGTAGCAGCCTTTCAGCAGATCGGCTCAGGGCCTGCTGAGCCCAAGAAAGGCTCTCAGAAGACCTCTACTCCTTCCAACTGTACCTCAGGAGCTGAACCTGTCACTCCTACTGCTCAACTGACCAAGAAGCAGAAGACGGTCGCTCAGGCTGTGACTGTACCTCCCCTGCAACTGAGAGATGAGGCATAGTCTTCAGAAAAGACTGTCTCAGTGGAGAAGGCCGTCTCCACTGAATAGGGAGAGGAAGTGGAACAAGGGGCAGGAGCTGAACCTGTCACTCCTACTGCTCAACCCCCCTTGGACATTCCACCTCTCAGCAGCATTCCGTCTGCTGAGAAAGAGCCGTCTCCGATAGAGATTGAGGATTCGGAGACATCATCAGAATTAGAGACCATCGGGATGGAGGCCTCAGCTCTTCATTCCAGAGCCTCCCGAGAAGTCTCAGAAGCCATCCCTGAGATAGCCAGTCATTCTGACTTGGTTACTTTGGCAAGACAGGCCAGACTTCACATTCTGATTAGGTTCCAGGCGTGGTCTACACTGAATAGACTCATCCAACACCACTCCTGCGAACAACTCCACGAAGAAGAGCTACTGATCCGAGAGAAGATAGGCTTCTCCGAGCCTGCGGATCTGTGCTCTCTGGATGATCTGAGAGCGGTTATGTTAGCCCTGCTGAACGACAGAGTTCCAGCTTCAGTAGCCGCTCCCTCAGATGGGTCTGATCCCGACGATCAGGACCCACCCCATGATTCAGGCCCTAAGAAGCCTGTTGAGGGATCTCAACTGGAGGAGGATGCCCCACCTACTACAACTGCTGAAATTCCACTCAACATCCTCCCGCCAGGTCAGTCGGTGGCTGGTACCTCATAGTCGGCGGACCCAGTACAGCTTTTGCTGAGGTCTGCTTTTGAGGTAGCGCCCAGCCCGAGAAGCCGACGTTCTAAGATTGTGGCAAGGGCCCTCAGAAGTCAGGGTGCTCAGAACTGACTTCTTGCCTGAGCTATCCACAAGACGTGGAAGCAGTCTACTCAGGCTCAGAGTGAGGAGATAAAGGAGCTCCGCACATCTATTCAGACAACTCCAGCTCTGGACTTCTCTACAATACTGACCGACGCCTTAGCCACTCAGAGAGCTGAGTTTGAAAGGCAACAAAAGCTGATGGAAGCTGCACAGATAAAACTTCTTGAAGAATATCAAGCAACCCAATCAGCTCATGCATAATCCATATCTTCCCTGACTCAGGCCTCCGAGCTCAGACTCCAGAATATTCAGAAGGCCTTAGAAGAAAAGGTGGATCTGAAGTTGCAAACGATTCAGACTGTAGTGGAGAATTCCCATAAGAAATATGGTGAAGAGCTTACTGATGAGAGGAATGAACTCCACGAATGACTCGTGAAACTGCAGGACGCCTTAGATAAGCTGGCCTCAGCATACACCAGTCTGAATCAGAAGGTGCAGGTTCCTACCCTCGACCCATTTGCTGATGCCAAAAAGGGGGAAAGGGAAAGGATACCTAAGGCACCAAAGGGAATCAGGTCAGTTAAGGGAGCAACCCAGACTCAGTAATCTGCTCCCACTGATCAAGGTCAAGCCCAGGGTGTCTCAGCAGCAGGAGCTATAGTACCTGCTGAGACCGGACCAAGCGGCTCAGGACCTAACGATTCAGCAACCCAGACTCCCAGCAAAATTATTAAGGAGGTTGCTGAATACGCTGAGGAGGATTCTGATGAGGAGGAGACTCCTCTGCCTCCTCCAGTGCTGGGGATAGGGAAGAAAATTCTGAAACTCCCTACTCCACCTAAGAAAGGAACCAGAAGGTTCATATCTCCTGAGGAAAGAGCCCAAATTGAAGCTGATGAAAGGCTTGCAAGGGAGATAGCCGAGGCAGAGGCTGCTAACAAGCCAAAGAAAGCGCCTGCCAAAGGCAAAACCAATGTTCAAGGGGGAAGGAAGCCTGGGACAAGGCAACCCCCTAGAAAACTGAAGATCAGCGACGAAGCTGATAAGGAGAAAGAAAAAGAGCAACAGCAGCAGCAACAAACTGGTCAGCAGGGTGGATCAAAATCAAAATCACCAACACCTGCTGATTCAGAAGAAGAGCAAGAGCATATTCCATCCTATGCCCTTTCCAAAGCTCAAGAGCAAGAAATGAAAGAGATATGGGATCAGATGGAAAGGTATCTAGACAGAGGAGCTGAAGCCAGAGTAATAAGTGAAGCAAGAGAGAGGCTCAAACTCGCTGACCTAGAAGCTCTAAGGCTCAAAGCTGAGAAAGAGGCAAGAGAGAGGGTTCCTGAGAAGGCTGAGATTCCATATAAATATAGAAGACTCAAGAAGCCTATTGATCTCAAAATTCACAGATGGCCCAGAATCGATACATGGATGCCATGGGAGCGGACTCAGAGGTGGGAGACACTTAAAGCAGACTTTATCAAGAGGTTCTACATCTGGAGATACTGGCCTGACATGCACAAGGCGACAACCTTTGCTCAGTGGCTTCTGAAAAGCGATCCAGAGATATATGCGAGAGTTCAGAAGGCCCTAGCTGAGAAGATATATGTCAGAGTCCCAGCTCCTAGACCTCTGCCCCCTCCACTGAAGCTCAATGGTCCTTTACATGTTGGTGTTATTGAAGGAGAGGTCAGAAGTGCAGTTCAAGCCAATGATCTTGATGAGACTCATCCTACTGATATGTTGCTGATACATAAGCTCAGAAGGGACACGTTCAGAATGTATGGATTTCCACTACCTGAAGAGAAGTCTAGAGATTGTAAAGCGCGGATCCAGCAGTTCAGGAAATAGCTGATAACTTCTTGTATCTTGTTTTCTGTTTTCTAGAATAGCAGCTGATGTACTCTGTACTTGATTTGTCTAATATATAAAAAATCATTGTTGTTCGGCCCTGACAATACCTTATTGTCTTCATGGCCTTGTTATTTATGCTTAACACTCAAAATCACCTAAGTGATTACTGACTCACATACTCATTGAATTTATATCTGTGTCTGTCTGTTTTTACTTAGATTGATAGATTCCGGTTTGATTTAGATTATAGGGGGAAATTGTTGTTAGAAATGGGAAAATTGCTGTTAGATTTCTGTATATGTTCTGATATTTCTTCCCTGAATTCCCTCAGTACTCTAGAATTTGAAGAGCAACTCCACTGATTCTACTTGTAATATTTGTAAGAAGTTTGTTTCTGACAGTTTATAGTGTTAGGTTTTGGCATCATCAAATAGGGGGAAATTGTTGGGAGATGATTCAGTAGCTTAGTGCTCAGTAGATTTGAAGATCCCAAAACCCTACTTTGACTGATGAACTATTCAGTTGTATTTGTTTATTCTATCTCTGAGAGTTTCAGACTCAGTAGACGTCCTTCCTACATGGTTCAGGCACTCAGTTCTGTCCGCTGGTTCTTCAGCAGACTATCAACCTCAGTACCATGAGAAGAAGACTCAGTAGTACTGGACTCAGCATGAGCAGTATACTGAAAGGAGTCAGTGGAACTAAACTCAGCAGGAGTAGTTCACTGAACTCAGAGTTGATCTTCAGTAGAGCTGAACTCAACAGGAGTATGCTACTGAACATAGATCAGACTCAGCAACGGCCAGACAGTCTTCTGACTGTTAGGAGATCTCATAAGTCAAATCAATAAAGTCATACGAGTTATAGAGAAGTCAGCTTCAGATCTACCTTGAAGTCTGTTTGTCTCACCTACTTTCTTCAGCCTCGACCAATGACAAGCAGCCAGCTGTCTACTTTCTGATTAAAGCTGGAAGTCAACAACTTTCCAGAAATGGAGGAAAAGGACTCTGTCACCATACTTTGAAAGAGCCGTTAGCTACCCAAAAGAGAGAGACACATGGATCGTCGTCTCCAATGGATCTATCCATATCTCTGCTCTATAAATAGAGGGAAGATTTAAAATCAAAGCTCACAACACATACAAGAACACACGAGCCTTTTTGAGCAACTCAGAATCGACTTAAAGCTTTTCGTAAGAACTTCAAAGAGTTATTCCCAGCGAAAGGCGACATACTTGCTCAAAGGGAACCTACCTGAATTAGGTCATAAGCATCTAGTATCCAAGCGACTGAATACAAACCCAGAGTTTATACTTAACCGTTCGTCGCTCTAGAAGCCACTTTCTTGTTCCCTTCCCTCTAAACTAAGCTCAACAGACTATATCTGTTGCTTAGAATGAAGGAGTTCATCTTTGAACTGATCCTTTTTGTAAAGGACTCCTTCATAGTTGGAGAGTTTTTCAAACACTTAAGTTTGATACCTTGTAAACTCAGACTTGCTCAGTATAAATCTCAAGACCAGTGTTTGTCCAGTGCACAAACCGACTGAAACTAACTGAAGCTGAATACATAACTGAAGCTGAATACATGGCTGCCGGAAGTTGCTGCGCCCAAATCCTTTGACTGAGACAGCAGCTATGCGACTATGACGTCATTCAGAATGAAGTGCCGATCTTCTGCGACATCTCCAGTGCGATTACAATCACTCAGAACCTTGTACATCATACTAGATGCAAGCACGTGGACATCAGACACCATTTCATTCGTGATCATGTCGAAAAGAAGGATATCAGGATGGAGAAGATCCATGCTGATCATCAAAGGGCCGATATTCTAACCAAGCCTGTAGCTGAAGCCAGATTCAGAGAACTTTCAGTAGACCTAGGTCTGCTGGACCCTACTGACTCCAGTCAATAAGTGGATTCAGGAGAGGAACATTCAGTAAGGGGAATGTTCACTCTCAGTGTTGGACTCATTCAGTACATGGAGATTCTACAACCATCTACACGAGGTATCAGCTGACTACGATGTTCAGCTGACAGGTTTGCATATCTCTACTCAATAGCCAATATCATATTTAATGTATTAATGATTCAGATTCAGCATCGTATTCAATGCCTTAAGAGAATGTCATTTAATATAACGGTTTTCATTTAATACACGACATTCTATGCTATGTTTGCTGAACTCTGCCGCGCATTAAATGCTTGTCTTATCAAGTTACTTCTTTGGCTATTTACAATTGTAATTTGACTTAGGCGGCTAGTTTGATCATTACCTATTTTATAACATTAAATCTTGGCCGTCTGTCTCATATAGCATATTTGAACTGAACCGTTGATATAAAATTGTTCATATTCTTGATCATATAAAACACGTTCAAAGTCTGAAAACCGCCATTTTCACTCTGCACCCTTAAAACCCTAAAATTTTCTGAGAATTTAATCTGCTATTTGCAATCTACTTCTATAACTTCTCAGAAATTATTAAGGTAAAGTTACATGCATATTCAGTATCACATGTTTATTTGTAATATTTTTTTCTCGATACTGATATTTCATTTTGCAGATCACACTCATGGCATCAAAGGGTATCACAGTCTCTACCCCGACCAACATCGTAGAGATATTGGAGAAAGACCGTGTTTGGTGCGAGCCAATCATGGAGTTCGATGCCTGCGAACTGGATTTCATGGAAGAGATTTTCAAGGCGGTGAGGGCGTTAAGCCTCGAAGGATTCCTATCTCGGAAGCCATCCTTCTTCCTCCCGCATTAAGTCTCGGAGTTGTACTTGAACTCCGACTCAGTAGGCGGAGATATTTTGGGACGTTTCATCATCCACCATGTCGCAGACCCTGCTCGTGCTGACTCTGAAATCAAGCAGATGTCGATTAAGCAAGCTCTACAGCAGAGCTTTCAGTTGCCCAGCACCGGTATCAGTGTGACTGGATACAAAGACGACATGCTGGACGAATATTTGGAGATCTTCTGCGGCGAGCCCACGTCATTCAGGGCTGCCTTCCCAAAGAACTCAATGCTGCGGAAGTATAGAGCGCTGGCGTATATCGTCACGCAGATTTTGACTAGCCAATCGGGATCATTTGATCAAGTGTCCAGACCGAAGCTACAGATGATGATGGCGATGTATGACAGAGCTCAGGTCAATTGGACAAAATTCTTTCTAAAAGAATTCACGACTCAGGCTGCCAAGTTTGATAAGACGACGTACAACCTAACTGTCAAAGGGAAGCTTCTCTACGGGATGAAGCTGACCGTGATGATAGAGGACTTCTATGGTGCTGATCACATCGCTTATGCTGACAAGGGGTACTTCAACCCCAAGAAGGTCCATTTCCACACTAAGGCAACAGCCCTACAGCAGATTGGGGCAAGGCCTGCTGAGCCGAAGAAAGGAAAGAAGTCTACTACTCCGACCAAGAAGAGGTCGCCTCCTAAAACTGCTCAGAAGACACCGTCGAAGAAGCAGAAGACGGTATCTAAGGAAGTAGTTGTCCCTCCTTTCAGACTGCGCGATGAAGCAGATTCTTCTGAGAAAACTGTCTCAGTGGAGAAGGCAGTCTCCACTGAAAACGGAGAGGCAGTGGAACAGGGGTCGGATGCTGAGCCGACTTCTCCTACTACTCAGACCCCACTCGATGTTCCACCTCTCAGCAGTATCCCATCTACTGAGAAAGAGATGTCTCCAATTGAGGTGGAAGACTCGAAGACAGCTTCAGAAGCCGAGACCATCGGGATGGAGGCTGCAGCTCTTCAGACCAGAGCCTCCCGAGAAGTCTCAGAGGCTATCCCAGAGATATCAAGTCACCCTGACTTGGTTGCTCTCGCAAGGCATGCCATGCTTCATACGCTGATCAGGTTCCAGGAATGGTCAACTCTTAATAAGCTGATCCAACACCATACCTGCGAGCAACTGCATGATGAGGAGCTCATAATTCGCGAGAAGATAGGCTATTCTGAGCCTGCGGACCTCTGCTCCATAGAGGATTTAAGGGCGGCGATGCTGGCTATGCTGAATGACCGTGTCCTTACTATAGCAGCCGCGCCTTCAGATGGGTTTGATCCTGATGATCAGGACCCGCCCAGTGATACAGGCCCTGAGAAGCCTGTTGAGGGAACTCAACTGGAGGAGGGTGCCCGACCCTAAACTGCTGAAGTTCCACTTAGCATCCTCCCTCCAATCAAGTCGGCGGCTGGTACCTCTCAGACCGCGGACCCAGTACAACTTTTGCTGGGGTCTGAATTCGAGGTAGCGCCCAGCCCCAAGAGACGACTATCCAAGACTGTGGCCAAGGCCCTGAGAAGTCAAGGTGCTCAGAATAGACTTCTGGCCAAGGCTGTCCACAAGACCTGGAAACAGTCAATTCTAGCTCAGAGTGAGGAGATGAAGGAGCTCAGAACTTCCATTCAAACACACCGGCTCCTGACTTTTCCACTATTCTCACAGATGCTCTATCCACTCAGAGAGCAGAGTTCGAAAAGCAACAAGCGTCACTGGAAGCTGCCTAGAAGAAACTATTGGAAGATTTTAAGGCAGCTCAGTCAACCCATGTTGAATTCGTTTCTTCAATGAGTCAAGCCTCAGAGCTCAGACTTCAATCAATTCAGAAGACTCTAGAAGAAAAGATGGATGCTAAGTTGCAAGATATACAGACCTTGGTGGATTATTCGCATAAGAAGTACGACGATGAGCTTATCGAAGAGAGGAGCGACCTCCACCTATGCCTTGAGAAAATGCAGGCAGCCTTGGATCAGCTGGCCACTGCATATGATGGTCTGAATAAGAAGGTTCAGGTTCCTACCCCTGGCTCAATTGATGATGCCAAAAAGGGGGAAAGGACACTGAGGACATCGAGGGGGACTAGATCAGTAAGAGGAGCACCTGGATGACAATCAGCTCCTACTGACCCCCAAGGCAAAGGTCAGGCCCAGGGTGTCTCGGCAGCGGGTGATGTAGAGCCTGCTGAGACCAGCCCAAGCAGCTCAGGACCAAAGGACTCAGCAACCCAAACTCCTATTGAACACATTCAGGAGGTTGCTAAGTTCATTGAGGAGGATTCTGATGAGGAGGAAACTCCTCTGCCTCCTCCGGTGGCGGGCAAAGGGAAGAAACTGCTGAAACTCCCAACCCCACCAAAGAAAGGAGCTAAAAGGTACATACGCCCTGAGGAGAGAGCTCAGATCGAGGCAGACGAGAAACTTGCCAGAGAAATTGCTGAGGAAGAGGCTGCCAATAAGCCCAAGAAAGCTCATGCAAAGGCAAAAACTAAGGTTTTAGGGGGAAGGAAGCCAGGGTCTAGGCCACCCCCTAGAAAGTTAAAGATCGGCGACGAGGCCGATAAAGAGAAGGAAAAAGAACAATAGCAGACTGGCCAACATGGTGAATCCAAGTCCAAATCTCAAACACCTGCTGAGTCAGAAGAAGAAGAACATGTTCCGTCGTATGTCCCTTCTAAGGAACAAGGATCGGAAATGAAAGAGATGTGGGATATGATGGAGAGGCCTCTAGACAGAACTGTTGAAGCTAGACAAATCAGTGAAGCCAGAGAGAGGCTCAAACTTGTAGATTTAGAAGCTCTCAGGCTGAGAACTGAGAAAGAGGCGCGAGAGAGAGTACCTGACAAGCAAGCTGAGATTCCTTATAGGTAGAGACGAGGCAAGAAGCCCATTGATCTGAAGATTCATAGATGGCCAATGATTGACCAATGGATGCCATGGGAGCGGACTCAGAGATGGGAAACTCTCAAAGCTGAATATGTTAAGAGATACTTCGTCTGGAAGTTCTGGCCCAACATGGACAAGATTACTGCATTCGCTGAATGGCTTTTGGTGAGTGACCCTAAGATTTATGCAAGAGTCTAGAAAGCCTTAGCTGAAAAAGAAAATGTCAGAGTTCCAGTTCCTAGACCGCTGCCTCCTCCACTGAAGCTTGATGGATCACTACATATTGGAGTAATAGAAAGAGAGGTCAACAATGCTATCAAAGTCTTAGATCTTGATGAATCTGATCCTGCTGATATGCTGAAGATATAGAAGCTCAGGAAAGACACCTTCTAGATGTATGGATTACCGTTGCTAGAGGAGAAGTCCAGAGATTTCAAAGCACAGATCCAGCAGTTCCGGAGATAGATAGATAGCTTCCTGTTCTTATTTTTTCTAGAATAGCAAGTGATGTAATGTATTGAACTCTCTTATCTATAAAACATCTTTGATGTTCGGCCCGACAATACCTTATTGTCTTCATGGCCTTGTTTATTTAAGCTTAACACTCAGAATCACCTAAGTGATTACTGATTCACACAATCACTGCTGATATCTTTGGTTGTCTGTTTTTGCTTAGCTGATAGATCTATCTCTTTAGAAGCTTGAGGGAATTTATTGTATAAGATGTTCAGGGGGAAATTGTTGTTAGATTTCTGTATAGGTTCTGATATTTCTCTCCTATATTCCCTCAGTAGTTTAGAACTTGAAGAACAACTCCACTAATTCTACTTGTAATATGTGTAAGGGGTTTGTTTCTAACAGTTTGTAGTGTTAGGTTTTGGCATCATCAAATAGGGGGAGATTGTTGGGAGATGATTCAGTAGCTTAGTGCTTATAGATTTGAATGATCCCAAAACCCTACTTTGATTGGTGAACCTTTTAGTTGTATTTGTTCTGTCTCTGTCTTTGAGAGTTTCAGACTCAGTTCTGCATGGTTCAGACGTTCAGTTCTGTCTGCTGACTCTTCAGTAGACTATCAGCCTCAGTACCATGGGAAGAAGACTCAGTAGTGCTGGACTCAGCAGGAGCAGCATACTGAAAGGAGTCAGTAGAATTGGACTCAGCAGGAGCAGTTCACTGAACTCAGAGTTGATCTTCAGTAGAGCCAGACTCAGCAGGAGTATGCTACTAAACATAGATCAAACTCAGCAACGGCCAGACAGTCTCCTGACTGTTAGTAATCTTATAAGTCAAATCAGTAGAGTCATACGAGGTACAGAGAAGTCAGCTTCAGATCTGTCTTGAAGTCTGTTTGTCCCACCTACTTTCTTCAGCCTCGACCAATGACGAGCAGCCTTCTACTTTCTGATTAAAGCTGCAAGTCAACACTTTTCCGGAAAATGGAGGGAAAAGACTCTGCCACCTTTCTTTGAAAGAGCCGTTAGCTACCCAAAAGAGAGAGACACATGGATCATCGTCTCCAACGGATCTTTCCATGTCTCTCATCTATAAATAGAGGGAAGAATTCAAATCGAAGTTCATCTAGAAAAACACGACACATACGAAGAACACACGAGCAAATACGAGCAACTTCAAATCGACTTAAGCTTTCCGCAAGATCTTCAAAGAGTTATTCCAAGCGAAAAACGACATTCTTGCTCAAAGGGAACCGAGCTGAATTAGACTTAAAGCCTCTAGTATCCAAGCGATTGAACTCGAACCCAGAGTTTATACTTCACCGTTCGTCGCTCTAGAAGCCTCATTCTCGTTCCCTTCCCTCTAACCTAAGCTCAACTGACCATATCTATAGCTTAGATTGGAGGAGTTCATCCTTGAACTGTTCTTTATTGTAAAGAACTCCTTCATAGTTGGAGAGTTTGTTAAACGCTTTAGTTTGATATCTTGTAAACTGAGACTTGCTTAGTATAATCACTAAGACCAGTGTTTGTCCAGTGCACAAACATACTGAGACTAACTCAGTATAATAAAATAGCCTCTTGATCTTTTCGGGACAGTGGGCGTAGGATTGTTGGATCCGAACCACTTTAAAAATCGTTGTGTTCTGTGTGCTCTGTTTTACTGTTGCAATGATTACTTTTCATACTGAAAATATCTTTCAAATTCATTCAACTATGTTTGAGCAAAGCTTAAAAGACTGCACTAATATACTGAAACAGTTTTACTAAAAACGTTTTCTAACTCAAACTGAATTGGGACTACACATTTCTGCACTCTACAGAACTTCTACTGAACGGTACTGAATTCTGACCTAAGTCAGCTAGCAGGCCTCAGTGAAGTCAGTCACTCTGCCACGCGATTCAGAACAACTTATCTGGTCTACTGAATCTGTTTAGTACGACATCTTCCTGAAGAGGACTGTTCGCGTTTTAAGTTGAGAAAGTTTTCAGGTGTATTCACCCCCCTCCCCCCTCTACACCTGAATGTTTATCTCGGGAGCAACAGTTGTCGTACCGATAATTTTGGTATACTGTAGTTCGGTATACCGAAAGTTCGGTATAAGCAATCTCCATACCGTACTTCGATATACCAAAGTTTTCGGTATACCGAAACAAATTGCATACCAAAACAGGCGGTATACCAAAAATATAACATTATATTGAAGCAAACGGTATACCGAAAAACAACCTATCATGAAACAAAGCATGCCAATGTAGAAAATTTGCAAATCATATCCATCAAAAGTGTCTAAGATAATTAGTAGAACATGCTAATACATAAAATAAAATACAGCCCATCAAGAGCAAATTACATTCAACATCTCAAAAAACTATCCAAATGTCTAATAATAAATAAATAATGTGAATACAGTTAGTTTATTAGATAAATATGAATCTATAAATCTATGATATAAACATTAAGATTGATATAATGGATAGTTCGATATACATCGGTATAGTTATATACAAATCGACATAGTTAGGTACGAATCAGTTTGTTCGGTATATCATTTCACAGAATATACCGTGGTTTGGTAGGAATCGGTATGATTCGGTACACGATATGTACCGCGGTATATCGGTACACGGTATATACCGAGGTTGATATGAATCGGTATACGGCGGTATACAGTATGTACCGAATTTTTGGTATGCAACGGTATACCGCGGTACGGGAAATCTCATACCGTTGCCGTACCGAAAAACTTCGGTACGGTATCATACCGTACCGGAAATCTTGGTATACCAAAAATTTGGTATTTTCGATATTTTTTCAGCACGATATGTACGGTGTACCGGTTTTTCGACATACCGTAACACCCCTACGGGTAAGTCAGCATGGATTCTCTGGTAGAATGAATCTGTGTTTATTAATTAATATTGCTCTGGGCTGAGCATAGATAATTAATTAATTTGTAGGCCCTGCTTTATTTCTTGTATTAGATCCCCGATCTGGCCCAATTAGTTGCCTAGTTATTTATTGCTCTCATAAATCATTATTAATAGATTAATATATTTTACATTATTTAATAATGTTATTTATCTGGAATAAATTGACTGGGCCAATTAATTGATAAATATTAGTAGCCTAATAGGTTAATTAATTATATTATGGGCTAATTGTGTAGAAGTCCATTAGGGATATAATTAAATTAACGGACTACAAATATTAATATAATATTGGCCCTTGAAGCCTATATATATTAGTATTTTGTTCATAATCAAAACACACAATTTACACATACTCATACGGTTATACACGTTTGAGAGTGAGAGACGGTAATCTTAATTTTTCTTCAGTTCTCTGACCACCCAGAGAGAGAAAAAGGTTGGGACACAGATTAGAAGATCTGAAACACGAGCAACAATCAGAGATGCAACAACATACGCGGAGGAAGGTACAATTTCCTCCCCTAATATTTCCTTCAATTAGTATCAGAGCCTGGTTTAGGCTCTGATTGTTACTTTTAGGAGCATGATTATGGTTTATTTCCGTCGTTATTGGGTTATTTTTCGTGTTTTGGGGCGGGCTGCGAGCCACTGTTTTGACCCCGTTGTAACATTTTTCTCATGAGAAAATCCATGAGTAGTTGATAGGACCAATATGTATACATGTATTTTCTGTTTTGTACTGTATTTTTGGTCCGGGAAGCATGAAAATCAAGGCGAAGGCGCGACGGCGTGGAAGGACGGAAAAGGATGAAACCCTAGTTTCTGGTAGAACACTACCGTCATCGTTAGGAGGTGCGTGGGGGCGCGTGCCAACATATAATTCCAATCATTTTGCATAGTTTTGTTCTTTGTTTCGTTAGCTTCGTCTGGATAGGTCACACAACCTATTCCGATATCTGGTTTGTCTGGAATTGCTTCGTAAATGAGAAGTGGTCGTGCTGTCCAAAAATCCCCAACCTGGCCGAAAACCCTAGGTTGGCTAGGGTTCTGCTGCATCTTGCGTCGGCGATTCCCGGTGCATCCGGCGTCCAATTGACGATCGGCTTGAACCTCTGGATTCCTCGTCTTATGAGCATCGCGTCGGTATGTCATATGTGATCATCCGATCTCAGATGCGACCGAAATCGATGTCTGAAGTTTGCTGCTCACAATGAATTTTTTCCGGCGAATCGTTTCAAAATTGAGGGAAATTGTTGGACAATTTCGGCCGGAATCCGTTCATGGTGGCCGAAAATGGTCCAGGGATCATTACCCATGAATCAAATGAACGAATCGCGGCTTGGAAAGTGGTGAATTTGCGCGGAGGAGCTCGCTGGCGACGGGCTGCCAAATTTCGTAGCACTAAGTCGCGGCTACGCCTCCAGGTGGAAATTCATCATAGCCCAGACGTCTTGTCGATGTCTGGCGTGGCTGGAGACGAGGGAGGACGACCAGAACGGCCGCATCGGGGGCGGCAGGGAGGCGGCAGTCGCGCCGCACGCAGTACGCAATTTGCACCTGCCGCAGCGGCGGCGCCAAGCGGGACGGCGGCTTACGGTTCGTTGTCGTCCGGCGCTCCCCTGGGTGCAGGCGGCCGGCCACGAACCGGCCTGGAGCGGCGGCGGCGGCGTTCTGCTGGAGGAAGAAGACGATGATGTGGAGGCCGACGTGGCGCGCCACCACATCAGCCTTGCCGACACGTGTCGTACACGTGTCTGCCACGTGGCAGACACTCTGATGACGTGTCACTGAGGCAGTTTTCGATGCAGTTTCCAAATTCGAAGATTTTTCAAGATATCAAAGAGCTGTATTCTGATCGGGCTTTGTAATAGATAGAGTTTTAATTTTATCTCTGTGTTTTAAGCCCGACAACGACGTTTTATTTCTTATTTGCGCATTTATTTATTATTATGCTTTAGCATGCGATTATGTGATTAATTGCGCTTAGAAAAGCATGTAAATAGGATTTAATTCGTTTTAAAGCATGTTTATTTTTCGCGAGCATGTTTTATTATGTGCGCTTAGAAATGGCATGCTTTAGGAATTATGTGATGATGCATGATTCAAAACGAACCTTTTGAATAAAAAGACTAAGCAATTTTAAATTAAACGTTTAATTAGATTTCATTAATTTGGATATTAAACACTTAATCGGACCTCCATTACTTGGACTCTACACAGAAGTAGTAGGATTATGTGAGTAAACGTCCACCTGTGTGGCTTGCTTGCATCTTTGAGCTACGAGTTTTGTGAGATGAGTTTTCCAAAACAATATTTAATTATTATTGAGTAGTGAGAGCGAAGCCGTAAACGTCTACCTGCGTGGCTTGCGTGCCTAGTAAACACAAGTACTCTAGAAGGTAATAATTAAATAGGATGGCTAATTATATCAAACTGAATGTAGCATGGTTCGAGTAAGTATGTCAATTTCGAGAATTTGATTCTATTTTGGTCAAATTAATGGTCAATGCTTAGATGTAACAATTCACTTCCCTCGAAGTTCCTTCCCGCGTTTTAATAGTGACATGGTCCAGAATTATCGGATTATTAATTCCATTCGTCTTAAGAACCTAGGCGTGGATTGGAATTAAAGAGCTAGGTATATAGCTTAGTCTAGGGGTGCACAAGTAAACGTCCACCTGAGTGGCTTACAAGTTGAATTCCTAGAGTTGTTCGAGTATTTAACTATCATTAGTTTTTCAAAATGTTACAATGATGGTTCATTACGAATTATGTGCAAATATTAATTTCATACATGCTTTTAAATTATATTTTTTAGATATGTCTGATCGGATATTTTTCGAGTTCCTAAACAGTCTCATCAACCAAATCCTAACGGGTTTAACAATTTTAAATAATTTCATAGAGTGAAAGAGGTATTTTACCTCTCCAATAAATGCTCTGCAAATGTCTTATAAGAACTTCTGTTTTAGGACCGCTATGTCTAAGAACGAGCTTACTATGATTAAGTTACTCAAAGCTTTGGTAGCGGTCAAAGAGGTTATAGGAAAGGAAAAGAGTGCTCAAGTCTTGAATATCCCTAGTAGCTCAAGGAATCCTCCGGAAGACGGAAACCAGAAAAAGAACAGAAAGGATGGTCAATTCAAGAAGAGCAGTGGGAGTAAGAAGACGGTCCTTACCGGCGACATGCGAATGTCAAAGGAGAAAGGAAGGTTCTTCAAGAGTGGTAAAAAGGACACATGAAGAATTATAATCCAGATGTCAAGGCAAAACAGAAAGAGACGTGAGTCACTCTTGTAACTGAAACTGTTCTGGTTTCCTCTTCTACCCACTAATGGGTAGTGGATTCGGGGGCAACCAATCATGTTTGTTACACCTTGCAAGGTTTCTTGCAGAAAAGGCAATTCAGCGATGGCGAGGTGGTAGTCTCAATGGGCAATGGATCGAGAGTTCCTGCAATTGCCATTGGAGATTTACATCTATCTTTTGATAGTTCTTTTTTAGTACTTAAATATGTTTTATATGTGCCTGAGTTTAGGCGAAACATTATTTCTGTTTCAAAACTCTACACCATGGATGGTTATAAATCAAGTTTTAATAGTGAAGTTTTTATCATGAAAGACGATGATTTTATCTGTGGTGGACCATTAAACGGATCTTTATATACTATTACTTCTAAACCGCGTAATTCTGTTAGTGTTGTTTCCTCATCATCAAATCCTAAGAATAGGAAAGAGTCTTCTAAGGTAAACCAAAATTATCTGTGGCACTTAAGACTAAGTCACATCAATCTTAAAGGATTTAAAGGTTGGAGGAATATGGATCTGGCACGCTGATGAGTGGTTCTTATACCATCTCATCGTGTTCTTTTTAAGCTTATTTACATCGTTTTCTATTCATTTTTAGCTTTTGTTTTGCTTGGAATCATATACTTTCGATGGTTTTTGGTTTTGTAGGTTTCTCACGCGTTTTGAGCATATTTGGTGGTATTTGGCACCAAAATGAAAGAAACCATGACCATTGATACATTGTTGGCAAAGATGGAGTTTTTTGGATGAAGAATGAAGAGGATTTGAAGCCGGATGTTGAAGAAATCGCGTTTCGTAGCTCATGTAACGAGGCAGTTGGAAAATCACGTGGCATACGGACCTAACGATCTTAGAATCCGATCTCCACCGTCCACATCGTATTTATATGTGTTAGGAACATTGTGGCAAAGTTTCGTAGCGATCCAACGGCTAACGAAGGAGATATCGCGTTTTTCCCAAAACGCGACAGTGCAGAAAAAAAGCGTTCGGCCGAAGACGTTGGACCGCGGTCCGCTATGTTCTGACTCAGAAAACTGGAAAATCCGCAGGGTCGGACCGCGGTCCGCCTTTGTACTGGACCGCGGTCCGCGTCGTATACAGCCCAAAAACCAGATTTTTTCGGCCCGAAACCTATATAAACCCTTCCGGACTTCTTTCCTTCGACCACACACCATATTTTCGACTTCTTCCACCCTCCAAGGCAGAGAAACACCCAAGGCATCGCTCAGTTGAAGATTCAAGACGAAGATTGAAGACCACAACCCGAGAACCAAGCACGAGGATTAATCCGCTAGATTCTAGGTTGTATTATTCCTTCTCAGTTTTGTTTAGGGTCTATGGATTATTTTTGCATCTTTTGTGATTATTTTCCTACGAATATGAGTGGCTAAATCCCCTTGTGTGGGGGTTTAGCAGGATCTATGTTTTTGATGAATTGATTCAGACCCTAGTTTTTCAATGAATGAATTGTTTTGTTTCTGAATTGTCGGGCTTGCTTTTGATTTCTCTATGATTCTTTAATGTGATTGGCCATCATCTTAGATAATTATAGAGAATATAGGTAATAGATAATACGGCGCATCATACCCGATTATTTATTTAGACCTGCAATTAAGTGTCTAGATTGTCACCATTGGTTTGGGATAGTTTAGATGGTTCCTTAAATCCTTGAGCATGATACGATCCTTAGGTTCATGATATGATCATTTGATTGACCCTTAGGATTATAAATTAGAGATCTCCCGCCATCATACGGAATCCCTAGAGCCTTAGTTGATGAACCAACAAAATAAATTCATAAATGCTAGCTAGAGAATGGGAATGAATCAATCATCGTAGACATAGTGATTGTTAAACCTCCGCACTCTTCATCAATCTTGAAACCACACCCATTATCACTTTGCTTCGTTTTTATTTGTTTTCTTACTTTCTTGCTATTTTAATTCCGTAGTTTTAAATAATCAAACCCAGTTTAGGACCAAGTAGATAGTTAAATAATTAGAGTAATTAGAACCCAGCTGAGTCCTTGTGAGATCGACCTCGGGAGTTGCTAGATTAGGTACTATACCAATTCGTGCACTTGCGAGAATTATAATTTGTTCATCAAGTTTTTGGCGCCGTTGTCGGGGACTCAGTCGTTTTGATTATCTTTTTACTAGCTGTTTATTTGCTTTGATTTTATTTTTACGTTGGTTACTATTTCTTCTTTTCTTTACTGTGTCGAGTCTTACTCTTTGAGTTTTCTGTAGGTTTATGCACGGTAGAAGGTCACAAAATCCAGAACTTGCGCCTTTTATCGATAACATACATAGAGTGGGGACTCGCGTTACGAAGGAGGAACCGGAAGACAAAATTGCAATGGAGCAAATTGCAAACAATCCTGAACGAGAGAGGTTGCAGGGAGACTACACAAGGCTGATACTTGGAGCCAATACTACCTGCATTGTCCTAGATGAGACCGCAAGGAATTATGATCTGAAGCATATCTACTACCATATGCTACCATCTTTCTACGAGCTAGCAACTGAAGATCCTCTTGCTCATATGAGAGAGTTCTATGCTACACTGGGGACTATTCCTCTCAGCGGGCTCATTACTGATCAATTGGGAAGACGATTGTTTCCCTACACTCTAAAGGATAAAGCCAAGAATTGGTTGCACACACTGCCTGCTAATTCTTTGCGGACAATGGAGGACATGTTCAAAGCATTCATGGAGCGATACTACTCCCGAATCAAGAGCCACGAGTTGAGGCAGCAGATTGCTACTTTCTCCCAGTTTGAGAATGAGACATACCATGAAGCTTGGGATAGATTCAAGGGACTCCTCATCCAATGTCCACATCATAATTACCAGGTTGCGATGCTGAATGAGTTCTTCTACAATGGATTGCTCTTGTCGTGTCAGATTATGGTTGACAACATTGCTCTCGGAGGCATTCTTGCACTGACCCCAAGTGCATTGCATGAGCTTTTTGAGACGTTGAAGGCTCGATCCGTATTAAGAAGTCAGAGTGTGAGACAACGTGGAACGCTGCGGGCTGCGTATGCGGATGTTACTATTAAGGAGCTTCAACTGCTTAGACAAGAAATCAAGGAGCTCAAGCAGAGACAAGTGCAAGCCCCAAAGATTGGCGAGGTCTGTACCATTTGTGATGATCCACAACACTCAACCGCCCAATGCCAGTTTAATATCATCCATAGCCAATTTCAAGAAGAAGAAGCTAACTGGGGACAAGGCATATGACATCAAGAATGGGAAGAGATAAGGCAATATCAGAGGCCGCACCAAAATTTTGTCCATAAGCAGCAAGGGTACAATCCCAACTACAAAAGTTACCAGGATTATGGAGGAAGGAATGCCACTCAGCAGCAAAACTTTTGAGGCACATCATCTTCTCGCCCTCAGCCAAAGATTGAGGACGCTGATAAGAATTCCATGGCCATCTTGCAAGACACCTTAACCTCCTTTATGAAGAGTTCTAAGGAGCAAATGGAGACACTTACCACTTCTGTCAGGAACGTGGAAGCAACTTCCAAAAATTTGGGGACTCAACTTGGCCAGCTAGCGCGGGAAGTTGCTTTGCTTAAAATGCAACAAGGGAAGCTACCCGGACAAACTGAAGAGGTGAGGTCCATTACTATTTTGCTTCGTGATGATTCGGAGAAGGCTAAAGAGAAAATCGACGAAGTTGCTACGGCTATTGTTAATGAAAGGACAAGAGATAAGGAGAAGAAGCCTATTGTTCGGACTCCTTTGCATAGAGCTGTGAATCCATACAAGCCCCCACCTCCTTTTCCAAGACGCCTCAAGGTTAACAAACAAGAAGAACAGTTTGGATCCTTGTTCAATATACTCTCTAAAGTGAAGATCAATCTGTCGCTCTTAGACCTCGTCAAGAGTATTCCAAGGCAATCCAAGTTCTTCAAGGAGCTCATCACCAACAAAAAAGATTATGAGCGGTGCAAATCTTCCTACACTTGAATCAGGGGGTGTTGTAGTTGATATATCGGCTCTACCGCCCAAGTTAACAGATCCTGGAAGATTCGACATCACTATCTCTTTGGGTAAGGATAGAGTTACACGAGCAATGCTAGATCTTGGAGCTGGTATCAACCTCATGCCCTACTCTGTCTACAAAACGTTGGGAGTTAACAATTTGAAGCCTACACCTATGAGGCTTCAATTTGCTGATAACTCTGTGAAGACCCCAATGGGGATTGTTGAAGATTTGTTGGTAAAGGTAGACATGTTTATTGTTCCTGTTGACTTTATTGTTCTTGATGCAGATGATACTTCTCGAGGGCTAAGTGACCAGCTTATCCTCCTAGGGAGGCCATTTATGGCAACCACTAGGACTTGTGTTGATGTACCGTCACGAACTGTGAGGATGAAAGTCTTGGGGAAGGTTACAGAATTCAAAGCACTAGCTCCAACCACATTTGGAACTGATGCCTCAACTACTGAAGTTAACTTTGTGCAGCCTACATTTGATGTAGTGAAGGATTCTGATGGTACAGATGGATTAGGAATACACGCATTATTCGATGAGGAGTCAACTGACGTTGGTGTTCCTAACTTGGATGAATGTGTTGAAGATCAAAAAGACATATTCCCGAAGAAAACCATCTATGTCAGATGCACTAAAGTTGCTTGTGGGAAGAGGACGTTGGGTAAAACACTCTATCCTGGTCTTAAAGTTCTTTTATATGACGATGGTTCTAGAGTATTTCCAGGATACCCAAGTTCTACATTCTTCGGACCATTTCATGTGGTGGACATTTTGTCTCATGGTGTGGTGAAGTTGATGAATCCATGAACCAAAAAACATTTCAAGGTGAAGGATGTCTGTGGAGCATCATCGAAGGAGGCGTTCGAAAAGGCTGAAGTCGGGCGTCCAAAGTCGCTAAGTTTCTAATCTGATTCATCAAAGTCGAGCCAACGACTCTAACCAACAGTGCTTCATGGGAGGCAACCCACGTTTGTGAGTTTTTCTAGTTTTCTTAGTTAGATTTATTGCTTTCCATTAAAAAAAACAAAACTGAGGAGGGAAATTGACATGTATGCTTCATCTATTGATTTTTAATGCAAAATAAGCTATATCAGAGCAGTAGGGGAGCTGATACGGTCGGGATTAACTTTGGATCTGAGCCTGAAGTTCAAGCTTTGCATATGTAGATCAATCGGACATCACCTAGACATCAGGGAAGATTTGTTTACCCAATTTTATTTATTTCACTCTATTTTCGTGCTAGGGACTAGCTCGTAGATAGGTTTGGGGGGGGGTATGTCGAATCTTGAACCCTATTGATTTGGTCTTTATAATTATGATTCTGATGATTCTCCATGTACTTGATATTTGAACTACTATGACTTATGTTATTTGATGATTATGCATTTCTTGCCTTAAATTTTTTCTTTGCTGAAGCATTGTTGAATTGAATTTGAGCATGATAAATTTTTCGAACATGTAGGATGTAAAAGTATGGTAGTCCAAAGCCTTTCTGAGAATTTGAGCCTATTGTGAACTGACGAAATTCTATGCTGGTCTCAATTTCTTTCATGTGTGATACTCGCTTTAGGGAGAACATTTAGAACTTGCTTTGAGTTTGTTTGAAGTCTATTGAACACTTTTCGTATATGGCATTGATATGATCTTAGGCACTATCTCGTTCTTTAGCCAGAGCCAAATATGATTCCTACCTTGAATATCAACCTAGTGAGCCCCTTTGAGCTTAATGTATCCTTTTTATTCATGTACCTCCACTTAAATTGCCTAGCCTATCTAGCATTAACCGAGGATCTAGTAGAGTTGTTAGTACTGTGGGAGGAAATGGAGGCTTGTGAGGGTTTGGTGATCAAGGGACAAATATTTGCTAAAAAGTGAGATTAGTGTGAATTGATTTTGGTTATATCCAGCCTGGTACCGAACTTGATGACACCGTGTTATACAGAAATCTTTATCTAATTATTGGTAGAGAGTTGGCAGGTAAACAATTGGATAGAATATGGGAGACTTGTGCATGTACTCCTAACTTTGATTGAAAGGAGTTTATTGATGACATATGTATAGTTGGGAGATGAAAAAAAAAAGAAAAAAAAATGAAGATGAAAAAGGGAGTTTATTTTGGAAAAAGTTAGAACTTGGGGAGTCTTGATTTGTTTGATTATGAGTGATTCAAAGGTGGTTGGTTTTAGAGGTTTATTTTGATATATCATAATTTGGTTGCTCTACTAGATCCCTTGATTGTTCGTACATTATGAGTCACTTTTCCTATATCTTCCCTACCTTTTTATTACATGCCTTAGCCTCATTACAACCAAAGTAAGACCTTCGAGATCTTTTCCATGAATTGTGTTCATTATGAGTAGAATTAGACAATCTGCAAGCTTATGAAGACGCTCTCCTAGGGTTGAGTTTGAGTGATGATTTTACCCTTATACACTTGAGTGTTTGAGTGATACAGATTTCTGGAGAGGGACTACTCTATTTCTATGTTCTATTTTGTTTTGAAGGTGGCATCAAGCTTGAATGATTTCCACATGCTAATGATGTGTTCTTATATAAAAAAAACTGAATAAGGCTTGAATTGTTTTGCTCATTTTTTTGATATTTAGTCATAGTCTTTCTTTTATTGAGGACAAGCAAAAGCTTAGGTTTGGGGGGATTTGATGAGTGGTTTTTATACCATCTCATCGTGTTCTTTTTAAGCTTATTTACATCGTTTTCTATTCATTTTTAGCTTTTGTTTTGCTTGGAATCATATACTTTCGATGGTTTTAGGTTTTGTAGGTTTCTCACGCGTTTTGAGCATATTTGGTGGTATTTGGCACCAAAATGAAAGAAACCATGACCATTGATGCATTGTTGGCAAAGATGGAGTTGTTTGGATGAAGAATGAAGAGGATTTGAAGCCGGATGTTGAAGAAATCGCGTTTTGGAGCTCATGTAACGAGGCAGTTGGAAAATCGCGTGGCAGATGGATCTCACGATCTTAGAATCCGATCTCCACCGTCCACATCGTAGTTCTATGTGTTAGGAACATTGTGGAAAAGTTTCGTGGCGATCCAACGGCTAACGAAGGAGATATCGCGTTTTTCCCAAAACGCGACAGTGCAGAAAAAAGGCGTTCGGCCGAAGACGTTGGACCGCGGTCCGCCTTTGTGCGGGACCGCGGTCCGCTATGTTCTGACTCAGAAAACTGGAAAATCCGCGGGGTCGGACCGCGGTCCGCCTTTGTACTGGACCGCGGTCTGCGTCGTATACAGCCCAAAAACCAGATTTTTTCGGCCCGAAACCTATATAAACCCTTCCGGACTTCTTTCCTTCGACCACACACCATATTTTCGACTTCTTCCACCCTCCAAGGCAGAGAAACACCCAAGGCATCCCTCCGTTAAAGATTGAAGACGAAGATTGAAGACGACAACCCGAGAACCAAGCGCGAGGATTAATCCGCTAGATTCTAGGTTGTATTATTCCTTCTCAGTTTTGTTTAGGGTTTTTGATACTTGAATTCTATGGATTATTTTTGCATCTTTTGTGATTATTTTCCTACGAATATGAGTGGCTAAATCCCCTTGTGTGGGGGTTTAGCAGGATCTATGTTTTTGATGAATTGATTCAGACCCTAGTTTTTCAATGAATGAATTATTTTGTTTCTTAATTGTTGGGCTTGCTTTTGATTTCTCTATGATTCTTTAATGTGATTGGCCATCATCTTAGATAATTATAGAGAATATAGGTAATAGATAATACGGCGCATCATACCCGGTTATTTATTTAGACCTGCAATTAAGTGTCTAGATTGTCACCATTGGTTTGGGATAGTTTAGATGGTTCCTTAAATCCTTGAGCATGATATGATCCTTAGGTTCATGATATGATCTTTTGATTGACCCTTAGGATTATAAATTAGAGATCTCCCGCCATCATACGGAATCCCTAGAGCCGTAGTGGAGAACCAACAAAATAAATTCATAAATGCTAGCTAGAGAATGGGAATGAATCGATCATCTTAGACACAGTGATTGTTAAACCTCCGCACTCTTCATCAATCTTGAAACCACACCCATTATCACTTTGCTTCGTTTTTATTTGTTTTTTTACTTTCTTGCTATTTTAATTCCGTAGTTTTAAATAATCAAACCCAGTTTAGGACCAAGTAGATAGTTAAATAATTAGAGTAATTAGAACCCATTTGAGTCCTTGTGAGATCGACCTCGGAGTTGCTAGATTAGGTACTATACCGATTCGTACACTTGCGAGAATTATAATTTGTTCATCACATGCCTCAGCAGAATGGTGTGTCAGAGAGAAGGAACCGAACTCTCTTAGAAATGGTTCGGTCGATAATGAGTTATGCAACTTTGCTAGTTTCCTTTTTGGGATATGCCATAGAGACTGCAGCATACTTCCTGAACTTAGTGCCTTCCAAGTCGGTACAAAAGACCCCTTTCGAGTTGTGGAACGGGCATAAGCCTAGAGTGCACCACTTAAGGATTTGGGGTTGTCCTGCTTTTGTGTTAAATAGGCAAGCCGACAAATTGGAATCATGTTCAGAAGTGATGTTGTTCATAGGGTATCCGAAGGAAACGAAGAGTGGATACTTTTATGATCCTAAAGAACAGAAGATCATTGTTAGCACTAATGCTCAGTTCTTAGAAGAGGATTACATTAGTAACCATAAGTCTCGAGTCGACATCATCCTTAAGGAATTACAAGGTGGTCGAGTTCCACTTGAACAACCAGTTGTGCAAGATAGTACTCCACGAGTGACTGCACAATCTGTGAACACAGCACCTGACACTGTTCGACGTAGTGGGAGGGTGATATTTACACCTGATCGGTATATGTTCACTGGGGAGACGTCTGATCATCTCCCGACAGATGAACAGGATACCGTTGATCCCTTGACCTACAACGAAGCAGTGAGAGATATAGATCCAGATTCCTGGCGAATCGCCATGGACTCAGAATTTAAGTCCATAACTGATATGGATGTATACGAGATCACTGAACTACCTGAGGGCTGCAAGGGAATTGGTAGCAAGTGGATATACAAGAGAAAGAGAGGACCGAATGGAGAGATCATGGCGTTTAAGGCCAGGCTAGTGGCGAAGGGTATTACCCAGAATAAGGTATCGATTTTGAAGAGACCTTCTTGCCTATAGCAATGATCAAGTCCATTCGGATTCTCCTTGTCACAGCAGCTCACATGAACCTAGAGATCTGGCAAATGAATGTCAAAACCGCATTCCTAAACGGTCACCTTGAAAAAGGTAGAGACATCTACATTAAACAACCAGATGGTTATGTGAAGGAGGGCGAAGATCATCTAGTTTGGAAGCTTACGATGTCCATTTTTGGACTTAAGCAAGCTTCCCGGTTACGGCACCAAACAAAATATGAAAAATTGAATAGCAAAAATAACGAAATGTAAACCGAGGCAAGAGTTAGACTCTTTCTCCACAAGACGATAATGCTCCGCTACTCGGTGCAAGCGGTCTATAGCACTCGTCTCCAAGATAGAACGGCTTCTCAATTACGAGTAGTTGCACTACTTCTCGTAATTCCGGCGAATTACTTGATATTTTGGGACTAAGGAAATATAAACTAATTTATATGTATGTAATGAAATTATAGGGATAAATAAATTAGGAAGATGAATATTTGGTGGTGGTTGTGTTTCTAACAATGATCGAAATTGTCTAATTTATAGACAATCACACAACTCTTCATAAGGGACACAACTCTTCGTAATGGACACAACTCTTCACAATAAGATGAATTGTGAATGGTTGCATTTGTTCAACTTCCAAGTACCTCTTGGCATGAACCAACATATCCCTTCATGAATCAACACATTCGTTCATCATTTAATTTATGAAACAATGTGTCCATTCCATGAAGTAACGTGTCCATTCATCTAGGAACCAACGCATCCTTTCAATTCTTCCCATAAATCTCATGAACTAATGCATCCTTTAAATTAATTAATTTAATAATCTAATTTCCATTATTAAAATTCTAACAATCCGCCACATGGAAGTTTGATTATTAAATGCAAATGCAAAATGTTATGCAAACCAAAGTCCCAATGACCTATTATTGCATCAGGATAGGTAGTTGTTAGCTTTGAACCTTCCTTAGTATAATGTTATCGGGTTACTCGCTGCTCGATGAACGCGATGTCTTGAACCGGCCAGCTTTCGTGTAAACCAAGACAATAACATATACACAATAATAGATACAATATATTTCATTCTCACGTTGTGTCCATTTTGGCCTTGGACCATATCTTGGATTCATAAGTGTTTTTCTATTTGAAGTGGCCACACTTCTCAATTATATAGGTGATCTCCTATAAAGAGTATCTTATCGTACTCCACCAATGAGGCTATAGGAATCATTAAAAGCTTATACGCTTACCTTTTACCACGAGCTACAGGTTTGCACTTGGGGTAGCTTCGAGATTGGATTGTTAGTTGTGTTTCAAAGTGCACAACTTGAACATTCTTAACTTAGTTGTCTCTTTGAACCATGTTCATGGGATCTCCAATCATCATGGTAGAGTTATCATTAAGAGCGTTCTTTTAGTGTGGATTTTGATCTCATTCCCCTTACTGCATTGTACAATTGATCACGATTAATACCTTTAGTAGACGGATCCGTAATATTGTCTTTTGACTTGACTATATAGTCAATACATATTATTCCACTAGTGATCAATTATCTAACGGTATTGAGTTTTCAACGAATATGTCGAGACTTACCATTATACATACTACTTTGTGCTCTCCCTATCGCAGACATACTATCACAATGTATCAAGACGAGAGGCACGAATTTTTCCCAATAAGGAATACCCTCTAAGAAATTCCGTAGCCATTCGGCTTCTTCTTTTCATAGAACTTGCATTTCTTCGGGTTAATGCTAGTGCTGCACTCGGCTAGATTAGCCCTTGCCTCCATAGATGGCTTGTTAGTCTTTCGATCAGCCTTGCGGTTGTCATCTTCAATTCTGAGATAGACTATTTGATCTTCGAGGCTCATCTCTTTGCGTTTGTGCTTTAGATAGTTCTTGAAATCTTCCACATTGGCGGTAAATTCTCGATCACAGTTGCAACTTGAAAAGATTCATAAACGACCATACCCTCTTCGAGGATATCATGTATGATCAATTGAATCTCTTGCACTTGTTCGACGACGGTTTTGGTATCCACCATCTTGTAGTCTAAGAATCGTCCAACAACGAACTTCTTTAGACCAGCATCTTCGGTCTTGTACTTGAACTCTAAAGAATTCCACAATTATTTTGACGTCTTTGCAGTCGAGTAGACACCATAGAGAGTGTCGTCAAGTCCATTTAGGATATAGTTCCGATGTATGTAGTCGCTATGATGCCATGCATCAGACGCTATGTGTTTTTGCTCATCGGTTTCATTTTCCCCCACTATTGGAGGTGTCTCTTTTAAGAATCGAGACAAATTCAAAGTAGTTAAATAAAACAACATTTTAGATTGCCAACGCTTAAATTCAAAACCTGAGAAAACTTTGCCGGCTTTTTTGCATGAACAGGGACGCTTGGAATTTGTTTTTTATTGTCATTGTAAAGTTCGGCAGCACGTTGCTACTGCTTATCATCACTTGGACAGGGGGATCGGGTAAGTTACTGCTGCTAGTCGTCATTTCTTCAACACAAATATCGTCTTGTGATTGTTATTAAAATTTAGGTGTGTAGAAATGTATCGACAATAAAACCAAATGTTAGTATAAATACTATAACAACATAACAAACAACATATGAAAAATTGAATAGCGAAAATAACGAAATGCAAACCGAGACAAGAGTTAGACTCTTTCTCCGCAAGACGATAATGCTCCCCTACTCAGTGCAAGCGGTCTATAGCACTCGTCTCCAAGATAGAACGACTTCTCAATTACAAGTAGTTGCACTACTTCTCGTAATTCCGGCGAATTACGAGATATTTTGGGACTAAGGAAATATAAACTAATCTATATGTATGTAATGAAATTATAGGGATAAATAAATTAGGAAGATGAATATTTGGTGGTGGTTGTGTTTCTAACAATGATCGAAATTGTCTAATTTATAGACAATCACACAACTCTTCACAAGGGACACAACTCTTCGTAATGGACATAACTCTTCACAATAAGATGAATTGTGAATGGTTGCATTTGTTCAACTTCCAAGTACCTCTTGGCATGAACCAATATATTCCATCATGAATCAACACATTAGTTCATCATTTAATTTATGAAACAATGTGTCCATTCCATGAAGTAACGTGTCCATTCATCTAGGAACCAACGCATCATTTCAAATCTTCCCATAAATCTCATGAACTAATGCATCATTCAAATTAATTAATTTAATAATCTAATTTTCATTATTAAAATTCTAACAGTGCTCACCTAATAAACTTGACTAATGTAGAGCGTGCAAATCACATGGAAGAATGTTCGACTATTTTTATATATAAATGAAACAGGTGTTACCATTAATTGTGCATTCGAATTATAATCTAGAAGATAAAATCATCAATTACCTTGTAATTTTAGATAGTATATGCTATGATATTAATTAATAGTTGTGAAAGCATAATCCTTTTAAATGCTATATCTAGTAGTATTAGCTGGAGTGGTACATGTCGCTGCCATTTTTATACTTTAATTTGTAAGAATTCTGAGAGCTAGTATAGTTTTTTTTTTCTTCTGTCAGCATCTTGGAACTAAGAATGAATATATAAATTTATTCGAATACTTTTTTTTTTTTTTTTTTTTTTTTGATTTGAGGAACCCGCAGCCGCTACCTTCGGTGCGCTCTGGGTAAACCTCAACTCCTTGTGCAGTAGCCTGCAAACCACACAGGAGGTTCAACCACCCTAAGGTGACAGGCTCACACAGAATGGCTTCAGTGAGGATTGAACCCATGACCTGTCGGTCCCGGGCGCCTCACCTCTACTGAAGGGTCTTCTCTTTATAAAGGGCTTCCTTACATTCATCACTACAATGAGTTGTTTAGAACTATCTGCTTGGCAAACATTGTTTCTTTATGAATCTAAAAAGTAAAATAAAAAAGTGTGAAATTATTCAAAGCATGGACCATCTCAACTTGGACATGACAATTCATCTTACATTATATCTATAAGCTGGAGTATAGTAATCTATCTGAAAATGATAATTCGAAAACCAGTTATCGTCGTGTCTCACATGTTGGGCACGTGATGCTGAAATGTTGAAACTGAATAGATTGATTTGGATGCTGAAGACGACAATGTCTCTCCTAATTAATGTACGTAGAGCCTCAAATCTCTCTGCACACCAGTTAGGTATATATTTTTCCTTCTTTTATGTATCTCCTCTTCTCTTTACTAAAAACCCTAGTCGAAGTTGCTACTAAAATCACATAATGTGCATGCAATTTGTTGTTCAAGTTCAAGTCACTTTCTCTTAAATAATCATCTACCATTAGGAATAATGTGAGTTGTTAATTTGCTCCTCTGAAATGGCATTAATGATGTGGGCGCTCTTCACACCTACCATACAGTTTGGTCAATAAAGTGGGAAGGCTTTAGGTAGTTGTTAGTAAATGCAGTGTCACGTACTGGTCTCTATTTCTTCTTCTTCTTCTTGATATATACTTAGATGATTTGATTTTAAACTTTTCTTGAGGCACCATGCAGTCTGATCTTAAAGCTTGAATAAGAGTGAATGAAGAGATAGATATAACAGCAAAATATTAGGTTAAGAACTGATATACATTAAGACAAGGATGTAAAATCATTGTAATAGAATTAGGTTTAAGGTAAACATGAATCTGACATGTGTAGGAAGTTAAAGACATGCATCCTAACAAAAGGGCATGTCCTAATGTGGACAAATGCTCATATACTTATGTAAAAAACGTTAACAGAATATGCCAACTATGGATTTGGATTATAGTAGATAACAAAATATGCATGTGCCTATTTGCCGCCGTTTAGCATATAGCTGTTACATTTGCCGTCATTTTTGCCAAATATAAGGGACAGAAAGATAGTAAAGAAACACGAATTGCCTAATTACCTGTTGTGAGAGTGATTGGGAGCATCAGTATAATAATAGTACATATACGTGATATTGGCACGGCTCAATCAAATAACCGAACTCTAACTCTATTGAGCACGGCTTTCTAATTGAACCGCACCAACATCTCGTATGGGATCAATATCGACAACCTTCCATACCACTCTCTAATTTGCAATGCCGGTCTCCGAGTGGAGAGTAGTACTAGTGGTTCAAGAGAGCAAAAGGGATATTAGAAAATTGCAGAGAATGGATGTTTGTGAAGAATATGATCTCCTCCAAGAGTATTACAACCAATTTATAAATAAGAGAGAGAAACAAAGAGAGAATAGAGTAGGAAGAAGGCATTGAATTAGCCAACAACCCAACAACAAAAAGGAGGGTATATTTACTCAAAAGCTATGTAACGATGAAAAAGGTTACTGAATCAAATCTGGAGCCTTGAATATGCATTTATGAGGTCGGGGAAATGGCGTGTTAACGCCATCACTACCTGCATTATTATTATTATTTATTTATTTTTTCTTTTTTTGAATTTCAAATACAATTTGATTCCTTCAAACATTAATTACATTTCTCCCATACCCTTGGTATTCTGCCAAGTTTTTTTTAGTTAGAAACTACTTCCGTCCCGTTATTTGTGGCTCAATTGGTTTCCGTACAGGAATTAATAGAGTAGATGATAAAGTATGAGAGAGAGTAGATGATAAAGTATGAGAAAGAAGATGAGTAAAATAATGAGAGAATGAGAGAAATGATGATAAAATACGAGAGAGAATGTAATAAAGTAAGAGAGAGAAGATGATAGGGTAGAAGATATGATAATAATTTTTACCAAATTAGGAAAGTAGCCACAAATAACGGGACACCCCTTTCGGGAAAGTGAGCCACAAATAGCGGGACAGAGGGAGTAAAATCTATGGCAGTGGTTTTCATGTTTATGAGTAACTTCCAGTGGTTTTCAAAAATGTGCATTGATGAAGGTTGTAATTTCTACCATGCCATCTCCATTTTGTGTTTTGTGGCTTGATCTCTAATTTATTTATGGTTTATAAAGGAAATGTGGGCAAGTAAAGCATGCTACGCCATTAAAAACCATTTTTTTGTATTTTCAAGCTAACATCACACCAACATTAAACATCCCCTGACTCTTGTCACGTGAAATTGCTGACCACCCTCTCGTCCCTCACCTAATTCCTCCCCTCTCCCTCTACACATTTACAAGCCAATAAATTTACGAGTAAAATCACTCGATAATGGAATTCGATGGTTTAATGCTTGCATGGAGATGTGGAGTCTCGATATTTGCACTTTGGTAGGATGTAATTAAATCTAAGTCGAGTCAAGTGGAAAGATTTGTATCACAAATAGTGTATCAATTTATAAAAATATTATAATAATGACACATACGAAAACAATCTATATACTATATCAAATAGAATCTTTTCGACGGAATAGTGATAAGTGTTGTAAAAACGTTAAATATATATATTATATATATATATATATATATATATATATATATATATATATATATTATGGAAATTAAGTGAGCATTCAATGCTACTTTGACATGGGGAATTTTCAGCCCATTCGATCGTATTTTCGAGCCTCGATACATATCCGATTTGCAAATTAAGATATACAGCGTCGATCTACGTTTCGAGTACTTTATCATCCTTGGACTTGGACTTGGATCTTGGCAATTGGTCATTTGGGTGGTCCGTGGGCTTGTCCGTCGGGCTTGGCAGTTGGGCTCGGTGGGCTACGTGTGGGCTGGCCCGGTTGTTGGTGTAGTGCTCCTGCTACACAGGATTACTCTCCCTGGTGTTGTGCTCCTGTCACACTGGAGTGCACGTTTTTGGAAGGTGTTGGAAGAAGACTCTTCAGCAGCCAACCTTCCATATCTCCACTCCCCACTCCCCTGAACACGTCAGCCTGCCTTAATTGGCAGGTGTTAAGCAACAACCTTTCACCTGGTGGGATGCAGCCTATAAATAGGCTGCTGCATTTCATTCTAAAAACACACCAAGCATTCTTAGTTGCATTCTCATTTTTAGCTCATAGTAGTTGTCCAGCAGCCTGTCCTCGCCGGAAAAGTCCAGTTCGCCGGAGCTCGAAGATCTTGCGGTGCTGCAATCCTCGAGACGTCGTCGTTTCATCTTTGGGGGCGAAACGCAAGAGCACTACCGGGGTGTTTTTCGTCTTGCGGAGAGAGGCCTTCCTCGACTCGACGCAGTTTTATTACTTTTAGTTTTTGAGTTTTGTTCCGACTTACTGTATTGTTTTATAATAGCAGCTTTTGTATCCAACAATCGCAAGACGAAAAAAAAAAAAAAAAAAAACCTACCTACACAAGCTGCTTGAGAACATGTCTTCGTCATCTGCTGCCATCTCCGACGCTGCCGCCGCCGTCGCTTCTGCCGCCACCAACCCCGCCTTTTCTGACGTCATTGCCTCCTCCGGCAATGTAGTTCCACCGATGATTGTTCCAACTCCAACTCCGGCATTTGCAAATCCTACACTTGCTGCCATGTCTGCCGCCACTGATGTAAGGATAGCACTTAACCGTGCTAATGCCACTAACTCGGCATTCAACTTCAATGCTATGTCCTCTGCCTTGCAGGGTAATGTCCCATTTGGGAGTGTGAACCACCTTGGTGTGGTAGGGGGCTCGAACTCGACCCTGACGGCACCTATGCACTCGTCTAGAGTTCTGCCCGCTGCCGAGAAGCCGGTAAAGTTTGGAGGAGCCGACTTCAAAAGGTGGCAGCAAAAGATGTTGTTCTACTTGACAACATTAGGGTTTACAACCATGTTGATGGAGAATGCACCCGCCCCTCCAAGTGAAAATGAAGAGAACATGGAAGTCCGCATAGCCTACGAAAATTGGCTAACTTCTGATTACTTTTGTAAAAACTTCTTGTGTTGGTCCCGAGAGCACGTTCAGGTGTAGGGGGGGTGAATACACCTGAAACCGATTTTCTCAACTTAAACACGAACAGTCCTTTTCAAGATGATGTCGTACCGAACAAGTTCGGCGGACGGCATAAGCCGTTCCGAATCGTGTTGGCGAGTGGACCGCTCTACCGAGACTCGCTAGGCGACCGAGAGTCGAATTCAGTATCTTGCAGATAGAGTTCAGTGGTGCGGAATAGTGTAGGCCCAAATTCAGTTGAGTGAGAAAAACGTTTTTATCAAAACAATTTCAGTTGATTAGGTGCAGTCTATTAAGTTCGTTGAAACTCAGTTGAATGATTTAAAGATTATTTTTCAGTATGAACAGTAAATCAATGCAACAGTTAAGAACAGAACACACGACACAGAGATTTTTAAAGTGGTTCGGACACAAAAATCCTACGTCCACTGTCCCGAAAGATCAGGAAGCTATTTATTATACTGAGGTAGTCTCAGTTGGTTTGTACGCTGGACAAATACTGGTCTTGAGATTTATACTGAGTAAGTCTCAGTTTACAAGGTTATCAAACTGAAGCGTTTGAAAAACTCTCCAACTGTGAAAGAGTCCTTTACAATAAGGATTAGTTCAAAGATGAACTCCTTCATCTAAGCTATGGATATATGCTATTGAGCTTAGGTTAGAGGGATAGGGAACAAGAAGGTGCTTCTAGAACGACGAACAGCTGAGTATAGCTATGGGTTCGTGTATCGTCGTTTGGATACTAGAGGCTGTATGAAACAGTTAAGCTTGGTTCCCTAAGAGCTAGAATGTAGTCTTTCGCCGGAGATAGATTCTTCGAACTTCTTGCGGAAGACTTAAGCTTTTCGAATTAGCTCGTTTGAATGCTCTAAGTGTTCTCTCGTGTTCTTCCCGTGAGCTTCAAATTTGATTTATCCCTCTATTTATAGAGAAGAGATTAGGATAGATCCGTTGGAGACGACGATCCTTTGTCTCTCTCTTTTGGGTAGCTAACGGCTCTTTTGTAGCATGGTGGCAGTGTCCTTTCCCTCCATTTCTGGAAAGTTGTTGACTTGCAGCTTTAGTAGGTATAGAGTACGTGTCCGCTTGTCATGGTCGAGGTTCGAAGGTGGTTGAGACGAATGACTTCAAGGAGATCTGAAGCTGACTTCTCTCTTCCTCGTATTGAATCTGCTGAAATGACTTCAAAGATCCTGACAGTCAGAAGATTGTCTGTCCGTTGCTGAGACTGATCTCTGATTCAGTAGCATGCTCCTGCTGAGTCGGCTCTACTGAAGACCAGCTCTGAGTACAGTGAACTACTCCTGCTGAGTTCAGTTCCACTGACTCCTTTCGCATATCTCGCTCCTGCCGAGTCCAAGATCACCGAGTCTTCTACTTACGGTGCCGAGGCGGATAAGCTCTCGAATGCCCGAGCCGAGGAGCGAGAGGTCTCGCGAGTCCGAAACCTCGGAGACAAAAATAGATTACAACTTCAAGGTTCACCAATCAATATAGGGTTTTGGGATCTTCAAATCTTCAAACTATTTCAGAGCACAAGGCTACTGAGTAAATGTCAACACAGAAGACTGAGTCATTTCCCACTATATCTAATACCGCTGAGGATACAATCATCACCCAACATTTTCCCCCTATTTGATGATGCCAAAACCTAAACTATCATCTAAACAACATAACACAATGACTTATCAGAAACAGAGCTCCTTACAAAATATTACAAGTAGGATCAGTGGAGTTGTTCTTCAAGTCCTAGACTACTGAGGGGATCAGGGCAGAAAGTCAGAACATATACAGAGACTAAACATTTTCCCCCTGTCTTAACAACATTTTCCCCCGAAAATACAGCAAGTCTATCAGAATCTAGCTAAGCAACAACTGACAGTAAATAACAAAGCGTGAGTGTGTGAGTTAGTAATCACTTCAGTGATTCTGAATGTTAAGCATAAGCAAACACGGCTATTCAGACAATAAGGAATTGTCAAAGCCAAACAGAGATATTATATATGTAAGAAAATCAGTACAATTACATCTCTGCTAAGCTATGAAAGAAAGATACACTGAGAAATCAGAAGCAGAAGCTATTTGAATTGCCTAATCCTGTCTTTGAAATTCTGAAATTGAGATTCAGGAAGGGGCACTCCATACATCCGATATGTGATCTTCCTCAGCTTCAGAATCTCTGCAAAGTCTGCTGGGTCTTCTTCATCAAGAAACTTGGCTTCAACAGCATCCTTCACTTCTTTCTCTATCACACCGTAGTGGATGGATCCATCAAGTCTTTGTGGGGGAGGCAGAATTCTATGATCTGGAACTCTTACTTCAACATTCTCATTAATGGCTTTCTGCAGCCTGGCATACATCTCTAAGTCAGCTCGCATAATCCATTCAGTATATGCCATTGCCTTGGGCTTTTCAGACCAGAATCTCCGAAGTAGTTCCTTTTGATGAATTCAGCTTTCAGATTTTCCCATCTCTGAGTCTGTTCCCACGGGATCCAATCGTCCACTCTAGGCCATCTGTGAGTCTTCAGATCTGTAGGCTTCCTGAATTTTCTGTATTTGTATGGGATGTCAGCCTTGGTAGGAATCCTCTGACTCGCTTCTTTTTCAGTTCGCGCATCGAGAGCTTCAAGATCAGCTTTCCATATCCTCTCTCTGGCTGCTTCTATTTGTCTGGCCTCTTCACCTCTGTATAAGTATCTGTCTAACTGAGCCCAGATTTCCTCCATCTCTTGATCCTGTGCCTTAGAGGTAGTGTAGGAGGGCTTGTGAGGTGGTTGGTCGTCTGAGTCAGCAGGGGTTGAAGATTTTTCTTTGGTGGTTTCCTGTTGCCCAGTTGACTGTTGTTGTTGCTGCTCCTTCTCCTTTTCCTTATCAGCCTCGTCACTGAGTATGAGCTTTCTCGGAGGCAGCCTTGTTGATTTTTTGCTTCCAGCCAGAGCCTTGGTCTTGCCTTTAGCAGGCTTCTTCTTTTGCTTACTCGCAGCTTCAGCTTCAGCAATCTCCCTAGCAAGCTTTTCATCAGCTGCTATCTGAGCCTCCTCCTCTGGAGCAACATATCTCCTGGATCCTTTCTTATTGGGAGGGGTTGGGAGTTTCAGTGCCTTTTTACCTTTTCCGGCAACTGGAGGTGGAAGAGGAGCTTCTTCCTCTTCTGTGTCCTCCTCGTCAGCATACTCGGAAACTTCCTTAATAATGTCAAGGGGAGTCTGTGTTGCCTGAGTAGCGACTTCTTTGGGTCCTGAGCTGCTTGGGCCAGTCTCAGTAGATGCTGCAGCTGCAGCTGAGACACCCTGGGCCACACCAGTTTCAGTAGGTGCAGTAGGGGCGGATGACTGAGTTGTTGCCCTTGCTACTGACCTTGCTCTCTTCGGAGCTTTCAGTATCAGCTTCTTGGCAGCTTCGCCCTTAATTGATTTTTCTATTAGATTTTCCCCCTTGGCCAAACTTTCCCCCTTTTTGGCATCAGCAAGTAGGGTTGGGGTTGGAGTAGATACCTTCTTGTTCAAGCTTTTGTAGGAGGCTGACAGATCATCCAGCGTCGTCTGCAACTTTGTCAGGGCCTCATACAACTCGTTTCTCTCATTGATCAGTTGATCGTTGTATAGCTTATGTGAGAGATCAGTCGCAGCCTTGAATTCCTTCAGTTGCTTCTCCACAGTCTCTTCTATGGCCTTCTGTATAGTTTCCATCCTTAACTCATTGGCCTGAGAGATTGTGTTGACGGATTCAGTGTGGGTGGTTTGGGCGGCCTTGAAATCATTAAGAAATTTAGCTTGGCCTTCCTGAATCGTCTGAAGCTGAGCGTCGAAGTCATCTCTCTGAGTGGCTAGCGCTTTGGTTAAGATATTGGAGAAGTCAGGGGCAGATGATTCTAAAAGAGTGGTTCTGAGCTCCTGAATCTCTGCGCTGGTGGCCTGGGTGGACTGTCGCCATGTTTTGTGGACAGCACGGGCAAGAAGCCGATTCTGAGTCCCCTGGCTCTTGAGTGCTCTAGCCACCGACTTGGATCGTCGGCTCTTTGGGCTGGGCGCTACTTCGAACGCAGATTCCAGCAGAAGCTGAGAAGGTTCTGCAGATATTGAAGTACCAGCCGCCGACTTCCCGGAAGCAAGGATACTGAGTGGAAGTTCAGTAGTTGATGCAGGAGCATCCTTGTCCAGTTGAGTTCCCTCATCAGGCTTCTCAGGGCCTGAATCACGGGGTGGGTCCTGACCATCGGGGTCAGACCCATCAGAGGGTGCTGATGTTGAGACTGGCTGACGGTCATTCAGCATTGCCAGCATGGCAGCCCTTAGATCTTCTAAGGTACCGAGATCAGATGGCTCGAGTAGCCGATCTTCTCTACGAGCTTCAGTTCCTCTTCATGAAGGCCGTTCACAGGAGTGATGGATAATCAGTCTTTTCAGGTTGTGCCACTCCTGGAACCTGAGCAGCATATGGAGCCTCGCCTGCCTTGCAATTATGACAAGGTCGCTGTGGCCGGCGATCTCGGGAATGTGCTCCATAATCTCTCGGAATGCTCTGGATTGGAGAGCTGAAGCTTCCATCCCAATCGATTCTTCTTCTGAGGCGGTCTCAGATTCCTCTATCTCGATTGGAGACGCCTGTTTCTCTTCAGAAGGAAGACTGCTGAGAGGTGGGATATCCAAGGGGCTTTCCAGGGGCTGAACGTCCTCACCCTGGATATCTTCAGCTGGGACCCCTTGGTCCACTGCTTCATCACGTTCAGTGGAGACAGCTTTCTCCACTGACTCAGTCTTCTCAGAAGACTCTGGCTCGTCCCTGAGCTGCAGAGCAACTACTGCCTCTGGCTCTGCCACGGTTTCAGTAGGCACGGCTGTGCTGACCTTCTTCAGTCGCTTGGCTGGTGCCTTAGGTGTTAGAATTTGAGGGGACCTCTTCTTCGTTGGAGTGGTCTTCTGAGACATGGTTTTAGGAGCGGCAGGCCCGGAGCCGATCTGCTGAAGGGCCGCTGCCCTGTTCTGAAATCTGACCTTTTTCACATTGAAATACTGCTTATCTGCGAAGGTGATTTGGTCAGAAGTGTAGAGGTCTTCGATCATGACTGAGATCTTCAGTCCGTATAATAGCTTTCCTTTGGCGCTCAGCCTATTGGATGCTTTGTCGAATTTTGCGGACTGCATCATAAATTCCCTTAAGAAAAACTCTGTCCAGTTGATCTTGGCCCTGTCATAGATGGCCATCATAAGTTGCAGCTTTGGTCTGGACACCTGATCGAAGGAGCCTGCTTGACTCATTAGTAGCTGAGATACAATGTATGCTAAGGCTCTATACTGAGGGAGCATGGTGTTCTTGGGAAACGCGGCTCTGAAGACTGTTGGCTTCCCGCAGAAAATGGACAAGTAGTCATCCATCAGATCATCGTTGTACCCAACTGTAGTGACGCCTTCGCTTGGCAAATCGAAGCTTCTCTGAAGAGCTTCTCGAATTGACATCTGCTTAACTTCTATGTCCGTGCGTGAGGGATCGCCTACTGTGTGGACGACGAATCTCCCTCTGACATCTCCATCTACTGAATCGGCGTTCAGATAGATTTCAGTAATCTGACGTGGGAGGAAGAAGGTGGGCTTCCTCGTCAGAAATCCTTCGAGTCCGGTTTTGCGGAGAGTTGAGAATATCTCATTCATGAAATCGAGATCGCAGACATCGAACTCCATGACTGGCTCGCACCAGACACGGTCTTTCTCCAAAATCTCTTGCATATCCTCTGGAGCAAAAACAACATTTCCTGACATTTTGATAATCTGCATATATCATATAAGTCAGTACCGATTAAGGATACAAAAAGATAAAGATATACGATACGTAAATATCATTTAAGAATTACCGAAAGATTTCCTGAAGATTTGAAAATAGTTTAGATAAAAGGTCAAGAATATTTCAGAAAATCTTGGGTACTTAGGATAATTGCAGATATGAAATGGTGATTTTCAAGGATTTGAACACAGATATATATCTTAGAGAAGATAAATAGTTAAATATCGATGGTTCAGTTTGAACGCGCTTTTCAGATGGACGGCTATGATTGAGTTTTATATAATAGGTAATGATCATGTTAGCCGCCTAAGTCAAAAGCCAGTTGTAACTAGCCTAAGTAGTAACTTGATACGACATGCATTAAATGCGTGGCAGAGTTCAACATGCTTGTACATAGAATGTCGTGTATTAAATGTGATCCGTTAAAATTTAATGACATTTCTTAAGGCATTGAATACGATACTGAATCTGATCATAAATGCACAGAATCGTTCTATAGGCTACTGAGTAGAGATACGCAAACCTGTCAGCTGAACATCGTAGTCAGCTGATACCTCGTGTATTTGGTTGCTGTCTCTACGTACTGATTTTACTCAGTACTGAGAGTGAACATTCCCCCTTACTGAATGTTCCTCTCCTGAATCCGCTTACTGACTAGACTCAGTAGGATCCAGCAGATCTAGCTCTACTGAAAGTTCTCTGAATCTGGCTTCAGCTAGAGGCTTGGTCAGTATATCAGCCCTTTGATGGTCAGTATGGATCTTCTCCATCCTGATATCCTTCTTCTCGACATGGTCACGAATGAAGTGGTGTCTGATGTCCACGTGCTTGCATCTTGTATGAAGTACAGGATTCTGAGTAATTGCAATGGCACTGGTACTATTGCAGAAGATTGGCACTTCATTCTGAATGACGTCATAGTCGCATAGCTGTTGTCTCAGCCAAAGGATTTGGGCGAAGCAACTTCCGGCAGCCATGTATTCAGCTTCAGTAGTTGACGTGGCTACTGAGTACTGTTTCTTTGAGAACCATGAAATTAGCTTACTGCCAAGGAACTGACACGTTCCTGAAGTTGATTTTCGGTCAATTCTACATCCTGCATAGTCAGCATCAGAATAACCAGTTAGTTCAATATTATCATCAGCAAGATACCATAAACCCATGTCAGGTGTTCCTCGTAGATAGCGGAGAATCTTCTTTGCTGAGTCCATGTGACTCTGCTTTGGATTCGCCTGAAATCGAGCACAGACACCTACATCATAAGTTATGTCAGGAAGAGTAGCTGTTAAGTATAATAAAGAACCAATTATAGCACGAAATTCAGTTTGGTCTACTGATACTCCCTCTTTCTCAAGATCGATCTTCATATTTATGTTCATCGGGATCTTGATTGGTTTGTAGGATGTGCAACCGAATCTCTTGATGAGGTCTCGAGTGTATTTCCCTTGATTGATGAACGTCCCCTTCTCAGATTGTTTGACTTGAAATCCGAGGAAATAGTTCATTTCTCCCATCATTGACATCTCGAACTTATCCTTCATCATTTTCTCAAATTGCTGACACATGATGATGTTCTTCGAGCCGAAGATGATGTCATCTACGTAGATCTGCACAAGCAATAGGTCGTCTTCCAGTCGAATGCTGAATAAAGTGTGGTCTACTGTGCCTTTCTGAAAACCTTTCTGAAGATGAAACTCAGATAGGGTATCGTACCAAGCCCTGGGTGCTTGTTTTAACCCATACAGAGCCTTTCTGAGTCTATATACTTGATGTCCCTGCTGAAAGTCGGGAGGCTGTTCCACATAGACTTCTTCTTTCATCACGCCGTTCAGGAAAGCAGACTTCACATCCATTTCATAAACTCTGAATCTTTGATGTGTTGCGTAGGCTAGGAATAGTCTGATTGCCTCCAATCTTGCCACTGGAGCGAAAGTCTCGTCGAAATCTATCCCTTCAGCTTGACAGTAGCCTTTTGCCACGAGTCTTGCTTTATTCCTTACTATGACATTGTTTTCATCACGCTTGTTCTTGAAGACCCATTTTGTTCCAATCACATGTTGATGCCGGGGTCTATCAATAAGCTCCCAAACTTCGTTTCTCGTGAACTGATTCAGCTCCTCCTGCATGGCTATGATCCAATCAACATCTTTCAGTGCGTCCTCAATTGTTTGGGGTTCTTCAGTAGGCAAGAAGCAGGAATATAAGGCGCTTTCTCCCTGACAGAATCTGGATCTTGTCTTTACGCTTGCTGAAGGATCTCCAATGATTAAATCAGCAGTATGAGCGTCCAGCCACGATCTACGGTGTTTCAGCTCTTCATCTGAAATTTGTTCTACACAGATAGTAGGTGAGTTAGGCATTTCAGTTGTACTATTATGAGATTGAAGCAATTGAGTTACAAGAGTGTGATCTACTGAGTCACCAGGTTCAGGGGCATTTAGCTCAGGAACATCATTAGTTCCCCCTGAATTATTATTCTCAGTAGAGGTCTCAGTTACCACTGGGGTTTCTTCATCGACCTGAGTTACCTGGGATTGACTCTATTCAGGAGAGTCAATCTGTTCAGCTACTTCTGCTGGTTGAGATTCAGTAGACTTGTCTTCAGTTTCTTCATCCGAATCATCATCCCAACATAGCTGGATCTTTCCGACTTTATCTTTCAAGCTCAGATCCTGTAGCTATTCACTGATGTCCTCAGATTCAGATTTAGAGTTATTGCTCATGTCTTCAGTAGCAAACTCATTAAAAACAACATGAGGGCTTTCCTCCACGCAAAGAGTCCGATAGTTGAATACTCTGAAAGCTTTGCTGACCCGGGAGTATCCTAAGAAAACTCCTTGATCTGACTTGCTATCAAAAGTTTTCAGCTGATCTTTCCCATTATTGTGAATAAAGCACGAACACCCAAAAATATGGAAATAAGATAGAGAAGGCTTCCTGTCGTTCTATAGTTCATATGGTGTCTTCTTATGCTGCTTTGTCAATAGAGATCGGTTCTGAGTGTAACATGCAGTGTCAGTAGCTTCTGCCAAGAATTTGGTTGGGAGTCCTGAGTCTGCGAGTAGAGTTCTTGCTGCTTCTTTGAGTGTTCTGTTCTTTCGTTCAACAACCCCATTCCGCTGAGGTGTGCGCGCAGCAGGTGTCTCATGCTCTATTCCTTCTATTTTGCAGAACTCCTCCACCATGAAATTAAGGAACTTAGTTCCTCTGTCATAACGTATTTTGACAATCTTGGTGTTCTTCTCGACACTGAGCCTTTTCAGAAGCATTGGTAACTCTGTTTTGACGTCAGACTTGTTGGCAATAAATATGACCCATGTGTAGCGCGAGTAGTCATCAATGACCACTAATGCATAATTCTTGCCTCTGATCGTCACCAGAGAGACTGGACCGAACAAATCCATATGTAGCAGCTGAAGGATTCCATCAGTGGAAGGAGATGGAACTGGCGGATTTTGATTCCTTGTTTGCTTTCCCTTCAGACATGCTTCACACTGAGTGTCTTTGCTGAATACTTCATTCGGCAATCCTCTTGCTAGAGTGTTTCTAGCCAATTTGTTGAGCGTTTTGAAGTTGAGATGGCTGAGTCTTCTGTGCCAAAGCCATCCCGTTTTGTTGTCATTCTTTGCCAACAAACAAGCTTCAGGTTCAGCTGAGTTCGAGTCAGCTACATAGATATTTTTCTTTCGCGAACCTGATAACACTGTTTTCCCTGTAGATTTATCAATAGCATCACAGAAACCAGCGTAAAAAATCACTCTATTTGAGTTGTCACAAAATTGACTAACAGAGAGAAGGTTATGCTGAAGTCCTTCAACATATGATACTCTTGGAACTGTTGCAGTTCCAATGCTGAGTGTTCCATAGCCTCTGGTGTAGCCTTTAGCATTGTCTCCAAACTCGATTCGGGGTCCTTCTTCAGTAGTATAATTCTTCAGCAAGTCCTTTGGGTACGTCATATGTCTTGAGCATCCGTTGTCCACATACCAAGGATCTTTGTGCACTTGCAAAACAGAATTATATTTAGGTACCCTTTATCTTTGATTTTGGGTTCTTAGATGTTAGTTTTGGTAACCCATATTTGTCTTACGACCCTGGTGGTCTCAGACAATTTCTTTCCACTTGAGTCAACAAATTTGACCACTGGACTGGTCACTGCTGACTACTGAGGCTTTTCAGGTTCAGGAGTCCTGATCTTCTGAGTAGGTGGACTACTGACCTTTGCCTTCTGCACGGCTTTCTTCTTCTTTCTCTGACTTTTGGATCCTCTCCTGACTATTGGATCATAGTAATATGATCCATACTGAGCTGGATGTGTCAGCCGAGGAGATCCATACTGATCAGCCCACTTTGCTTTGTTGGTTCCCCCTTGACTGAACTGGGGTGATCTGGTGCTAATCTTCTTGTCAGATTGTTGATGAGTAGGATGAGGTGTCTTCATCTTTTGTTTGTTCTTGGCTAGGGGGTTTAGTATATGTGCATTGATGGTCTCCCCTTGAACAAACCTATCAGCTAGCCGGTTTTCTGAGCGTACGGGGGCAGATGAGGAAGTTCCCTGGCTGAATCTAAGTCCTTCCTTACAATGCTTGGGCAGCTTGTTGCTTGCTAGCATAGCTTCCAACTTCTTTTCAGCGCCCATGTATCGCTCTGTCATCAGGTTCCTCCAAACATCATCACTTTTCTTCAGCGTTTCATGTTTGGTCTGAAGTCCTGACAATTCTTGCTTCAGTAGACTCAGTTCAGTATCTTTCTGAGTTAAGTCATTGGTCAAAACTGAAATCCGATCTTCTTGATGCTGAGACTTGGCCGTCAGAGAGTTTATCTCCTCCCTGAGTCTCAACACAAGTCCTTCTAACTCAGTAGCAACCTGACTCTTCTGAGAAAGTCTCTGATTCTCCACTTTCAGGGTATCCAATTCTTGAAGAGTCTTACTGAGCTGCAGACTCATATGAATCTGTTCGTCGAGTAGTTCTTCATATGCGATCGCGACGTCCAAATTCTCATCTGCACCTGAAAGGGTGTCGTGTGTGCAGTGTGAAGAGGAGTTAAATGGTTCATGAGAGTTTACCTCATTCTGTTCTCCTGCCATGAGACACTTTTCAATATTTTCTTCATCTTCAAGCTCTAAGGCCATAAAGGCTGCTTCATCATCCGATGAATCCATGAAGGAATCAACTTCATCTGAGTCATCTGAGAGTTCACCAGCAATGTATGCTTGTCACTTCTTGATGAACTTCTCCCTTCGAGCTTTGCGTGCTGCTCGTTCAGCAGTACTGAGCTCAGGACAGTCATACTGATAGTGTCCTGGCTTTTTGCAGTTATAGCAGGTCGTGACTCTCTCATCTTTGTTTTTGCTGTCTTTCGACTGAGCTGAGTCATCTTGTTTCCTGCATTCAGAAGTTTGTGAGTCAGGAGTGCGCTTAGGTGTATATTCGTTCTTACCCTTAGAGTCTCTGACAACTCTTGAGAGCTTTCTACGCCTCTCTTTCTCCTTCTGGTATTTCACAGCAAGCAGCGCGTATTTCTTGGCTAGATTTCCTTCTTGTATATCACTGAGTGAAGGTTCAGCCTTGCTAGACGCTGGAGCTGCTGTGGTGACTGATGCTTTGAAAGCATGGTCGATTTTGGTGTCAGTTTCAGCTCCCTGCTTCCTTTGAGGTAAGCCGAACTCGAATTCTTCTGCTTTAAGTTCTGAAAAGATATGGTCAGGAGTAACAATATCTAAATTAGAATGATGTAATAAGGTAGCAAAAGGAGTCCAGTGACCGTCTGGCAGTGCCCTCAAAATCTTGAGATTCATGTCTCGGTTTGAGAATGTCTTTCCCAGCCCGTTAATAGAGTTCATCAGATCCGTGAATCTGACGTTGAAATCTTCAATGATGTCACCAGGCATGAGCGACAATCTCTCCAAATTTTGGAGTTCAAGCGTAAGTTTATTTGCTTTGATCTTCTGAGTCCCCCGACTCAGTAGCGCTAGAGCATCCCAGAGTTCCTTCGCGGACTTGCAGTCCTGAACTCTTCCGAGGTACGAGTCATTCAGAGTGGTCACTATGGCGTTTCTGGCGACGCGGTTGAGGTTGTGAAGCTTCTTCTCCTCCGGGGTGAAGAGACTTCTGTCTTTAGGAATCTTGTCACCAGTCACCATCCCTCCTCCTTGTTCTGCTGTCTGGGTTATGACGCTATCAATCATAGGAACGATAGGTCCGTCTTCCAGAACTTCCGTTATGCTGTTGTGGAGGGAGGTTAGATGTGCCTCCATTCTGACCCGCCATACACCATAGTTCTCTGATCCCTGACATATCAGAATATTTAATAATGATGTGAATGAAGAATGATATGCAGTGAAAACGTTTTTCAGATCCGTTCAAGTAGACCAGTTTTAGAATAATAAGAGTCTTGGAGAACTCATGCTCTGATACCAATTGTTGGTCCCGAGAGCACGTTCAGGTGTAGAGGGGGGGTGAATACACCTGAAACCGATTTTCTCAACTTAAACACGAACAGTCCTTTATCAAAACAATTTCAGTTGATTAGTGCAGTCTATTAAGTTCGCTGAAACTCAGTTGAATGATTTAAAGAATATTTTTTATTATGAATAGTAAATCAATGCAACAGTTAAGAACAAAACACACGACACAGAGATTTTTAAAGTGGTTCGGACACAAAAATCCTACGTCCACTGTCCCGAAAGATCAGGAAGCTATTTATTATACTGAGGTAGTCTCAGTTGGTTTGTACGCTGGACAAACACTGGTCTTGAGATTTATACTGAGCAAGTCTCAGTTTACAAGGTTATCAAACTGAAGCATTTGAAAAACTCTCCAACTGTGAAGAAGTCCTTTACAATAAGGATTAGTTCAAAGATGAACTCCTTCGTCTAAGTTATGGATATATGCTATTGAGCTTAGGTTAGAGGGATAGGGAACAAGAAGGTGCTTCTAGAATGACGAACAACTGAGTATAGCTATGGGTTCGTGTATCGTTGTTTGGATACTAGAGGCTGTATGAAACAGTTAAGCTTGGTTCCCTAAGAGCTGGAATGTAGTCTTTCGCCGGAGATAGATTCTTCGAACTTCTTGCGGAAGACTTAGGCTTTTAAAATTAGCTCGTTTGAATGCTCTGAGTGTTCTCTCGTGTTCTTCCCATGAGCTTCAAATTTAATTTATCCCTCTATTTATAGAGAAGAGATTAGGATAGATCCGTTGGAGACGACGATCCTTTGTCTCTCTCTTTTGGGTAGCTAACGGCTCTTTTGTAGCACGGTGGCAGTGTCCTTTCCCTCCATTTCTGGAAAGTTGTTGACTTGCAGCTTTAGTAGGTGTAGGACAGGTGTCTGCTTGTCATTGGCCGAGGTTCAGAAGGTGGTTGAGACAGAACAGACTTCAAGGAGAATTGAAGTTGACTTCTCTTTTCCTCGTACTTGACTATGCTGATTGTCTTTCAAAGATCTGACAGTTCAGAAGACTGTCTGGCCGTTGCTGAGTCTGATCTCTGATTCAGTAGTGAACTCCTGCTGAGTCGGATCTACGAAGATCAACTACGAGTGCGAGTGAACTACTCCCGCCGAGTTCGGTTCAACCGACTTTCGATATCTTGCTCCCGCCGAGTCCAAGATTCGAGTCTTCTACTTCTGGTGCTGAGGCGGATAAGCTACTGAATGCCTGAGCCAGAGCAGAGGGTCTGCTGAGTCTGAAACCTCAGCGATAAAAACAGATTACAACTTAAAGGTTCACCAATCAATATAGGGTTTTGGGATCTTCAAATCTTCAAACTATTTCAGAGCACAAGGTTACTGAGTAAATGTCTACACAGAAGACTGAGTCATTTCCCACTACATCTAATACTGCTGAGGATACAATCATCACCCAACATCTTGCTTAGTGGACTAGATGATAGTCGTACAGTGTATATGCAAATGTAAAGACCTCCAAGGCAATTTGGGAGGCACTTGAAAGAAAATATTGTACTGACGATGCAGGAACCAAGAAGTTTGTAGTCGCCAAGTTCTTGGACTACAAAATGGTGGACTCTTGACCGGTCATGGAGCAAGTGCAAGAGTTCCAACTCATTGTCCATGAAGTCAATGCCGAATGTATGCTTTTGCCAGATGCATTTATCGTGGCAACTATAATCGAAAAGCTTCCCCCGAGCTGGAAGGACTTCAAGAGCTACTTGAAGCACAAGCGGAAGGAAATGACGCTTGAAGACCTTGTGGTCAAGCTTCGCATCGAGACCGATATGAAGACTCGAGATGGGAAGGGCAAAGCACCCGTGGAATCGAGAGTTAACCTCGCAGAGAAAGGTGGAAACTCCAACAACTCAAAGAAAGGGCGTCCAAATAGCAACCCCAAAGGGAAGGGCAAGGTGCAAGCTTGCAAGTTTGAAGAGGACTGCTACAACTGTGGCAAATCCGGCCACATGTCCAAGGACTGCCGAAAGCCGAAGAAGAAGAGGGCTCATCAAGCCAATATGTTGGAGATTGACCTCACTAAAGCCGACCTTGCAGCCGTGGTCACTGAAGAAGCAAACGTCGTGGAGAATGAAGGGAAGTGGTATATTGATACCGCTGCCACGGCACATGTTTGTGGTGATCGAAGCCGCTTCACCAAGTACAAGAGTTGTTAAGGGAGGAAGCTCAATATGGGTAATCAAGCCTCATCCGAGGTAGTTGGCTATGGTACTGTGGTGCTAAGGTTGAGCTCCGACAAGAACCTTACTCTTGGAGAGGTGCTGCATGTCCCCGATATCCGGAAGAATTTGGTGTCCGGCTCTGTACTAGTTAAGAGAGGTTTTAGACTAGTGTTTGAGTCTGACAAGTTTATTTTGTCAAAGTTTGGGATGTTTTTAGGAAAAGGTTACCTCTTTGAGGGCCTTTTCAAGCTAAGTGTAATGGCTAGAGCCCAATGAGGGCAAAAATAATGATAATGAAGTTGCTTCCTCCTACTTGATTGAGTGTTCCGATTTATGGCATTCTAGATTATGACATGTTAATCTAAATGCGATAAAAATATTAGTTAATCTCGATCTACTTAAAGTAAATGAGTTTAACAAAACCAAGTGTGAAGTTTGTGTTGAAGCAAAATTGGCTAAGATGCCATTTCATTCTGTAGAAAGGAACACAAAACCTCTAGAACTCATTCACACTGACGTATGTGACTTAAAGTTTGTACAAACTAGAGGTGGGAAAAGGTATTTTATTACTTTTATTGATGATTGCACTAAGTATTGTACTCTTTATCTTTTAAGGAGTAAAGATGAGGCGATTGAAGCTTTTACTAACTTCAAAGCAAAAGCCGAAAACCAACTTGATTGTAAAATCAAAATGGTACGAAGTGATAGAGGTGGAGAGTATGTAGCTCCTTTTGAAGAATTGTGTAAAACAAGTGGTATTATTCATCAAACCACTGCCCCCTACTCGCCTCAATCAAATGGTGTGGCTGAAAGGAAGAACCGAACTCTAAAGGAGATGATGAACGCCTTGTTGATAAGTTCTAGACTGCCCCAGAACATGTGGGGGGAAGCCGTCTTGACGGCTAACTACTTATTGAACAAAATACCTCTAAAAGGTAGAGATGTTACTCCTTACGAGTTGTGGAAAGGAAGGAAACCTTCCTATAAGTACCTCAAAGTGTGTGGGTGTTTGGCTAAGGTAGAAGTGCATTTGCCTAAGCAAGTTACAATCGGACCTAAGACCGTCGATTGTATCTTTATAGGATATGCACTAAATAGTAGTGCATATCGATTTATCATTCATAAGTCGGCTATGCCCGATATGAATGTTGGAACCACTATTGAGTCAAGGAATGCTATATTCTTTGAACATATCTATCTATTTAAAAAGGATGATAAAGTTGAGTCGAGCTCTAGTGGTGAAGCAAGAGAAGTTGCTAGTAGTTCTAGAAATGTGGGGGTAGAACCTGCTACACGTAAAAGGCAAGCTGCCTATCTTGAAACTTTAGAACCAAGACGTAGCACTAGAGCAAGAGTTGCTAAGGACTTTGGTCCTGATTATGTAGTTTTTCTTTTGGATGAAGAACCTCGGTCCATAAAAGAAGCTCTTTCTAGACCCGATGGCCCACTTTGGCAAGAAGCTGTCCAAAGTGAAATTGATTCCATCATGCAGAATCACATTTAGGTCTTAACTGACTTGCCTGAAGGTTGCAAGCCCTTATGATGTAAATGGATCCTAAAAAGAAAGTATAAGGCAGATGTGTCAATTGATAAATATAAAGCTCTTTTAGTGGTTAAAGGTTTTAAGCAAATTGAAGGATATGATTTCTTCGATACTTATTCGCCTGTAACGAGGATTACGTCTATCCATGTGCTTCTCGCGATTGCTGCTTTGCACAATCTTGAGATTCACCAAATGGATGTGAAAACTGTCTTTCTAAATGGAGATTTAGAAGAAGAAATTTATATGGAACAACCTGAAGGGTTTGTAGTACCTGGCCAAGAGCGGAAAGTATGTAAGTTGGTGAAATCCATATATGGGTTGAAACAAGCACCATTACAATAACACTTGAAATTCGACGAGGCTATGTTGTCGAATGGTTTTAAGATTAATGAATGTGACAAGTGTGTTTACATAAAGAATACAAAGAATGGTTTTGTAATTGTTTGTCTTTATGTAGACGACATGTTAATTATGGGACAAAACCTTCAAGTCATAAATGACACCAAGCGTATGCTTAAGAGAACTTTCGATATGAAAGATATGGGAGTTGCTGACGTTATTCTTGGAGTGAAGATTCAAAGAACTCCCAAAGGGATTGTTTTGTCTCAATCTCATTATATTGAGAAAGTACTTAAGAGGTTTAATGCCTTTGATAGTGCGCCGGCAAAGACTCCTCTAGAAGTTAATGTTCACTTGAGCAAGAATAGGGGTGATCATGTTGCTCAAGAGGATTATGCTAGAGTCATTGGTTGTCTTATGTACATCACGAATTGTACGAGGCCTGATCTAGCTTGTCCGGTGAACAAACTGAGTCGCTATACTAGTAATCCTAGTAGAGAGCATTCGAAATCTCTTGTAAGAGTTCTGAGGTATTTGAAATACACTCTTAACTTTGGGTTGCACTACTCGAGACATCCCCCAGTACTTGAAGGGTACTGTGATGCAAATTGGATATCCGACACTAAAGATTCGTTGTCTACTAGTGGTTATGTGTTCACTATAGGGGGAGGAGTTGTGTCGTGGAGATCCACGAAACAGACGTGCATAGCCCGATCCACCATGGAATCAGAGTTTATTGCTTTAGATAAGGCCGGTGAGGAGGCCGAATGGCTACGTAATTTTCTTGAAGATATTCCATGTTGGACAAAGCCCGTGCCACCTGTGATGATTCACTGTGATAGCCAAGCGGCTATTGGTAGGGCAAAGAGTAGGTTGTATAATGGTAAGTCGAGACATATTCATCTTCGACATAATACCGTAAGACATTTGATCACGAGTGGGGTTATCTCTGTAGACTATGTCAAGTCTATAGATAACCTAGCGGATCCGCTTACTAAGAGTTTGAATCGAGATCAAATGTATAAGCTCGTAGAGGGAATGGGAGTTAAATCCACAAATTAAAGACGATTATAGTGGATACCCAACCTTGTAGATTGGAGATCTCATGAACTTGGTTCAATGGGAAAACTAAGCTATATGAGTCTGTTGATACCACACTCAAATAGTTTATTCCCTAAAAGAGCTCGAGAGTGTTGGTGATCTGTCAAGTGGTGAGGTTAAGTCTTTGACTTTTAATGATTCTTGGATGCCTTGTGAAGGCGGAGTATGACAGGATACTCGAGTAAGAATAACCTATGTAAGTGAGAAGTGAGGGCCGCTTCTATGTAACGCTTATAAATCCAAAGAGGTTGTCCATGACCTGTAAAGGACACAAACGTGAGAATGGGCGAGGTTGAGACTTTATAGTGTTAGTGCTATTGTCTAAGTATACATCATGGAGGAATAGTTCAAGGCCACGTGTCCACTAGTCCGCCGGTATGCTCGATAGCACTGACTAAGGAAGGTTCAAGGTCACAAGCCACCTTCCCTGATGCTTTATTGTCTCTTGAGGACAGAGCTGTGTGTCTGCATGCATGCATTTGGCTATTTCCACTCATGTGGGGGATTGTTGTAAAAACGTTATATATATATATATATATATATATATATATATATATATATTATGGAAATTAAGTGAGCATTTAATGTTACTTTGACATGGGCAATTTTCAGCCCGTTCGATCTCATTTTCGAGCCTCGATACATATCCAATTTGCAAATTAAGATATATGGTGTCGATCTACGTTTCGAGTAGATAATTATAGTGTGCTTAATTTCTCAATTCCGTTTTTCGGTGAGTGAGAAATAGTGGCTCGAAGTTTTGAGGGACAAAGTTGAGATGTTACCTAAAATGGAGATACTTACCTTATTCGGGTTTTGGAGAGTTATTACATTAATCAATGTCCCACATTGATTAATGTACAAACTTTAATGTGGTATTTAAGTCTCTACCACATTGTAGGAGATAACTAAGTGACATGTGGTGGGCTTGGGCCACACATGCTCATGCGTGCGAGCCTTTGCCGACCGCCTCACACGCGGCGTGCCGCACCGCGCCCGTGCCCGTGCTCGTGCCCGGCCCCAGCCCTGGCTCCGGCTCCAGCTCCGGTCCGTGTCCTTGGACTTGGACTTGGACTTGGATCTTGGCAATTGGTCCTTTGAGTGGTCCGTGGGCTTGTCCGTCGGGCTTGGCAGTTGGGCTTGTCAGTTGGGCTCGGTGGGCTACGTGTGGGCTGGCACTGGAGTGCACGTTTTTGGAAGGTGCTGGAAGAAGACTCTTCAGCAGCCAACCTTCCATATCTCCACTTAGGGGTGTGCAAAAAAACCGCAAACCGCCACCCGCCCGCTTAAACCGCCCGTTCCAACCCGTACCCGCCGGTTGAGATTTTTTAAAATGAACCGCGGTTTGAAATTTAAACTAACCGCCACTTGGCGGGTGGGGTGGCGGTTACAAGTTGAGGGCACCCGACCCGCCCGCCTCCTATTTATCTTAATTTTTTATGTTAAAATATAATATTTAAATACATAAATAATAAAAATATAGGCTAGTGTATGTGTCTTTTAGAATTGAGAGAAATTGGTTCATTTTTGTTGTCCTTCTTCCTCTTCCATTCTAAGTTCTAACTTTTTAAAATTCATTCATCGCCTTCAATTCAAGTCCATTTCTTATTCTTTTTCGAAGTTTCTTTTCTTTATATGTTCGATAGGTTGCAGAATACAATTTTCAGATTAGTTGAAGTACTTTAATTTTCAAGTTGTAAGATTTTAATTATGTTCATCAAAATTTGCTAAAGTGATATCATATTTATTCTTTATTATTATGTTATTTTCCGCATTGGACACCTCTTATTGATATCGAATGATTAATTTTATTGACATGATTTAGAGAAGTAACAATCCGCCAAACCGCCCGCCTACCCATTTACCCGACCCGCTACGGTTTCGGAAAAAAACTAAACCGACACGGTTTGTAATTCTTCTAACCCGCCTATATATAGGTGGGTCATTTTTTACGTCTAAACCCGCCCGAACCCGCCCGCGGACACCACTATCTCCACTTCCCACTCCCCTGAACACGTCAGTCTGCCTTAATTGACAGGTGTTAAGCAACAACCTTTCACCTGGTGGGATGCAGCCTATAAATAGGCTGCTGCATTTCATTACAAAAACACACCAAGCATTCTTAGCTGCATTCTCATTTTTAGCTCATAGTAGTTGTCCAGCAGCCTGTCCTCGGAGCTCGAAGATCTTGCGGTGCTGCAATCCTCGAGACGTCGTCGTTTCATCTTTGGGGGCGAAACGTCAGAACCGAGAGCACTACCGGAACGTTTTTCGTCTTGCGGAGAGAGACCTTCCTCGACTCGATGCAGTTTTATTACTTTCAGTTTTTGAGTTTTGTTCCGACTTACTGTATTGTTTTATAATAGCAGTTTTTGTATCCAACAATAAGCTAGAAGTTTGATGAGTGGCAATGGCGAGGGGAGAAGGTGTGGATGGTCCAAAGTTGAATAGAATTTAATGGAGCAGCGGTAATTGTAATATCAAAATTTTGGGACCTTGTAATAAAAGACGAGACGGCGTGTGTAAATGAAGATATGTGAGCCTGTGAGGAAGGACCACTTTACTCGTAAAAAGGAAGATTTCTTCTGTTTTGAAATGAATATATATCAATTATAGATTATTGAACTAATTAATTGAAACATATGATTGGAGCATATTTATTAGATATATTTTCTTGTATGATAACGAATCTTCTCATATAAATACATCTTTCTTCTTTCAATTTAATACATAAAAATATTCACGGCTTTCAAGATTTATCACAGTTAGTCAACAACTTAGTAAGTTTCTTGACCTTTTATGTATTTGTATTTCGTTCATAGTATGTGATATTCAATCCATTGGTAGCTTGAATATAGGTAAAAATATTACGATCACTACTGAAAACAAAATAAATATAATTACGGAAAAAAAATACTATATATTTTATAGTCTGTCTAAAATTCTGATTAATAAATGAAAGGAAAGAAAGTTTCTTTGTCAATCAAAAGATAGCAATTTCGTGTACGATTCCGAAACCCAATTCGTTTCTTTCTTAATCCAAGAATCAAACGTTTCATTCCATATTCTTTCTCCCTCTTACCTTGTTTAGAACGATCCAATTATATTCAATCAGCCTTATAATTTCGTCTTTGGTAAGTTTCCGACGACCCTTGTGCTTGAGTTTGTGTTTTAAGTTGTACTCTTCACGCAAATTATGCATAATTAGCCGGTGATGTTAAACTATAGTTGTTTTTGTATGTATGCTGGTATTTTTTGCAACCAAGTTGTTTTCGTCCTATGTTTCTGATGTTGTTTCGATGTCTGAAATTCGCAGTTGGGGATAAAAATTCGAAACGTCAGATGGCGAAGAGTTCTTTCAAACTAGAACACCCTCTGGGTATGCTTTCACTTTTTTTCCTCAACCTAATTTGATTTGGTAGTATGAATGGTGTGGTATATTTCCTAAAGTTGTTGGAAGAAATGGAACATGGTTGAAAGAGATTTACTACTTTTCATATTACTTGTACTGTAATTTGTAACTTTCTTGAATACAAATAGCTATTTCTTGTTTGTAGTTTTCTGTTTGATTTTTTACTGTATGATATGGGAACAAAAAAGTCTGGTTGAGTACTCTTGTTTGATTCTTTGATCATTGTAATAAATGAAAAGCTCTTGTGCTCCCTTCTTTTGGTATATGAATCATGAAATTGAAAGCTCCCTTTAAATTGGTTGACCTGCTTACCCTGGGATGTCATGATATCTAATATGTAAACATGATATAATGGATATTGACATATTGCTTCATATCTCTCGTTGATTTAATGTAGTTGGAGCTGTTATTTTCGTTTCTTCCTATCTTTGACTGTATCTCATCTTTTTGGGGAGAGTTAACTGTTTTAGGCGACATTATAGGCTGTGAACAGCCAGCCATCGTGCTCTAGGAATTGGATAGGTTCAATCTGTAGCCATCTGATTAGGGCATCCTCGAACTAAAACTGTTAGAATTATGTTTCACAATGTTCTGAACATATAACTTGTTCTTGGTCATTCAATCTCTCCTTAATTCATCACTCATATTTTCTTTCCCAATACTGCAGAGAAAAGACAGGCAGAATCCGCTCGCATTAGAGAGAAATATCCTGATAGAATTCCGGTGAGACATATTTATAAAAACATCTTATTATGATTTGAGGTAGAAATCTTTGCTCTGTTTGTAATCCTTATATCCTTTATAGGTCATCGTTGAGAAGGCAGAAAGAAGTGATGTTCCTGACATTGATAAGAAGAAGTGAGTATAACACTTTAGCTGTGGTTTAAAGACCTCATAGATCTGACTTTTAGATACTTAACTTGGTAGAACATGGTGTGATTATTGTGGGTGAAATTTAGTAATAGCTAAACCAAATGCTTCTGAAACTTGAAAATTTTGTAGGTGGTTGTTCATTAAGAAGTGTACTGAATAAGCTTTTCTCTTTTATGATCAGATAAGGGTTAGTTACTTACTTGTATTTGTATGTCGACTTTCCAATTCTATCTAATGAGCAGCCTTTAATATGTGGCTAGTGGATTCTAGAAATAAATTCCAAGCTGCAAGGTCCTTGTTGGCACATGGTAAGCAGTGGTTTTCACAATTAATGAAGTTTGGCACGTAATATTGATTAGCTTGAACGTCGAGGTTTGGTCATTTTTGGATGAGGATATGTGGTTGGTCTTGGTACTTCCCCTCGCACATGTTTTCTTCCATGTTGTGATTGTTAGTGCTTAGATGCATGTTTGTCTCCTTGCAATGTCTACTATCTCTTAAGGGGGTTGTTGCAAATCCAGTACTTGTGGTTAAATTATGTGACTAATGGTTCATGAATTGATTGCTTTTTTCATGTTAAAGGAACGAGTCTAGAGGTAGATCCTAGAAGAATGCATTACATCAAACTTCTTTCTATTATTTGCAGATATCTTGTTCCTGCTGATTTGACCGTGGGGCAGTTTGTTTATGTGGTGCGGAAAAGGATCAAACTAAGTGCTGAGAAAGCTATCTTCATCTTTGTCAAGGACATGCTACCTCCGACCGGTGAGTGCGATCCTTATGATTATGTGCCTATTCATATTGTCAATTCACTTGCAACGTGCTTTTGTTGTTACAGCTTCGTTGCTGTCTGCAATCTATGAGGAATACAAGGATGAAGATGGGTTTCTCTACATGACTTATAGTGGCGAGAACACCTTTGGTGAGGGCCAGTGACAGTTTATCTCCTTACGTAGCATTTCAATTGTATATGTCTCTTCAGTCCATTGCTTTTGTGCAAGCCATATTCGTCTGGCTTTTAGTTTCTTTCTTTGAACTTGAATCCACTACATGAAACTTAACTGCATAATAACCTTTTGGAGTTTATCTCTGTTGGTATTATGTGAATAGCCAATACATCTTGCATAATCACATCACATCAAATAGAAAGAGTCTGCTTTAATTGTTCCTAACTATGATAAAAAACCACTCATAAATTGACCATATAATGGCCTTTGCTCGTCTATTGGATGTTCCGATGGTAAAAAATCTTGCAACATAGATAGGCGTGTGATAGAGCTTGTGTTCATGTGGTAGAGGTTCTCTTTTGGCATTTATTCTTGACCCACTTAATGCTCATTGATGTGCTGTTCTTGACCTTCTGTGCTACTGCTTTGGCCTTACCGAATCCACCTGAGGTGGGCGTCTTCTTGTCGGCTTCAGTATCTTTGTTGGTTTTGGTGTTGTCACCTGCCATAGCACCAAACCCTCCTTCCCCCCATTGATCTGCCCAGCTCGACCCGTCGTTGGCCATTGTTGTTTCCCTGCATGTATATTCTACATTCAATTGTTGACATGCATTGATTGAATAGGAAATGTTGCTATTTCATATGATCCGTAGACTAGAAGAATTTAGGTGCAGCTCCAAGAACAAGAACAAGATTTCATGTTATATACACAGAACACTAGATGAAAAGTGTTTGGTAGATTAGATTATAATCAAGATGAGAGAGAGGGGGGTGGATTACCTTGTCGAGAAGAAGATTGCAAGGAGGAGGGGGTTTGAATGAAGAAAGAGGTGATTGAGAAGGGTAGATATATGGGAATGAAGCATGTGGATAGGCTGTCATTTTAACTAATTTTTCAATTTTCTTTAAGAAGAAACACCAACTCATTCGTTACTGTCCTCTTACGCAATGTTCATTATTATTCCAACTCCACCCTGTTTGGTCTAATCTCATTGTTTAGTCCTAAATTTTGAAGTGGGACCGTAAATTGTCGGTTAATCACCAATTGTATTTCACATATCAGCAGTTGTGCAGTCATAAACCTTTAGCTTCTTTCTTTGTCGACTTGTCGTTTGAATCTTGTACGTAAATTTTGGACAAGCAGAGGAACTTATTATTATTAGGATTGGTGGTTCCTTTTTATGCACAAATTTGTCGTTGAATTTCTTTATACAATCTTAGATTTGCGTCTAAAACTCGACTAGATCTTGTTTCCTCTGATTTTCCTTTTTCTCCTTTACCTTTAGAACAAAATTGGATAAGTAATTGAAGAAATATACCTGTTGGAAAGGGGGGCTTCGGTTCAATTGATTCTGCAGCCCAGCTGGGGATGCTTTTCTTGCAAAGTTAGTTTCGTATAATGATTCTACATATTGGGAATTTCTGAAAAATGATGATGATAATATTTGTACACAAGTTTAGTAGTAGAAATAAATATAATTTCCTGTTGTCGAATCTGCTAACAGTAAAGACATAAATCATATACTCCCTCCGTCCCAAAATTATTGTCCAATTTGCTTTTTGCACGATTTTTAAGGAGAGTTGTTAGTTGTGTGTAGATTGATATAAAGTTGTGGGTCCCACAAAAAAGTTGTATGTAATAATTTACTAAAAAAGGAAAGTGGACAAGAATTTTGGGACAACCCAAAATGGAATAGCGGACAAGAATTTTGGGACGGAGGGAGTACTAATATTCAGCATCAAATCACTTGGTTCTCCTACTGGACTTTGACTTCCTCAATTTCCTATTTTTATCATCAAAACCACTCCAACTGTACCCGCTCGGAATCGCAAAAGGATCCTGCTTGAGGCGGCCGTCGTGTTGTTGGTGGCGGCTACCGCCGCTTCTCAGCCACGACGATGAGAACGAGAAGTAGCCGCTGCTATCGCCACCACTCGTGCTCTCTTCCGCCACGCCTCTTCCATTACCAAATTGCCTCGGACTTGATAGTGGAGTGTAGAAATTCTCCGACGGCTGCAGCTCCACAAATTTCGTGAACGTTATCACCACTCTAACTGTAGGAACCACAGGAATCGCAACCTGATCGAAAGACAAAGACAAAGATTTAATTTCGAAATAAAGGATTGCTGGGGTACCCACGATGATTGCCAAATCGGACAGGCCTTAATGCATGAAAAGAATGAATTAAAGCAAAAGCAAAATCCTGCACTGAATCAGAAAAACGGGGCGGGCCCACTCAAAGTAGTATGTTGTCGATTTTGACCCTGACCTTCACGGGAAATGTCCCCGACGGAAACGTCGTCGTCAGAATCTCCCGCATGCGCCTGACGGCCTTAACTTTATTCACTAGGATATCCAGTAACGGCAATAACTCCTCCGTCTTCAGCGGAAACTGTTCCGTCAGCCAAACCATAGGCCGCAAACTCTTCGCGTACTCCTTCTCCTTCGTCGGAGGCGCCGCTGCCACTCTATCTCCGGTGCACGGCGGCTTTACTCTCCGAGAGTCAATTGGGATGATATCCACACTCTTCCGAGACACACTGACGAATTCCCGGTCCTCTCTAACGAAACTGCTGTGCCGCCGCTGTCTGTCGCCGGATACGCTGAACCTCGGATTCTCCGCCACGATAAACCCCTCATCCGACTCATCATCGATCTCGAGAGGCAGCACGCACGTTGGCGAGAATGGATCGTCTCTGTTCACCGCGGCGTTTACTTTGCGCGAACGGAAAGTGAACATGACGTTGTGCATTTCGTAAACCCTAGCTTTCCATTCCCCAATACTTTCCATCTTCTCCTGGCGTCTCCAGTTCGTGCGGCCGATCAATTCCGCTTTCGTGACATCCATTCCCGGGCGGTAAACGCTTGTTTGGTTGCAGAAATTGGAAACGTCGGCGTCCGATAATGGATTTTCCGCATTCTCAAACGCGTCGTATATTTTCTTCTCGTCGTGGTTGAGGATGAGGAGCGAGCCTTCAGGAATGTCGATGCTGTTGCAATTGAAGTCGTGTAGGAAGAGAAAACTCTGATTGGCGCGTTGAATTTTGAGGCCGTCATAGCCGGCGAGTGAGGTGTCGGCGCGTAGGTTTCCATCGCGCTTCCAGATTTTGTAAGTGTCGGAGGGAGCAATTTTCCCGACGAATGGTACAATTGAGCTCTCGAAGTGAAAGGAGATCTCCATATAGAAATCGCGCATTCGGCGGAGTGCGGCGACGAGGCGTGGGAGACGTCGCCGCCACTTCGACCAGGCGGCGAGATGGTGTTGTTGGACTAGTGGCGCAACGATCTCCGGACATCGGCGGAGGAGTGCCTCCTGAAGTGGATTCCACCCGGCGGCGTTCTGAAGGGATATGTTGGCGCCGGCGGCAGCCAGGGCACGGGCGGCGGCGGCGTCATTGAGGCGCACGGCGATATGTAGTGGCGTTTCCCTGAGTCTGTTGTCGCGGCCGTCGAGAGCGGCGGAGATTTGTTCGGCGATGCGCTCTTGAGCTAGGGACTCAGATTCGGTATGAATTAAGGTGGGATCGGGAATTTTTGGTAGGGTAGAAAGGAGTTTGGTGAGAGCAAAGTGGTCTCCCGAGGCGACGACGTAGTGGACTGGGCTGTCGGCGAAATCCCGAGGGCGGATGACTGCGGCCTCCGCCGAGGACGGCGTGGCTGAGGACTTGGACATTGGGTTGTCTGCGGCGGCTCCCGTTTGGTTGAATTGTGAATTTAAGCCCCTCCTTTTTGTTATTGTGCTTTGCTTGGTCTGTGGAATCGAGTCAAGACTCCAAAATTGTTACTCTGCTTTTTATTCCATTTAATGTTGATTTCCCCACTTTATTTCACTTTTTCCCATTCTTAAAGGCAGCAGCTTGTCCTCTCCTATAACTTACATTTTCATCTATATATGTATACTAGAAGTTTCCCACCGCGCTCATCTATATATGTATACTAGAAGTTTCCCATCGCGCTAGCGCGGTGCCTGGCCAAATAAAATTGTCGTATCTTTTGATCTTATGAAAAAATGTATATCTTGTCGCTCCGTGTCAAAATCCTGTATCTGCTCCTGGCTATAAGTATAGGTAAAGACATTATTTATTAACGTAGGATAATAAAAAACAAAATAAGCAGAAAATCATACATCAAACTGAGGCTTAAGCCATGCTTATAAATAACTAAAACAAAGTTGAACGTATACCAAAAACTTAGATGCATCATCAGAAGCACGGACACATTCATCCTAGATACCTATATATGCATATCACTTGCTTCGACAACTCACGGCCAAAAAAAAATCATGAGGGCCAAAAGGTATAATATGGTAATCCATTTCTAATAATAGTAATAATCGTTCAGAAATGAAATGAATTGAAACATGAATCATCGTAATCAAACTAATAGCAGCAAAATTTAGAAGAGAAAGCTTTTGAAGCGTGAATCATTCAATTCAGGATATGACCTCCTTTCTCTTAATACAAAAGATGTAACTAAAAAGACAAATTGGAGTACAACTCTAAAATTTCACCATAATAAAGCAAATAAATAACTCAAATTTTCAAGAATTAGGAGAGAGTATCGATGTTTTCATACTCAAAATAAATAAGTTAAGTATCTAAATAATAATGCATTTATAAAATATGTTACTACCATAGATGTTTCAAAATATTTACTGCCCTGAGAATACACGAAATTTACAAAACACTTACTGCTAATTAGTCTATTAAATTTCTCTTAGTATAGTAGTGGCGGTACATGTTTTCCCTGTCTGTTATACACAAACAGATAAGCCACGAGATATATATATTATACACAACCAGAAATTTAATAGACTAAGTGTTGCTATTATGTTAACAAAATGTCAAAAAACTAATAGTTGTTGCCAATTGATAATGTTCCTATATAGAAAATTAGAAGCGCATATGGTGAAAGATAAACATACACACCTCCAGCAACACCAGTGACAGGGTTGGCATGTTGATGAATAGGAGTCTCTTGGTGATCTACTTGTAAAAGAGGAGTGTCGCTAAATTTAAGATTTGACCTCCTCACTACACAATACAATCTCTTTCCTAAAGATTAAAAATCAAATAAATTAGACTAAAAATATATAACGAAAAAATAAACGATAATGTTTTGACACTTAAGATATGAAGAAAAAACATATTAACCACCTAGGGGTTTTGAAGTTTGTCCAATCTGCCGTCTTTTATTACCTAAATATATATGCGGAAATAGAGTAGACAATGAGTCCAATATTTAGCAAAAATACAACCACATTCCTAAGAACGGATTTCGTAATTATATTAGAAAAAACAAATGGTGCAGTAAATTGGGTGAAGAAAAGAGAAGAGATCTCTTGTATTCGAATTAGAAGGGTCATCCATGGTAATAGCCCTGTTTATTGTAAGAACAACGAACCTAAAGTTAAAAGAATGTGGAGCAATCCAAAAGTTAACAATATCTATAGCTCACCCAATTGTTTTCCGATTGAATTGAGGCACTCTGAGACGTTTTAGCACAAAATAATATATTCATCAAGCTATGAGAAAACCGAATTTATGTAACCACGCACCATCCATCAATTTACAACACCACCAACAGACAAAAAACAAGTAAAACACCTACAAAATCAACATAAAACATATCAACAAGCAAACATTAAAAATAAATCTCGGCAATTCTCAAGAAAACAAACATAGATAGTATTGCCAACCTTACGAAAATCAGTGTTGTTGAAGCATGATCATCTACGAGTTGGTACCTTTGACAGAGCGACAACACAACAAGCAACAAGCAATACAAAGGGCGTGACCAAAACTCAAGCACAAAGTGGAAAATAAGCCAAAAAATCCACATAATTTTCATTTCCAGAAAAGAGTAACATGAAAAAAAATATAAACTATAAAAATAGCACATCAAGCAAACAACTCAAAGTAATATTAAGACATTTGAAAGAAGCAATTAATAAATCACTCGATCGTCCGCTTAGCTTGTCCTTTAAAGAGTTGTTTATAAAGCCGGGAAAAAATGGAGACAACATTTAAAAGTAAGGATTTCGTTATTTTTATAGCCGAAAATATATATGGCAAGCAATCGGTGTAAAAATATCCATTACACGAGTAAAACTGGATAGAAAGGTTGCACTGTAAGGGAAAGAGAACATTAATTTACTCCAATACCATTCGAGAGAAATTATAAAACAACAGTGCATTACGCTAATGCATTTTGATACTTCATAACGAGAAATTAAAACAAACAAAAAGCAAAATAATTTACTTCAAAGAATTTAAACCGTATTTCAAGTGGAACCCATTGAACTCTAATAAGTTTTGTTATCTATTATCATATTATAAATCTTTCTTGTTGATAGTTCAACGTCTACAAACTCAGTCTTTAGCCAAATTGGTAAAAAAATATCTGTAACAGATGCAATACAAATTGTAAGTGGTTACTAAAGAAATATTCATTCGAGGAGGCAGCCTAACATTAAAGTGAATTGAGCTGGACCATTAAATCAACAATGAAAAGCAAACTAATTTACTTCCAAGCTATGATAATAAATCCTACGAAATTTAACATATAACTCATCTCAAATTAAAGAAAAAAATAAGAAAAGAATCTAAACCCAAATAAAATTTTATTTTATCAGGTTTTTATTTAACATATAAATCATCCCAAATTAGACAAAAAAATAAGCACTTTTTAGAGCTACTGTCGACAGGAATAGTAATGTCTCATTATATAGGGTTTTCATGGCCGGCCGCCGACACGCAAACTCCAGACATTTGCCCACTCACCGCAGAATAACAGTCGAAGATTTGCTAATAATAATATCAAGTGGAGAATACAAATAATGGGGATAATGTGATTTCTTAGCATCTATATGAGCACAGGTTAAATTATGAGTGTTTGTGTTGTTATGTTAAAGTTTATTTGGAATGAGAGGGAACTAATTAGGATGTAAATATTTAAGTAGGTAGAGGGAGTGAATTTGGCGAAGTCCGACCTGTTCGTAGCGAAATATTATGAAGCTGTTTATTTTCCTCTTGGAGTTTATTAACTCCTTAACATCTCTTGCGGAATATTTGAGAGAGGGTGTTATGCTTGATAACTTTGATTGAGTTGAGCACGTTCTAAAGAGTTTATGTGATGTTTTAAAGTGTTAGATTTGGAGGCAAAAGAAAGACCTTTTGAACTGAAAATGAGATTGTTGTCTTGTGAATTTATTATATTCTCGATCGTTCTTATGTGTTGTAATCAAGTTATGTAAACCGGCCTATAAAATGATAAACAACCACAAATTATTACTTTCCGAGTTCAAAAACAGAAGTCGAATAAAATTCCCAAACTTCCTAAGATTTCAAAAGTTAATACTCATTTCTCAAATCATTGCAAGAAAAAGTAATAAAACTTTATCTCATTCTATTTCTTAGTCTTGATGGTGACATCATCAACACCAATAATCATAACAGAGGTAGCTAATCCTATAAACATGCATTGATCGACTATATCGGGAAGCCTCAAATTTTTACTGTCAATTAATCACATTTCCAAAAGCGAATAAACAATTAGTCAAATTTAACAAGCCAAGAGACAATCTCGTAACCAATTAATTAAATTTTGAAAATATAATAAGCAATTGCAATAACAACTAATCGAATCTGCAAAAGGGGACTTAAGCAACGACATAATACATCCTTAAATATATCAGGTAAATTCTACGTCTTCACCGTTCAGTAAAGCCTCGAGTTCAGAAAAAACTTGAGGAGCTAATCAAAGGAAAACTTCAGAGCGAAACTTGACAAATTCATTTTGGATATGTTTTCATGGACAAATTCGATTAGTTGTTGGATATGTTTTCATGGACAAATTAATTTTGGGGAATTCCATCAACAGCTGAATTAATCCCTCCACAAACTCAGATATACTTCCACAAAACAATTTCAGAACAAAATAACCTCAATGGTACAAGATAACCTCAATCACACAATTTGAAGTTCAAACCACGAGAACTACTAAAATAAAACATCACAGAATAGATTTGGAGGCAAATCTAACACTTTAAAACATCATAGCATATTTGAGAGAGGGTGTTATGCTTGATAACTTTGATTGAGTTGAGCACGTTCTAAAGAGTTTATGTGATGTTGACGAATTTCAGGATCTCATCCTATTTAATTAACACATACAGATCTAAAGATGACACCAACGTCTTTATTTAAGAAATTTATAATGCTTTTCATATTTAAAGATGAAACAGAATTTTAATCAGGTACCATGACATTATTAAGCTCTGTTTTATCTACACTCGAAAACTTTCTTCTGATTCTCCCTTATGGATCTTTTGATTTTGTTGCAGCTGAGATTTAATATAAATTCTTTATTGACATCATTATGTTTTGTATTAATCTTGGAATTGTAGTCAAATTTTAGATGAATACTCCTTCTGAAGCCATATCTCTCCTCATGGCTCACCTTCAAACTGTGGTTCAACTGAAGTCTAACTAAGGTATTCTACTTCTGGTTTAATAATATTTAGCTATATGAGATTGATAGGAGGAATGATATAATGCCACATTATTAGCATTAGGTGGATATAATTCTTTAGTGCATCACACCCAGAGATTATTAAACCGGTGAAGAAGGAATTTTGAGTTTCTTGCTAGAATTAACTTGAATATATATCTCATAAGCAAGATTGAGATGGATCGCCTACCATTATTATACAATAAGATATTTTATTACATGCCGACAGCTTCAGGCCAAGATAGTCATAAACCACGTTACTTGGTATATCAGAAAAGTATATATGTATGCACTTATCATACAAGATAACCTCAATCACACAATTTGAAGTTCAAACCACAAGAACTACTAAAATAAAACTCAATTAACATAATCGAACTCGTTCGCCTTGGAGATTCACCCCCTACTTGAACATTAACGGATTAAATTCAGCTAAGAGCAATGAATGATGGAGAGGAAGACAAACTTACTCGGTGGAAAAAGACAAACCATAGGCATAGAGGAAAGGCAAATACCTGTAGTCGCAGCAATTTCGAAGGTGGTATCTTTATTTTTCTTAATTGGATACGGATTTATGTCGAGCCCATTGACCTTGACAACATAGTTCTCCTTCGTATCTGAAATTCATCACCAATCAGAGAAGAAAAAACTTCATGTTGCCCAAAACTTGCTCTGGTTTCTAATTAATAAATCAACAAACACATGAAATCACACAACCATGACGATACGAGCAGATCAAAGGGATAGAAACTGCAAAGATAACTGAGCCCTAATTTCCGTAACCTAATCACATCATTACCTTAATTCCGGATTAAATTCAGCTAAGAGCAGTGAATCCCCCAAAAAAACAACAGAAAAGGGAGCCTTCGTCACCTTCTTCGGTGGGCAGCACGTACGAGCAGCGATTGTGGGTTGTGATTTGGATTGGGAGAGAATTTCGGCTTTGCCTTTGTGTTCTTTTTTTTTTTAGATTAAGAAGAAATATAGGGAAGAGATTGTGTGAAGGGGGGATGGATAGCGTATATTTGCAGAAGAGCCTAGGGAAGTGGTGATCTACAGTAAGCTTGAGGAGTTTTTTTGTTTTTTAAGAAGGAAATCTTGTGGAGGGGCCTGATTTTTTAATGGCTACTGTTGACAGTAACAGTAGCATGCTATCTTCTTATATAATAGAGTAATGCATCGATAATATTAGTTGTATTCAAGAAATTAATACCCAAAAAGAAAAGAATTTTTTTGGTAGAGAGAGAAGAGGAGAAACTAGAGGGATCACTTTCGGGAAGGAGAAATTAATTCAGTTGGAGTTCTTATGCATTTATCAGCCATAGTTAGTGAATCATTAAGTATCCTAATACAACTCCATTCTATTCTGTCTCCATCTCGATTCGATCTGTTCACATTATATTGCAAATTAGTGAGTCGTTAAGTTTCCTAATAAGATTCGCATCTCTGGAGCAAGCCAGTGAAAATATCGGAAATCGGAATCTAACACCCAAAGAATCAAGCAATTAGCAAAATCAAAGCAACGGAGCCAGAATAAGCGTTGCTACACCAACGATGGCCAATAAAAATAACGTGAACAAGATGTCGGAAATCGGAATCTAACATCTAAAAATACAGAACTTAAACATTCCGAAACAAAATGTTGTGAAGTCACATAGCGAGAGAAAGATAGAAAAACAGATAGAACTTACCATCATGGATGCCATTGTTCATGTCTTAGTTCCTGCGTAATGGCGAGAAGTTTGAGCGAGAGAAATTTCTAGGGTTTAGTGAGTCCTTTGGGTTTGGGGGGTTTTCTGGTGTTTTCCGGTGAGAAAAATAAATTGGAAACTATACGTAAAAAGAAGGTTGAAAATGTTAAACTATGAAAACTGATGATGAAAAAGGGATAGTTTATAATATATTATATAAAAAAAATTATCAACTAAATAAATTATGGATGAATAATGAAACACTTTTTTTGTGTGTGAATTCTAAGTAGTCGGTGCCGGTGAGGGATGCGTCGGCACCGGTGAGCGGCGAGAGAGGCGGCGGGATTTCTGGTAGAAGAGGTGGAGACAGGTAGAAGAGGGTTTGTGAATATTTGAGATTTGGGGATTTTTTTACTTACATTTTAAGAGTTTTAGTATTAAATAAAAAGATAATCAAAATATAAAAGGTAGTATTAATTAAAATTAAAATTTAAAGTTTTAATTAATTATATAATCATAATTATTATTGTATTAATTTCAAAATATTTTTTATTTAAATTATATTAAATTTTGAGTTTATTTTAATTATTTTAAATTATATGTTAAAATGTATAATTATATTTTTTTATTTAAATTATGATAAATTATATTATTTAATTTTTTAATTATTTTTAGAAAATATTAAAACTTATCGCAATTATACATATTTGAGTAAATGACAACATATTTGAGTAAAAGGACAATGGAGAATCGACTGCGAATGATGAATTTTGACGGAGGATTAAGTAATTAGAGTTAATGTATACAATAATATTAATATAAAAATTTAATGTACATATATTGCGAATGATGAAGTATGAGAAAAAAATGATAATATATTATAAACTATCCCTTCCTTTTAGTGAGATAGTAACCCGTTCCAAATGATCTAAGTACTCCCTCTGTCCCGCTCCAAGTGACCCGTTCCTTTTTTGCGCGGAAATTAAGAAAGTTGATAATAAAATATGAGAGATGAGTAGATGATAAAGTAAGAGAAATAAAATGAGTGAGATAGTGAGAGAATAAATGATGAAGTAGGAGAAAAAAATGATAAATTAGGAGAGTGAAATGATAAAGTAGGCGATAATTTCTAATTCTTTTTTAAAGTTATTTCCTTTTTTAAAAACGGATAACTTGGAGCTGGACGACTGAAAAGGAAAACGGCTCACTTGAAGCTGGACGGAGGGAGTATAATTTACTAACATAACATCCATTTATAGTATTAGGCGCCTAATTGTGAGTGTAGAACACAACCGGATACTAGTAATAGTTTACACAATTATCCCTTAACTTAGTAGGTATTTACACAATTATTTGTAAAAAAAAAATTAGGTGATTTGATTTATGATTTAATACGGTATTCTTAGTTGGATAATTATTTATTATTATGAATAGATAAAAGTAAATATTAGAGAAATATATACGGTATTTCTCATCTCAAGGGTTTTACTGACGGATTTATCCGTAGGTAAAAACATATTAAATCTAATAAAAAACTTAAATTATTTGTACAGACGGAATATTCCGTCACTATGAGTAAAAAAAATTTACTGAAGGAATATTTTCGTCAATAATACTTAATAAATTTAATAAAAATAATTAAACTAAATTTAATGACGAAATTTTCCATCAATAAAACCAAAGAAATTTAATTTGAAATAATAAATTAAATATACCGATGGATTTTTTCGTTAGTAAATCAACTACGGAGAAATCCATCGACATTCCGTCGGTAATGGCGAAATATACAATTCATCTGTATTCCGTCGGTAATAGCCGACCTGTGCTTTGATCCATCGGTAATTTCGAGATTTCTTGTAGTGATAGGCATTTCATAATTAAAAAAAAAAAAAAAAAAAAAGAGAGAGAACTTTGAAGTCAATATTTATGAGAACAATTAAAAGAATGTTAAAAAAGTATAAAAACTTATCAAATTCTTTGTTCATGATTAACCATTACATAATTTGTTGTTAATAAATTGAGCCAAGTTGGTATATATAAGTGTCTGAATATGCATTTAAATATTTTTTGCTAGAGACCTGGAGGCTAGAGCTGTTCGGGTCGAGCACACTTTTAATTTCTACCTTTGTGACTCGTTGCAAGCCGGATCTTCTGGCCCATTTTCGATGTCCCACTCGGCGGCCCACCAATCATGCGGTGTCATGCGTGCATTGGTGGGCCATGTTACCATTTAAATAATATTTGAGTTATAAAAAGGTGGCCCACCAATGCACACGTGACGGACGTGATTGGTGGGCCACCGAATGGGCACCGTTTTTGGAACAGAGGATCCTACGCGGACTCGTTGTGTACGTGTTTATATATATTTATATTTATATGTGAAAACCTGACTTTATTACACACCATGACACCACTAATCAAAACATTATCCCATACATAATTAATACTGACTTCAGCCCAGAACCTTCCAGAACTCCAGAGTCCACGTACGATGAAAGTCTTGGCCAACGGAGAGATAAAAATGAGAAGGAAACTGGAAAGTTATATCCGAGGTTAATATGAGTCGTGGTCCCACGAATTGATTGTTAGATTGTAATGACAGGGTGGTTTTCTTTTATATCTTTACAATTTCATTAGCCTTTCAAAACTTATTGTCATCACAATTGTCAACGATGATTAAAGACACCATTAAAACCTAAACCTGCTAAACCAACACCCAATTAGCAAAATTTTAGGGTTTTTGGATTCTCTAAATGTAACAAATAGGTTATGACAAACAAACTGAGACAATAATAAAGAATAACAAAAATAAAAAAATAACCACAAAGAACTTAACGTGGTTCGATCAATATATAGTCATACATCTATGAGTACAGGAAGAACAATCAATTAATAAACACGAAATACAAATTGGAATTTCGGAATATGGTCCTAGACCTAGAAGCACATACCCAGAAAAATTAGAACAATTAATCCAACAAATTAATCTCATAACATTTGGGGCTATTATGCGTAGAACACATATAAACAATTAGGTAAACCTATCTAGCTGTAGCGCAGTTGGTTTACTGCTTAAAGCTTACCAGTGAGATCATGGTTTCTATACTTGGCGCTGACATTTATTATTTCTTTCGGTATACACTTAACAATGAGGTCCCGATTTCAGTATCTATTGGGTACATATTTTAGTGGTATTATTCTCTTTTACCCAATTTCATATAACAAAACTCAAATTTACCCAATCTTTTTATTTGCTACACAAAATACCCAATTTTACTTACACTACCATAACTTTATGAAAAAGTTGACTGACACCAATCATTTTCAGGTGTTTTCCGAAATTCGAGACAAATTCAGTCAAGAAACAAACAAAAATAACACACGAGCATATAGTAACTAATCCCCCTCATAAATAATAAATCCCGCTCATGTCTCGCTCGGAAAGTTAAGAAACACAAACTCGGCTCTCGCAGTAAAATCCCGCTCGGTGCATCCCGCTCAATCCCGCTCGGCAAATTGGATCCCGTTTGGCGTTCCGCTCGGCATCCTAAGTTTCTGTCGGCGTCCCGCTCGGTAAATTGAATCCCGCTGCCACGGTCGAATCCCGCTCGGCTTCCCGATTTTTTGTCAAATCCCGCTCGGCGAGGGGGAACTCATGAGCAGGACCGAGCGGGATTTGAACAGATCTAGAATTTTGTTGGTCCCGAGATAAACGTTCAGGTGTAGAGGGGGAGTGGTGAATACACCTAAAAACTTTTTCTCAACTTAAAACGCGAACAGTTCCTTTCAGGAGGATGCCGTACTGAACAGGTTCAGTTGACCAAATAAGTTGTTCTGAATCGCGTGACAGAGTGACTGACATCACTGAGGCCTGCTAGCTAACTTAGGTCTGAATTTAGTACCGTTCAGCTGAAGTTCAGTAGAGTGCGAAAATGTGTAGGCCCAAATTCAGTTGAGTTAGAAACGTTTTTAAGAAAACTGTTTCAGTATATTAGTGCAATCTTTTAAGCTTTGCTGAAATACAGTTGAATGATTTTGAAAAATATTTTCAATATGAACAGTAATTAATGCAACAGTAAAAACAGATCACACAGAACACAAGCAATTTTAAAGTGGTTCGGATCCAACAATCCTACATCCATTGTCCCGAAAAGATCAGGAGGCTATTTTATTATACTGAGTTAGTCTCAGTCGGTTTGTGCACTGGACAAACACTAGTCTTGAGATTTATACTGAGCAAGTCTCAGTTTACAAGGTATCAAACTTAAGTGTTTGACAAACTCTCCAACTATGAAGGGGTCATTTACAATAAAGATCAGCTCAAAGATGAACTCCTTCGTTCTAAGCTATAGATATGGTCTGCTGAGCTTAGGTTAGAGGGAAGGGAATGAGAAAGTGGTTTCTAGAGCGACGAACGGTTAAGTATAAACTCTGGGTTCGTATTCAGTCGCTTGGATTCTAGAGGCTTATGATCTGATTCAGCTCGGTTCCCTTTGAGCAGGTATGTTGCCTTTCGCTTGGAATAACTCTACGAAGTTCTTGCGGAAAGCTTAAGTCGATTCTGAGTTGCTCGTAAATGCTCGTGTGTTCTTGTATGTGTCGTGAGCTTCAATTTGAAATTTTCCCTCTATTTATAGAGCAGAGACATGGATAGATCCGTTGGAGACGACGATCCATGTGTCTCTCTCTTTTGGGTAGCTAACAACTCTTTCAAAGTATGGTGGCAGAGTCCTTTCCCTCCATTTCTGGAAAGTTGTTGACTTGCAGTTTTAATCAGAAAGTAGACAGCTGGCTGCTTGTCATTGGTCGAGGCTGAAGAAAGTAGGTGAGATAAACAGAATTTAAGGTAGATCTGAAGCTGACTTCTCTATTCCTCGTATGACTCTGCTGATTTGACTTATGAGATCTACTAACAGTCAGAAGACTGTCAGGCCGTTGCTGAGTCTGATCTATGTTCAATAGCATACTCCTGCTGAGTTCAATCTCTCGAAGATCAACTCGAGTTCAATGAACTACTCCCGCCGAGTTCGGTTCATCGACTCCTTTCGCATATCTTTGCTCCCGCCGAGTCCAAAGAGTATCGAATCTTCTTCTCATGGTACTGAGGCTGAAAGTCTACTGAAGAATCAGCAGACATAATTGAACGCCTGAACCATGTCGAAGGGTGTCTACTGAGTCTGAAACTCTCAGAGACAGAACAAACAAATACAACTGAATGATTCACCAGTCAAATTAGGGTTTTGGGATCTTCAAATCTACTGAGCACTAGGCTACTGAATCATCTCCCAACAAATTTAATATCCAGATCTGTCGCTTTCTCTCATCTTTCTCCCAAATTTCCAACGCCCGTCGCCGAAATCCCACTCATGATCGCTCGAAAACTTAAGTTTGGAGTAGAATTTGACACCAAAACATGAGAATAACCAACCAGGTGTCCCGCTCGAATCGACTTTGTCCCGCTCGAATTTTGAGGAGTTAATTTGGCCCGAATCTTATGATTTTCTTTGCATGAATTAGTCGAATTTGGAGCATGAATATTATTTAATTTTTCGGCAAATTTAAGAAGTCGAATTAGTTGAATTTGGAGCATGAATATTGTTTAATTTTTGGGCGTAAATATTGGTTGATAGCGAATGAAATTTCTGGGCATAAATATTTCATTGTTGCATATAATTTGTGATTTGTGATTTTCTGGAGCATGAAGAATTGATTTGTGATTTTCTGGAGCATGAAAGGATTGTTCGCGTTTTAAGTTGAGAAAGTTTTCAGGTGTATTCACCCCCCCCCCCCTCTACACCTGAACGTTTATCTCGGGACCAACACAAATACGCTTTAGGCTCGGTGGTAATCCAATCTGCAATATAAATGTTTCTTCTCTACGAGCCTGAAATACGGTTTTCCCTGTAGATTTGTCAAGAACATCACAGAAACCTGCATCAAAGATTACTTTATTAGAATTATCACAGAATTGACTTACAGAAAGGAGATTATGTTGATGTCATTCAACATACGTTACTCTAGGAACTGTGGCAGTTCCAAGTTTCAACGTTCTATATCCCCTTGTGTATCCTTTGAAGTTGTCACCAAATTCAATTATGGGTCTTTCTTGTTGAACGTAGTTGGTCAGTAGATTCTTTTGGTACGTCATGTGTCTCGAATGTCCATTGTCCACTATCTAAGATTCCTTGTGCACCTACAAAACAAAAACAAATTCAGGTACCCTATAGCTTCAGGTTGGGTCGTTAGAGGTTAGTCATTTCTGGAACCCAAATCTATCTGACAACCTCTTTCAGACAACCTCTTTCCCTGGTGGTTTCAAACAACCTCTTTCTCTTGCTGTCAATGAACTTCACAGCTGATACGGAGATGTTGACTTTCTCTTCATCTGAGGTTCAGGAGTTCTCTTTTTTTGAACTTTGGGACTTCTCCTGACATTGGGTTCATAGTAGTATGATCCATATTGTGCTGGATGAGTCCACTGTGATTGGCCATATTGTTCAGTCCATCTAACCTTCTTGGTTCTCCCTGAGTTTGATCTGGGTGTTCTGGGGCTAGAACTTCTGGTCGTTTGCTGATGATTGTGCTGAGGTGCTTTCATCTTTTGTTTGTTCTGGGTTAGGCTCGCCATACTCAGTCTTTCCTTGAACAAACCTCTCGTTCAGCTTTTCTGAACTTTTGCGAGTTAAGGAAGATGCTTCGTTTGTATATCCAAGTCCTCCTTTGGTGAAGGCTAATCTTTGTACTCGCAGCATTCCCTCAAGATTTTCTTTTGCTCCAAGGTATTGCTCAGTTATTAAGGTTCTCCAAACCTCGTCCCTTTTTCTTAAAGCTTCATATTCAGCTTTGGCTTGTGTCAGCTTTTAATTCAGACTGGCAATTTCATTAACTTTCTTAGAAATGTCCTTGGTTAATACTGAGATCTGATTTTCTAATTGTTGAGACTTAGTCATCAGAGAGTAAATCTCTTACTTCTGTCTTAAAACAAGTCCTTCTAACTCAGTAGAGACCTGACTTTTCAGTGAAAGTCTCCGATTTTCAACTCTATGGAGTTTCATCTCCTGAAATGTCTTACTGAACTGAGTGCTCATATGTATATGTTCTTCTAAAAGATCTTCATAGGCTAGAACCACATCTAGAGGTTCTCCTGCAACAGAACAAGTGTCTTGTGTGTGCGATGAAGAGGGGCATATATTTGGATTAGAATTTACCTCAGCCTCTTCGCCGGCCATAAGGTACAGTTTTCGTTTCTTCTTCTTCGATTGCCATAAATGCAACTTCATCTTCTAATGAATCCATGAAGATGTCCTCTTCACTTGTGCAATCGGATATCTCTCTTGCTATGTAGGCATGCCTCTTCTTGACAAATTTGTCGCGTCTGGTCTGTCTTTCAGCTCTTTCTGCAGCTGAGAGCTCTGGACACTCATATTGATAGTGCCCTGTCTTCTTACAGTTATAACATGAAGAACTTCTGCCTTCTCTCTTGGGAGTCTCATTCTTTGTGGTGGCAGTGTTCTCGGTGTTCCTACATTCATTCTGAGAGTTAGACTCTTCTTTCTTTTGAGAATTACTCTTACCTGGAGAGTTGTTAACTCTCTTCATCTTTCTGAACATGTACTTCTTCTTCTGATAGTTCATGGTGAGAAGGGCATATTTCTCAGCTAAGCTGTCCGCAGTTGGAATTGATATTGTGCTTGCTGCCGACTAACTTGCTACTGAAGGGCTTGCTTCAAGTGTGCTGATAGTTGCCCTGTAGGCGTGATCTATTGGCATTTCTACTGAAGCACCCAAGCTATGTGGTAGACTGTACTCAAATTCTTCAGCTTTAAGCTCTGAAAATATAAAATCAGGAGTACAGTACAAAGATCATATCTACTTAAGTAATTAGCAAATGAATACCACTTGAGCATAGTTAAAGCCCTTAAAATCTTGATGTTCATCTCCTTGTTGGAGATTATCTTCCCAACCCATTGATGACGTTAATGAGATTAGTGAATCACGAACTGAAGTCATCAATAGATTCGCCTAGGATTATTAGGAAGGCTTCGAATCTCTGTCCAGCCCTAACTTGTTTCTTTGATTTGTGGAGTCCCTTGACTCGGTCTGGCTAGATCTTCCCAGAGTTTATTTGTTATCTTGCAGTCATGCACCCTTCTGAGGTATGATTCACTGAGTGTCGTCAGTATAGCATTTCGAGCTACTCAGTCAAGGTTTTGCAGCTTTCTTTCTTCTGGCGTGAAAGCGCTCTTGTCCTTTGGTTCCTTTCGCCCCGGTTCTGGCTCCTATGACTCCCATAGCTGCATATTCTACATTGTCGATCATGGGAACAATGGGTCCAGACTCCAGTACCTCAGTCATGCTATCGTGAAGAGATGTTAAGTGAGCTTTCATTCTCACACGCCAAACAGAGTAGTTTCCTACTGAGAACATTGGCACCAATATGTATACCTAACATATCAGACCACTAGATTCAAGTGCAAGGAAAAACATTTTCCAGGATCTGTTCAAGTAGACCACTAGATTCATATAACGGTGATCAAAATAATACTGCTCTGATACTAATTGTTGGTCCAGAGACGAGTCTTCAGGTGTAGGGGGGGGGGTGAATACATCTGAATACAAATTTCAACTGGAATGCGAGGTTCAATATGGTACTGAATGTGCTTGTTGAGTAGTTTAGCTCGCTAAATTAAGCTTCAGATCGCGTGGGCAGAGTGGTTCTAACTACTGAATCCCGTCTACTGACTGAAGTCAGTCTACAGTAAGTTAAGTGAAAGAATATGTGCGAAAGTGTAGGCCCGATTTTAATTCGTCTCTTGTTAAAAAACGTCTTGATCAAAATATGTAAAAGTCATGCTTGTGCGTCGATTCACGTTTTACTGAAATACTGAGTTTATGCTTTAAAAAAATATTTTATGCAGTATGAATAAAACAGTTTTAGCACAACGTTTTTTAAAGTGGTTCGAATACGCAAGATCCTACGTCCACTCTCCCAAACACAGGTAGGAGGTCTTGTCTTTATTATACTGAGCAAGTTCTCAATAATTTGTACACCGGATAGATTCGCTACTTATAGTCGTAGTGACTTTACAGTTTGTTCAAACACAAAGTTTGAATTTCTCCAAGTAGAAGAAATTCTTACAATAAGAACAGTTCATAAACTGAACTCCTTCGGGGGTTTTTTTTCCACTAAGCTTATGATATATCAAGGGTAGACTTAGAATAGAGATTTGAGAACTATATGTCTCTAGAGTGAAGACTAAAGTGAGTTCTTCGCTTGAGTGAGCTTTGAGTTCGCTAGAGCTTATAAGCTTGTATGCTTGAGTTCTCGGTGGTGTGTTCTTCAATCTTGAAGATCCATTTCTATTTATAGTTGCGACTCATGAAAAGATCCGTTTGGAGAAGACCTTGCCGCTTATCACAAACGACAAGGAAAACGGTCATAAGAATTTGATTGTTACTGTAGAAATTCTCTCTTTTTCAGTTTTGAGGACAGCTTTGTGTCGGTGCAAGATTAGTGCTAACAGCTCCTCATTGGTCGAGGTGGAATGTTCGGTGGGACTAGTTCAAACTCCAAAGCAGATACTGAGTTGACTTCATCTGATTCCTCGGACACTGTCGAGTCAATTGTCCTCTGCTGAGACTCATTTGAAAATTTTAGGACGTTGACCGATTCATGTCTTCAGTAAGTTTTGAACAACCAATACTGAGTCTTCAGTGCTGACTCTTCTCGGTTGAGAGGACAAGTCCTATTGAGTCTATTAGCTACTGAACAAACAATAGTCTATTGAATTCATAACATGCTGAACTCGGAAAAACTATTACATAATATAGGTTTTCATGTGCTTTGAAATCTTCAAATCGTTGAATGATATCAAACCGTATAGTTTAGAAATGGCTCGGTTTATAGTTTTCTACTCCTACAAGGATTTTATTTTCTGTAAAATGGTCAAATAATTTAATGCCGTTACTCAATTTCCGTATAACAATGGGAAATCCCTGAAACGCGGCGAAGTTGTTTTCTCCGCCTCCTCCACCCACTCCACTCCCATGCTCTTTGTAACTAGCTCCCCTCGCTTTCTCTCTCCAAAGAGACCTCTACACCTTCTCTCTCTTCAAAACCTCAGATTCTATCCGAAGAATATCTGCCTATCACCAAGTATAGTCGATCAACTTCCGATATGTTCTTCAGCTTCCGCGATTTTTTGCGTAAGCCGAATTTTTGTTTCTCTAATTTTTTGCAGAAATGGAGACGGAATCATCTACAGCTCTCGTGCTCTGTGGAAAATCGGCTGAAGAAAATGATTTGGCGCGGTGTTTGAAGACAAATAACATGCTAAAGCTCGCCGACGGTTTTCCGGTGACTATTTATTTGCATTCGGAAACTGAGAGTATTGGTAGCGACAACGTTTTTCATGTAAATTCGTACATGAACTCGCTTATGACTTCTCGTTTCGGGAGGCTGCTCCTTTACTCTCCTAGATTAGCTTCCACGCATGATGTTGTTGCTAAGTAAGTCTTCATGTTTGGTTGGCAGTTCCTTGAGAAAATGTTAGTTTATGCAAATGACTTTTATTAGTTTGTGATGTTTTGTTCGACTTAATTTCTTGCAGTAATTTTGGTGAGTTGCCTATTGGTTCTGCGTGTGTTGCTGATGTGCAGTTCAATGGCAGAGGTATTCATTTGTGGTTTTGTTACTTCCTGTTGTGATTTATCTAGCCATGTTATATTTTTCTTATTAACTAAGTTTGGCTTGGGTTTCAAGGTCGGTCTAAGAATGTATGGGAATCACCAAAGGGATGCCTTATGTTTTCATTCACGATACAGATGGAGGATGGGAGGATAGTGCCGCTTGTGCAGTATATTGTCTGTCTGGCTATGACTGAGGGTATAAATGATGTCTGTCAAAGAAATGTAAGTGCTTTAAGTTGAGTGTTGTTTCCATTTTATTTGACTAACATAAGATATAGAACATTGTGTATCAGTCATGGGATATTTGATTGGCTGTTTGAGCAAGTTACATGATAAAACTATTTAGTAATCCAAGCATAGTAATAACTGAAGCGAACTGCAGGCTAAGTATGTTAAACAGTGCTAAACCGTTAACACAGTGAGGAAGTTGATAGTCACGTTAGGGGTACACCTCAAAAGTCATGCTTGACTTAGGCACAAAATTACATATTAAATGGTGCCCAACCAGTAATGATTCTAACTTGGAAGAGTAGTCAGAAGATTATAGTTTATTAGAACTTCAGAGTGAGTGGACAATCAAGATATTGCATTTACGCACAATCCAATCATGATCAAGATTAATTTTAGATGGTTTCATCCTTTCTTCTTATTCAAACATATTGGAGATGTACATGGGTAATCAGTGTTTCTAAGATTTACTGGCTATAGACTTAGTTACTTCTGGTTGTTTATTTCAGCCGATTGCCAATATAGAGGCAAATACTTTGAGTTTGATGGTACATGGTGAAACTGAGTCAACATTTCAGTATGTTTTCTTTGCAAAGGGTGTTGACCATATAGGCCTGTTGGCAACCTTTGCATCAGAATATCCTCAACAAAGCTTGAGATGGAGTGGCTACACTCATTTTTCTTTTGTCTACTTAGATTTTATTGAATGTTGCTTTTATAGCATTTTCAAAAGTTAATAATTTGTATCATAAGGTGATTACAGACATCCAGAACTGAGCTGACAAAGAGAGCTGAGTGCATTAAAATTGAAATTCTTGATAAGGTTTTTTACTTTGAAGTTAGGAACATGATGTTCCTTAGGATTTTAGTTGCGAGCATGCAAAAATAGGGATGGTGATAAATTTCCTTGTGTTTTCTTCAATGTGTAAGAGTGGAGTATACTTCTCTATACAATTTTATAAAAAGCAATAGCATACACTTGCAGATGTTCTTCAATTTGATTCCTTTAGAAAAATTATATTTAAACTGGCCTAACCTTCTCGAGGAGTTCTGATAAGTTCAATCTAATGTCTGGGAGGTTGAGGAGGCCTGTGGTAATTGTATCCTATTGTCAATGGTTGGACTCCGTAGGCAGTCTAGACTGTGTTTTTACTTCTTCAAAGAAACCGAGCTGTTTGTGCAAATAATTTTCTTCATCTGGCTACTTTGGCTTCTAGAACGATACTTTCTTATCTGATGACTAGTTTTTATGTTTGCAAGTACCCAGTTACTAGTCATACTCATACTGTAGCTTAATCTTGACATTTCTCTTTATACTTTCATTTTATTATTTATATCTTGACACCATGTCATTTCAGGGAATGCCTTCACTAGATGTCCGAATAAAGTGGCCTAATGATTTATTTTTAGATGGTCTTAAAGTGGGTGGCATTTTATGCACATCAACGTATAAGTCTAGAAAGTTCAATATCAGTGCTGGTAAATACTCTTTCTTTGATGCACATCAATGTATCAGGTGTTTCAATGTTAAGTTATGCTTGGTCATGTTACAATGCTGTACAACATCAAACAATTATTTTTAGGAATCGGCTTGAATATTGATAATGAGAAACCAACCACATGCCTGAATGATGTTCTGCGGAGGTTGGGATATACTGTCGGCCAATTACAACGTGAAGATATATTAGCAGCTTTCTTCAATAAGTTTGAGAGCTTTTATGATATCTTCATAAGTCAAGGTGATTGTTTTCACTTTCATCGCTGTACTAGTTTGTTATGTTTTTTGTGAGTAGCTAAAATGTGTTGTTCCATGCTATTAAGATTCCTTAAACATTAAGAAGACTGAACACACGAAATCACAAGAGATAGTTGTAGCCATTCGATCATATAGTGGTTCTCAAAGTAGGTTTAGAGTCTAATTCAACTATGTAAAAGGGATTCAGATACACAAATCTGCTAGAAGTAGTAGCAGAAAATGAGCAAAGTCAGCAACAGAACTGAGCAATTGGTAGCGGGGGTTTAGAGCAGAGCAGGAGTGGAATATGGAAAAAACATATATTAGAGACTGAGTTTCAAGAAAAACCTAAAACAGAAGGATCTATCTAATTAATTAGAGATATACACAAAGAAACATATATATAAACTGCAACATAAATGGATGGATAGTGTTTTTCTGCTTAACTTGCATTTTCAATACCTTATGTTATAAAGCATAAGTGTATCTTTTTTATCATGCAGGCTTTCAAGCACTTGAAAACCTGTACTATAAAACCTGGCTGCATAGGTGAGACTATTAAGTGAGTTCATGGTCATTGACTTTATGGCTGTAAAGGGCCTAAAGGTGATACTAAATGTTTCATTTGCCTAAGGATAAAAAAGTCTGTGTTTGTGGAATATTTGTGTCTTATTTTTAATGATATGTAAGTTGGTGTATCGATGTCAATATTGCTACCAGCAAAAAAATTGGGGAAGATAAATCTGATATTTAAGATATCTCCTCCATTTTTCAAAATTTCCAACGTTTTCCCATATTTCCCCGATAATTCTTTGATATTCATTTAATTGTAGTTTCATTGAAACTTTGATGGCTATTTAATTACCCCCATTATCCATATAAGGTAATTACATGTATACATCTGATTCTTTTCTTGCTTTTTTATTATATCACTTGCATGCAGCGGACAGCAAGTTATTGTATTGGAAAAGAATGAGAGTGAAGACCAAGTTTCTGAAAATGTTGTCACAATCCAGGTGATTATTATGTTTTCTTTTTACAGGACCAGGTGATTATTATGTAAACATGCACATATATTAGTAAATCTTATTGAATATGCTCTTCTATTCATCACAAAATCCTCTTTGCCTAGGTCCTCAATCAATTTCTGGAGCTATTCCAATCTCACTTGTGAACCTTTGATTAGTTTGTTTTTAACTTTACGTGGAACAAGATAAGCTATTCATAATTTATTAGCGTGTTGTAGGTGGATGTTTAGAGCTTCTAGAGATAATTGTGTCTTGTCATGCTAACTTTTATGGGCCGAAAAAATGTTGTTCAAGCCTTGGGTTTATCATTTAAAACTTAAATGTATCTTCTCCACTTTTTGTTATTTATTTACTCCCTCCGTCCCGTTATTTGTGGCTCAATTGGTTTCGGCACGGGAATTAAGAGAGTAGATGATAAAGTATGAGAGAGAGAGTAGATGATAAAGTATGAGAGAGAAGATGAGTAAGATAATGAGAGAGTATGAGAGAAAGATGATAAAGTAGGAGAGAGAATGTAATAAAGTAGGAGAGAGAAGATGATAGAGTAGGAGTAATTTTTTACCAAATTAGGAAAGTGGACACAAATAATGGGACACCCCTTTCGGGAAAGTGAGCCACAAATAGCGGGACGGAGGGAGTATTTATTTTGAGTAAACGTAGCGTTTAAATGACTTCCAAATTTGGTTAATCGTTTAAAAAGTTCTGAGAAATTTAATACTCCCTCCGTCCTGTTATTATTGTTATGTTTATTTTTGGCACGGATATTAAGAACCAAAGTTTAGGTGTTTATTTTATTCGTTATTATTTTTTTATGTTGTAAATGAAAAAAATAATCTAAAGTTTCCAAAAAGTTAATCATAAATCTGATTTTGGAGAGGAATAGAATCATGAGAGAGAGAGAGAGAGAGAGAGAGAGAGAGAGAGAGTATAAGGGTGTAGGGTGGGTAGTGAATAAGGAGGGGCCTACCTTATTTTAGGATTAGGAGTTTAATTTTTCCCATTTTGGGAAACATGACATAAATAACTAGACAACCTGATTAAGAAAACAAGTCAGTAATAGCGGTACGGAGGGATTAATTGAACAATTTGAGAATGACTGTCATGGAGTTAAAAAATAAATAACACGTAAGGGTAAAAATCTTTCATTGCCATGTATTTAATTGTTGTTACTGAGGCCAACTTCACTGGGTGCTCTTTTCTGAAGGTAGACAATATGCAGATTATTAGAAATCCTAGCTTGCATTCATCAGTCATTAAGTCGTGAAAGTTCATAATAAGAGCTCTTTGTTTTCAATCCCTTCCTTCTACATGAGTCCTTTACAGCATAATTTCTACACAAATGTACATCAATTATCTTCTAAATTCATTATTGAAGGAGCAAGGACCAAAATTTAGCATTTGCTTCCTTACAGCCGTTTTTACTCTTCAACAATCCTTAAAGTTGTCATTAGGTGCAAATCTGAACTATGCGGTAGGCATTAGTTGGGCTAACCTGTTAAAAACAAGATGGCCAAGCTTTGGCATGAGTACTCATCCACCAGCCAATATCTATATATGCTTCTACAATTAGTATCTGGTCTTCAATGTAACGATGAAAAAACTCTGGCAGATACGAATAAATGTGCTACATAGTGATTGTAACAGTTTAATGTCATTTATCTTCTTTACGCAGTGTTCTTCCAGCTATTTAATTTGTTATGTTATAATACATTAGTTCTAACAGATAGAAGTAAAATAAGTAAAATTGTTGAAGCTTTTCCATAATTTGTTTTCGTCTATCACTCAAAGTGACTATTGTTAAAGCAATATACTCTTTCTTCTTAGGGCTTAACACCTTCTGGATATTTATTTGCTGCCACTGATGATGGTCAGATATGCGAGCTTCACCCAGATGGAAACAGGTACTTCTATCTTGAACATAACAAAGCTTTTTGATTGCAGCATCTATAGTTAGTCATAGTTTGCACCATCTTAAGAAATTCAACTTATAGGACTGCAGAAACCTGAAGTAGTCTGCTTTATTATACGAATTTAGTTTTACAAAACTGGGGGAAAAGTTATGTAACATGTGTTTTGCGAGTTGGCAACTAGCAGTGAAATTATATTGTGCTTCTGCTTGTTTTGAGCATGAGAAATATCCAGGTTTATAATGTTGCTGGATATGTAAAAATATTAGTCTATGTTTAGAAAATCTGAAATGAAGACTGATGTTTAAATAAAAAAAAAACTTGGTTTTTTCAGATTTATTAAATAATTCTATCAGTAATAATCTAGGGGCTAGTCATTATTCTTATATTTTGTCACCTAGATTTTGAAATTTAAGCATTAGATTTCCGATTTTCCATTTATAAGAAGTGTTACAATTGTGACTTTCCCATATGATGCTTGTTCTTTCTTTTTTAATTTATCCTCACGTGCAATTTCTTCGTATTTGAGCATGTGTGTCTTGTAAAGTTAGATTATTGATTTGATCATTCTTGCTTGCCCTTTTTTTCTTACTAAAGTGCTTGTATATATGTGCTAGCCTCTAGAAGTTGTAGTATGCATGGTCTTTTGCAGCTAGTTTCTCTGTTGTGTATTTGTCATGGTATGCCAATGGCAAATTTCTCACATGTGAAATGTGAAAACATGTAGCGCATGTTATGCACTGTGCGGCTTAAGTTTTTGGGTTCTGGCAGAAGCTTATTGCTCCTCATGGATCTCTAATATGCATCCTCAAAACATATTGTTCATTACTCGATAATTGAGTTATGTTAGTACAAAAAATCTGGAATGAGTATCTTTTGTCTTTAATTCCTCTATCTACCAGACACTGTGCTTGTACATTAGATCTCTTAACTGACATTCTTTGAATATTGTCAGTTGTCCTCTCTACATGTGTTACTTAAAAATAGAAAGAGAAGAAGAAAGTCATAGTTCCCCTCGTCCCCCCTATTCCGTTTATGCATTCGTGAGTGAGTGGAGGGGTCCAAGGGATGGGCGGGCTTGAATTGCATAAGGCTTGACTAATTGCCAGATGGCCCGCTATTGCATAGTTTGGCCCTCCAAACTGTTTAATACTTTTGTGCCCCATATGTTATGTCATTCGATGTTGTATGTTTATGTCCCGTCTGTTTTCTCATTCATTGTGGAAACCATTTTACGTTCTAACTTTTATCCATGTGGCTACAGTTTCGATTTCTTTAAAGGGCTAGTCAGGAGGAAATTGTCTTGAAGAAGCTTTGATTGCAACCTGAAAGGAAAAAAAAAAAAAAAAAAAGGGCCACCAGCTTCACCGCTGTGAATTAGTGAGTTTTTATCCCTCGCTTTGTCTTTATTTTGTCCCTTTATTATGTGCTAATTATTGCGGTCAAGCTTAATCATTTTACTCACTTCTAGTATGATTAGCCCTACTTTTTCAACATAAAGACAAGATTTGTATGATTAGTTCAAAGAAGGTGGTATAAAAAACTCGTTGATCCAGATCTGTAATTTACTGTTGTTTTTAAAGAAAAATCTCAACCAACCACTTTTTGGATATTTATTGTCCTAGAATTTATAATAATGTGGGAGCGTACAAATTTCGGAATCATTTATAAATATTCGTTGGACAGTTGTCGTTTATGTTGTTTGTAGAGCATTTGCAGTCAAATTTGAAAAGAAGATTGATTGCAATTTAAACTATTTGGCGATTAATGCTCATTCACATGGATATTCCAAAGCATTCTGGTTGGACTATGCGGCTTCTTCATTTTTCAGTAATCTTTCTAAATATTTTCCCTCTTGAATTTTTTAAAATTCTACAAAGATTTATATACATGTCTCTATTCAAAAAACTCAATTAATTTCGTATTGTTTTATAGATGGGTGACATTTCCAAATTGAGGCGTTTGGTGTTATACCCAAGACGCTAAAGTAAAACACAAATATACTCATTGCTTATATATAACAACACTACATACCCAGGATTACGAAAATATCCCTACTTTTCAATAAATACAATCTCTTCTCAATGATTGTCAACTGTTTTTATAATTTTCTGTGAAATAAATGATTGATTTGTGTTTAAAAAAAATAAAAATATCACGTCCGACCGATCGGCCTCGAACACGCATGATCGGCCGTGGCCGATCGATTGGACAAATATGTGATCGGGCCTGGCCGATCGATCGGACTGATCGGCCGTGGCCAATCGCATCGGCCGTTTATGATCGGTCGTGTGTCATATGTCCGATCGGTCGGACACATATGTAAGGTCCGATCGATCGGAGTCACTTTATTAAAATGTGTCAGTGCCTATCACCTTTTTTAGCTGCGGCACACTGTTATCGGACCGATATATACTATTGATATGGCATTATGAGATCACATGTGTCCGATCGATAGGGCACTCGTGAATAAATTCATCAGTGGCCCTATCACCTTTACAGTGTGTGCCCTTATGACATGTCCGATCTATAGAAACTTTTACGTGAATAAATTATACAGTTTGACCAATAGCGCACAGTTTATCATCAATAAATTCTTTACAATTCGTCTCATCACTTCACTTATTTCTCACCATCGTCTTTATTACTACCATCCTCTTTCATTTCCTATTGCTACCATCCTCTTTCATTTCCACCACCACCAAACCAAGAAAAAAATATGGAGAATGATTGGAAATAATTTGTTGTCAATTTTAACGGAGTTTTCGATAGTGAATCGAAATATATTGGTGGCCAAGAGACAATGGTTTGGATTCCGGCAAACAATATTTGTCTTGCAGTACTACGACAATATATTCAATACGCTCTGGATGCATATTCAGTTCCGCCCGACTACCACATCTATTATACTGCAGAGTCTCGTAAAAGTCATAGAACGATCAAGGCCATTATCGTAAAAGTCATAGAACGATTCAGTTCCCATGCCATAAGAACCGCGCTATTAATTTCCGAAAAGCTATAAGGCATTTGACGCGCCAATTGAATACACTCGAGTCTCTATATTGATTTTTCGAGTCATACAACTCGAGTCTCCAATCTGAAACGCATAACCGCAACACGAACCAATGGTGTGCTGCCAAGATTGGAAATATAATCTACAATAGACACAAATATATAAGTTGGAACCTTAAGATTAAGTACTAATAAAATATATGAAAAGTACTTACATATTTTGCGGAGTACCAATCGCTTATTCCAAGATCTGGAATCCCCTTCACGCACTGAACATCCTCCTCTTGAGGAACCCATTTATAATCCTCATCATTCTCGTGTCTCGTACTTTGTGGATCTTTACAATACTTGATCCACGCTTTCGTAATAGCCATCTGATAAACAATTATTTAACGATAAAATTACAATAAAAAAATAAAATATTTTCTATAAAATACTCAAATATGAAATGTACTTACAAAGACTGTAGAGTCCGCTATGACTGTGTGTTGGACATCTGGAGTCCCGGATAGGTTGCCCTCACCTAGCCTGACCCGCAGTGACTGGATGTAGCAGTTTACCATCTCACAATCCATATCATAATCAATCTTCAAAAAATTCTCGAACCATTCTCGTTCAAGTGGAAAAGCATCTGGACGTCGAAAGGCCAAGCTTTTACCGGATAAATACTGCTCAAAACTCTCGGCCAATGAGTTACTCGGCTCAAACATATCATATAAAATTTAATTATTAGATTAGGAAAAAAAATTAAATTATTTGAAGAATTCTCTTACCAACTCGCCGCCAGTCACATCCATAGCCTCCTCATTTTGATTTGATGGATGCCTCTCCCATACATGATCGGTATGTGGTGCGGGCTCGTCCCACCGAGGCCACTGCGTAGCCTGAGCATGCCAGCTATATCTAGACTAAAATGGTCTAGGCTCCTCCTCGTGATCATAATATGATGAATATGATCTTGACCTACTACTTCTATCTAGCAGCTCCTCACACCTACTCACTAGCTCCTGACTGAGAGTCCGATGATAATCATCAATTCTATTCATCATATCTTGCTCACACCTATCAAAATTCTCTTAAATAGATCGACTGATCATGGCCTCTATTCTTGGGTCCAGAAGACTAGATGTCTCATCAACTGCTAATAATTATAAAAAAAAGTAGACGATTATTAAAGGAGGAATTGACCAAAACATTTTCACTTAAAATTTAAGTTTATTACCAGATGCATTTCTCGCTGCTGATGAAGATGCTTGTGTACGGCGGGCACGCCTCTGAACTCTCCTACTATCTACGACAGTGTGCCCCTCCTCTTGCTCCTCCTCCTCACCGACAACTCCTCTGCTCGTACTACGTCTGCTCTCCTCGGTGCGCCTGATCAAGATACGCTGTCCACCTTGATCATACTGCGCCGGCTGTAGGGGGTTCAAGGGCACAGAAAAGTGTATCCCAAATGGATTACTACCGATTGCACTCTGCCAATATAGACACCTCTCCTCAAGCTCGTTCGGTACTAACACTTCAAACACTACCGAGTCTCTCATCTGAAATACATAATATTTGTGCATTAAATATTCATAAAAAAATCCAAAACATATTCATTGTAATTAATAATAAAAGTATTTTTACCTGGCGCTTAAAAAACCCGGCTATATCACGCTGATCGGCATCATTAAACGACCACCGTAAATAACGAGGGAAACCATCGGGATGTAGAAGGGTCGCACAACGAGCTCCAAAACTGGGAATGACCTCATATGCCCACACCTATATTACAATATAAATATATCGAGTTATTTAAACTAATAAAAAATTATAAATTAGTAATAATTAAGTTGTGAACAAATATTATACCAGTAGTGCCCAAATCGGCCCGTAGAGATTATACTTTGATCCTACGAGGTCCAGTGAATTTGGTACGTAGCTGAGGTAGTGCAACATGGCCTCGTAGGTAAAAGCACCCCATGGGAACGCATTCCATTGGTTGATATCATCAGCCAATATCCATATCCATGTATCAATCTTCTTAGTCTCTGCAGGAGCATAGAACTAGAAGAAAAGAGCCAAAATATTCGATAACTTAATCAAGTCATCATCTGAAACGCCACCGGGCTCATATTTTGTAAACCAGCTTAACAAGTTCTTCGCTTCTATCGGTCTCCCATCATTGAACCTACCTGTAGACCCCGCATCGAGTAGGGCGATAAGATCGTTGCCATATCGAAACTACACTCGCCGAATATGAGCCCAGTAACCAATGCAAACTCCGGATAAGAGAAACGGATGTTGTGACCAACGTAATTAAACCAAACCTCCGAATGTCGTACCGAAATCTCATAGCATAATAGCTGGTGAAGAGCCCGCATAGCATTCCTACCATCTGGCCAACCCACTATGTCCCCGAACTGACTACGAATAAATCGTTGGACTAGATCCATACCACCCTGACGAGATAATTTCTCTCTAATCAATGTCCCTAAAGTATGCTTATAATATGTTGTAATCCTCGGGGTAACGTCTCTTAGTGCTAACCGTTTAAAATTGACATATATATTACAATTCATATTTAATAAAATTATAATTATTACAGTTATAATATTTAATAAATAACATTAATTAAAAAAAATCACGTAAAAAAAATATATATATATATTCGTGCCGATCGGTCGGACCGGTTCAGACCGGGCAGATCGGTCGGCACTGAAGCTCAATTGCCGTCGACCATGGCGCGCCGGTTTTTCGGCGATTTATACCTCATTTTCACCAATTTTCACCCAATCCAACCAGATCAATATTATACTCACTAAACCCAACATATATATTTCATCAAAAACCACTTTAAACATGCAATCATACATTAATTTCAACATCTACAAACTAATTTAGAAACTAAGATTTCAAGAATAAATACTAACCTCTTCCATTCTTTCCGACGGATTTGGATGAAGAAATTGTGTCCTATGTGCGTGCCGATGAGCGTGCCGACTTTCCCGTGCCGAGAGAGAAAATTTGGGTCCGATTCGAGTGTGCCGATCGAATGAGATCGGCACTACATATATTATATATTTTTTTTAATTTTAAGCCCGATCGATCGGGCAGTGCCGATCGATCGGCACAAATATTTTTTTAAATTAAAGCCGATCGATCGGCACGTGCCGATCGATCAGCACAATATTTTTTTTTTAATTTTTTTTAAAGCCCGATCGACCGGCCATTTCTTGATTTGTTCCGATCGATCGGGATAATGTGTTAAAATCAGTGCATTCTTCGGATCTGACAACTTTATGGTTAAAAAATTGAAAAAGCGAGGGTATTTTAGTAAACTTGAGTATTTTCTATATAGTTTTTAACAAAATAGATAGTTTTGTAGTTGTTATAGGGATAGTGGGTAGGATCGTACAATTCCACTTCCAAATTCTTCAATTTTCTAATTACTTAAAAAGGAGGGAAATGGATAATGTGACAGCAGAAAGCCCGTACACAACCAGCTGGAATTAAACTGTCTCGCAATTAAGTTTCAAATATTCCTTACATTTTATTTTATTAACCTATACTATTATTTTTCAAATTATGTGAAGATTTGATATGTTTTAGTGTGTGCTACATTAAATTTTGTTTTTGATTATTTAATTACTTTCCCTTTCAGTATTTCTATTAGATTTTGTTTTCACTTAAATAGTATTTCTATTTACCTTCTAAATAGATTTGGACACAAATTAATGTCATTAAGCCCAAATATTCCCTAACATGTTGTTAGATTGTTAATGCATGTCTTTTCTCCACACGGCATTGTTAACTTAATACTCCCTCTGTTTCGTTATTGATGTCCACTTGGAAATGGGCACGGAGATTAAGAAATTTTATTTGGAGATATATTTAATAAGTTTTAATTGTATTAATAAATTGACACGGTTTTCGATGAATGGTTGGTGTGAATGAATGTGAATTTATCCAAATGTTATTAAAGCATAGTTTAAGCATTTGATTTTATTTTTTTATATTTTTTTATGTTGTAATTAAAGAAATAATCTAAAGTTTTCAAAAAGTTAAAAATCAAAATTTTCTACGTTCGGAGCGGAGCGGAATCGTGTAAGAGAGAAACTTTTGGAGAGAGAAAGTGTATAAGAATATGAGGTGGGTAATGAATAATGAGGGGCCCACTGAGTAATTTGCCATTTTAGGAAAGTGGACATTAATAATGGAACATCCTAAAATGATATAGTGGACATGAATAAGGAAACGGAGGGAGTACTATTATTTAGGTACAAACCACAGCCTGCAATTATACTGATCTCTCTTTACAGGTTGTCTGAATTTCGTCTCTGCACGACAGCATTTTATTCTTAGCTACTTTACAAAAATTAATCTCGTCTTAATCGAAAAACTGATTTTTTGTAGTTTAATGTTTTCGAACATGACAAGGACTGTAAGAAATTATTGCCAATTTTCTTTTATCGACACAAATGTGATAGAACTGAATATATGACGTGTCCACTTATGGTTGGCAAACAAATCATCCATGAATAATAAGCTCGATATGATTGAGATTTAATTTCGATATATGTAAAACCGTGCATGCATTTAGCTACAAGTATAAATCTATAAATATTAAAAATCTAGGAAGCAACTATTTGAAGTGAATAGCGATTTTTGAGTGATTTGAGAAAAATATGCCGTCTCTATATCAGTGTGCATTGGTTAGAAATTACTCATATAGAATAATACTATATTTATAATAATCTAAGAAAATAATTGTGCATGATAATTATCCCTTTGAAAGACATAGCGGTTAAAGTGCTTAATATGTAGTCAGAAAGTAACAGCTGCGAGGTCCTCTTAAAAAAATCCACCAAACTATCCTAAAATAAAATAAAATCGTGCACGATAATTTCGACCCATTAAGATGTTAATACTAATCATTAGTTAGTGTAATAACGTTGTGCTTTAATTGGATGGTTGCAGTTTAGTTGGACTCCATTGCTCTAAATTTTTAATGTCTTTTTCTTGGTCGGTATTTTATTGAGTATGTGAATATGCTTTTCGTGTGGAGATAATTACGATTTCCCCTTACATTTGATGTGGAATTATCTTACTTTTGAAGTCACATTTTTTAACATATTTTAACCAGTATGCTCTTCTTTTTTCTTGCATTAGTTATTATTGATATATATTTTTAATTTGCAAGTTACTAATTTATAGCATAATTGGTAATCGTTCATCAAATAAATCCTACAAGAATGCTAGAATTCAAATTAGTATAGCAAATAGACATCAAATATAGGGAACGAAGATTTCAGACATAAAATTCCTATTAATCTAAGGATTTGGTTAACGACCACGTAATTTTGAGGGTTTTTCAAAACCTAAAGCAAGAAAATAAATAGCAGAAATAAATATGCGAATAAAAATATGAGCAGAAATAAATATGCGAATAAAAATATGCAGAGAAATGGGTAAGATGATTCACACACAAGTCCGATCCTCGACACTAAAAGTGAATTAATCTCTAAATATATTAGTTGTAGGCCGCCGTAATTAAACTGACACGTCCCCTATTCTCCCTTAATTAATCGGTAATCGGCATGGTGGTCATTGGAATGACTATTTCTCTAAATTAGATGCAACCTGCGTTGGTGGACAATCAATATATTTAAGACTCAATCATCTTTAAGAACTAAGGGAACCCAATTTAGGAGTCTACTCACATAGTGTACATCTAATAGTCTCCTACCAAGTTAATCCTATTGTTCGGAGAATAATTTTGCTACTTATCTAGCCTTATTCCACGAGAAACGATGAAATTACTAAATTAGCTACAAATTAAACTAACCTAAGGTAATCAAGCTTAGATTAAGTAACCCGATTAATTAACCAAGATTAATTCGGGATTTTAGTGATTAATTATTAAGGCTAAGTCTCATGAAACCATTAATGTGTGTGCTTCACATCCACCGGCCCTAAAGAATTTAGCTACGCATATTGGTCGGACAGGAATATGACTATACTGGGCAAAAAATAAGTCATGCTGTTGGGATATGTGATGCCCAACATCCTTCCAGCTGTGCGGTGTTGGGCTGTGTAATGCCCGTCACCACGCCCCTGTGTGGCGGAGCAGCGTTCAAACTGTAACTGTGGCGCTGAGTGCTACGCAATGAGGAATAAAAGTTGTGCCCTCACCACCAACAATTGCTTTTGGCATAGTGGTAAGTGCTTGAGGTCCAACACATGCTGAAACTCAAAAATAACATGCACGAAAATTTAACTACCAGCTTGATACGAAATTGAAAACACGGATAGAAGAGAAACGAAACTAAATGATTAAGTATTACCAAACGATAAGATCCAATCTCCGAATCGGAAGTAATAAACGATAGTCTCCAACAACGAACTAATATAGCGTAGATAAAAATGTTTGTTTTCCAATGTCTAGAACTAGTGCTGAAGATCTCTCTCTCTCTCTCTCTCTCTCTCTCTCTCTCTCTCTCTCTCTCTCTCTCTCTCTCTCTCTCTCTCTCTCTCTCTCTCTCTCTCTCTCTCTGCTGCTGTGGTCTCTGGATGGTGTGAAAGTAGAATAATGGATGATGATTTTCGTGAGTCTCTTCGACTTATATACGACTGCGCTTCAATCCTTGTAGAAATAGGGTTTGCTTCTTAATTATGGAAAGATTTTACTAGATAAGAATATCTAAATCTTCCATATCATCTTCTCTTTTATCTTTAAGCTTCCCTTCTTGATAGTTTCGTCCAATTGGCTCTAAAAACGAGCATTTGCTTTCAAGATACGACTGCCACCTCAGAGCCTCGTCACGTGCCAAATCAGCTCGAAAATTTGCAAAACAGCTCAGAAAATACGGCCTAACTGGCCAGGTGGCAACAAAACAGACAGAGTTTGCATAATACGAATTAGACTCATCATTGCTCTACTTAATAAAGTATGATGTGTAATTTAGATGTGAGATAGTTAAAAATATTGTAAAGAAGAAGATTAAGAGAATAGAAAATTATGTTACTATAACTAGGGTTGTAAACGAATCAAATAGTTTTGATTCGATTTGGTATTCGTATTCGATTTTTGATATTCGTATTCGAGATTTTGAGATTCGAATTCGATTATAAATATTCGATTCGATTCGTTTACTAATCAAATACAAATACAAAATTATAATATTTGATTCGATATTTGTAAATATTCGATTAAATACAAATTATATATACAATAATTATTTTTATATATAGTAACTATTATAAACTTATTATAATTTTAATTTTAAATATTTATGTTAATGGCCTAAATCAAGATTTAATAACTCATCCCCTCTTTTTAATATATGTATTTTTTAATATCAATTAAATTAATAAATTAAATATTAATTTCATAATATCACAAAGCCTGAAAAGTGAAAGTCATACTCAATCTTATTTCGTTCCCTTCTCCTCCCGGAGGAGAAGGGAATAAAATAAGATTCGGGTTGTAATCGAATCAAATAGTTTTGATTCGATTCGGTATTCGTATTTGATTTTTGATATTCGTATTCGAGATTTTGAGATTCAAATTCGATTATAAATATTCGAATCGATTCGTTTACTAATCAAATACAAATACAAAATTGTAATATTCGATTTGATTCGGTTCGTTTAAAACCCTAACTATAACACACTTTGAGTATAATGATGAGATCCTATTTTAAGGACCATGTACAAATTGAAGACGGTTAAGACTAAGCATAACTGCATGTACATCGTAGTAGACCTACGTGGATGGTAAACCATGATGAACGTGCCAAACCAACTTCCCAGTACACGCACTCATTTACAACAAGATCCTTATACTTGTAATATTTATAATATTCCCCCCACGAAATCCTAGCCGGGCTTTGAAGAAACAAGATTGAGTTTTGCTCGAAGCTTTTCAAAGGCGGATAAAGGAAGAGGCTTTGTAAATATATCAGCAACCTGATCTTCTCCAGGAACTAGGGCCGTTCCTGAGAAGTAATGGGCCCGGGGCGAACAATTAAAAAAGGGCCCCTCTCTATAAACTAATAGTTATGTTATTATGTACCTTCAGAAAATAGTTGTCTTTGCGTCCCCTCCGTTCTTGATGATTTAGCCGTCTTCAAAACAGTTCGGTGGACGAGACTGACATTCCTTGGGAGTTCTCAACAAACACCACCCAAGATGACATTCATATAAAAACAAAGTATTCTATTACTCATAAAAATGACTACGTCTAGCTTTTCTACTTGCAAAATCATTTATAATATCATCTGTGTCTAGATTGTCTAGCAAATTATTTTCAATACACAAAATTGCCAAACCATTTAATCTTTCTTGCGACATAGTTGATCTTAAATATGTTTTCAATAACTTTAACTTTGAAAAACTTCTCTCAGCTGATGCAACAGTAACAAGCATAGTCAACAAAATCCTATAAGCAATTGCAACATTTGGATAACAATCTACTCTTTTTACAAATTCAAGAATTTCACTAGCTGACATTTTCTTAGATTTTGGTAAAGTGACTTGTAGTAATGTTAACTCCATAAATAAATCATCTAAGTCAACATCAGATAAATTTTCATGAGTAAAAGTAGATTTCGATTAACACAAGAGTTTCTTAATTTATCATTATCTAATGATCTTAGAATTTCTGAATCAAACAAAAAACCAAATATATCATGAAACAATTTCATCTGTTCAAATCTACATTTTATAGAAGCAATTGCAATGTCCACAATAACAACAAAATACTCAATCTTAAATGACTCTTCCGGTGATAATGAAACTTCAACACTTTCTCCCTCATCAAATTGTTTTTTCTACTAATATGTCTTTTTGTTGGAAATATTGGCTCGATACCCATATTAGAAGCAACATTTTTAGCAATTAATAAACTTTTATCAAAACCATCATTCCTATAATTTTCAAAAAATAAAACTAGGCCTTCTAGTTGTTCTATGGCAGAATCAATGCACATAGATTCTGATTGTAATTTCTTACTTACATTGTTTATAGAAAATAAAATTTCATACCAGATGATCATACCAAGTAAAAATTCAAAACTTTCTATTGATGTAGCTAAACTTTCAGCTTCACTTTTCGACTTAGCATCATCACATATATCACATAATTCCATTAAAGCATCTCTCAATTCAATAGTCTGAAATCTAATTGGTTTAACACTATTAACACGACTTTCCCAACGTGTATTCGACAAAGATTTCACAGTTAGTCCTTTCACATTATCAAGTAAAACTTTCCACCTTTTAGTAGAGCTAGAAAATAAAGCATATATGCGTTGTACTACTCCAAAAAAAGAAACCGCTTTAAGACAAGAATGTGCCATATCACTAAGTGTTAGATTAAGACTATGACAAGCACATGACATGTATAATGCTCTAGGATTAATTTCAAGTAATCTCTTTTGAACCCCTTTATGTTTTCCTTTCATATTGGAACCATTATCATAACCTTGTCCTCTAATATCTTCAATATTAAGATCAAGTGATTTTAGCAAATTTAGTAATTCATTAAAAAGCCCTAAACCAGAGGTATCATCTATTTTCAAAAATTCCAAAAAGTATTCTTCTATTTTAACTTTGCTATATGACATATCAACACATCTTATTATCAAAGTCTTTTGTTCTTTGTGGCTTATATCCGGTGTACAATCAAGAATAACTGAGAAATATTTTGCTTCCTTAATTTTCTTAATGATCATATGTCTAACATTTTCAGCCAAGATAACAATCAACTCATTTTGAATTTTATGACCAAGATAATGATAATGAATTTCATTATTTTGTATACGTCTAATATGATCTTTCATCACAGCATCAAATTCACCAATCATTTCAATCAATCCTAAAAAATTACCATTGTTATCTTGATACAATTTCTCATTAGATCCACGAAAAGCAAAACAATGCTTAGAAAGACATTTTATTGTTGCTAATATTCTAGTCAAAACTTGTCTCCAACGATCTTTTTCTTTAGCGATTTCACGTTGCAAGTCTTTGTCTATTGTTTGATTTTTTTTCTAATCTCATTTTCAATTCATTCCAAGAGTTCATATTAATAATATGTTCGATGGAATGTTCATGTTCTTGAAGTCTTTGACTAAGATGTTTCCAATCTTCATATCCATCATTTGCTAAAGCATGTGTACTACTACTATTTTTAGTTTTAAATAATTTACAACAAAAACAATACACTTTGTCCACATGTTTACAATATACTAACCACTTTCTATCTTGGATCTCACCATTACTTAACTTTCTAACATAATGAGTATAAGAAAAATGTCTAGACATCATGTTCATAGGAAATACAAGATCCATTTCTCTTATAGGCCCTTTTTCAACTAAAATATCTCGTGATTTATTATCAATATTATCCCAATTTTTCGGATCATATATATCTACTGGAGGCATAAATTGTTCTACATCATCATTGCTTCTATGTTCTGTAAGCATATCAATACTACTAATATCTTGAGATTTTGTAAGCACATGCACATCAACACTGTCGACATCTCCAATTTCAGTAAGCACATCAACACTATCAACAATAACATCTTGAATATCATTAGAAACATCAACACTATTAATATCTTCAATTTCAGTAGGCACACCACCAACGCTATTGACATTAGAATTTTCAAGTATTTCTCTACAACTCCTACTTTTTACAAAAAATTTATTAATATCACCTAGTTGTGACTTAGTGAGTTCATCTTGCCTTTTTCTTTTTTTCCTTTTCTCACTTCCAGAAAGATGTTTCATGTTTCATACAAAAAATTTAAAAAAGCACAAAAATTATATTTAGTTAAGATTTAAGAAAGCACCTGGATTTATTAATGACTAATGACTGAAAGTGAACATTAGTCGCTCGCCCCCTTTCGTTGAAGCGACGTTATGAAACCGTGAGAAAGCAGGCACAGGCGGCAACAATAGGCCAACAACAAACTTGAAGCCAACAGCAGGCTCAATTGTGTCTAAGAGACTAATACTAAGAGTAAGAAATTGGAGAATAATTTGTGATCAGAAATTTGAGAATTCAGTAGATAATGAGATAAATTTAGAGTCGTTGATTGAAATTGGAGAAGAGAGAGAGTGGGATAGGGAATTAGGGATGAATTTGACATATTAGCCGTTAGAAATTGGGGAAGATGAGATGGAGAAAGAAGAATAGACTCCCGTAGGTGTACTGGATCTGGACGGCGTAGGTGTACTGGAGTCTGGAGAAAGAATGAATTGGGATTAATCTCTTCTCTGCTCTCTCGATAGATAGATTCATATATATATATATATATATATATTGTAATAGAATTTGGGCCAAATCAATTTTTTTATATAAGAAGAATCATTGGGTCATAGATATATAAGGAGTATTAAATAAGAAGAATCATTGGGCTGCAAATAAAATGAATAAATGGGCCTACTTAACTAAATATTTTTTATATTAATAAATAAAAAAAAATTTATGGGCCCCCAAAAAATTGGGGCCCTGGGCCGCCGCCCCTGTTGGACTCTCTTCAGGGCCGACCCTACCAGGAACGTAACCACTTTGACAACTTTGCTAAGAACTTTTTCTCGAATGAAATGAACATCAACCTTGATGTGTTTTGTCCTTGCATGAAAAATGGGATTGCTTGCTAAAGTAATTGCACTCTTGTTGTCACTCCATAGCTTAGAAGGTAGACGAACCATAAGACCAAGTTCATTACAAAGTCTTTGAAGCCAAATTAATCCGCTGTAGCATTGTCAAGGGATCAATATTCCGACTCGGTACTACTTCGAGACACCACTTCTTGTTCCTTCGAACTCCATGCAGGGGCGGATCTACAGCCGGGTCAGGTGGGTCGATCGACCCCCCGGCCGCCGGGTTTTTATCTACGTAGGGTATAGCATACGTTATTGTTATATAGGTAAGGTAGCAAATATAACTCATAAATGTCCGTAGTCCAGTGGTAAGCGTCTCAGCTTCTTTACCCTGATGAACAGGGTTCGAATCCCCAAAGGCCATTCTAAATATATAATTTTTTCCCTTATTTGTAAGCTTGTTTTTTATTTTATTTCACTTTCTTATCTTAATTTTTTATATTTTCATTTTTCCCTTATAAGCTTGTCACTTTCTTATCTTAAATTTTAATATTTTCATATTGGATTACTTCTTTTAAAACTCTTTTCTTATTCCTTCTTTTCTTATGGATATTGGGGTTGCACTATTTCCTTTATAATCTTTCTAATTGATCTTGTATTTTTCCCTTATTCGTCTCATTTTTTACTTTTTGTAATTATTTTTTTATCGCAATTAATTTGAACTACCTATTTTATTTATTTATTTAGGAGTAGCTTAATTTTTCTTAATTTCATTTTACTTCCAGTTATAATACAACTATAATTCTTTCTTTTTCTTATTTCGATTTTCATAATTTTTCACCATAATTCTTAATTTTTTCCTTGCTCCACACCACTATCTATGATCACTTTTGTTTCTCTACTTCGACCCCCCGACGAAAAATTTCTGGTTCCGCCACTGATTCCATGTGATCAAGTTGTTGCCAAGGAAAACACAATATTATGACCACCAATAGAGCGCCTATTATCTGGACAACTCGCCCAAACGGCATCAACGTAGCTCACTAAACGATTAACTGGACTAGGAGAGAATTTAAGGGAAAAATGCCAGACCCCTTGAGATACTTTAATAACTTCTTACATGCTTGTCAGTGTAGATCCGATGGTGTGTGAATAAACTGACTTAACTTATTAACGGGAAAGGGAATGTTAGGCCATGTAATAGTTAAATATTATAGAGCTCCAACAATGCTCCGATACAAGGTAGGATCCGAAAAAGAGGATGATCCATCATCTTTACATAGTTTAGGAGATGTTGCAAGAGGAAGACACATCGAATTACATGCAAGAAGATTAGCATTGGCCAATAACTCCATGATATACTTCGGTTGTGAGAGATGAAAATGAGAGTTCAAGCGAGAGACCTCAAGACCGAGAAAATAATGAATTTCACCCATATCCTTAAGAGCAAACTCACTACTTAGGGACTGAATTAAAGATGTTATGCTTGCATCATGACTGTCAGCTACTAAGATGTCATCCACGTAGATAAGAATGAGCATGAGAGAGTCATTTTGTCGTCGGAAAAATAAAGAGAAGTCCGAAGTTGATCGGCGAAAACCTTAATAGAGTATAAACTCATGAAACCTATCATACCAAGCCTGAAGGGCTTGTTTGAGACATATAAAGCTTTAGATAGGCGACAAACGTAATTAGGGCGAAGAGGATCCTCGAACCCTTGAGGTTGGACCATGAATATAGTATCTTCAAGGACACCATTTAGAAAAGCATTATTGATGTCCAACTGTCATATTCTCCATCCATATGAAGCTGCAAGAGAGAAAAGCAAGCGTATGGTAGTGGCCTTGACTACCGGGCTAAAGGTTTCGAGATAATCAACACCCTTAAGGAAATAGGAGGTGAAGAACGATATACCTTCCTCCTACGTATGTTGTAGCAACTCTGATTGTTGCTCGTGTGTCAGATCTTCTGATCTGTGTCCCGATCTTTTTCTCCCTCTGGGTGGTCAGAGAACTGGAGAAACTTAAGAATATCGTCTCTCCCACTCTCACGCACGACGTGTATGTATGTGTGTATGTCTATTCTGTTTATGAACAGAATACTAATATATATAGGCTTCAAAAGCCAATATAATATTAATATTTGTAGCCCATTAATTTAATTATATTTCTAATGGGCTTCCACATAATTAGCCCATAATATAATTAATTAATCAATTGGGCTACTAATATTTATTAATTAATTGGCCTGGCCAATTAATTCCAGATAAATAACATTATTAAATAATATAAAATTACATTAATATATTAATAATGATTTCTGAGAGACAATAAATAACTAGGCAACTAATTGGGTCAGATCAGGGATCTAATACAAGAAATAAAGCAGGGCCTCAAATTAATTAATTATCTCTGCTCAGCCCAAAGCAAAATTAATTAATAAACACAGATTCATTCCGCAAGAGAATTCTTGCTGACTTACCCCTTTATTCCAAATTGAGCAATGACTTGTAGTTTAGACTTAATCGATCTCCGTATTTAAGATAGAAATATCCGTTAATTAATTAAGCTCACTGACAGCTTAAATTAATTAACATCTTATTATATTCCTGAGTAGTACCACTCGACCTTATTAACACACCTGAACTTAATCAACCGGCCGGGTTTAGTGTGCTAATCCTTTCGAGTTCCTCAGGGGATATTATCAACCCATTTTACTAGGATACGGTTGCAAGATACAGACAACCAGCCTGAGCCACAAATAACTACTAACACCCAAGATACGTAGATTCGGTCGCGATGACGTTCACCATAGTAGGTCAAAGTGATAGATATCCAAATGCACTCAGCTGAAGTCTTATCAAGCTTAAGACCAGCTAACTCACCGAGATCTTGGTTCTCCACATCTCACTGTGATCCATCAATACACCACCTTAAGTGTACTAGTAAAGACAAGCAACCAAGACAAGCCACTTCTTATCTAAACTGCAACTTAAACTGACAACTTATCCTTAAGTTGTCTCAGCTGTGATAACTTTTATATCTTGTCAGTTCAACCAACTTGTGTTGTCTTCTGTGATACCCGACACACTACACAAATCTAACTTTTATACAAGATAAATGATAACATGTGTAAATATATATATTTATCAGATAGGAGAATAAAATAGTGGTGGGGAAAAAACACATTGTATACAAGCATAAAATTTGCTTCCAATATACAAAATCCCAACACACCCGCAGTTTGCTCGAAGCCTCGAGCTACTAACCACGCTTTGAGATTATCAAGAGAGCCATCTTGTTTTGTTTTAACCCTAAGAATCCACTTATTGCTGATCGATTTGTGGTGAGGAGAGGGTGGAACTAAAGTCCATGTCTTGTTGCATTGAAGAGCATCGTACTCATCTTGCATAGCCGCCTTCCATTGTGGGTCAGACAAGGCCAAGGCAGCAGTTTTAGGCTCAGAGGGAAGTGATGAGACGAATTGTCTATGAAAAACTTTTGGTTTGCAGATGTCATTCTTAGCACAGGTCATCATAGGATGGCGATTAAGAGTCGAAGAATGTGGTGGAGAAAATGATGGAGAGGATGATGAAGAGGAAGATGAGGACGAGGACTGCGAGGAGTCATCTTGAGAGGAGGTCAGTGAAGAATTAAAGCTGAATCGACGCACAAGTACGACTCAGTTAAAGTGTCCGAGGAATCATAGGAAGTCAACTCAGCATCTGCTTTGGAGTTTACACAAACCTCACCTTACATTCAACCTCGACCAATGAGGAGTTGTCAGCACTGTACTTGCACTGACACAAAGTTGCCATCAAGACTGAAAAAGAGAGAATCTCTACAATAACGTTCAAATTCATGATGGTCGTTTTCCTTGTCGTTTTTGACACGTGGCTAGGTCTCTTCCAATGGATCTTTCCATGACTCAAAACTATAAATAGAGATCGATCTTCAAGCGATGAAGACAACGGGAACACCAAGCAATCAAGCACTCAAAGCTCTACCGAACTTAAAGCTCACACAACGAAGAACTCACTACTCAAATAGATAGACATTCTTGTAGGTATTCTCTCTAGAGATATCATTTGTTCCCTTTCTCTATTCTAAGTTAACCTTGTTAGATTATACGCTTAGAAAAACCGAAGGAGTTCATATTTGTTGAACTGTTCTTATTGTAAGAATTCCTTCATAGTTGGAGAAACTCAAACTCTGTGTTTGAACCCTATAAAGTCACTTAGACTATAAATAGAGTATCTGTCTTGCGTATAGATCGACTGAGACTTGCTTAGTATATTAAAGTCTATACCTCCTGGTAATCAGGACAGTGGATGTAAGATCTTGCGTATCCGAACCACTTTAAAAATTGATGTGCATTTACTGTTTTATTGCTTACTATTCATTTTGCACAAAACTAATTTACAAAAGCATAACCCAGTAAAGCTGAATCGACGCACAAGTACGACTTGAATTGATTTTCTATAAAATGTTTTCAAATAAGAGACGATAAGATGGGGCCTACACTTCCACACTTATTCGTGTACTGAGTTTATTGTAGACTGACTAAAGTCAATAGACGGAATTCAGTAGTTCGAACTACTCTGCCCACTCAATCAGAAAGCTAACTTGGCGAGCTGAATCCTTCAGCGAGACATTCAGTAATAAACTGACTTTTGTGTTTTAGTTGAAACTTGTACTTAGGTGTATTCACCCCCCCCCCCCCCCCACACACACACACCTGAAGACTCGTCTCTAGACCAACTGGTTGTAAGTAGGGGTTGGATGCGCACCTAAAATCCGCAGAAAATTATAATCGGGAGAATGACGAAATAATTTGAAGTAAGGAGTTAAGTCAGAGAGAACCGGAGGGTAAACGGTTAATCATAAAAACAATCATCTCAAAGGCTTCCCACCAAAAACAAAAGAGGAAGGTGAGCTTAAGCAAGTAGAGTGAGCACGATATTGACAATATGCTGATGTTTCCTCTCCATGGTGTCCATTTTGAGAATGAATGTGAGGGAATGGATGCAGGAATTTAATTCCAAGCTCCACCAAGTAAGGTGCAATTGATCGAAACTCTCCACCCCAATCAGATTGAATACACTTAATCTTCACTCCAAATTAACATTGAATAAGAAATATAAATTGTTTGATGATCTGAAAGCCTCTGACTTAAGCTTGAGAGGATAAATCCATGCAAACTTAGTATGATCATTAATAAAATCAATGTAATACATGTGTCCAGCTGAAGAGGTGATATATCACTACAAGAAATTCACCGTATACCGACGGAAAATTCCGTCGGTAAACCGTAATATTCCGTCGGTAAAAATATTACCGACGGAATACCGACGGAAACAAGGCGTCGGGTCAGGCTTTGTCGGTAAATTTTACCGACGGATCGCCGACGGAACTCTACCGTCGGTAGACTGTCACCGAATATTCTGTCGGGGGCGTATTACCGATGTTTTACCGACGGAATATATTCGTCTGTAAAATTACCGACGCAATTTTCCGTCGGTAACTTTAGAACTTGATTGACGGAATTCCGTCAGTATCTTTTTTTTTTTAAATAATTTTTTTTGTTTTTTCGTACCCAGTTCTCGACAACCTGCATTTTTTAACCAACCAACACATCATATACATATAACTATTCAAATCAAGTCAAAAAGTAAACCGAAACGTAAATATAAATATATAAATCATAAAATCCAAATATTCAGTATATATACATAAAACATAAATAAGTCAATCATAAAGAGGTGGCAGGAGGGGACTGATCAGTGCTGTCGTCCGGAGGCTGTCGTCGGCTAGAGGAACCCATCATCTCCATAAGCTGGGTCATCTGCGCATTCATGAATGCGACCTGCTCCTCGAGGCTCCTCCTAGCTGCCGACTCCTCCTCCAGTCGGCGCATGATCTCGGCATTACTCTGGGATGGCCCAAGTGAAGAAGTAGAAGAGCGGCTGGCGGCGTTGATGTAGCCGCTCCCTTCCTCGCCGAAACCGTACAGCCGCTGCTTCTTGTCCCGAACCCATTCCAACCGTAGATAAATCGCGTTTTTATCCGCGTTGGGGCCTTCTTCAGCAGCAATCCGCTCCACCTCCGCCTATTACAATATAAAAATAGAAATTAGTCAAACTCAGAATTCTAGCATAATATTCTATATATTGTAATTGTGTGCTTACATGAAGTCTCGCCGCCTTCATGTTGGAGAAGTCTCCACCTTTGTAATGGAGACTTTGGAAAGTGTCAAAGGTGGTGGACTCTGAGGAGCATCCCCTCTGAGAAGCCTATTCATCACATGAATAAACAAAATTATGTAAAAAACAAAGACATAAGAAGCTAAAAAACATATAAAATGAGACTTACCGTAGACTGGGAGTACTGTAGGGCTGACCGGGACCCTCCTTTGTGCTTGCTCATCCCGGCGCTCGGCTCTGGCTCTGACCTGCGGCACTGGAAAGCAGTCTCTGACTTCTGGAGTACCTCTGGCCGCATCCAGTACTCGTTGAGGGCCGCCCACCTCTCTGTGTTGATGTAGTCCGGTTTTTTAGGGCGGCCCTTCTTCATTTTGAAGTGCCAATCACTGAACCTCTTAGACGCCCTCTTCTGCCACATGTGGTGGACTTCCTGGTCCCAGTCAGCAAGCCAGCGGAAGTGCTTCTGCAATTTACATGTTTATACATGTTAGATATATATAAGTAAATGCTAAATTATAAGATTGTAAACTTGAAAGAAAAACTAACCTTAAATTCCTCAAAATACTGCTCCTTAATTTCAGGAGGAGTCAGCTTCCAAGTGAACCCAGTCGGGTTATTGATCTTTTTAAAACACTCAACGATTGTCGAGGCCAATCCAGATGGCTCAAGCAATCGCCTATTATTGAAAATTGGTTAATCCAAGTTATACTTGATATATTTAAAATTAATAAAAGTAATTATTACATACCCCTCAGGTGAAATCTCGAATAGACGGCTGCTATCCACCGGGTAAGAGTGGGTAGAACCCTGATGGGGTCCACCCGACTCAGGGGGACTGCCCCCATAGCCAGATGACGATGGGGGTGTTCCACGCCCAGCAGGAGCTGATACAGTCCTGCCACGACCTCTGGGAGACGCCATGTACCTGAAAACAAAGAATAATCATTAATTGCTTTTGGCCAAAAAAATAAGACAAAATTCTTTTAAAACCTGTAAGTTGTACTAGTCATCAATAAAGTCCTCATCTTCTGATGTCAGAACATGTTCTTCTTCATCATCATCTCCTTCGTCAAAATCTTACTCATTGAGTTCTATTGTTTGATGTAGATGAGATAATGTTATATTAGCTTCTACTGTCGCGTGGTTACGTACTGGTGGGTTTAGTATGTCATCCTCTTGAAATGCTTCATCTAATGAAGATTTAGTTGGCAAATCTATCTTAAATCTCGGTTTAACTTTACATACTTCCAACCATGCCTTCCTAGATTTGTTCACACTAGGATATTAGCAGTAATACACTTGATGCGCTTGTGATGCCCGGACAAATGGTTCATAGTTCTGCAGCGGTTTCGTTTGATCGATAGAAACTAACTTGTATTGTGGATGTACATAAGTCCCTCTAGGGGTCGGGTCAAACCATAAGCACTTGAACAACATGGTTCGTTTTATTGGTAAATCCGGGTACTCAACTTCTCATATCTCCACCAACTGTCCATAATAATCAAGTGCATCGGAACCATAATTCTACCCTTGTATACACACTCCGCTATTCATAGTGGACTTTCCTACCCCATGTGATAAAGTATGAAACTTATATCCGTTCACAACATAACCAGGGTACGTATAAACCGCTACTAATGGACCTTTTGCTAAATCCCGTATATATGGATTCATCTCATTGCAATAAGGGGAAGAAACCTAAGATCATAAGAAGCTAATTAGGAAAAGAAAAATTTTCGAATTTATTTAGATTGGATAAGCTCATCGTACATATGATTTGAACCAAGCTCCGAATTCCTGCTCAATCTGATGTTTAGGACAATGTTGAACACATTATCAAACACGTTCTTCTTAATGTGAATGACATCGAGATTGTGTCGAAGCAACAAGAATTTCCAATAAGGAAGATCCCATAATATGCTTCTTTTCTTCCATCCCGTAACATTTTCTTTAGAGACATATTTGTTAATACCATCGTAGTCTTCAGTGACTTTCACAAAACCATAAGCCTCAATTTGACTAAGTATATCTTCTCCTGTTCTCATGTCAGGTGGTGAACGTGCTACAACTTTATTTTTCAAGAAAGCATTCTTATTTCGTCTGAAAGGATGACTTAATGGTAGAAACTTTCTATGATTGTCAAACCATGACATCTTACCACTCTTCTCAAGATAAAATGCATATGATTGTTCCATGCACTGTGGGCATGCGAATTTCCCAGCTGTACTCCATCCAGACAACATTGAGTAGGCCGAAAAGTCACTAATGGTCCATAGCAAAGCAGCTCGCATATTGAAATTTTGCTTCTTGAAAACATCATACGCAGACACGCCATTGTTGGGTGATGATTCAATCCTCAGCATGATCATACTTATGGGAAATGACTTATCTTCTATACTGGATCACGCTCAGTAGCCTCGTGCTCTGAACTATTGAGAAGATTTGAAGATCCCAAAACCCTATCTGATTGGTGAACCATTCCTTTGTATTTGTATTTGTCTCTGAGGTTTCAGACTCAGTAGACACTCTGCTCTGGTCAAGGCGCTCAGTAGCTTATTTGCCTCAGCACCAGTACAGAAGACTCGGTGATCTTGGACTCGGCGAGAGCAAGATATGCGAAAGACTCGGTGATCTTGGACTCAGTAGGAGCAAGATATCTTGAAAGACTCGGTGATCTTTGGACTCAGCGAGAGCAAGATATGCGAGAGAGTCGATCGAACTAAACTCGGCGGGAGTAGTTCACTGGACTCGAGCTGATCATCGATAGACTTATCTTCGGCAGTCTATCTATCGAATACGAGGTCGGACTCAAGCAACGGCAGATAGTCTTCGGGATCTCGAGAATCTTTTGAAAGACAATCGGCGAGTCATGTACGAGGAAGAGAGAAGTCGGCTTCGGCCTATCTCGAAGTTTGTCTTTGTCTCAACCACTACATCCACCTCAACGAATGACAAGCATACACGTGTCTTCTCACCGCTAAAGCCGCAAGTCAACACTTTCCGGAAAAGGAGGAAAAGGCACCGTTGCCTACACCAAAAGAGCCGTTTGCTACCAAAAAGAGAGAGAGAGAAGAAGATCGTCTCCAACGGATCTATTTCAATCTCGCTCTATAAATAGAGGGATTATTCAAGAAGAATACACGGAATGCACGTATCTAGAGCAAAAATCAAGAAAGCATTCAACGAGCAAAGAACCCAAAGAACTACGTCTTAGCAAAAAACTCGAAGAACATTCTCCGGCGAAAGACTACATTCTAGCTCATAGGGAATCAAGCTAAACCAACATATAAAGCCTCTAGTATCCAATCGACGTTACACGAACTTATAGCTTACCTTCACTGTTCGTCGATCTAGAAGCTACTCTTTCATATTCCCTATCCCTCTAACCCTAAGCTCAACCGTTCTTATCTATAGCTTAGACGAAGGAGTTCACATCTCGAACCCAATCCTTATTGTATAAGGACTCCTTCACTGTTGGAGAAGTTTGTCAAACACTTTAAGTTTGATAGTGTTGTAAACCGAGACTTGGATCGATATAAAAACCAAGACGCGGCTTTGCCCCAGTGTCAAGCCGACCGAGACTAACTCAGGATAATAAATAGCCTCCCGATCATTCGGGGACAGTGGACGTAGGATTTGAGCGATATCCGAACCACTTTAAAAATCCTGTCTCTTCTTGCTTTCTTAAGCGTTGCATTGATTTTACCATTCATACCGAGTTCTATATCTACCGAACCGAGACAACGTTTTCTCACAAAAATTGATTTGGGCCTACACTATTCCGCACACCGAACTCTTATCGTAGATACCGAATTCGACCTAGTCGGTTAGCGAGATCTCGGTGAGTCAAGTACTTTTCTAGCCTTTAACACGATTCGGAACGGTAATGCCGGTCTGCCGAACTAGTTCAAGACGGCACCTTCCCCGAATAGGACTGCTTCGTGTTCAAAAGTTGAGAAATCGAATCGGTGTATTCACCCCCCCCTCTACACCCGACCGTACACTCGGGACCAACAATTGGTATCGGAGCGGGAGTTCTTTGACTCTTGTTATCTTTGAGACCGGTCTATTCGAACGGATCCGAGGGAAAACATTTTCACCGCATATCACTCTACATTCATATCTATATTTTTTTTTCATGGCTGATATGTCGGGTATAAGGATGGTACCCATGTTCTCGGTGGAAAATTATGGAGTATGGCGAGTCGGAATGGAAGCACATCCGACATCCCTCCATGATAGTATGGTGAAGTGCTTGAAGATGGACCTATCGTTCCTATGATTGATAGTGTCGTGACTCGGGACCAAGCTCAAGGAGGAGGAATGGTGACCGGGAAGAAGATCCCCAAAGACGAAGTCTCTTCACTCCCGGAAGAGAAGAAGCTTCACAATCTAGATCGAGTCGCCGTAAATGCTATACTAACCACCCTTAGTGATTCTTATCTTGGCGGGGGTTCGGGAATGCAAGACCGCTAAAGAACTACGGGACGCTCTTGCGCTACCGAGTCGAGGGACTCGGAAGATTAAAGCCAACAAATTAGCGCTGGAACTCCAAAAGCTGGAAAGCTTGTCTCTCATGCCCGGTGACAAAATCGAAGATACGAACGTCGATTTACCAATCGATGAACTCTATCAATGGGCTGGGAAAGACATTCGAAGAACCGAGAGATGAATCGAAGATTCGAGGGCACCCTGCCGGACGGACACCGGACACCTTTTGCCACTCTATTGCGACATTCGACTTAGATGTTGTGTCTCCCGACCATATCTTTTCGTAATTACAGGCGGAGGAGTTTGAGTTCGACGAGACCTCAAAGAAAGCAGAGAGCCGAAGCCGACACAAAAATCGACCATGCTTTCAAAGCATCGGTCAAGACAAACATCTCCAAAGAACGAGCAAAACGACGAGTAAGACCGAACCTTCACTCAATGATCTACAAGAAGGAAGCCTCGCTCGAAGTATGCCATTGCTCGTCGTAAAGTATCGGAAGGAGAAGGAGCGACGCGAAAAAAGTGACTAAAGCCTATCGGGAAACGAAAGGTAAGTCAAATTATATGTCGAAACACACTCCCGACTCACAATCTTCGAATGCGTAAAGAAAGATGACTCGGAACCATCAAAGAATAGCGAAAGCAAAGAAGAAAGAGTCATTGCTTGTTACAACTCCAAGAAGCCGGGACATTATCGGTATGATTGTCCCGAGCTCGAGTAGTGCTTGAAGCGCGCAAAGACGCAAAGCAAGGAGAGAGAAATTCGCCCGTAAGAGACAATCCTACATAGGCGGCGAAATCTCGGACGACTCGGAAGAGATCGACTCCTTTATGGATTCATCTCGACGATGAAGCGGCTTTCATGGCCTTAGAGCATGAAGCGGATGAATCGGTGAAAAGTGCATGATGGCGGGCGAAGAGGATGAGGTAAATTCTCATGAACCACTTAACTCCTCTTCACACTACACACACGACACTAATTCAGGTGCGAGATGAGAATATGGACGTCGCAACCGCATACGAAGAACTGCTCGACGAACAAATTCGGATGAGTGCGCAGCTCAACAAGACGCTTCGGGAGTTGGATACCCCGAAAGTAGAGAATCGGAGACTTTCTCGGGAGAGTCGGGGTTGCTACCGAGGCCGAAGGACTTGTGTTGAGACTCGGGGAGGAAATAAACTCTCCGATGGCCAAGTCTCGGCATCAAGAAGATCGGATTTCAGTTTTGACCAATGACTTGACTCGAGAAAGATCTTGAACTAAGTCTCGCCAAGCAAGAAATGTCGGGACTTCGGACCAAGCACGACACACCGAAGAAGAGTGATGATGTCCGGAGGAGCTTGATGACCGAGAGGTACATGGGTGCCGAAAAGAAATTAGAGGCTATGCTAGCATGCAATAAGTCAAAGCACCGCAAGGAAGGACTTGGATTCAGCCGGGGGAGCTTCCACATCCGCCCCAAGTACACTCGGAAGTACGGCTTGCCGATAGATTTGTTCGAGGGGAGACTATGACCGCAAATATACTGAACCCCCTAGCAAAGAACAAACGAGAAGATGAAAGCACCTCATCCCACACATCGGCATTCGACAAGAAGATCGGTGCCAAGAAACCCCAAAGACACGGTCAAGGGGGAACCAAAGCAAATTAAAATTGGCGGATCAGTATGGACCTCCAAAGCCGACACATCCCGGCTCGGTATGGGTCATACTATTATGAACCTATAGTCGAAGAGGCTCCAAATGTCGGAAGAAAAGGAAAGCCACACGAAGGCTAAGGTCGGCGATCCACCAACTCGGAAGATCGGGACTCCCGAACCTCGAAGCCTCGAAGTCACCTTTGACCGATCCGGTGGTCGGATATGTTGACTCTAGTGGAAAGAAAATATCCGAAACCACCGGGGTTGTTAGACAGATTTGGGTTATGAAAACTAACATCTAAGGACCCAAAATCAAAAATAAAGGGTACCTGAATATAATTACGTTTTGCGGGTGCGTAAAGACCCATGGTATATGGACGGCGGATGCTCAAGACACATGACATACCAAAGGAGTCTCGCCAAGAATTATATCATCGAAGAAGGACCCAGAATTGAGTTTGGAGATAATGCCAAAGGCTACACGAGAGGATACGGCACACTCAAAGCATAGGAACGCCAAAGTTCCAAGAGTATCATATGTTGAAGGACTTCAGGCATAATCTTCTCTCTCGTTAGTCAATTTTGTGATAACTCAAATAGAGTGATTTTTGACGCTGGTTTCGTGATGTTATTGATAAATCCACGGGGAAAACGGTGTTATCGGGTTCGCGCAGAAAGAACATATATGTGGTCGACCGGAACTCGTTGAACACGAAGCTTGCTTACTCGGCGAAGAATGACAACCGCACGGGGTGGCTATGGCACGTAAGACTCGGCCATCTCAACTTTAAAACGCTCAACAAGCTTGCAAGAAACACTCTAGCAAGGGGACCGCCGAATGAAGTATTCGGCAAAGACACTCGGTGTGAAGCATGTCCGAAGGGAAAGCAAACAAGGAATCAAAATCCTCCGGTTCCATCGCCTTCCACGGATGGAATCCTTCGCAGTGCTACATATGGATTTGTTCGGTCCAGTCTCCCCGGTGACGATCGAGGCGTAAAATATGCATTAGTGGTCATAGATGACTACTCGCGCTACACATGGGTCATATTCATTGCCAACAAGTCCGACGTCAAAAACAGAGTTACCAACGCTTCGAAAAGGCTCGGTGTCGAGAAGAACACCAAGATCGAGAAAAATACGTTCGGACGCAGGAACCGAGTTCCTTAATTCCATGGTAAAGGAGTTACGCAAGCGGAAGGAATAGAGCATGAGACTTCACCGCACGCACACCTCGGCGAGAATGGAGTTGCTTGAACGAAAGAACGAGAACTCTAAAAGAGGCGGCTAGGACTCTACTCGCAGACTCGGGACTCCCAACCAAATTACGGGCGTAAGCTACGATACCGCATGTTATACTCGAAAATAGATCTCTACTGACAAAGTAGCATAAGCGGACACCATATGAACTATGGAACGACAGGAAGCCTTCTCTATCTTATTTCCATATTTTTGGTTGTTCATGCTTTATCCACAATAATGGGAAAGATCAGCTGAAGACTTTTGATAGCAAGTCGGATCGGGGAGTATTCTTAGGATACTCTCGGGTCAAGCAAAGCTTTCGAGTATTCAACTATCGGACTCTTTGCGTAGAGGAAAGCCCTCATGTTGTCTTTAACGAGTTTGCTACTGAAGACAGGAGCAATAACTCAAATTCTGAATCTGAGGACATCAGTAAGCAGCTACGGGATCTAAGCTTAAAAGACAAATCTGAAAAGATCCAGCTATGTTGGGATGATGATTCGGACGAAGAAACGAGAAGACAAATCTATCGAATCTCAACCACGTGAGCAAGTAGTGAGCGAGCATTGATTCTCCCGAACAGAATCAATCCCGGGTAACTCGAGTCAATGAGGAAACCGTAGAAGTAATGCGAGACCACTACCGAGAATAACAACTCGGGGGGGAACGTCTAGTAATGTTCCCGAGCTGAATGCCCCCGAACACGGTGACTCGGTAGATCATACTCTTGTTCTTGAACTACTTCAATCTCGAGAATAGTACAACCGAAATGCCTAACTCACCTACTATCCGTGTTGAACAAATTTCGGATGAAGAGTTAAAACATCGTAGATCGTGGCTAGATGCTCACACCGCCGATCTTATAATTGGAGATCCTTCAAAGACATGTCAAGACAAGATCCCAGTTCGTCAAGGAGAAAGCGCATTATTTTCCCGCTTCTTGTCTCTTGAAGAACCTCGGAATATTGAGGATGCACTTAAAGATCTGACCGGATTATTGCTATGCGAGAAGAGCTGAATCGGTTCACGAGAAACGAAGTATGGGAGCTTGTAGACAGACCCCTGCATCAACATGTCATTGGAACCAAATGGGTCTTCAAAAACAAGCGAGATGAAAACAACGTTATAGTCAGGAACAAAGCAAGGCTCGTGGCTAAAGGCTACTGTCAAGCTGAAGGAATAGATTTCGATGAAACCTTCGCTCCAGTTGCAAGATTGGAGGCAATTAGACTATTCCTAGCCTACGCAACACATCAAAGATTCAGAGTTTATCAAATGGATGTGAAGTCTGCATTCCTGAATGGCGTGCTGAAACAAGAAGTCTATGTGGAACAACCGCCCGGCTTTCAGCAGGGACATCAAGTATATAGACTCAGAAAAGCTCTGTACGGGTTAAAACAAGCACCCAGGGCTTGGTACGATACCCTGTCTGAGTTTCTTCTTCAGAAAGGTTTTCAGAAAGGCACAGTAGACCGCACTCTATTCAGCATTCGACTGGAAGAAGACTTATTACTTGTGCAGATCTACGTGGATGACATTATCTTCGGTTCGAAGAATGTCATCATGTGTCAGCAATTTGAAAAGATGATGAAGGATAAGTTCGAGATGTCAATGATGGGAGAAATGAACTACTTCCTTGGTTTTCAAGTCAAGCAATCTAAAAAGGGAACGTTCATCAACCAAGGCAAATACACTCGAGACCTCATCAAAAGATTCGGCTGCACATCCGGCAAATCAATCAAGATCCCTATGAACACGAATATGAAGATAGATCTTGATAAAGAGGGAGTATCGATAGACCAAACCGAATAACGTGCTATAATTGGTTCTTTATTATATCTAACGCCTACTCGTCCCGACATAACTTATGCTCGTAGGTGTACGTGCTCGATTTCGGGGCGAATCCCAAGCGAGTCATATGGACTCAGCAAAGAAGATTCTCCGCTATCTACGAGGAACACCGACATGGGTTTGTGGTATCCAACCGATGATAATATTGAACTAAGCTGGTTATTCGATGCCGACTATGCGGGATGTAGAATCGACCGAAAATCAACTTCGGGGAACATGTCGGTTCCTTGGCGGCAAGCCGATCTCATGGTTTTCAAAGAAACAGCACTCGGTGGCCACGTCGACTACCGAAGCCGAATACATGGCTGCCGGAAGTTGTTGCGCCCGGCATCCTTTGGCCGAGACAAAGCAATGAGAGACTATGACGTCATTCGGAATGAAGTGCCGATTTTCTGCGACGAGCACCGGTGCTATTGCAATCACTCGGAATCCTCGTTCTTCACACAAGATGCAAGCACGTGGACATCGGACATCACTTCATTCGTGACCATGTCGAAAAAAAGGATATCGGAATGGAAAAGATCCATACCGACAAGCAAAGGGCTGATATACTCGACTAAGCCTCTAGCCGAATCCGATTCGGAGAACTTTCGGTAGAGCTAGGTCTGCTGGACCCTACCGACCCTAGTCGGTAATAAGGTTTCGGGAGAGGAACATTCCGGTGAGGGGGAATGATCACTCTCGATCGAGTAAGTTCAAGTACATAGAGATTCGAGAAAACCATCTACACGAGGTATCGCTGACTACTATGTTCGGTGACGGGTTTGCGTATCTCTACTCGGTAGTAATTTAATACTACGGTACTTTGCATTTATGGCAAAGATTCAAGCATGACATTAATATCTTTTGGTTTGTCTTTATTATTAACGACTCACATTTAATGCACGACATTCCATACATAAGCTTGCTTCGAACTCGCACGCATTTAATGCATGTCTTTTCACGATTACTACTTAGGCTATTTTACAACCGGCTTTGACTTAGGCGTCTTTTGTGATCATTGCCTATTTTTTAACTTCTAATCTTAACCGTCCATATCATAAAGCAAGTTTACATTCGGCCTTCGATCGAAAACCGTTCACCTTCATAGTTTGATATATATATTCGATCATATCCTTGAACCGCCATTAGCATACTTCATAACTCTCAAATTCCGAAAAATCCGAGATCTGCATTCGCAATCCTTACTTGCAATTTTCACTCTATCTTATCTCGAATTTTATCCATTGGTATGCTTATATCTCGCTAATATATTTGTTATATGTTTCGATATCGCATTGCACAAAGACTTGTTCTATCCAAAAATAGTCTTGACTCATTTCTTGTCACGAGTACAATGGCGGAAACCAATATCTCTATGATATCTCCAAGCAGATATGCAAAACATTTTGGAGAAGGATCGCGTATGGTGTGAACCCACCATGGACTTCTATTCATGCGATCCGGAGTACATGGACGATGTATTCTCGGCTACGCGCGAGTCGTGGCTGGAGAAATTTCGTCTCAGGAGGCCTTCGTTCTTCCTCCCGAGACAGGGTTGCGTAGCTGTACTTGAATTCGGTACACGTGTGCGGAGATATAATGGCGAGATTCGTTGCACATTCTATCCAACACGCCACTACGGAGTGAAGCGGTATGTCCATCAAGGATGCCTTGAAGCGGAGTTTTGATCTACCCTCCGAAGGGATAAGTTCAGTCGGGTACAGAGACGACCGAGTTGATGAATATCTTACCGTCTTCTATGGAAAGCCCACTACATTCAGAGCTGCTTTTCCGAAGAACAGCATGTTGCCTCAGTTCAGGGCACTTGCCTATATAGTGACACGCTCCACGACAAGCCAAGCAGGGTCGTTTGACCAAGTGTCGAGGCCTAAGATTCAGATGATGATGGCCATATACGACCGAGCCCAGATAAATTGGACGGAGTTCTTTCTCCGAGAATTCATGGCTCAGGCTGCTAAGTTCGACAAAGCATCGAACATGCTGAGCGCAAAGGGCAAATTGCTGTATGGACTCAAACTGTCCATCATGATCGAAGATTTATGTGGATCTGAGCCTATCACCTACAGTGACAAGGAGTACTTCAATGTGAAGAAGGTCAGATTTCACAACAAGACAGCAGCGCTTCAGCAGATAGGGTCAGGACCCTCAGCAGTCTCTCCGAAATCAAAGTCTCAGCAGGCTACGCCTATAAAGAAAAGAACCCCTCCCACTAAAACTCCTAAGGCACCGGCAAAGAAAATGAAGAAAGCCGCTGAGGTGCCAGCTACTGAGGAGGTTCCACAAGTGCCTGCTGAACAGGCTCCTGAGAAGACTACTCAGCCCATGCAGCTGGTTGATGAGTCCGAGTCTTCTGAGAAGACTCAGTCAGTGGAAAAGATTGTTTCCACTGAAAGGAACCAAGGGGATGCTTCTGAAGCTCAGAGCGCAGATATTCAGCGCCTAGACCGCCCCCCTTCTTGTCCCTCCACTCAGCTCAGTCCCTCCAACTGAAGAGCAGACTTCACACATAGACTTGGAGTCGAGACTGCATCTGAAGGTGAATCAATCGGGATGGAAGCTTCAGTGATTATATCCAGAGCATCCCGAGAAATTCTACAACTAGTTCCGGAGCTTGCTGACTACTCAGACTTGTTGCTCATCGCCAAAACAGCAAGGCTCCACATGTTGCTGCGACATCAGGAGTGGCCTCGTCTACAGCGCCTTGTCCTACACTACTCCTGTCAGCAGCTGCATGAAGAGGAATTGAAACTGAGAGAGGAGATAGGCTATTCAGAGCCTGAAGACCTCAGCTCAATGGACAATCTGAGGGCTGCAATGCTGGCCATGATTCATGATCGGCAGCACGCCTCCGGCCCGACAGACCCTCGGATGGGTCGGACCATGACGACCCACCCAGTGATTCAGGCCCTGGAAAGCTTGATGAGGGACATCCACAGGACAAGGATACCCATACTGAAACTGCTCCACCACTCAGTATCCTTGGTCCTGAGAAGTCCAAGGCTGGTGCTTCGTCCTCAGCAGAGCCCGCTCAGCTCTTGCTGCAGTCGACCTTCGAAGCAGCGCCCAGCCAGACCGCAAAGAGATCTCGATCAGTGGCAAAAGCCTTAACTGCCCAAGGGATCAAAAATCGAGATCTTGCGAAGGCTATCCATAGGACATGGAAGCAGCATCGCTCAAGCCACGTCTAAAGAACTTCGGGGTGAAGTCTTCCGTCTCTTCATCGGCCGCCCCCGATGTTTCCGCGCTTATTTCGAAGCGTTGGCTCGTGACAAGTCAAATTCGAAGCTCGGCTAAAGATGTTTCGGGAGAGCCAAGCCAAGCTACTTGATGAATTTTTGGCTTCTAAATTGGCTCATACCGATGCTATCACCGAACAATCCGAGGCCACCGAACGGAGACTTGAGAATATCCAACCGGCCTTGGAAGACACGATCACCGAAAAGCCGAAAGACTTCAAGGAAGCAATGACCTCTCTCACAAGCAAGTACAAGGAAAACCTTACCATGGAGAGGAACGAGTTGCATGAGGCTCGACTAAGCTCCACGATCGTCTCGATGAGCCGTCAACCTCCTACAAAAGTCCGAAGAAGTCGGTCCTAGTCCCTACCCCGGTGATCGGTGATGATGCCAAAAAGGGGGAAAGTGAAGGAAAAAGGGAAGGAAAGAAGAGTATCTTGGGAAGCCGACCCTCACCAAAAGTCCAAAGTCTAAGGGGGAAGCTACACCGAAGTCATCCCGGACTCGGTCTCGAAGGGTGAGGCCCGGGGTGTTTCATTTGCGAGCACAGGTCGAAACCGGCCCAAGTGGCTCGAGGACCCAAAGCAAACTACTCGAGGCAACCCAAACTCCCAAAGATATCATTAAGGAGGTTCTTGAGTACGCCTGAACAAAGCGGTGGAGGACTCGGAAGAAGAAGAGGCTCCTCTTCCACCACCCGGTTCAAGAAGGCAAGGGCAAACAAAAGCTTAACATTCCAACCCCTCCAAAGCAAAGAGATTAAGATACATATCTGCCGAGGAGGAAGCCCAAATAGCTACGGATGAGAAGCCGGCGAGAGAGATTGCAGAGGCCGAAGCGGCTAACAAGCCAAAGTCTAAGCTCGCCAAAGGAAAGACTAAAGCCCCGGCCCGAGAGGAGGAAAGAGAACCGCTAGAGCGCCTCCGAGAAAGCTCATCATAACGAGATGAAGAGGACAGAGAAAAAGAAAAGGAGCAAAGCAGAAGAAGAATGCGAAAGGCGGGGTACATCCAAATCTAGATCTAGTACCCCTGTCGAATCGGAACAAGCTCCTCGAAGCCTCAAGAGCAGGATGCGAAATTGAAGACATATTTGCTCGAGATGGATAGATATCTCTACGAGAGGAGAGGAAGCTAGACGGATAGAGGCTGCGCGACAGAGGATACATTTGGCGAGACCTTGAGGCACTCGAGAAACGCATCGAACAAGAGGCCAGCCGAGAATTCCTTCGAAAGCCGACATTCCTTATCGATACGAAGGTTCAAGAAGCCAAACGATCGAAAACACATAGATGGCCAAGATCGGACGAATGGATGCCTATTCGGTTCAATCGAGAGATGGGAATCGGCCAAGATAGAGTTTATCAAGAGAAATTATTTCTCGGCGATTCCGGCTCGAAATGTCTAAGGCCGATGCCTATGTCGAGTGGATGACCATTACCGAACCCGATCTTTACCCATATATGCACGGAGCAAGAATGCGAAGGGGTAGTAGTCGAGTTCCTGAAGCAAGGATCATTCCTCCACCCGGAAGACAAGACGACTCAGTACATCTCGGAATGATTGAACAAGAAGTGAAGAATGCTTTGCGTTGAACGAGAGGACTAGAACAAGATGATCCAGCGAGACTTCGCCGAATATCCGAAGCCGAGGAAGAACACGTTCGGTAATGTATGGAGTTCCACTGCCTGAAGATAAATCCCAAGGTTTCATGAATAAGAATTCAGCAGTTTAAGGGTTCTCCCTCTTAGTTCTTCTTTTAGCTTAGCAAGATTTGTAATGTATTGAACTGTGTATTATATATATACAAATCTTCTTTTGGCTCTGACAACTACTTGTTGTCTAAATAGCCGTGTTTGCTTTATGCTTTAACACTCGGAATCACGAAGTGATTACCGACACACACGTTGATTATTTACTTGTCGGTTTTTGCTCGGTTAGATCTCGATAGACTAGACTTTCGAAGAGTTATTATTTCTCTTAAGAGAAAATTGTTGTATTTTTTTTTTTTAAAAGGGAAATTATTGTAAAAGGGAAAATTGTTCTGCCCTGTCTTCCTCAGTAGTCTAGCACTTACCAGACAACTCCACTGATTCTACTTGTAATATTTGTAAGGAGCTCGTTCCCGAGTAAGTTAGTGTTTAGCATAGTTGATAGGACATAGATGATAGGTTTTGGCATCATCAAATAGGGGAAATTGTTGGGTGATGATTCAATCCTCGGCATGATCATACTTATGGGAAATGACTTATCTTCTATCTTGGATCACGCTCGGTAGCCTCGTGCTCCGAACTATTGAGAAGATTTGAAGATCCCAAAACCCTATCTCGATTGGTGAACCATTCCTTTGTATTTGTATTTGTCTCTCGAGGTTTCGGACTCGGTAGACACTCGCTCTCCGGTCAAGGCGCTCGGTAGCTTATTTGCCTCGGCACCGGTAAGAAGACTCGGTGATCTTGGACTCAGCGAGAGCAAGATATGCGAAAGACTCGGTGATCTTGGACTCAGTAGGGAGCAAAGATATCTTGAAAGACTCGGTGATCTTGGACTCAGCAGAGCAAGATATCGAGAGAGTCGATCGAACTAAACTCGGCGAGAGTAGTTCACCTGGACTCGTAGCGATCATCGATAGACTTATCTTCGGCAGCCTATCTACCGAATACGAGGTCGGACTCAAGCAACGGCAGATAGTCTTCGGGGACTGTCGGAATCTTTTGAAAGACAATCGCCAGTCATGTACGAGGAAGAGAGAAGTCGGCTTCGCCTATCTCGAAGTTTGTCTTTGTCTCAACCACTACATCCACCTCAACGAATGACAAGCATACACGTGTCTTCTCACCGCTAAAGCCGCAAGTCAACACTTTCCCGGAAAAGGAGGAAAAGGCACCGTTGCCTACACCAAAAGAGCCGTTTGCTACCAAAAAGAGAGAGAGAGAAGAAGATCGTCTCCAACGGATCTATTTCAATCTCGCTCTATAAATAGAGGGATTATTCAAGAAGAATACACGGAATGCACGTATCTAGAGCAAAAATCAAGAAAGCATTCAACGAGCAAAGAACCCAAAGAACTACGTCTTAGCAAAAAACTCGAAGAACATTCTCCGGCGAAAGACTACATTCTAGCTCATAGGGAATCAAGCTAAACCAACATATAAAGCCTCTAGTATCCAATCGACGTTACACGAACTTATAGCTTACCTTCGACTGTTCGTCGATCTAGAAGCTACTCTTTCATATTCCCTATCCCTCTAACCCTAAGCTCAACCGTTCTTATCTATAGCTTAGACGAAGGAGTTCACATCGAACCCAATCCTTATTGTATAAGGACTCCTTCACCGTTGGAGAAGTTTGTCAAACACTTTAAGTTTGATAGTGTTGTAAACCGAGACTTGGATCGATATAAAAACCAAGACGCGGCTTTGCCCAGTGTGCAAGCTGACTGAGACTAACTCAGGATAATAAATAGCCTCCTGATCATTCGGGACAGTGGACGTAGGATTTGAGCGATATTCGAACCACTTTAAAAATCCTGTCTCTTACTGCTTTCTTAACTGTTGCATTGATTTTACCATTCATACTGAGTTCTATATCTACTGAACTGAGACAACGTTTTCTCACAAAAACTGATTTGGGCCTACACTATTCCGCACACCGAACTCTTACCGTAGATACGAATTCGACCTAGTCGGTTAGCGGATCTCGGTGAGTCAAGTACTTTTCTAGCCTTTAACACGATTCGAACAGTATGCGGTCTGTCCTGAACTAGTTCAGTACGGCACCTTCCTGAATAGGACTGTTCGTGTTCGAAAGTTGAGAAATCGAATCAGGTGTATTCACCCCCCCCCCTCTACACCTGACCGTACACTCGGGACCAACAGCCATCTTCCCACAGCTCCAATAATTCGGCTATCAACGGCTGTAGAAAGACATCCAAGTTATCTTTTGGATTTCAAGGTCCAGGCACCAACACCGTGAGAAACATGAATTGATCTTTCATGCACATGCCAGACGGCAGATTGTAAGGAGTTAGAATAACTGGCCACAAAGAGTATTGTTTCCCAAATTGAGTAAATGTTTGAAAACTCTCTGTAGAAAGACCTAATCTAACATTTCGAATCTCCGAGGCAAAATCAGGAAACGTCAAGTCCAAGTGCTTCCAGGCTGGAGAGTCTGCAGGATGACGCATCACTCCATCGTCCACTGATGAAGCATGCCAACGCATATGAGAAGCAGTTGCATTAGATGCATACATCCGCTGGAGTCTAGGGGATACAGGAAAGTAGTACATTTTCTTAGCGGCCACTAATTTTTTCTTCCCTTTCCTACTAGATTTCGGACTGTAATCTAAATATCGCGAGGTACCGCAAAACTTACAACTCTCCAGTTCATTATCTTCACGCCAATAGATCATGCAGGAATTTGGACAACAGTGAATCTTCTCTACCAGCAACCCCATACCACTAAGCAATCTCTTAAACTTGCTGAAGTTATTAGGAATCAAATTTCCTTGAGGAAGCATATCCTTGATCATTTGACTCATCATGTCATAGCCCCTTTGCGACATATGATTCTCAGCCTTCAAGTTCATCATCTGAACTGCTGCAGACAATTGTGAGTAGGTCTCACAACCAGGCCACAACTCGCTGTCGACTGCCTCCAACATTTCATAGATCTTGCTTGCTTCATTATTTGGAGCCTCCTCAATATCCGCATCATTATAATTTGGCCCAGCATGATCCATTACCATCCTCTGATAGGAGGTCGACGTGTCATTTTGCACATTTCTCGTAGCTTGCTCATCTAGGGTAATGTGTTTTTCCCCATGAGATGACCAAACTTTATAATTTTTAACGAATCCCTTCATATAAACGTGCTCTCTTACAACTTGAGTAGTTAAAAACAGTTTATTCTTACAATTTTTACATGGACATCTAATTTTTTCCCAGTCTGTATAACCTGTCTGACTACTTGCCCAATCAATGAAATCCTCAATGCCATTCACAAATTGAGGATTCAATGAACCGTCTACTGCCCACCGTATATACATCCACGAACGACTCATTGTTTCAAATCCTAATTAATATTGTTCACTAAAAGTTCTACGCTCACTCCAATCCTGTGTAAACACACGAGCATTAAATATGTTTTTCATTTTTGGAAAATATTAATCTAACAAAATCTGCCAAATCTATATTCCAAATTTTAATATTCATATGTAGTAAACACAATAAGAATTAGTGAATCTTCATTAAATAAATTGTCCTTCATTCATTCAAGTCCAAAGGGACAACAGAATTAATAAACAACTCTGCAGCAAATAACAATATGTCATACCCCATCTATTGTGCAGTTTCCATCATCTCTCCTGAACTACTTGCGGTACTAAAAAAGGATGAGGACGTTTAGCAGAATGTTTTCCTAAAACATATGAAGCATGTAACTCTTTAGGCATTAGTCCAAGGTGCCATGTGATTAATACTACTAAGCCAGAGACCAAAACAACCTAGAAACTGTATTAGGACCAATCTGCCCAGAAGCTTAAATCGCAAAACAAAGGTGATATAAATTGATATACTACACTATCAGCAAGGTGATTATGAGAAACTCACAACGAGATAACTTTGTCAAGAAAGTCAACTCTAGGTTAAAGTTAGGCAAAGGTAATAGGATCATCTTAGTTAGGAACTTAGGCCAGTAGCAATTGGAAGAAACTACTCAAAAACTACACCAACTAATAGACATCTAGCCGAATCCTCCCTTTTCCAAGAAAATAAAGGGTAATTTTTATCATACAACTAATTGAAATATAATAGCAGAATATGCAGCAAGGAACATAAATTCAAAATTTCAAACTAACATCAATCGACACTAGAAAAAAGACAATCAAATTGTTTGGCTTGGGTGTAATTTTTATCATACAGCTAATTGAAGTCAATCACAATTCACAAACAGAGCAACAAGAAAAAATAGAGGAGGAAACAAACATTCTTGATCGGAATCGATTCTATGATTGAAACTCGGAGAGAGAGACTCGGAGAGAGAGACAAAGAGGCTTTTATACCTGCTAACTCCTAGGATGAGAAGTAGGTCCGGCAACGGCGACGGGCGGCGGGAGAGGCGGCGGGGGAGGCGGCGGGCTTTGCTGAACCAGCGAAATGTGCTGGTTCAGCTAGGTTCTGCTCGTATATGATTTAGGGTTTATCGACGGATTTACCGATAGAAAATTCCGTCGGTAAATTTTATACTTACTACCGATGGATTATTCCGTCGGTAATAAAATTTCATAATAATTATTTAATTTTTAAATAAAAATACAACTTTGCCGACGGAATATTCCGTCGGCAAAAAAAAATTAAAAAAATTAAAAAATCAAGACTTACCGACGGAATTTTCCGTCGTTAAGTCAACGACGAATATGATCCGTCGGCATTCCATCGGTAAAATCGTCTATTCGAAATCCGTCGGTAAGCCGACCCGTGTTTTATTTCCGTCGGTAAAAATGATATTTCTTGTAGTGTATGATGGACCCAAAGATCTATTTATATGACCTCAAATGGTTTGGTAGAAATATGTGGAGAAGACAGATGCGACTTTTGTTTCAATTTACCAAGTTTGCATGCAGTACAAACTGAAAGGTCAACTCCTTTAAACCCAACTTTAATTGAAGATAAAACAGTGCTTAATGAAAGAAAAAAATACATCAGGATCGTTCTAGAATATGATCTTCTTGACTCGGTCCAGAAAAGGTCTTCTAGACTGTTCCTATGCCGGAGCCCTCAACTCCGGATGGTCGGAGACGCAAGAAAGCTCTCGACGAAAAAACACTCGGACTCACACTTTTCGACACACAAAGCTAGAAAAACTAGTTGTGAACATGTAGCCCCTTGCTCCCTATTTATAAGGGCTTAGTCAAAGGAACCATAATGGACCTTTGACTCGCAAGCCCAATCCAATAGTGAAAGGGGCCACTACACCATTACCAATTGTTTTGATCCACTAAAGGACCAAACAATTCAAGGAAATTAAGTAGCCTAATGAGTTTGAGAGAAAATGTCGCATACAACTGGCATATGTTCGGGCCATACTAGGGTCCTAATATAAGAAATAAAGTCGGACCTCAAGTGAATTAATTTTCCATACTCAGCCCAGAGTATTCTTAATTCACAAACATAGATTCATTTCACTAAAGAATCTGACTTACCCCTTTATCCCTAAAGTTGAGTCAGGGCTTGTATTTTTAACTTTAGTCAATCCCCGTATTTAAGATATCGAATATTCATTAATTTATTAAGTTTACTGACTACTTAATACAATTAATATTTTATCCTTGAGCAGTACCATTCGACTTTATTATCAAACTTGAACTTATTCAACCTGAAGGGTTTAGTATGATAAACCTTTCGAGCTCCTCAAGGAGATATCATCAACCCTATAATAGGATATGGATGCATGATGCAGATCACCATCCTGAGCTACACGCAACAACACTCACCCAAGATACAGAGATATACGGTCGTGATGACCCTCACCCATAGTAAGTCAAAGTGATCGCGTGCACTCAGCTGAAATCTCATCAAGCTTAAGATCACCTGAGTCTCCGAGACCTTGGTTCTTCACACGGGTCAGATAGAAGAACACATCTCACCGCGATCCATCAATACATAAAATATATCAACATAGATAAGTGATCAAGACAAGTCACTTCTTATCTTCATTGCAGCCTAAACCGACAAGTTATCCTAAAGTTGCCTCGGTTGTGGTAACTATTTATATCTCACTAGTTCAACCAATCACTACAGTCTTCTGTGATCTACAACACACTGTATGATCTAACTCTTGTGAGATAAAAGACTAAATTGTGCAATTATAATAATCAGATAGGAGAATAATAATAATGGTAACAGGAAAAATTATATACAAGCAAATACGTAGACTGCTTTCAGTATACAAACCTAACATTTAAAACACTAGAATTAGGATGTCCAAGTCGATTTTGCAAAGTATCAACAACCGAAGTAGTACGCTTAAACTGAAGAAGAACTAGAACTAGCATCCAACTTAGAAAGATCAGTAAAAAACGCCGAGGCTTTAGTGTCCTTATCCAAGTTGTTGGTCCATTGTTTGCATGGTTTTGGAAGAGTAGAGAAATCAATTTTGTAGTGACCGTTGCAGAGAGGACCCTTCAGAAGTACCTTGTGAGAAATTTTGTCCTTAACAAGACAAAAATCGTCATGAAATTCAACATATACACCATTATCAAGAACAAACTTGGACACACTTAGCAAATTCTTTGCAATCTTAGGGACATAGAGAATGTTATTGAGGAAAATGCATTTAGAGGAATCAAAAGATGAAGATCCAGTAGATAGAATGGGTATGTGATTCGTTGCCGACAGTGGCATTCTCTAGACCAATGTAAGGAGAACTCAACTGCAAGTTAGCAAAATCATTAGTTACGTGATGAGTTGCACCACTATCAATGTACCAACTTCCATCCCAACGAGTAGTAGAGTGAGTAGATTGAGACTCATCAAGATCAGTTAAATAGGCATGAGGAGAAGAAGAAGAAGAAGTTGCATTGTTACCATTTCTAGTGAAGCTAACATCAAATCGCTTGCAGCATTTTAGGGGAACATAACTTGTCTTGCCACAAAGTTGGCACACCATATGGTTGTTCGATCTATTTTAGCCACGACCGCCGCGATTATTTCTGCCTCCACGACCATAATAACCACCTCGAGTATGGTGGATGAGATTAGATGGTTGAGTGAGAGTTGTGAGAGAAAGTGGATCGATGGAGAGATAGCAGAGTCCACGTGATGTTGCTGGAGACGCAATTCATGCGCTCGAAGAAGGAATCGGACTTCTTGTAATGTGACTTAATCGGAACGAGAAATGAGATCAACCACGACGGAGTCGTATGCAACACCAAACCCAAGCCGCAACTGCATTATGTGAGCTCGAGATTGAGATTGAAAAAGGTTCTCAAGAACCGTCCAAATTTCCCATGAAGTGGTGTACCTATTAACATGACCAAGTATAGATTCCGTGATGGAACCGAGCATCCAACTTACCAAATATTGATCACGCCGCTTCCATAATAAATACGCCGGATTTGGAGTTTGAGCCTCCAAACCAGCGCTGGTAACGAACGGCGAGAGAGAACAAGTTTGAAGAAGAATAGAATAGAAGTCATGAGCACAAATGGTAGCAAGAATTTGAGTTCTCCAAAACCTATAATTTGTTCGATCTAAACGAAAAGAAATGGGGTGAAATTGAGGAAGAACAGGATTGTTTGAGGTTGCCATGGAAAAAAAATCCAAGCTTCTGATACCAAGTTAAAAATATTGTAAAGAAGAAGATTAAGAGAATAGAAAATTATACTACTGTAACACTCTTTGAGTATAATGATGAGATCCTATTTTAAGGACCATGTACAAGATGAAGATGGTTAACACTAAGCCTAACTGCATGTACATCGTAGTGGACTGATGAGTCATTTTCGTAACTTATTATTTCTGCCTGAAATGTCACTTCACTGCGCAGGCGAAACACTTTTATTAGCAGTTTTGCAGGAATTAGGGCTGATTTGGCATGTGACGTGGAAATGAGGTGGCAACGTGTTTTCCAGCTATATTGACATGATTTAGATCGAATTTAATCTGGAATAGGAGAAGAAGGAATGAAGGTGGATGTATAAGGAAAGATAAGATATTTTCCTTATCAATTTTTCCTTATTCGAGAAGGAAATCCTAGATACTTTCTTGATCAATTGGCAGCCGTATAAAAGGGTGAGAGGCAGACGAAATAGAGAAGAGATCGACACCATAACACCTTCTCATTCCCAAATTCCGTCCACCGTCCGCTCTGATCTTCGACGCCATTCAATTCTTGCCGCCACCGAAGAGAAGAAGAAGATCCATTTCCATTTCCAGTTTACGTTTCCATGCATGCTGAGAGAAGAGAGGAAGAAACAAATATCTAGATTTAGTTTTTAAGTTTGTTGGATGAGACTCTGAAACTTTCGTTCTTAGTTTTTAATTTATGTTCGTCTTTGCTAGAGAGACCGAAGTCAATAATCGGTACTCTCGTTCCTTGGTTTTTATTATTGTTTTAATTTCAGTTTGTACTTCGTTTTAAGTTCTGTTCGTGTTTACTGTTTATTTCTTAATTTTCGTGCATGCTAGAGTTAGACTTATAAATGTCTTATATTCTGAATTGTAAAGTGTCTTGCCTGCGCAGTCGGGACGGTTTCATGGAAAGTAATCGCATGTTAATTAAGTTATAAAAGTAATTTCATTTAAAATGCAATGGTTACTCGAATTTGATTTACTGTACATTTTCGTAATACCCTATTAAATCCGTAATAAATTGTAAATTTGTTTCACGTACAAGATTTTATCGATTTTACAAAATTATTCTATTATATTTTCTGACAAGACAATAATTTTATGGAAATGATAAGGAAATTGTCGTTGTTATTTGAAATGCACATTTAATAAACTCCGTATAAATAGAATATAATCTACTCGACTGACCAGATTAACAGTGACAAACTGAATCTAAAAATATCCGTGAAACTTCGAACATTATGTTTAGGGTATGCTGTAAATCACGTACTTTTATTAATAAAAATGTTACATATTAATAATGTGGTGTAGTATACAGAAAAGACCCTCTGATTATAAATTGAATAGTGATTTGATTTTACAAGAATAAATAAAGTGGAAATCCCTCATGTTAGCCAAAGAGAAAAAAAAACAATTTTAGCCATCGAGTTATAAAAAACACAAATCTAGCCATTTTGTCTTATTAGGCGCACTGACCGAGCAAGGGTCGATGGGGGGCCGATGGGCATTATTAGGGCCGATGGAGGGCCGATGGGGTCCTTGTGCTAAAATACCATTGTGGCCGATATCCATCGGCCCTCCTATCGGCTTACGTTTCGGCCCCAAATATAACGGCCGATTTACTCAAGGCCGAAAAGAATTGCTCTCCATCGGCCCCCCCATCGGCCCCGATAATAATTGAAGGTCGTATTTTACTGCCTGTGTATTTTGCTTTCGGCCTTTAGAACAAAAGAAGCGAGGGCCGACGCATTTCCACCAGCGAAGTTCGTAATCGCCGCCGATCCACAGCATCTGAGCAACGACCGCCGAGCAACCAACGCCGAGCAACGATCGCCGAACAGCCATGGACGCCGAGCAGGTTCCAGATCTCGTCCCTTTTATTTTTTTTCTTGAATTGTTATCGAAATTTATCGATTTGGGTGTCGAATTGTTTGCTATTGTATGCCATTGCTGTGAAATTTGGTATTGATATGTCCAATTTTGAGCAATTTTTTGTCGATTTTTTGGGTAGAAATTTGAGTCGAATTAATGTCGATTTTTTGTGAAATTTGTCGAATTGATGTCGATTTTTTGGTTGAATTGTGTGGAAATTGAGTATTGTGAATAGAATTGGTTTGTAGTTCGTTTTATTCGGCATTGTATTGGATTCGATTCGATAATCATATTTTGCAGCCAAGGCCGATGAAGGGCCGAAGGGGGGCCGATGGTGGTTAAGCTCCATCGGCCCTACCTTCGGCCCTTCCTTCGGCCCTTCTTCGGCCGTTAACTCGGCCCTTTTTCGGCCCTAAAATGTATTTTCTTCGACTGACAGCCCGATTACACCCGACTCCCGATTAGAGAGAAGACATTAAAAGTGACCACATACTGGAGAGATTCTTTACCAGAACTGATTAAGACTACACTTTCGAGCCGGGGGGTAATAACTTAGTCCGGTGGTTTAGAGAGGGACAGTTTGGGCACCTGTTGAGCTGGAGGAAAGGAAAAGGTTCGGTATTAGCATTGCATCAGTTGATGTGCTATGAGGTGCAGGCACCGGCCGGGGAGGCTCGTTTTCACATATCCGGGCGAGAGCTCAGATTTTCCCAGTTCGAATATGCACTAGTGATAGGATTATTTTTCGGTCCCTCTGATTTTGATATGAATGCACCTCGCGACCCCGGAGAGTCGACGGTATACATGAGCCTCACAGGTGGAAATCCAATAACAGGAGGCGATCTACTGAAAATGTGGAAAAGTGATAAGCTCCGTGAGCTCTCTGAAGATGAGCATCTGAAGATGAGCATCTGAAGGTGGCCAATGTCCTGGCACTAATGTGTTTTTTCTTCGCCCCTGCCGAGACGAAGAAGGTGGAGACCTGGATGTGGGTCCTGGCAGATGATTTAGATGCGTGGAACGCGTTTTCATGGGGATCCTACACCTACAATGCCCTCCTCCACTACATGAGCTTCGTACCGAAGCGAATCGAGACGTTGAAATCGAAATATAATATTTATGGGCCAGTTTGGGCCCTTTAGGTACGAATAAATATTTCATTATTTTTCGACAATTTTATAGTAGTCATGATGTTTAATGGTGTTCTTGTATTTTAGATTTGGGCATATGAGGCGATACCAGATTTGGGCCGGCTGTGTGTCTGCCTTGTCAACACCGGAGGTATGCCCCGTTGTATTAAGTGGGTTTATACTACGCCACCAGATACGGAGTGGATTAGTTTCTTCGCCACACCGGTAAATAAAATTTTAAATATTTTTTTTATTTTACAAGTAGAAGAGTGTATTGTAACTTGTGATTGCATTTTTTTGAACAGATGCAGACACCTCCCCTTGAGACTCTGATGCCTACGCCAGAGGAGCAGCTTACAGAATATTGGAGAAGGGTGAATGGAGATGATCCGATTGTTGTATCGTTTCCGAGACCTGTCCCCATACAGCCTAGGCGAGTCGATGAAGCTGGCAGTGTACAAACTCCTGCGCCCGCTGCACAAAAGAAAAAATCAAAGAAGAAACGTGCACCGGTTGAGGTAGAGTCATCCCGGCATCGTCCGGATCAAGATTCGTCTGTTCCTACTTACGACCGAGCCTTGCGGACATTAGAAGAACGCTTCGAAAAGTGCGAGGAAGAGTTGTTAAAGAAACTGGATGAGCGGTGGAAGGAGCGGGAAAAAAAATTCGGGAAAGTTGGGAAACTGATCGAAAAAGTGTTCGGCACCGGCAAGAGCAAGGGTACGAGCAGAGGATCCACATCCTTTAGTTTGGAGGATTGGGAAAGAGAGGATGTTGAGAACAATTCGGTGGAGGAAACATCTGCACCGCAGGGGAGGATTGTCACAGTACATCAGTGGCCGAGCTGGAATCAAAGAGAAGATCAGCCACAGGAAGATGAGGATTGCACGGCGCTTCGCGATGCAAATCCCTGGGATGCGGCGGCTCAAATGGTTCATCGGGGATTTGATCAGGGCCGACATAGCATGTACGAGGAGAGAGATGTTTGGGTCCCTAGACGTTGGGAGCCACTTCATCGAGTTGAGCCACCGCCTGTACAGGTATTTGACGATTGTTACTTAATTATATTTTTTTCATTTCTTTATGTGTGTTTGTCATAAATGCAGCAACAACAGTTTATCGGTTCCGATTTCTTTGATACGGAGGATGTACGACAAATGTATGAAAGTCAAGCTCCGGAACAGAGAATTGAAGAAAGCCAAGCTCCGGTACTAACTTAATTTTAAGATTTATTTTTAATAATTTTATTAATACATCATATTTGCATGTTACAGCCCTTAGTGACTCCACGAGAGAATCCTTCTGGAACTCCATACATGGTAGATGCCGATGACATTTTGAGGAGAAATTTTGAGGGGTTCATGGCCCTTGGTGTTTCTGCAAAGATTACGGTGTCGCAGCATGACCTCTCGCATGATTTTTTCAACAGCATCCTCAACGTTAAGTCCGACATGGGGCAGGCGGAGGTTGATTTGTACTTGTCCTACCTTCGTTCAAGGCTTGAGGTGTACAAGGACCGCGACGTGTTGGCTACTCCTGATTCACGCTATACGGTCATAGCAGGGTCGTCGGTTTTTGTAATTGTAGTTTTTTCCTTTTTTTTTATTTATTTTACTAGTTTGATTTTCCTGATAATGTGTTTGTTTTTCAATTAGACTGCGCTCGCGGACGCATGGAATACAAAAATCTATGAGCCCAATAGTGATTTCTATGAACAATTTCGAACAATTATATTTTAGAACTATATTTTATTCTTCTCGGCCGAGGGCCGATGGAGGGCGACGATTCCATCGGTCTCGGCCCCTTTCATCCTCGGCCGAGGGCCAAATGCCACATTTCATTCTCTCGACCGAGGGCCGAGGGCCGAGAGCCGAAGGGCCGAGGGCCGAGAACCGAAGGGCCGAGAGCTATATTTTCTCCTCTCGGCTGAGGGCCGAAGGGCCGAGAGCGGAAGGACCTTTTTGAAGGGACGAGGGCCACATTTCATCCTCTCGGCCGAGGGCCTATTGGCTTATTTTGGCTCCTTTTTAATGCCGATAGGGTACCTATGAAAAGGTAAAAATTTGTACGATGTAAAAAATTAAAACAGTCCAGAATATTGGAAAACAGATAACAAGGCCGCTTCACTCGTTATTTCTTGTTCCAACATTGGGGTATCTCCGCCTTGTGTGACCTTCATCTCCACAATTACCACATTTTTTTCGACGGCGAGTTCCTGATGTACTGGCTTCAGCTCCGGAAGGTCGACGACTATTTCTCGGACGTCCAGCTTGACGCATAATCATTGGTGAAAGAACAACAATGTCCTCTATTTTCGGTGGGACACCCCACTCATTCCGAGGAGGTAACGGATTAACTACACCGGCATATATTGCCTTCCACGTCGCCGTCGTATAATAATCATTAATATGATTATACAAATTCTCTCGGCGATGATACAAAACGGCAACAACATGACTATACGGCAATAGGTCGATTTGCCAGATGCCACATTCACACATTTTGTCTTCAAGATTTACCCTCCACTGTCGGTCACCTTCATCGACCTTGTATTTACTAGAAGTCACCTGGGTAACCGTAAACCTCCGTGCCAACTCAACTTCATTCCGCATCCTCAACTCAGAAGCCTCAGTCAACGGATTGTTTCTGGAAATTGATTTTACTCGTCGTTGATCGAACCATGACTCTATCATATGACGGATTGCCTCGAGCATAACAAGAATTGGAAGTCGTCTAGCCTCCAATAATCGAGAATTTATTGATTCTGCAGCATTCGATGTCAGTAGAGTGTAATGACAGCCTTTACTAAAAAGTCTCGACCACTTCTCCGATCCGATTTCCATCAACTTTTCGTAAATTCCCGATTTCCCCCGACGAATGGCGTTCATGGAGTCATGGAACTCTGTCGACCGATAAGCATAAGATGCTCGATAGAACGACCGGATTACCCACTCACCGTGCCTCGCAAGCTTATTCGATAGATGGTAGTAACAAAGTCCGTGTTGTGCGTCTGGGAAAACCACACTTACCGCATTCGCTATGCTTTTATGTTGGTCTGAAACAATCACTAAACTGTCATCCGTTGGAAATGTGGCTCTCAGTCGCATCATAAACCATGTCCATGAAACATCATTTTCAATGGGACCTACACCAAAAGCGAGTGGGAATATTTGCTCTTTCGCATCAAAAGTAGCTGCGACGAATAATATTCCCTTGTTTCTCCCTTTCAAATAGGTACCGTCCACCACAATAACCTTCCGGAGGTTGGTTAACCAAGGGGCTCGTGATACAACAAGCACCATAAATAAATATCGGAAACGACTATCCTCACCAACATCAAGATCCGTATAAGTTCCCGGATTTGTTAGTTCCAACAAATGCAGATATTTAGGCAGTTTGCTGAACGAATCAGCATGTCCACCGTAAATCATCGAAATAGCTGTGTTGCGCGCTCGGAGGGCCACCCCGTACGTTGCTTGTATTCCAAATTTATCCAACAGATCGGCCTGAATATCATCCGGTTTCATTAACTTGCTTTGACGACGCATTTTACGGGCTATATAAGTAGCTACAGCCTTCGACCTCACATTTCGTTCGCCTAGCCCAGATAAATCAGTTGTACAATTGTGCTCCGCAACCCATTTACTAACCTCCCAACACGTCTGACCTCTACAGTATGCCCGTAGCTCGAATGGAAAATCAACACTTCTTCCGCACAAATATTCCAAACGGGAAGCACTCGAACGTTGCACTCTGAAATCCGCACCATTTTCCAAATGGAATAGAGCGACAACAGCATAAAGTTCGTCTTTCGAGCTGAACATCAATCCTGCCCGCAAACTTCCATCTACAACAGTATTCAAGTTCCGCGCCGCTAATGAATAAGCAACATCAAGGGGAACAATAGGAAGTAGCCAGTTGCTTGCTGCTTCTATGTTGTCGTATACAGTCTCGTCATTTGTTCGAGAACGATTGACTGGAACTAGCAAAGACATAAGTTGACTTACGCCACCCTCCCTCCGAATCCATGCAGTAAAATCTTGTAACGAACAATTAATCAAGGCAGAAGGAATATCTTCATCCTCATCATCATCAGATGATGAGTCCAAATCCGCCTCATCATCTGAATCCGTCTCCACAAGAACATTCCTTTGGGGAGCCCGTCCGCCATCATTACTTCTACTTCCTTGCCCCGTAAACCAATTAGGACCCCCGAAATTAGAATTATCTTCGGGAAATTAATTCTGGTTCGGGACACCAAATTGAGGATTTTGCACTTCAGGATACACAACAAACACAACCGGCTCTACGTCGATAGAGCACAGCCGCATAAGATCAGTATCATGACCCAGAATGGCCTTCATCATCCTGTCGGTTCATCGGGAAGCAGCAGTATAGTAAATGAAGTAGTTGAACGGAAGGGAATAAGCACTGAGCCACCAATCAATGCTTTGTCAAAGATATTCGAGCGAAATATTGTTTGAAGGAATGTAAACTATGAACTCATTGCCACCGACATAATTCGACTCTGCATCGAATTGACCGTTCAATTTCACAATAATTGATCGATAATCGGCCATTTCTATCAAGTTGATGTGAAATTGAGAAGAGTGGAAGTGAAATGAGGAAATTTTTTGATTCAACCAAATCAGTCATTCTACGTCTTATAAGAAATTTTTCATTCAATTTTCACGTGATAATCGAATTCGTGTAGTCATTTCACCATCGGCCCCCCCATCGGCCCTCATTAACGTGCATGTGACTGTCATATCCAACTAGTCATTTCAGCAGATAAAGCTGAATTGAAACTGCACCTCCCACATGCCTTCGATCGACCCTCTATCGGCCCACCATCGGCCCTCCATCGGCCCTACTGCACGTTTGTAGGAAAAGCCTTGCATGTGTTGTGTTGAATACTGTGTCGAATCCCGTCTTGAAGAAAGAGATGGAGGGCCGACGGATAACCACATTCGGCCCTACTTCGGCCATCACAATCGTGGCTCGGCCTATGGGATGTTCGGCCTTTCTCCTCTCGGCCGATGTCGGTTAGGGCCGATGGATACCACCCATTCGGCCTCCCTTCGGCCCTCAAAGCCGATAATTTCATCACATCAAGTTAAGTGGCTCGGTCGATGGGGAGGTTTCGGCTTTTTTCCTCAGGGCCGATGGGGGGCCGATGGACGCGCCGTATAAAGACAAAATGGCTGTATTTGTGTTTTATTTTAATGGTCGACTATAAGTGTATTTCGTTTTTTACTGACTACTGCTGCAAAAGCCTCATAAATAAACTTTTGTTCAAATTAGATGTAGGCCTGGCTTTCAGTGAAGTGTGCAATGCATCCAAGTTTGAACACGTGGATTTTGATATGCTTGTCGACTTGTCGTATATTTTTGTGTTTTGCAGTAGAGTGGTCGGTGATGTGTCTTCCTCCGCCTTGTTGAAGAAGGAGGGCCCATCTTCTTCACCTACCTACAGAGGCACAACAAAACGTAAAACTGACATATTTCTCAACCACCACCCATTTTCTTCGCTCTATGCTCTTCTGTATTGCTGGAAAACACAGTCAACCCATTTTCCACTCGTCCTGCCAAAGAACAGAGAACCAGTTCTCTCTACCTTGGCTTGTTTCTATCTCATGAATCTCGCTTTCTGTGACTGTGTCACTCACTGGGATTGGCGCAGAGCCAAGAGTTTTCAATTGGGGATTTCAGATTCTTGCTTGAATTTCAAGATTCGGAGGGAATGGGGATGTTTGGCGCTGAGGGCAGTTACTCCTGTGGCTGTGGGGGATGAGATCCCTTCCTCTCAAGATGTTGTTGAAGAGCCCCCTCAGATTATTAATTCTACTTGGGTTTCTTCAGGAGCAAGCTTTTAAGCAGAACCAGTGCAAAAGATTATTTGAGTATGTCATTTCCTCAAATGTAAATAAAACACAAGTTTCATGCTTATACTTGGTAATATGCCAATTGTCAACAATGTATGATTGCTCCGGCAAGCCATTAATGTGGTTTATATTTCATTTGTGCACGTGATACATTTTAGATAAATTGCATTCTACACCATTGATTGCTCGGCAGAAAGGCATTAAAGTTGATTTCTGTGATGTAATTAACCTCCGTTGTGTGTGCATTCATCACATGATATATTTTTTATAAACTTTACTCTACACCAGTGAACTAACTAAGTTTTGTCCTTTTGTATACAACTTTTGTGATAATGTTTTAATTGTAGAACCCTTGTCTGCAACCACCCTTTCGTCTAGTGATGGTATCAATGTTCGTGTTGCTTATCAGGTGCGTAACATGTAATTCTGGTATCAGTATTACTTCTTTTTGACATCTTAGAGCAAGTTGCTCTGTCATCCAGGGATTCCAGGAGCATATAGGGAGGCTGCTGCACTACAAGCATTTCCCGAGTGTGAGACTGTTCCATGTGATGATTTTGAGGCTGTGTTTAAGGTTATGATGTTTCGCAATATACATCTCCGCAGTCATCCTATCCTTGCTTAAACCTTCACATTGTTGACTTTCCTTTTCAGACAGTTGAACTGTGGTTGGTGGATAGAGCAGTACTTCCAATCGAAAATTCTGTTAGCGAAAGCATCCATCGTAACTATGACTTGCTGCTTCATCATAGGCTTCACATAGTTGGTGAAGTTCAGTTGATTGTCAATCACTGCCTTCTAGGATTGCCTGGGGTTAGAAAGTGTTGGATTTTGTATACTGGTGTTAAATTTTATGCTTGTATACAATATATTTTTGTCATTACCATTATTTTATTCTTCTATCTGATAAATATATATTTGCACATGTTATCTTTTATCTTGTATAAAAATTAGATTTGTGTAGTGTTTCGGGTATCACAGAAGACTACACAATTGGTTGAACTGACAAGATATAAACAATTACCACAGCTGAGACAATTTAAGGATAAGTTGTCGGTTTAAACTGCAGTTTAGATAAAAAGTGGATTGTCTTAGTTGTTTGTCTTTACTGGTACACTTAAGGTGGTGTATTGATGGATCACAGTGAGATGTCTGTATCTTGCAACCGTATCCTAGTAAAATGAGTTGATAATATCCCTGACAAACGCGTAAGGAATAGCACACTAAATACGGCCGATTGATTAAGTTCAAATGTGCTAATAAGGTCGAGTGGTACTACTCAGGAATATAATAAGATTTTAATTAATTTAAGCTGTAAGTGAGCTTAATTAATTAATAGATATTTTTATCTTAAAAACGAGGATCGATTAAGTCTAAAATACAAGTTCATGCTCAAGTTGAGATAAAGGGATAAGTCAACACGAATTCTCTAGTGGAATGAATCTGTGTTTATTAATTAATTTTGTTTTGGGCTGAGCATAGATAATTAATTAATTTGAGTTCCGGTTTTATTTCTTGTATTGGTTCTCTGGTCTGGCCGGCCCAGCATTTATTCTGCTCTCTTGAAAATTATTATTAATAGATTAATGTATTTGTACATTATTTAATAATATGAACACTATTTATCTGGAATTAATTGGCTTGCCAATTAATTGATAAATAGGTGATCAGTTATTATTAATTATATTATGGGCTGATATTAATTTATTAGAAGCCAATGGACTACAATTATAATATAATGTTACACATGTTCAGAATTTATTCATGATCACCCTAGTTCAATTCTAAGAAACACAGACATGAGAACGTGTGAGAGTGTGAGAGTGTGAGAGCAGTTTTCATTCACTTCAGATCTATGTCCACGCGGAGGAAGAAAAGGGTCGGGACACAGTCCAAAAGCTCAAAACACGAGCAACAATCAAAGCTGCAACGACATACGTGGATGAAGGTAATCAATTCTTCCCTTCAATTCCATCAGAGATGAGGAGTTAAAGCACGTCTTGAGCCATCCACAGGTCATCCATTTCTTCATGTATCTTACGTAAATGCACTTCAAAGTCATTTTGTTCACTATTAACTAATGTCTTCGGGTTCTAATCATACCAACATGGGAAAATGGTTTCAGTGTTGATGGCTATGCAGAAATTATTAAAGGATCAAGCAATTTAACCAGTTATATGTCTTTGCTAATATGCAAGATGACAAGATTTATGGCTTTTTTTCTTCCTTTTTTTTTCCACTTTTGCTACGTGATTGACCTGTTTCGTTGAATTAACATATAAATAAATTAATAATGGTGGTTATAGGCACTTGAGCAGTGTGTAATTATCCTGAACAAGTAGGGCGTTACCAAGATCGACACAGTTGATTGACTGATTCTGCTGTTGCTGCTCAGGTAACTTCCACATTGACATCAAACAGATGGTAGAATCTCAGAATGTGAGAGAGATAGGAGCACTTGGAAGTGTTCGAGCAGCGGCAATCTATGGACTTAATGTTATTGCTAAAGGAATACAGGTGAGAGTTCTGAGTGATCCTTGCGTTATAGTTTTTATCCTTTTTTTTTTTGGTGAAATTTAACCCATTTCATTGCATTCTATAGTTTTAACTTGTAAAGTATGAGTAATTTGCACATGGTTGTTGCCTTAATGTCTATCCTCTTTCCCATCTTACATGCACATCATGTTATACTTGTGATTTTGTAAGAAGATTTGACAGAAGGTAACTAGGTATCTTGGGTTGGAACCTGTTTTTTAGTTTGCATAACAGTCAAGTTCTTTTTATGAGACTCTAGAAGACGAGTACAGAATAGACTTCTCTGTTATTTGAACCTTTCTACTGAGAATCTTGAACAGCATTCTGATCACTCCAAGAAACATGCATTATCTGTGTAATCAGTTCAAATTATCTGCATGCATTAATGTAATCAGTACAATTTACCTTTCGAGCTTTCATTTGGTACAAATGCGTCAATAGTGTCAACGAGAAAGCCACAATAATTAATTTTGCCAATAGGCTTGTCTGTACTTCCTTAAATGAGTGCTGAATATGAGCCCTTTAGTAGTAAAATCCCTTATATCTCCTCCAGTGTTTTGCAAGACACCATTTTAAGTTAGATATGTGAATACAATGTTTCAAACTCATTGAAGTGTTTATGAATAAAATAATTGACTTGTCTAGTTTTCTCTGATATTCGAGCCTCTACATCACATTTTATTGGAGCTCTCAGCAGGTCTACCCTCATTACTAGTTTAAGAGCAAATTAACAGCGGCACCATAATTTAATCTCAATTTTCAACAATATTTTTTCTTCAAACTAAATACCATATATTTCCCTAATATTGCCTACTTCCTTCCTTTACTGTCACACGGCAGACATGTTAGAAACTCCAAGACCATGCAATAAAAGTTTCCAAAGTTATATTCATTAGACTTCTTATTCAGGCTTACAACAGTTGTTCTTTTTTTTTTTATCTTGTTTAATTTGTTCATTTCATTAGACTAAAGCTGAAGAATGGTGATGATGCAACAGTTGTTTAATAAATTCAGTTCATTGTTCCAACAAACAGGATGATTCTGACAACATAACCGGTTTTCTGATACTTGGAAGGGAACCTATAATCCCAGGAACAGAGGGATCTTACAAGGTATTTTCATTTTATTAAGCGCATCCTGCTACTTGGTGTGAATGAGTTTTGTTTTTGTTTCTAGACTAGCATTGTCTTCACTCTTGAAGAAGGGCCTGGTATTCTATTTAAGGCTTTGGCCGTGTTTACTATGAGGGACATTGAGTTATTAAAGGCAATTCTAGAACTGAATCTTCTTAACAGGTATATGTGCTATTTACCATGTAAGTGCGTGTCTGTTTCCATTCCAGATCCAGATATTGCTGAACTGTTGTAAGTCAATGAGAATTCCTTGTGATATGTTTGGATTATGTAATTTCTTTTACCATTAATCACACATCGACTTGCAGATACTTCGACTACCTCTTCTACATGACTTTGAAGCTTCAATGGCAGAGCCTCGAGCCCAATTTGCTTTGGGTCATCTTCAGGTCTGAACCTTCTTTTCCTTATTTGTTAAAGGCAAAGTTATACCTCCAATCCATCTGGAAGGAAGACAACTAAATTTCTTTTGTTGTGCAGGAATTTGCAAGGTTTATTCGGCTACTTGGTTGTTATCCAAAGGATATAATTTACAAATGAACAAACTCTCTTTTTCTAAATGAACCACACATGGATGCGTCTCATGAAGCAAACAATACATAATGTCTGCTAGATTTTTAGGCCAACAGACATGTATCGCAAGCTGTATTATTAAAACCAGAAGCAGATACAAATACCGCCATGATTCTTGGCCCCTACTGATTTGCCTCGAGTTCCTTGAGAAAATCTGCTTTGTCAACCAACACCTACACAATGTTCACAACTTCAACTCAGGCAACAAATCTCTAGGATAGAGTAGTAATCTCAAGCAACTTCGACATGGTAAATCTTGAGTGTGTTATAAGGCAGTGGATGGTGGTGAACTCACAGCTTTCCAGCCATCTGGGTCGAGGAAAGAAGTGATCTTAGTGTTGAGTCCAGGAATTGGTCCTGGCTGTCGAGTTATCTTTCCTCCAAGCTCCTGGGTCACAAGGTTCACAGCCTCGGCACTCTTGTATACATCATCAGTGCTGATTGCAACCTGAAACATAAATTTCATCCATAATGAGGATAATAAGTTAATGAAGGGGAGTATCAATAGAGCATCAAAGCTAACCTGTGCATATGCATTGCCTTTGGCGTATTCAGTTACGCCATAGTTGTATGTCAGTTCCAAAACTGTTGTCTCGTATTCATCAGCATATCCCATCATTGCAATGGTGTACTGCCAATTCAAGAACGCAAAATTTCAAAACCAGAACGACAACTTATAATGTGTCTGGATTAAAATTCAACCCAAATACCTTCTGTTCTGGTCTGTCAGTTTTCTTCAAGAGTCTCATTCCTAATGCCTGCAGTAAAGAAAAGTCATGCTATCAGCAAGTATATCATTTACATCATTAAAGAAGTTATGTCAAATACATGAAGAAATATATTTCAGACATTTTCTGTGCATAAGGCGCAGCAGAAAGAAACAATTAACTAGAATTACATAGCTTAAAATCTAGAAACACTTCCAATAGCCCAAATTGATCACGCTTTATATACATATGATTTCCAGAATTGGTCAGTTAGTACCATCGCTCAATAGAGTTTACCTTCTCATAGAATTTGATAGACCGGTCAAGATCACCAACACGAATCATCACTTGACAGAGCGGTTCAGGGGTGGGACCGCGTTGAATTAGTTCAAAAAGGTAGCCATCCGGGTCCTTAGCAAAAGCAATAACACTTGATCCACCTTTAACAGGGCCTGGCTCTCGAGTGATAGTTCCACCCTTGGCCTTTATGTCCTCAACCAATTTGTAAACCTTAACAGTGCGAATAAGAAAATTGCAACAAAATGTTAGTCTGCACATTACACCTAATAAAAGATTATCATGTCAACTGCGGATGAGGACTTACATCTTGAGTTGCAATTGCAAAATGTCCAAAACCCATTCCAATATCATACTTATCAACCCCATAGTCTGTTCAAATGTCGAAGAGCGTCAAGGAGCAAACATGGTGGTAAATAAGCAAAACATAATTTAAGACAAGGCTTCACACAATATATATATTTGAAAGAATGTAAAGATCCTATATTATCGTCGTATATATGTAAATAGGAAGGAAGATCTGACGGATATGAGTGCAAGAAACCACTAATCCACTAATGTTTAATAACTCAACGTTCAACAATGTGTCTGTCTCTCATCCTTACTTATATAGTCTTTATGAGACAACTACCAATGAAGCAAGAAGGGGCAACGTGGGGAAGGGAGCTTTCAGTTTCATTATTGGTTATGCCTACCAGCCCTCTTCTTACATGCCAAGCAATTTCGGCAGCTCAATATAGTGGCAATATGAACAGATTAACATACTATAAGTGAGTTCCACCACAAAGTGAGAATCTTCAGGGCCAAATCCAAGAAATGCGTTGGAATATTTCTCCTCTGGGATATCCCTTTTCCGCAATAGCTTCATCCCAAAACACTCAGTATAGAACCTAAACATCGAAACAAGAATAAGCAGCAAGGAAGCATTAAACGCTCCATTTAAGTTGAAGAACACATACTTGATGGTTCGCTCCAGGTCTCCCACTCGATAAACCGCGTGTAAGAAACGGTGATTGTCCTTCTTGGGCCATTCCAATACCTCATGGCTCTGTACCTCAGCCATTAATCTGCAGCCAGAAGGCGGATAATTTCTTCAATATGACAAGGCTAATAAATTTTGTATTACTTAAATCGACAGATCAAATTAATATTTTCCGTTTTCTGCTGAGCCTGAGGGTTAAAGAAAAAAAAATACTAATATTGAAGAAACAAACAACTCAACGTCCAGAATAAAACCAAAAACGAACTGAAAATTAAACCTCTGTTTTCCATCAAAGGATAAAAAGACAAAGAAATGGGTGGATTCGAGATTGAGATTTAGCTCGGCGATTTACAAAATCTCAGCAGTCCGAAATACAAAAAATGTTTATTCAATTAATCGATCGATTCTTCAAGAGCTTTCTGGGCTATAAAATCTTACAACAAAAAACAGTTCAAAACCCAAAAACAATATAGGAAAAAAAATTACTTGAAAATTAAATAAACAGCATAAATAAGACAAATCAAGCGTTATCTTGGACCGGAAAAGGAAAAACCCGAGAAAGCAAAAAGCAGATGATAGAGAAGGGAGAAGGGCGAAGGGAAATCGGACCCGAGTGAAGAATCTGATCTCCGGAGATATGTGTAGATACTCTCTCACACTCACTGATCCTACTACAGCTACTCGAGATGCGCTAATAATTGATTCGTGTGTGTATATTAATCCCACGTTTAAGGGGCTTTAAAATCTACGGCCGATAAAACATCTACCGTGGCTGCATTTGGTTTGTGTCTTCCTGTTAGAATGAGCAGCCGCGTCATCAAATTCGTCAATATAACTTTTAGGCCTTTAAAAAAAATAAAAAAATACGTATAATGTAAAGTTCTTTTACTGCGCGGTGAATCAGGGATATACATGACACGATTTAATATTCGAATATGCATAAGTAATACTTGGAATATTCCATTCGTATTCATTGCTGTACGTTTTGATTACTCCGTCTCAAATTTATGTATCTATTTATTTTTTCACATACATTAAAAAAAGATTTAATAATATAAAAGTTAAATAAATACTTATACTTGAATTTGAGTAAATATAAATAAATTAATAATATAATTATATTTGTTGTTATAAAAGTTGAATAAAATAGCTTTTTTATATTATTATATTAATTAAATCTATTAAAATTAGTGAAATACTTCCTTTTACAAAAAAAAATTACTAATAAATATATAAATTTGAGACAAATGAAAAAGAAAATAGACATAATTATAGAGAAGAGAAAATATATACTACAGGATTAAATAAATAATATTGTTTTCAGAAGTATATTCATTATAAATATTATTTGAAGAGTTGTGTCCCTTGTGAAGAGTTGTGTGATTGCTATAAATTAGACAATTTTGATCATTGTTACACACAACAAACCCACCAAATATTCATCTTCCTAATTTATTTATCCCTATAATTTCATTACATACATATAGATTAGTTTATATTTCCTTAGTCCCAAAATATCAAGTAGTTTGCCGGAATTACGAGAAAGTGCAACTACTCGTAATTGAGAAGCCGTTGTATCTTGCAGACGAGTGCTATAGACCGCTTGCACTGAGTAGCGAAGCATTATCGTCTTACGAAAAAAGAGTCCAACCATTGTCTCGGCTAACGTTGTAATTGCATTTCGACACACCCCCAATAACAGAGATGGGTGGATGTGCGCAGAGACAAAGTGACTGTGGAAGATGCGGCCACAACTGCAAGTTTTCTAATGGCAAATGTGTCAACCCTTTCTCGCATGAGAAGCACTGCGACTGATGCGGCGACCACTGTAACGAAGGGACCAAATGCACCTACGTGGCTTCTGCACCTATTCTAATTGATTCACTTATTCTTTATTACACTTCCTACTCATTGTAGTATTTCGTGTATTGTTTGACTTTTTGTAGTTAAATTATACTCCCTCTGTTCCGCTATTTGTGGCCACGTTCTTTTCGGCACGGGAATTAAGAGAGTAAATGATAAAGTATGAGAGAGAGAGTAGATGATAAAGTATGAGAAAGAAGATGAGTAAGATGATGAGAGAGTATGAGAGAAATGATGATAAAGTAGGAGAGAGAATGTAATAAAGTATGAGAGAGAAGATGATAGAGTAGGTAATTTTTACTAAATTAGGAAAGTGGCCACAAATAACGGGACATCCATTTCGGGAAAGTGAGCCACAAATAGCGGGACGGAGGGAGTATATATATATATATATATATATATATATATATATATATATATATATATATATATTATCTTTATCTTTTTCAGAATAAGGACAAAGTGAACTGCGGAAGATGCGGCCACAACTGCAAGTTTTCCGAGGGCAAATGCGTCAACCCTTTCTCGCATGAGAAGCATTGCGACCGATGCGGCGACCATTGTAATGAAGAGACCAAATGCACCTACGTGGCTTCTGCACCTATTCTATTTGATTAACTTATTCCTTATTACACTTCCTACTCATTGTAGTATTTCGTGTATTCTTTGACTTTTTGTAGTTAAATTTTATATATATGTTATCTTTATCTTTTTCAGAATAAGGCATTTTTAATGCGTCGACTTAAAAAACTAAGTCATTTGTAATAAGAATAGAGAGAATATACATTAGTGTATTTGATGTCGTAACTACGTGATGGGATTTCCTGATCAAATTTATATATATATATATATATATATATATATATATATATATATATAATATAGGTAATGTTAGTATATTGCCAATACGAACAAATTAAATTAGATTAAGAGAAATATACATTAAATCCCCCCAACTTTTGAGGAATGTGGCACTTTACTCTCTAAGTTTTTATAAAGAGCACTTCACCCCATAATTTATTAACATGAAACAACATAACTCTTTACGGTTATACTTAACGAATATACTTAACGAAAAACTTAACACTAATCATAGGATTATAGCACTATATCCCCTACCTTTACAAAAACAACTTCCCCTAAACTATCAAAATGTAATCATTTACCCCCATCACCTATTTAATTAGTTCTATAACACAGTTGCAATCACTACGAATAATTGATAGAATTGTTCGGTTAAAAGAAAATTGGGGGAAATCATTATAGTACTATGGAATTGAAGATCCCAAAACCTAGCTGATATCAGTAGATTAGTGTGTCGTTAGGATTAACTGATGTATAGGTTAGACTTGATGCATTGTTTGTTATTTTTGTCTAAGTCATGTACGGGGTAATTGTTGAACTGATCTTCTATCGAAGATACTTTTCAGAACCCCACGTCATCAGTGTAATCGCTTGTGTTCTTCAGTCAGCAGCTGATCTTCCACTCAGTCGAAGCTGATAGTCATCAGTAGAAGAAGTAAACAAGCACAAGCACCTTCTTGCCGTGCCACCGACCTACTCGGTAGATGCCCGTCGGCCCGACTCATCGAAGAAGACGAGAGACTTTTCGCCTCTCGTATCCTACGGAAAGCGACCCAGCTATTCAAGTCTTTTCGAAAAGTTCAGCAGAAGACATACGAGGTTGTTGAACGGTCAACTCTGACATTTTCACCAACTACAAACCTCGACCAATGAGAAGCCGACAACGCTTACCTACTCTACACAGTAAAGCTGCTCTCATGAATAGTGCATTAACTGCCCTGCTGCAACAAGTTCGAATTAATGGCCGTTTTTCTTGAAAGCTTGTGACACGTGGCATCGTCGTCTCCAACGGACATATGCCATAACTCACAACTATAAATAGAGAAGTTTTTGAAGCTCCGAGAAACGGAATTTCGAAGGGACAAGCTCAAGTTCATAAACGCTCTAGAACACTCAAAGATCATCCAGAGGAAAACTTGCGTATTTAGAAGATTTCTCAGTTTTTCTCTCTAGAGTTCTTACATCGCTTTCTTCTCTAGACTAAGCTCATTATCATATTTATAGCTTAGATTCGAAGGAGTTCACATTTAGTGAATTGTTCTTATTGTAAGAACTCCTTCTCAGTTGGAGAAAATTCCCTTCCCTTTCAGACTTAGGTTTGGATTGTAAAGTCGCTAAGGACTATAACTTAGAGGGAACTGTCCAGTGCACAGTATCCCTGCTGAGGCTTGCTCAGAATAATCAACAAGTTCTCCTGCCTTGTTCAGGACAGTGGACGTAGGATCTTGCGTATCCGAACCATGTTAAATCGCTTGTGTTCTTTTACTATTTTATTGCATAGCATTCAACTGACTTGAAAATCATAAGCTTGCATAAAACGTATTTTATAAAGCGCACAGCCAAAAGATTTAATTTGCTAAAACGTGTTTTCACAAGAGACGAATTCCGGGCCCCACACTTTCCGCACAACAGTCTCCGACTGATTCTCAAAGTACTGACAACAGTCAGTAGGAGAGAGCTCGATGGGCCGACTCACTCTGTCCCGCGATCGAAGGCTTATTTGGCACTGTTCATCAGTTGCAATCATCAGCTCAGCTGACCTTCATTGAGAAAAAGAAACTGAGCTCAGGTGTATTCACCCCCCCCCTCTACACCTGACTTATCGTCTCCGGACCAACAATTGGTATCAGAGCACACGGTGTTCAACTAATCGCCGGTTCTGAAATACTGGTCCTCACGAACTGATCCTGAAAACCGTTTTACCTTTGCATAAGCATCTTTTCAAGCATCCTTATACTCTTACTCTTACAATGTCTGATATGTCATGTATTAGGATGGTACCGATGTTCTCAATAGAGAACTACACGGTATGGCGCGTACGTATGGAGGCACACCTAACGTCACTCCACGACAGCATGTCAGATGTCCTAGAGTCAGGACCGATCATTCCCATGATCGACGGCGTAGTATTTGCGCTTCGGAGGAGGCGTGGGAGCACAAACTGGTGCTAAGGTTCCCAAAGATAAAACTGCCTTCACGCCTGAAGAAAAGAAGTTGCACAACCTTGACCGAGTTGCACGTAATGCCATACTGACTACGCTCAGTGACTCACACCTCGGAAGGGTACAAGATTGCAAAACGGCGAAAGAGCTATGGGACGCCTTGGGCGTGTCTTGAGCCATGGAACCCCTCGGATCAAAGAAAACAAGCTCGAGCTAGAGCTTCGAAGTTCGACGCCTTTGCAATGGAGCTCATCGAAACCATTGACGAGCCGAGTGTCGGATTCACCAATCAAGTCAATGTCATCAATGGGTCGGGGAGGTCGTTCACCAACAAGGAGATGAACACCAAGATCTTGAGAGCGTTGCCCCGACAGAAGTGGCTTCCATTTGCTACTTATTTACGTCGCTTTGATCTAAATGCTCTAACTCCTGATGTTATATTTTCAGAATTAAAATCGGAGGAATTCTAGCATAGCCTACCCCAAAAGTGCTTAAGCGCTCCAGTGACACACGGTTCGACCACGCCTTCAAGGCAACAATCGGCAATACGGAGCCAAGCCTATTTCCTCAAGCAAAGCCGTGGCCACATCGCAGCAAAGTCTTCCGAGACTTCGGGCCCCGACCGGCCTAGCACCGATGGCTCTCAAATATCGGAGGGAAAAGGAGAGAGTCGAAAGGCGAGGAAATACAACCGAGATTCTTCTTCGGGTAAGAAAGACTATCATAAGAAAGAAGAATCTAATCCTTCTATCGAATGCGGGAAATCGGAGTCTGCGCCGGTCCGTCTAAAGACTCACTGGTAAGAGCAAGAGAACATCCACCGCTACAACCGCAAGAAGGAGGGACACTATCGGCACGATAGTTCCGAACTCTCGGTCGCTCAAAGAGCAGAACGGCGAGCCGAGGAGAAAGAAATTCGCCGAGAGACGGGCAGCCTATATAGCCGGAGAGATATCCGACAACTCCATTGAGGAGGATACATTCATGTATTCTTCGAAGACGAAGTCGCATTCGTCGCAGCTTGAGGTCGCAGAGACGCTTCTCGATGAGTCGACCGAATGCGTCGATGGCCGGAGAAGAGGCCGAGGTAAATTCTAAACACATTATTACCTCTTCTTCACACAAAGACACAAGACACGTGCTTGGTCACGGTATGATCCTCTAGATGTGGTACAAGCCTACGACGATCTACTAGAGGAACAAATTCGGTGAGCGGAGAGTTCAAAGAGAACCATCCGGGAACTTGAACAGGTAAAGGCTGAAAATCGAGACTTTCTTCGATTGTCGGGTCTCTGCGAGTCGGTGGATCTAGTTGCGAGACTCAAGGAAGAGATTGAATCTCTTATGACTAAGTCTCGGCTTCAAGAGACTCGAGATCTCGGTCCGACCAAGGACAATTCCGAGAAAGAGACCGAAATAGCCAAGCTCGATCGAAGCTCACGGACGTGCGGGAATGACTATGACTCACTCAGAAGGAGTGACGAGGTCTGGAGAGGTTTGATGACTGAACAATACCTGGGAGCGAAGGAGAAGCTTGAAAGCATGCTCAGAGCACAACGGCCAACTACTGTAAAAGAAGGCCTTGGCTATACCCACGAAGCTTCTACCTCCAAAAACTCAGCAACTCTGGCTGATAGGTTCGTCAGAAGAAAGGTGCAAGCTGCTGACACCACACCTCAGGCGAAGAATAAACAGAAAATGATTGCACCTCAGCCGAGTAGCAACAAGCAGCTGACCAAAGGTTCCAGCCCCAGGACACCGCGATCAAATTCAGGGGGAACCAAGAAGGTCAGATGGGCAGAACAGTACAAGGAGCCACTGTATGAGCACCCGGCTCAGTACGGCTCGTACTACTATGAGCCCAGGGTTAGGAGAAGCGCTAAGACTCAGAAGAAGAAAGCGCCTGAACCCAAAATCATCAGCAGAAAGTCAGTATCTCCAAGTCCTGTGGAGAAGAAAGCTGATAAGGTTCAGAAGAAGAAGTCTAGGACTTCTAAGGTCCCGAGACAGATCTGGGTCCCGAAATCACCCACTAACCAGTAAGGACCCAACTGAACCAAAGGGTACCTAAAAATGGCTCTGTTTTGCAGGTCATAAGGACCCGTGGATAGTGGACAACGGCTGCTCGAGACACATGACTTACCAGAAGAGCCTGCTGACCAACTACGTACAAGAAGATGGTCCTAGAATTGAATTCGGTGACAACTCAAAAGGCTACACAAGGGGATACAGAACGCTGAACATTGGGACTGCTACAGTTCCAAGAGTAACATATGTTGAAGGACTTCAACATAATCTCCTTTTAATCAGTCAATTCTGTGATAATCTTAACAGAGTAATCTTTGACGCTGGTTTCTGTGATATTGTTGACAAATCTACAGGGAAAACAAGGTGTTATCAGGTTCGCGGAGGAAGAACATCTATGTTGCAAACTGGAATACCGCAGAACCTGAGGCTTGCTTGCTCGCACAGACTAAATCAGGTGATAAGTCAGGCTGGCTATGGCACAAGAGACTCAGCCACCTGAACTTCAAGACCATGAACAAACTTGTCAAGACTCTAAAGTCAGAGGACTGCCCAATGAATCATTTATCAAAGACAGAAATTGTGAAGCGTGCCTGAAGGGAAAGCAAACAAAGAGTAGCAATCCACCTATTCCGTCACCTTCCACTGATGGAATCCTTCAGAGGCTTCACATGGACTTATTCGGGCCAGTCTCTCCAGTGACTATAAGAGGCAAGAAGTATGCCCTCGTCGTCATAGACGACTACTCAAGATATACTTGGGTCATCTTCATCGCCAACAAATCTGATGTTCAGACTGAGTTACCTAATCTACTGAAGAAACTCAGTGTGGAAAAGAACATCAAGATTAAGAAGATACGCTCGACAGAGGAACGAGTTTATGAACTCGGTAGTTAAAGTGTCTTTGCGATAAAGAGGGAATTCAGCACGAGACATCACCGTGCGCGCACCCCTCGGCAGAACGGACTTGCCGAACGTAAGAACGAGAACACTCAAAGAAGCAAAGAAGAACGCTCCTCGCAGATTCTGGACTACCCTCAAAGTTTTGGGGCCGATGCTACCGACACCGCTTTGTTACACTCAGAATCGCTCACTACTGACACAGCAACACATAAAGACGCCTTACGAACTATGGAAAGGGAGAATTCCTTCTATTTCTCATTTTCATATTTTCGGCTGTCCTTGCTTTATCCACAATAATGGGAAAGATCAGTTGAAGGTCTTTGATAGCAAATCTGATCAAGGAGTATTCTTAGGATACTCTCGAGTCAGCAAAGCATTTAGAGTCTTTAACTATCGGACTCTTTGCGTGGAGGAAAGCCCTCATGTTGTTTTTGATGAATTTGTTACTGAGAACAAGAAAGATACAAAGTCAAATACTGAAGATGTCAGCAGCAAGCTACAGGATCTCGGACTGAATGATAAAGCTGAAAAGATCCAGCATTGTTGGGATGATGAGTCAGACGATGAACAAACTCAGACTCAACCAACAATCGATGTAGCTGACCTAGTTGATTCTATCGAACAGAATCAACAACAGGTAACATCGGTCGATGAGGAAGCCCCTGTGGTAACTGAGACCTCTACTGAGAATGTAAACTCAGGGGGAACGATTAATGTTCCTAAGCTAAATGCCCTTGAACCTGGAAACTCAGTAGATCCTAACCTTCTTACTGAATTGCTACGATCACGTAACGCATTACTCGAAATACCTAATACACCTATCGACCGTGCGAAGTAGTATCGAAGAAGAAGCCCGACTCGGGCGTTCGTGGCTCGATGCTCATTCTTCGGATCTTATCATTGGAGATCCATCGGCAACTATAAGGACGAGATCAAGATTAAGTCAAGGAGAAAGCTCACTTTACTCTTGTTTTTACGTCTACGAAGAACCTCGATCGATAGAGGATGCACTTAAAGATGCTGATCGGGTCATTGCTATGCAAGAAGAGCTGAACCAGTTCGTCGAAATGAAGTTTGGGAGCTTGTCGACGCACCTGGACATCGGCACGTGATTGGAACTAAGTGGGTCTTCAAGAACAAGCGAGATGAAAACAACGTCATTGTCGAAATAAAGCTCGACTAGTTGCTAAAGGATACAGTCAGGCAGAAGGAATTGACTTTGATGAAACCTTCGCTCCAGTTGCTAGATTGGAAGCCATTCGTCTTTTCCTAGCTTATGCAACACATCAGGGATTTAAGGTATATCAGATGGATGTGAAGTCGGCTTTTTCGAACGGCGTCGAAGGAAGAAGTCTACGTGGAACAACCGCCCGACTTTCGGCGGGGACATCGGGTGTACGAGACTTAGGAAAGCTCGTATGGGTTAAAACAAGCACCCAGGGCTTGGTATGATACCCTATCAGACTTTCTACTTCATAAAGGTTTTCGAAGGGGACCGTAGATCGCACCCTATTCAACATAAATTCCGGAGATGACATTCTACCGGTGCCAGATCTATGTGGACGACATCATTTTCGGCGCGCGTAAACGAAGTCATATGTCAGCAGTTCGAGAAGATGAGGAAAGAGAAATTCGAGATGTCCATGATGGGAGAGATGAATTATTTCCTTGGATTTCAAGTGAAGCAATCACCTGAAGGAATTTTTATCAATCAAGCCAAATACACTCGAGATCTTCTCAAGAGATTCGGCTGCGACTCCAGCAAGCCAGTCAAAATCCCCATGAACACGAACTTTAAAATCGATCTAGACAAAGAGGGAGCTTCTGTTAACTCTACTGATTATAGAGCTATTATAGACTCTTTACTTTATTTAACAGCTAGCCGTCCTGACATAACTTATGCTGTAGGTGTATGCGCAGGATTCCAAGCGGATCCCAAGCGAAGTCATTTAGACTCAGCGAAGAAGATTCTGCGCTATTTAAAAGGAACACCGATCTTTGGGTTATGGTATCCTCGCCGATGATAACTTAATACCGACGAAGTTATTCGATGCCGATTATGCGGGATGCAGGATAGATCGAAAGTCAACTTCCGGAACTTGTCAGTTCCTAGGCAGCAAGCTGATTTCTTAGTTTTCAAAGAAGCAGCATTCAGTAGCAACGTCCACTACTGAAGCTGAGTACATGGCTACAGGAAGTTGATGTGCCCAGATCCTTTGGCTTCGACAACAACTTAGAGATTATGGTATAACTCAGGATGAAGTGCCCATCTACTGCGACTCCACAAGTGCAATTGCCATAACTCAGAACCCAGTTCTACATACCAGATGCAAGCACGTGGATATCCGACACCACTTCATCAGAGACCATGTCGAGAAGAAGGATATCAGGATGGAGAAGATCCATACTGACAAGCAAAGGGCAGATATACTGACCAAACCACTAGCTGAGAACAGGTTCAGAGAACTATCAGTTGAGCTAGGTCTATTGGATCCTACTGAGATGCGTCAGTAGATGCCGACTACTGAGAACATCATTGCCCAACAATTATCAGCATAAGGAATTAGTACGACAGGTCAGATAACTAAGTACAGTGACTCAGTTGGGAAAGTCACACTGTACACAGCAAGGGGGAACATAGTCATCAGCATGACAACCATTCTCCTTATACATAACGGTAACCAGCTGATAAGTTCAGCTGAAGAGGTTCGGTGACCAGCTGATAAGTTCAGCGTAATTTTGTGTACTTATTTTTTTTGAAGCATGCTCGCTTTTATTGCATCAGTCGCTCACACTCAGTAGTTAATGTGCATTCATTTCCCGCCATTAATAGTTTAAGGAAAGGTCAGTAGGAAACCTTTTCATTTGCATAAACTGAGTAATTAATGATGTCTGTCGCGCATTTAATGCATGTCTTCTCACTTACCTTTATTACGTAGATCTATGTTTTAGGCGGCTTTTGTAATCATTCCTTTTATAACATTAAATCTTAGCCGTTCATAGTTTTTGGAAGATTAAAACTCAGTCGTTGGATTGAAACTTGCAATCAAGCCAATATATACAAAATCTTTCATCTTCTATCTTTTTCCTCACTTTTCGCCATTATCAAATCCTAAGAGCTTTTATCGCAAATCAGTTTCCATCTCAAACTTCTTATAACTGCTTTGCCTGTGCATCTCTCAAGCTCTCATACTCGGTAATGTATTCAAATCTGCTGACAACTACTGACTTACTCTATTTTCAAGTGCTAACATGTGTTTTGCAGATTTCTATGGCGATCGTACAGACTCCTGAACCAATAGTGGAGATCATGACCATCCGGATTCAGTTCGAACCCACAATGGCTTTCCGCCAGGTGGACATTCCGTATCTGGAGCCAATGTTCGATGCTTTGGAGAGGTCAGGGTTGGAGACCCTTGTGACCAAGCATCCGCGTGCCCATCTGCCAAGGCAAGTGGCAGAAGCGTATTTCAACTGGAACTCAGTGGCTGCCGGAGGAGAAGAAGCTTCCTTCTCATACATGAGAGAAACAACTCCGAACAAGTGGAAGCCGACTCAGCACACCTTCAACATCCGAGAGGCTCTAGTCCTCGCGTTTCAGCTTCCTACTTCTGGAATCTCCCCTATCGGATATAAGGAGAGGGAGATCAACGCTTATGTGCAAAAGTTCTGTGGACGCAGTGATCTGACGTTCAAGACAGCTCTCCCGAGGAATCTCTTGCTACCTCAGTACAGAGGTTTAGCGTATGTGGTCTCGCACATACTGACAAGCTCAGCTGGATCGTACGATCAACTGTCCAAACCTAAGATTCAGCTGATGATGGCTATTGACGACGGAGTAGAAGTGAACTGGGCTGACTATTACACGACTCAGATGAAAGCCCAGGCCCAGAAATTCACTACTCTACCCACTGGCGAGAGGAGGTTGGCCAGTGTGGGTAAGCTTCTATTCGGGACCAAGATGTCAGTCCTAATAGAGAGTGTTGTACAGAGGAACTCAGCTTTTGAAGACTCAAAGCTGTACAACACTAAGCTGATAAAGTTTAAGACTAAAGAAGCGACGGATAAGTCAATTGGCAAAGGGCCACTTGAGCAGAAGAGAGCTGCTCCTGTCCTGCCATCTCCCGCTGATGTGTCCAAGAGGAGGAGGCTTATCAAGCCACGACCAGCTGAGGTCACTGTGGCTCAGCCGATAACTGTCATAGAACAGGCTCCTCCTCCACCTCGAGATGAGCAAACCTTGGACTCCGACACAGGGATGGAAGGAGCCACCCTCAAGGAGAAAGCTCAAGTCATCAGCTCCGATGACACTCAGTCGGACATTTGAGAGCCAATTGAAGAGACTGAATGGACAACAACTCATACCACTCGTCTACGTGCTACAGCTGAGATTCACGATCAGATTCCAGAGATAGCTGAGCATGAAGACTTGGTTGACATTGCCATCAGGGCAAGAGTTCAGATGCTACTGAGGTTCTTAAGCCCGGGATATTTCGACGGATTTTGCAAAAACTCAGTCAGCCATCGATCTACTGACAGAGGAGCAAGATTTACAGGCAGAGATCGGATTCGGGGAGCCGGCTGATTTGGCGTCCTTCGAGGATCTTCGAGCTGCTATGCTCTATCTTCTTAGCCTGCGTATCACAGCTCCTGCTGCTAATGCTCCGCCTCCATCTCCTCCTACTGATGAGGGTGATGACCAAGAACAAGATCAGGAGATGGAAGGCAACCCCAAGGATGCAGAGTTGGGAGGCTCTGCTGAGGGACCAACTCCCCATGAGAAGAGCCAATCACCACCCCCTGGTACATCAGGTGAGGCTCAGGGCGCTCCGAAGTACAGTCGGGAGCAGCTCCTCGTATTTTTTGATCAAAGGCTCGGAACAAGCTCTTACCAGATTCAACCCATTGGTTCCGTGTCCTCCAAATCAGTGAATAAGGCGATCAGACGCCAAGGAGCTAAAAACAGACTTCTCGCCAAAGACATCCATATCAAATGGGAGAAGTATAAGAAGGCGCAGACTGATAGCCTGGATAAGCTAGCCGTTGGCATCTCCACTCCTCAAGAGGCTCCTTCGCAGCCTGATTTTAAGGAGATGATTGAGCAGGTTTTGATAGCGCGAAAGCGATCTATCCGCACGCAGTCGATTCTTTGCTCCAAGCTCAGCATAAAACATTTACTGAGCAGCTGACTCATGCTCTCACAACAGTCCAAGCTCAAATGGATGAGCGGAACAAGTTGGCTACAAGCAGCCTCCAATGAAGGAACAGGCTGAGGCCTTGAACGAGATTCAGAAGGAGATGAAGGAATCCAATGATCTAGCCCTGCTGAAACTCCGCCAGGAGTCAGTTGCTCATCTCAATCGATCTAGGGCGGCTCAAGAGAAGGACTGGGAGCACATGCGTGACTTCGTCAAGGACTTCGACTCTACGGTTACTCGGATCAAGGACTCGGTATACAAGCTCGAGAAAGAAGTCACGGCCTATCCGTACCCAACATCGATAAAGGTCGCCGATGCCAAAAAGGGGGAAGGTATAATAAAAGATGAATGCGAAACGGATACGGTGATGTACGGATAATCGGGGAAAGGGTTCGGGAGGAGAGACCCTCCACGCTGAAGAACCCGCACGTACTCGGGGGGGAAAGGGCTCGGGAGGAAGGACCCTCTACTACTCGGGATAAGAACTCTTCGAGGTCCTTCTCCTAGAATTTCCACTTCGGCCCAACCCCCCATCTCCTCTTCTGCTGCTCACATTGAAGAAGTAACCAGTTTTATTGAGCAAGAGACAGAAGAAGAAGAGCCTGAGCCTGAACAATTGCCACCGCAGAGGCCGGGGAAGGAGATTGCAACTGTATCTACTCCTCCTTCCTCCCCGGTCCATAAGTTCAAATCAAAAGCGGAGCAAGAGGCTTATGACCTCAAAATTGCCCAACAGTGCGCAGGATAAGCTCGACCATGAGTGTCGGCTTGAAGAGGCAAAGCGAAGCGAGAAAGAAGCCCAAGGGCAAAGCTGTTAAGGGCAAAGGCAAGAAAAAGGTCGGGTCGGTCGAAGAGCAGAAGAAGAAAGCCCAAGCAGATTTTGCTAAGGCTCTTCCGACTGAGATCCAAGCTACTGCTCAGAGTATTCCCACTTCTACTCTAACACCTGAGCAGATAGCGGAAGATCAAGCGACCTGGGAGGTGACGCTGCAAGGTCTGAGTCTCAGGCGAGGAGACAGTAGAGCAGCCGCACTCCGCGAAAAGAAAAGGATGGCTGACTTGGCAAAAATGCGTAGCTTATCTCTCAAGCCAGCAGCTGATCCGAGGAAGCAGATCCCAAGAGGATCCAAGTTCATCAGGGGCCCATATGTTAAGAATATTCCTATCCCGCATGTGGATAAATGGGTGTCGGCTGATATGAACGTCCATTGGGAAAGGCTGAAAGAGGATTTTATTAAAGGCTATTTTGTATGGCGCATTTATCCTCTCGACTGTCCAGCTAATCAGTTATTCGACGAACTAATCTCGAGATTTGATGTCTCATTCAGAGATCGGCTGAGACAGATTATGGAAGAACAGAATATTCCCTTCCGTGCCCCAGCTTTCCGACGTATTCCTCCGCCAAGAACTGCTAGTGGACTGTTGTGCACGAAGGACATTGAGAGAGAGATAGAGGAAGCTGCTTTCCATCTGGGTTTGTTGCCTGAAAATCCTCTTGACAACGAAGAAATCCAGGAGATCAGGATCAGAGTTTACAAGTATTATTACCTGGATCCTCCTGCTGAGAAGTCTGCCGATTTCAAGAAAAGGCCTCAACGCTTCAAGCGTCAGCAGTGATTTCTTCTTCTTTTTGATTTCTGTTGTAATAGCTGTATGAGCTTGTACATCATTGATTATATATATCAGTTCCTATTGCTTGTCAGACAATTACTCATTGTCTTTCAGCTCCTTGCATTGTGTTTTCACAACTGATCACTAAGTGATCTGACACACACTCACAGTCAGTTTCTCTGATTTTGCCTATCTCCCACCTACTGAAGTATTGAAATTACCTTATTTTTTTTCCTCAGAATGTTGTAAGGGGGAAATTGTTGTCAGTAGGATATCATCTTTTATAGACTTAAGAAGTTTAAGAGGTAGAGGTAGAGGTTTTGGCATCATCAATTAGGGGGAAATTGTTGGATATGAGTCAGTAGATGATACTCAGCTGTTGTTCGGTTAAAAGAAAATTGGGGGAAATCATAGTAGTACTATGGAATTGAAGATCCCAAAACCTAGCTGATATCAGTAGATTAGTGTGTCGTTAGGATTAGCTGATGTATAGGTTAGACTTGATGCATTGTTTATTATTTTTGTCTAAGTCCTGTACGGGGTAATTGTTGAACTGATCTTCTGTCGAAGATACTTTTCAGAACCCCACGTCATCAGTGTAATCGCTTGTGTTCTTCAGTCAGCAGCTGATCTTCCACTCAGTCGAAGACAGCGCATCGGCGACAAATCATCGCAGAAGACTACTCCCGGTGATAGTCATCGGCAGAAGAACGAGAAACAAGCACGGTACCTTTGCGGTCGCCCGGTGACCTACTCGGTAGATGCCTGTCGCCCGACTCACCTGAAGAAGACAGAGACTTTTCGCCTACGTATCCTACGGAAAGCGACCCGACTATTCAAGTCTTTTCAAAAAGTTCGGCGAGAAGACATACGAGGTTGTTGAACGATCAACTCTGACATTTTCACCAACTACAAACCTCGACCAATGAGAAGCCGACAACGCTTACCTACTCTACACAGTAAAGCTGCTCTCATGAACAGTGCATTAACTGCCCTGCTGCAACAAGTTCGAATTAATGGCCGTTTTTCTTGGAAGCTTGTGACACGTGGCATCGTCGTCTCCAACGGACATATGCCATAACTCACAACTATAAATAGAGAAGTTTTTGAAGCTCCGAGAAACGGAATTTCGAAGGGACAAGCTCAAGTTCATAAACGCTCTAGAACACTCAAAGATCATCCAGAGGAAAACTTGCGTACTTAGAAGATTTCTCAGTTTTTCTCTCTAGAGTTCTTACATCCCTTTCTTCTCTAGACTAAGCTCATTGTCATATTTATAGCTTAGATTCGAAGGATCACATTTAGTGAATTGTTCTTATTGTAAGAACTCCTTCTCAGTTGGAGAAAATTCCCTTCCCTTTCAGACTTAGGTTTGGATTGTAAAGTCGCTAAGGACTATAACTTAGAGGGAACTGTCCAGTGCACAGTATCCCTGCTGAGGCTTGCTCAGAATAATCAACAAGTTCTCCTGCCTTGTTCAGGATCGTGGACGTAGGATCTTGCGTATCCGAACCATGTTAAATCGCTTGTGTTCTTTTACTATTTTATTGCATAGCATTCAACTGACTTGAAAATTATAAGCTTGCATAAAACGTATTTTATAAAGCGCACAGCCAAAAGATTTAATTTGCTAAAACGTGTTTTCACAAGAGACGAATTCCGGGCCCCACACTTTCCGCACAATAGTCTCCGACTGATTCTCAAAGTACTGACAACAGTCAGTAGGAGAGAGCTCAGTAGCTGACTCGCTATGTCCCGCGATCGAAGGCTTATTTGGCATTGTTCATCAGTTGCAATCATCAGCTCAGCTGACCTTCATTGAGAAAAAGAAACTGAGCTCAGGTGTATTCACCCCCCCCCTCCCCCCCTCTACACCTGACTTATCGTCTCCGGACCAACAGTTTTCAAGCTAAACTTTTTTATTTTCAGTTTAACCAATCAGTTAATTGAACCGAAAATATTTCAATATCTTTATTTAAAATATTAATTTTTTTCTATAATATCTATACTGAAAGGAAATTATTTAATTTATTATATTTTTTTATTATTTTCTTCTCTTTTTAGTTATTTCGGTTATAACTGAATCAAAATGAACCTAAATAATTTTTTTCTGGTAAAATTGAACAAATTATTTTGGTTCGATGTTTGGTTTCGAAATTTTATTGTTTCGGTTCATTTTAATTGAAATGATACCCTATAACATGCATCATGTGTCAATTTATGACATATAATTTTATGTTACGCTGCACTTTATAGGTGAAGGGGGTTAACTCCTTTAATCTTTAACAGTTTTAGGTGGTATATTGCATTTTTTTAAAGGTCAGGGGTATAATGTTATATCCTTAAAGGTTGGTGTTAAGTTTTAGGTTAAGTTTAACTTTAGAAGGTTATGTGCTTTCATATTCACGGATTAGGGGATATATTGCATTTTTTTAAAGCTTAGGGGTAAAGTGTTATATCAGAAAACAAATTCATATTCGAAGAGTGCATAACTGCATGGATAAGCTTACAATAACCAATCTATTTGGGATCCAATTCGATATTTTCCTTGGGAGGTATCGAGAAGGAATTGGAATGGAATAAGATCGATTCATATAGAAAAAAGGTTCTCTCTTGATTCTGTACCTATGGGTTAGGAATAGAGGAAGAGGAAAAATCGAAAATTTCACATAATACTTGATCGAAAAATCATCAGATTTATTTTGTACCCTTCGTTCAATGGTCAAATTCTACAGGATCAAACCTATGCGACTTAAGGAATGATATAAAAAAAGAGAAGGAAAAAGAAATGAATATTAAATAAAAATGAAGTAGAAGAACCTAGATTCCAAATGAACAAATTTAAACTTAAAAATTTCTGATTCTCGAAGAATGAGGGGCATGGAGATTTTATACCTTCAAAGATTTGGGAGTTTAATGCATCTTCTCTTAGACTATATTTAATGGTGACCTTTTGGTCTTGTGGTTGGATGCCACATAAGCAAATCAAGAAGAAGAAAAAGAAGAAATGCAAATGCAAATGCAAATGCAAAAACAAACCGCCTGCGGTTCCCATCTAACCCATCCCAACCATATTTCTTTCTCAAATTGTACACTAATCATTGTGTGAGTGGATGAATTAATTTATTAGATGTGATGATAAATCTCTAATATCTTTCGTATACTATTTAAAAATAAATAAATTAAAATTTCTAATTTTTTTGTTTTTTGATTCTCTATAAATAGACATCAATATTAATATGGTTATATATATATAATATAATTATCTCAATTTATCTACATATAATTATCATTATTGTAATTTTTTTATTGCATGTTTACGTATTAGTTTGTAATATTTTAACTTATATTGTAATTAAAAATAGTTGTAAGTAATAATATTGTAATGAAAAATAAAATAAATGAGGTTGCGGTTGGACTGGTAGCTGATAAACCTTCAAAAGTTATTGTAGTTGGCTGAAATAAAAATTATTAATGAAAAAAGAGAGAAAATAAATACTATTTTCATCTTGCTATTTTTGGCACACTTTTTCAAAATGAACGTCCTGCTATTTATGACACATTTCTTAATTTAGAAATAACTATCATCTTTCTCATACTTTACGGTTTTATCTTTCATACTTTTTTTTACTTTATCATCTTCTCTTTCCTACTTTACCATTTTCTCTCTTATTTTATTACATACTCTCACTCATCTTTTCTCTTCTATTTTATCATCTACCCATATCTTATTCTTAATCATCTATTTTCTTAATTTTCGCACTCAAATGAAGTAATGCCGGAAATAGCGGGATGGAGAGTAGCAAAATATTAGAATGTTCTTAGATTAAACTCAAGTAACCCTTCCTCAACTTGCGAAATTCCGTCTCCTGCTGCCGGAAAATGCGAATCGCCGGCGTGATTATGAGATCCAGAGCGCAATATCTGGCCGCGGCATCTCTATTTGACGAGCACCCCTTACTTTCGAGATCCCTCGGCAGCGCCAAAACCCATATTCAAGTTTCTGCTTGTCTAACTCAATCGACCATCACCTATAATATATTACGGCCGACACCGGGATGCGAGCGGGCCTACCATGACGGCAGGCCGAGAGGTCCGTTGTGGAGGGGAAAGAAACAAATTGGGAAAGAGGCGATGTTCGTTATATTAGGTATGAAACGATTCAAAGACGATACCGAGAAGCTCGATAAATTTATCAAGACTCATGTGGTCAGACTTGTCAAAATGGATATGATTGCCGTACTGAATGAGCTTGAGCGACAAGGGGAGGTCGTGAATCTGATATTTGGTTGTACCTCGTTCTTTGTTGGTTGTCCGTTGTGCTATTGTCGTTGCAATTCCATGTTTCTGTATAGGTTTTGCTTGTTTGGTCTGACTTGCATTTGTTTGCTTGATCCTGATAGTTAACCAACTAGATTGTGTCAAGATGTCAGTTTTTGAATCACTTCACTGATCCTTTCAATGTGCATTAAAATCGTCATGTCCGTTTCTTGTTGGACTTCTCCAACACTTTTTCAATGGCATTACCTATTTGAGATTATATGGTTATATTCGATTAGAGATGGAACAGAGAATCAGAAATTGAATAGAGGTGCTATGCACTGCAAGTCAATTTTATGGGCATGGATTGAATTTTATGTTGACTTATATTCAAGTGGAAAAGTCCATTTGTTTCCATTTTCCTAACTTCTTTTTCTTGATAATTTGTGGTGTTTTCAGATGTTTAGGGTGATTCGAAAACAAGACTGGTACAAACCTGATGTTTACCTGTACAAGGATTTGATTGTTGCATTGGCCAGACGAAAAAAGATGGATGATGCAATGAATTTATGGAAAAACATGAGAGAGGAAGATTTATTTCCCGACTCTCAGACTTATACCGAAGTTATTCGTGGTTTCTTACAGTATGGTTCTCCTGCTGACGCCATGAATATCTATGAGGATATGAAAAAAATCTCCCGATCTACCTGATCAACTGCCATTTAGGGTATTATTAAAGGGGCTACTTCCGCATCCCTTGTTGAGGAACAAGGTCAAACAAGATTTTGAGGAAATCTTTCCTGATCTACATGTTTATGATCCTCCAGAGGAGATTTTTGGATTAGGATGAGGTTTGTATTTTGCCAATTTCGTGGTACATTATGTTTCGATATTTGAGCTCTTGGAAGAGGATTCTGCTTCATTTTCTGATAAACCTCATTGAGTGTGGCTTTTGTTACAAGCTACAATATGTTTATGGAAAAGTTTCTTGCACGCTGCTGTTAAGATTGGTCTCTCCTAAAATAAAGTGGTGTGTCACTCACTGAGGATAAGTTTATTACACATTCACAGGCTGGAAAAGGATTGTGGCATACATTTGCACAGGGTATCAAACTCAAATTAATTGCATGATTTTTCGAGTTTTATGAGGTTATCAACACTTTTCCCCCAATACCAGAGCTCCATCTTTTGTTTGGTGCGCCCAGAAAACATCATTACTTGTTAGTAAGATTTTTGGGTTACTTTCTCTTAAAAACATCAGGCATTCGATGCTCTGCTTTTTTTTTTTTTCTTTTCCTCAAACTGGACAGAACAAACAGAGGGAAACTCAAATTATACATGACCAAAGTGATTAGTTTTGAATCTCTCTGAATATGTATAATTTATTCGAGGTACTGACTGCATTTTGGTTCAGGAAGATGGAGTGCCCTGATCTCTTTGGTGAATTAGGCCTGCTCAAATCTGACTAAGCTCTACCTCTGTTGAAGGGATAATGGAGTCAAACTTGCTCCTTATCTCTCGCATTATGAAAGCAAGAAGGAAATCTTCTATTGCTTTTCTCTTTGAACATTGTAGGTGTTTTTTTACTATGTTTTCATCTGTGTGTGTATTTAGTAAGGTGAAACATTGTAGGTGTCGATTGTTTTTCTGGGAAACATTGTAGGCCACACCCAAATTGAGATTCTGCTAACAATGCTGATTTATATGTTCCATTTGCAGTGAAGATTTTTACCTTGTGGTTATATTTCCTTGTAATCATATCCCTGAATCCGAGACCCTTGTGGGTAAAGATTCAAGATCAAAGGCACATTGAAAAAAGAAAAGAAAAGAAGAGGGCATCCTTTCGATTGTCAAAAATATTAAGAAGGAAGAATACTGGTACGCCTACGAATGATAGGCAGGTCACACAAGCGCCTATTGCATGGAGGAGTAGGCTTTAGCAGGAAGGATCTGCATAAGGGGCAGGTGAATTGGCATGTCTCTAGCCATTTGTCCATGCATTCCGCGTGAAACGTGTGCCCGCACCTCCCTAATTCGTTAACCAAATCTTGATCCTCGAACTCCACTAGGCAAATCGAACACAATTCATCTTCCTCATGTTCGGCCTCTCCCTTGTTTCCTTTCCTGCATTCTGAATGGCGAAAACATGAAACCGGAAGATCTAGATTGCACGAGGGAGTCTCTCCGGAGAGTAGAGGGTGCGGGTTGTGGATGAAGGAGAGGATTCTGAGAAAGGATCGAGTTGTCCAGAGGAGTGGGGTCCATATGCAGGCATAGAAGATGAAGGTGAATGGGCTTAGATGGGATTCCGCATACATGAAAATCATAATGTGGTTTGTTTGCTTGTCTTAAGCTTTCTGCAGATTTGGGTGTGAAGTCTGAGTTTGCTGGCAGAAAATATGAGGATGATGAAAGATGGGGGTGTGGAGTTGGTTTTTATAGGAAGAGTGAGAAGGGGAATGATGGTTGAGAGTCAACTGTTCTCTTGGGTTTATGAAATATTACGATCTTTATCAACATACCAACACTACCTTTGACTTTTGAAATCTGTACTTTGTAAAAAGTCTCTCTATTTCACAATATACATTATAATCATAATTATTTCAAGTATGATATCATTTACATAGGACTATAACAAAATACGAGTCATTGTTTGGGAAAGAGGAATGTGCCGGTCGAAAATGTCGCACCCTCCAAATTCTTAAAATCAAATTTTTACATTTGATTTTTTTTTTCTTTTTAAGTGTACTGCTTCATCTCTTCAAACTTAAATATTTACAATCATGAAGTTATAGTTTTAGAATTTTCCCCTACAACTATAAATATTAAATCCGCGCCTTACAAGTGGTGGACATCTTTATGTGAAATTGTCAAAATCCAAATAAACATAAGTGCAAGCGAGTGTCATAAATTAAGAATTCTAAGTTTTTTTTTTCAGTTCTTCTCTTTTTCTTTTTCTTTTTCTTTTTCTTTTTTCCCCTATCCTATTAATTGCTAGTTGTTTTAATACTCGTCTCTTTAGAATGGACTAGAGCTTGTCCTGTTATCTTGTGGCTTAAAGTCAAAACTAAAAGTTATATAAGCGAGATTTCATCTAATCATATAATAAATAATTATAATCCTAAAACACGCATTATCTCCACATTTATTACAAACGAAGAAAAATAATAAAGAAAAAACATTATCATACTGAGTTTTTAAACAAGAGGATGGTCGAATTGTAAAGAAAAATGATCTTCTATTCCCAAAATATTCTCTCTCTAATTTTTTTTATCATAGGGAAACTTGCATTGTTACCGAAGTTTACATTAATAAACTCTACTATTGTGTAACAGTCTACAAATTATACAAGAGAAGCAAACATCATAAATTAATTGTAAGTGAAAGACTCACCCATAACAGTGTTGATCGGTTTCAAATTCCTAACTTATGCTATATGCTAAGCAAAATAATTAAATTAAAACTCTCCCTCTAAATTTAGTTATGCGATTAATGAATTTAATTATTGTCTGTTATAAATAAAAAATATATATATTTTAAAAGACACATGACAAACAATTGTATTAAAAAAGCAAATGATCTCGTACGGCAGAAGTTCCCCACCAATTTTGTATTTCAATAATGTAGATGTAGGCACCCATATCAAAATCTCTAAAAATTATTGAAATCCATTGGGACTCCTCCGGTAAAGTTGGCCCAATAAACAAATAAGAGAAACTTCGTGGTGGATTATGCCACCTTTGCAAATAATATCTGCTTCGTTTTTCGATCTTCCCAGTTAAAAACAAGTACCAACAACGTGGGTATTTGTGGATTCAGCTGTAAAAATCCGTATTCTGCATTTTCATGATACGCTCGGATTCAGTTTTAATATATTATTCTCTTCACGCTTTATTGAAATAAATATGAAACAACCATATTATTATTTGGCAATCTAGTTAGGTTGATGTCCGAGATTCCCGGTGCTATATTAGGGGTGTGTTTTTCTTTGTCTGCCAAAGAGTCTGATTTTATGATGATTTTCTGTTGTAGAGATCGTGGATAATTATTTGATTTCATTGTGATTTTCCTCAACACATTTATTACATTAATTAGAGAGTGCTCGTGCATGATCCGTACATGTCATATAATAATCGTTACTCTCTCTCTCTCTCTCATTATGTACCTGCCAAAATATGGCTGTGCATCTTTGCTTCGAATAGAGAGAGATTCAAGTTATACGTTACAACTTACAACTTATACGTATAGAGATTGAAAGTATATTTTGCCTTCTTTTATTGGGCCACTTATATTATTGGGTAGATCCATATTCCATACATAGTGTTCTAGTAAGATCAAAATCTCAAACCTAATTCTTTAACATAATTATCTAGTGGAGAAAGTTATGATTTGGACATAATAATGAACTACAAACATGAAATTCATAAAGTGGATTCTTCCATATTTCCAAAAATAAGATTTTTATTTCTTGGACGAAAGCAACAGTTGATACTTTTCAAGCCTTGAATATATAAACTAGCGCATCGTTTAACCGTGTTGTACACGGTGGTGGGATTATGCCTTGTGTATTACATAAAAATATATGAATTACATTAGGGATGGCAAAAAGACCCGGACCCGACCTGGACCCGCACGCAATGGGGCGGGTAATACCCGCCCCGTAGGAGTGTGGGGCGGTTCCGGACCCGACCCGTACCGGGTCCGGGGCGATTCCAGTTCCAGCCGCGGACCCGCCCCGCCCCGCCCCGTTTAGACCCGCCCGTATAGACCCGCCCCGCCCGGACCCGTCCCGTAACAAATTAGAATTTAGAAGTGTAAAAGTGTTACTTGTGAGATTCGAACCCGTATCAATAATTTCTTTATATGCACTTATGCCGTTTGAGCTAATGTTCACATTTGTTAATATTTTACATGTATATAGTTATATATAAGAATATTACATACTAAAATAAAAAAAATTGATACATCTAACAAAAAATTAGCTTATAAAATATAAATATTAATTTTCTAGAATTCAATATACTATATTTAAATTGTAATTATCTATGAGGATATGAACATCTTTATGACTTTATGATTTGGACATCTTTATGACTTTATAATTTGTATTTTGTTTATTTGATAATATCCGAACATATGAAATTGTGTTTGTTTTATGTTTGTTGTAGTAGTATTGACGATAACAGGTTTAGCAACTTGATTAGTTCGTAGTGAATAGTATTTTTGTAGTAATGAGAAGCAAAAAAAAAAAAAAAAAAAACTACGGGGCGGGGCGGGTAGGACCCGCCCCGTGCGGGTCCGGTTCCGGGGCCAAAGGTGCAGACCCGTACGGTCCACGGGGCGGGTCCGGGTAGTATGATACCCGGACCCGACCTGCCATTTTGCCATCCCTAAATTACATAAACTTGACGATGTTGTATTGCCATTTGTAAGTGTTTTTGTATCCGAAACATTGATTTTAGGGCATCGACAGAGTCAACAATAAGAGCAAAGATTTTGAACGCTACTTCGAAGGATGGACTGAACCTTGTATAGCCAAGGTGGGGATTCCACATAAAACACCATTAGAAGAGCTAAGCATTGAAACAGGAAATACAGATATCCAAAATCAGAACAAGTTGCTATCTGAATAAAGCTCCCATAAGTACCCCTCACATGGGCAGGCGATATGTACATGAAACAAAACAAATAAATGAACATAGTAAAACCTCAGGTAGATAAGACAAAATCTATTTTACATAGCACAACTAAATGCAGAATAAATTGAAAGTATATCTACCTTTGTTACATAAAGAGAAGCAACTGGAGGACCCACACCCAAGTCAATACCCACTAAAACCCTTCCTAGAAGCATTCCTGTCAAATTGCTAGCAATGGCACTGGAAATACAAGGAGTAGCACCTCTTTCAAAATATATATAATATGAAGTATGAAAACATAAAAATACGTATACAAGCAAGATTTTAATACATGAAATAAGGAATGCACCCTTATGAAACCCTCACTCCCCATCCCCCTAACTAAGAAGTATTTTTACGGGTATCTAATTTTCATATAAGAATGGTAAGGGAAATAATTCAGTCAGTTGGAAAACAAGAAAAAAATATGCAATAAATATGCAATATTCTCTATTATAGTTTGTTATTTTTACCATTTGCAAATATTGCAATATGATAGGCCAAAACTTTCTTGATAGAGTAGCACCTTAGCCTTTAAGTATCTACAACCATCTGAAACACATTAAGCATACTTATTTATATAAATTGTTTATCGTAGAAGTAAACACTTCCAAATGTAGCAAATACAAAATCAACATGCTCCCAGTACTTGTACTGTACAGGTTGATAAACAGTATATCTTGTTTGTAGCTCAATTAAGAAGCACTATCTCCATTTTTAAGAATGTGCAAGTAATAATACAATGTGAAAGTATGTCTTCCATAATAACAGATCCATAAAAATATTACCTCCTTCAATTTATTCGTTCTAAGTTTTCCCGGACACCAGGTATAACATATTTTTGCCTTATGAAGAGAAAATTGAAGCAGGGCTATGAAAAGCAAAAAAGACAAGTCAAAATACAATAAAGTTACAAAATCAAACTATATTCGTTAGTCAGGAAGCTCAAAACATTTGAGTTCTATTGTTCACCTGAGGTAACTCACGTTACTGCGTCGGATTTACTTAACAAAATCTGGTGTAAGAAGCCCAAGAAACTTTTCCTTAGTACTATCACCTACATGTGAAAAAAGATAAATTTGACTATTTTCAATAAATGGCATTGTCAATCAGAAAGTCAAAACAAGATTTTAATGACACTTGCATTTAGGAACAAAAACCAATCTGAGCTATCATCTTGACTTAAGGTACGCATTTTTCTGAATACATTTTCATTGCATCTTTTTCATCATCTGGAATCTGAGGGGGAAAACACTCCTAGCATCCTCTATTAGCAGGTCAATAATAAAAACAATGTATTTAAACCGACAAGTTATCTAAGTGAAGGCAAAAGCTATTATGAGGTCTAAACACAAACAAATGAGAATTTCATATTCGTGTTGTAGTCTGCAGGTGCAATATCCCTTAAATATCTGGAGATACAAGGAATTATAATAGTTTGAGTGCTTATCAATTACATATGCTTAATAAGACAATTTTTTAACGCCAATCATTGGATGCCTTATTAGATATGAGAAACTTAGCAAAAAGAAGAATCTCGTCTCACGATCCATTTTCAGGGCCTAAGAAATAAAAAAAAGTTCCATATGAAATTGAGAAATAAATCACATGGGAAGCATTCTTCAAAGCAAATCATTGTTGTGCAAATATGTATGGGCATTTCTTATGTTTAAGATAAGCTAATAATTAGCTATTTTTGAACCATGATACAGTCTAAAGCAAAATAATTATTGAAATGACATTTCTCCTTATCAGTGTAGTATGGAGAGGGACACTCACACTCCTATTACTTTTGAAGAGATGCAAGAAACTGGTTATTGAAGTGTAATATATGCTAGAAAATATTTCGATTACAAAAAAAATATTGTACCTGGTGAAGAAATACTTTGGGTAGTTCAACCCTTGCCAAGTGGCTTCATAAGGCACTTAAATGGAAAACTTCATCATACACTATATTTCGAGTTCTGCAATCATTTTTCTGCTCTGCTAGCAAGGCGGGTGAGATGAGAACTGATACTTGCTTCATTGTTTGTGCTCGAGACAAAGCAACGTATAATTCGCCGTGTGAAAACACTGGTTGTCGTAAATATATACCCACGTAGTCTAAAGTTTGTCCTTGTGCTTTGTTAATCGTCATTGAGAAACACAACTTGACTGGGAATTGAGTTCTAGAAAAAGGGATCCCATTTTTTTCATTGTCAGGAGAGTTCAATGGGATCATAGGTAAAAAGAAGGATGCTCCAGCATGACGTCCAGTAGCTATCTCTACATATAGTGATTTGTTTCTCAAATCTTTACATATCAATCTTGTGCCATTGCATAATCCAGCGGTAGGATCTAGATTGCGTAGCAACATAATAGGACAACCTTTTTTCAAAATGAGTTTATGGGGCGGCATACCATTAGGGCTCAGAGTATTCAGAAATTCTTCAAAATCTCCTTGATGGCGTTGATCGAGTGATTTGTCGGCACTTGTGTATACGACAGGATCGCCTCGGAACTGCTCAATTAATCTAGAATTGATGTTGTCTACAGATTCATTGGTTGGACAAAGTATACACTTGTTAACCATTGTATGGGGTTTGAGTAAGAAGTGGTCAAGGTCTTCAAAAACATAATACACCAACCTAGGAAAAGTGTAGTATTGTAAAGAGAAAGAACTATGGCCCATATGAAAATAAAGAATAATCAGGTTCAATTCTGAGATTAAGAGAAGTTACCTGGCAATTGATTTTTCAAAATTGTCATAAGGCAAGACAATTTGGGATGGTAGGGTGATGTTCTTTTCGTTGTTAGTTACAATCTTTCCTTCACCAACTACTAATAAGAATTTTGAAAAATCAGGATCTAAGCGTGCACGCATGTTAACAGTTAGGTGAATTTTTGTAAGGAAAGGCCATAAAGTTGTCCCAAGAATGCTTCGTCCGATCAGAGTATGATTTGTTGCATTTTCGACCACTGGAAGGGTCTGCCTAAAGTCTCCTCCAAACACAACATTTTTACCACCGAGTGGTGCATTGCTGGACATTATGTCTTTCAGTAAATGATCAAAAGCTTCAAGAGATTCTTTGCTTGCTGTTGCTGCTTCATCCCAAATAATCAGCTTAGATTGAGCAATCAGTTTTGTCGTTCCACTTTGTTTGCTGATACTACAGTTCTTTTTTGAAAAATCAATAGGAATTCCAAAACAAGAATGTGTTGTTCTTCCACCAGGGAGAATCGACGCTGCAACTCCAGACGTCGCTACTGCTAAGGCAACATGGTTGTCTGACCTCAGAGTAGCGAGCAAACTTTTATAGAGGAAAGTCTTACCTGCACCGGCGGGGCCATCTACGAAGAAGCTTTCTCCCGAACTCGGTGTAATGGCATCCATGATCAAATTGTAGGCAAGTCTCTGATCTTGATTTAGTTGTAAATGTAGGTTACGCTCTTCTTCACTAACACTAATATTGCGCTCGAATTCGATCTCTCTTGTATTCATTAACTGAGCAGCGTCGTTATTTGTGGAAGGCATATTTATGAATTGTTGAATTGAGCGACTCATTTTCTGCAGGGAAAAGTCAATAGCTTCTAGTGTTTTCATCTCTAAGTACTGATCTGAAGGATTTGTTGTTGAGAGTTGATAGCGAAAATCAGCAGACATTAATTCAAAAAATTGGGTAAATAACTTTGACGGATTCTCTGGGTTGCAGAACACCAATATAGTAGCAAATAGATATCTTAATGCACCAGGCATATGAACGAGTGACGCCTCCATTATAGTCTCCTCTACATATTTATCTGAGTACAACAATCCTAGCTGGAGCGCAGCATCGCGAAATGTTGGGAATACTTGGTTATTCACGGTCCTCAATGCTTCAAAAGATGAAGGGGCTTTGACATTAGATAATAGCAAACGTAAGTAGTATCTTTCTCCTTCTTTTGGATTAACGGTCACAGGTCTTCCAATAACACTTCCTCGTTTTCTCCGAGTCCACTTAAGTGCCTTTTTGTTCCATACAAATAATTGCGGAAAATCTTTATATAATAGTTGCAAGCCACGGATTTCTGGATCAATGGCATTGGCATGGAAGAATTCAGTTAACATGGTTTTCGAAGAATTAAGGTCGGCAAGGAGATCTTTAAGGTCGGTGGCCTGACGAAATGATAAAATTTGTTGGCCTTCAAGGTGAATCTGTAGCGTGTAAACTGAAGGAGCCATCTCACTTAGCGGAAATGCATATATTCTCCATGTTGCTTCGGGAGGGCCTAGCCATCAAGCATCTTGGTAATTCTTGATTTTGTCGATACATAGTCCTGAATCACTTACTGCTACAAAGAAATTCACCATTGAAAGCCCTTTATACACGTATTTGTACATGTACTTTACTAACTTGATTGTCGAGCAAATTTCAACGTTTAAGTGGCAGTCATACATTGCGAGCAGACGAGGGTTGTAGGGAACGATACACCTGTTATCTAACTCCTTGCCGTTCACGACGGCTTTTCGTCCGTTGTTCCTGCGACGGTATGCTGGGTAAGTGTCTTCACCATGAACTGTATAATCTGTGAACGGTTTTGGGTATTTGTCCTTGCAAGCACCGTTTCGCATACAAATATGGTTCTTATTGAATCTGCCACAAGGACCATGGATCATATGCCTGATAACTAATCTATGGAGATTAGGAAACTCGCTTTCGTCTGGGATTTCTGCACATACTATTCTGTCATATGCTTCAGGGGTGAGGGGCTTGTATCGGTTGTTTAATATGATGAGGAAATGGGCATGGGGCATTCCTCTCTTTTGAAATTCCACCACGTAAACATATGATTCAACCTCACCAAAAAGTTGCTTCTTCAATATTTCTAGCTTTGCTCTTAATACTCTTGATAACAGATCTGGCCGATCGAATGGCGTCTCATGCCATTTGAGGTTTGCACGAATTTCAGGCCATTTTGGATTACAAGTCATCGTGAGGAAGATGTCTGGTTTCCCGTACTTCTGGACCAAAGCCATGGCGTCGAAATAGCGTTTATGCATATCACGCAGACCACCAATAAATGAAACAGGTAGTATGGTATTACGGCCGACAGTTGCACCTAATATGTCACCAGCTGCAACAGCATCTACAACACCTGTTCGGAGTTCTGTCTGAAACCTTGGTTGACGAAACCTGAAATATTCAAGTCTTTGTGTCTCGATTTTCACATATGCATTAACGACAAATTGTTGGAGCAATCTTAAGGAATGTAGTAGTATTGACTCATCATGATCGCGGATTTGTAGTTTGTAGCTATAGAATTGGCGAGCAGTTACAAACCCTTTGTGTTTGGCAGTTGATGTGGTTGCTTCAATAATGAGTAGTCCCGTTGTCAATAGGTATAAATGTTGTGTTTGAAATCAATGAAATAGTAAAAATGAAAATAGAAGTGTAACACTGACCTGCACGTTCACGTTCTAATAAAGTTTCTACATCTGGTATAGAATTAAGGTCGATGGGATTTACAATGAGTGGGGTGGACACTATGGAATGAAGAACAACTACGTTATCCAGTAACAAAGAATTATAGATATGTTGAAATAAGAAAAGAGTAAAAAGAAAACAGTTTTGCTAATCTACGCCTTCAAATGTTGCATTATAAAAAAATCATAGAATACTAAAAAATAGTGGTGTATCACTGACCTGGATGTTCACCTCCATATTAATCTTCATCTTCTGATAATGTTTGTTCAATTTTTGTAGGATAAAGGTTGATGGGTGTCTGACTGATTGACATAGACGCTGTAGCGTGAAGAATCAGTGTGTTACTTCATTGTAGATGTTAGATATTACACAATCATAAACGATTACAATGAAAACAGTCGTATGAGGCTAAGTTGTACCTCCACTTGGTATGCGATGCAGCGCATTATGATTCTTAGAATAGTAGAAAGGATTAGCAGCAGTGCGTGGTGGTGTCCCTACCATTGGGATTGATGGGTGCCAGCCTGATTCACCGTAAGGGAAAAGAAGTGGATATTGTAGCGGATCACAACAACCATATGTTTGTTTAACAATTTGCTTTATCCCGCTTGTTGTCTCAACTTGAATATGAGGAGTCCGATCAAGTGATATGTCGTCAGTTTCAGAAATAATTGCTTCAATTTGTTCACTTGTAGGGATATTATATATTTGTTGGTCTAATGGGGGGCTTCCGTTTAAGAGGATCTTGCAGTTCCATGGTAATGGTTCTGTATAGAGGCTCTTGAAAAACTTCGTGTATGGATTGTCTGCTAAGATTTTCTGAATAAGAGTTGCTATGGAAGGGAGCAACTTCCCGTCAGTAGGACAACGTTCTGTTATCTCTGTATGAGAATCGTAGTAGTACATTTGAAGCCCAGATGCTGGAACACCCGCTGAGTGTAAAGGAGGGAGGAAGTGGTGGAATTGTCCTAGTACACGGAAAGTGTACATACCCTTTAAGTTTTTTGTCAATTCGTGGTCATACATCACGCCTAGAGATGTAAAAGCGAAGTTATTGTTGTATGTACGGATGTTGCTACAAAAATTGATAGCAAGAGGATATGATGTTGTCAACAGTTGTCGTAGTTCCGCTGGCATAGGATGACTTACAAGAGACACTTTCCCACCAGAACAACATAGTCCAGGAGGCTCTAGGTAGAAGCATTTGGATTTGCATGTTGAATGTATGCAGTCGTCTACATTGCGTAACGCCGACGGTTGTGTAGGAATATCAGCAAGAGTCGCTTCTGAGTATTTACGTTTGTTTATACCACCAGTGCGCATTTGTTCTAGAGAGATATCTATAATGCGACAAACGAAGTTGTAAGTAACCAAGGGATGAAAGATGAGATGTAATTTGTAGACAGAGTAAGCAAACAACTGAGAAACAAAGCTAACTTGGTAAATTTGCAGTGTTCTTTGCTATGATGTGAGGCTGTCGAGAGGAAGCAGCGTAGGAAGTGGAAGGTTCTTGAGCAATTATTGTGGCCTGAGTATTAGAGAATAGCTTTACAAGTTAACTAATTTATTATTTGTGGAACGTTAAAAAATAACAAACTGCAATAAGCATAAAACTAAAAATATAGAGAGTGGATTTTACCAAGGACTGCGTACAAACCAAGTTTGGTTGCGGATTTGCAAAGGGTGGAGCCAATACGTGGTTATGAGATTGTACAAATTTGGAAACATTCTAGTTGCCAATAGTGTCAACTGTGAAAGATAATAGAGCTCTGCATCCTGTTCTTGTGGTCGGATTTTTGTTTGAACAACAATAAGTTTTACATCGAATTGTTTTGCTTCCGCTGAAGTAGCTGTGTTTTCCCCTACAAACTTTAAAACCGACAGCAGCAGCATAACGACAGTATGCTGTATACGCTTCTTGCTCACTGTGCACGACTTCCGATATCAATTTTTTTCCCTAACAACAGTATGTCGCGATCCATCTGTGAATCCAAACAGTATAAATTACTGAGGACTTAGATTTGTTGTTTCTATGTGATCCTGCGAATCAAGTTTCATTAATTGAAGTCAGAAGAAGTATATAGCCCAAAAGTTCACGCCGAATCAATTCAACCTGAAGAAGTGACTAAAAGTGTGGCAACAACAATGATATTAACCTTTGTGCTCCGTAATAAGATCGTAAGTTCATTAGTGGCCTAGTTCGGGAAGGTAAACATTGGTAAGATGTTGAGGAGAATAAGGTGAGTTTGGAAATCATATACTCTGAATGTATATAGAAGCTGAAAACATTATTATACTCCCTCCGTCCCGGGCGACTTGGTTGAATTCTTTCCGGCACAGAGTTTAAGAATAGTGGGTAATTGTTTTTAAAGATGTAGAACCATTAATTTAACTTATTTTAGTTTTCTTAATGATTCACTTAATCTATTTAATATGTTGACCTCATTTCAAGTGTAAATAATCAAATGAAGGAACATAAACATAAATCCAAATACATGTATTGAACCTCGATTCAGATTATAACTCTCGCCTCTCTCCCTCAAGAACAATCCTTGGCCTCCGACTTGATGAATCCCCTACCAAAACTGCTAAATCCCCCTCCTTTCCCCTTGGATAGTACATCCGGGGATAGTGGGTCAGTGCGATATTTGTTTTGTAGTGAAGGACACCGCCGCGGCAACGGCCCATGCCACCCCCTCTAAGCGCCGGTCTTCGGCTTCAACTACTCAGATTTGGCGCCGATCGACACGGACTTTGGCCTTGCGGCCTTGATTTGCGCCGAGTGGGAATATTTTGAGTGTGAAACGGGATTCGACCCCGCAGATCTAAATGTCTATGGTTGTTCCTCTTATGTTCCCGAAAGCGTGTTCGAATTTTCAATTGACGGGTCGGGTGATATTATTCCTCAAGCCGGAGACGATTATTCAATGACTAATTCGGACATGATTGTTCCCGAATTCGTGTTCGATTCGTTAACCGTGTCGCCGACGAATGGGGACGAGTCGAGATGGCTTTTGGCAGCTGCACAGGCGTCGCCATGGGAGGAGTCCGGGGCGGCGTTGGAGGCGGACTTGGCTATTAGGTATGAGGCCTCAATGGTCGCCTACTTCGACAAGATGGCAAAGATTGTGCAACCTAATGTTGATGAGTTCATATCGATTTGGGCCCCTGCCTTCGTCAATTTGGTTAGATCTTTCAATTACTCTCTTCTTTCGTATCGATTTTGGCCCCCTACCTTATGGAATTTTTTAATCTCCTGAAAGGCAAGCAAGGTTGCTTGATTTAATTTTTGTACAGTGTTTTGCCTTGATGCATTGTTTGTTGGTTTAGCTGATATATGAACAGATATCTGCCTTGACTTATTATTGATGTGGCTTGATTGGTTTATGAGCGGATTTTTGTCTATGCTGCCTTCGATTATGCTGCCTTTTTTATGTTGAATACATGTATAGGTTGACAGACATTGTTGGTTGGTTTTGTTGATATATGAACAGGTATCTGCCTTGACTTATTGTTAATGTGGCTTGATTGGTTTATGAACGGATTTCTGCCTTGATGCATTCGGTTATGCTGCCTTGATGATGTTGAATACATGTATTGGGTGAAAGGCAAGTGTTGGTTACTTGGTTGCTTATATTAATGTTTGTTGTTATTTTGCATCAGCCGAAAGACTGAAGAGCCTACATATGGTGCCTCGCTGCAAAGTCCCGAAAGACTGAAGATCCTACATATGGTGCCTCACTGACTTAGACTAGATTATGTCTTAATGTAAATTGTCGCTTTTTAATGTACAAACATTGAAACAAACTCCACAACAAGGTTTGGCTTTTATATTAGAGATGTTTATTTGTTTTTTGAAATCATTACTCCATTTTTCGTATCCGAACAAATATTCAAAATCGATTAATTAACTATTTAGTCTAGTCCAATAATTATGCACTATCTAAATAAAAGAAGTCGAAATGGCAGCAACAAAACTAACTTCAAATTCTATTACAACATCAAGCAATGAAAACAACCACTAAACAGGCGGCTTCCCTCTCTTTTTTGGAGTCCAAAATGAAATGTATTTCCCTCTCAAATTTAAAAGACAACATCTAATCTCACATTATAAAACCAGTTCATTCTCAACATCTAATCTCACATCTCCAAAATCTAAGAAAGAAATGAGGGGAAAAGACTTGTCAGAAAATCAAAGGAATGCAATTGTGCAATTCCTATTACAAAATTCAACAGATGGCCGAATAAATCGAGGCAAAGCCGCCGAAGCAATCCATAAATTCAGTTGCTCTCCAAGCATAATCACTCGATTGTGGAAAGAAGCCAAGAAGCAGCAACAAGCAGGTCAAGCCATATATCTCACAAGTGGTAAGAAACATCCCAACCGATGCAAAACAGTTCATATTAACATAGAGTTAATTCAAAGCATAGAGATACAAAAGAGAGCAACAATAAGGAAGCTTGCATATTCAATCAAATGCTCTCGTAGCACAATTGGGAGATGGGCGAAAGCAGGGCTGATCAGAACTCATTCAAGTGCTATTAAACCATCACTCACAATGCCAAACAAAATTCACAGGTTAAGGTTTTCAATGGAGTCTCTTGAATTTGATAGAATTATGAGCATCTTAAAATTCAAGAGCATGAACAACATCATTCACATTGATGAAAAATGGTTCTACATAACACGAAGTACCCATCGATTTTACTTGACACAAGCAGAACAAAAGCCATACAGAGCATGTCAAAATAAGAATTTCATTCAAAAGGTCATGTTCATGTGTGCAGTATGTCGACCTATATTTGCAGAAGATGGAACAGTATTATTTGATGGGAAAATATGAATTTTCCCTTTCACACAAATGGTTCCAGCAATTAGAAACAGCAAAAATAGACCAAAAGGAACTCTAGAGATGAAGCCTATTGATTCAATTACAAAAGCTGTTATTAAAGATTGTTGATCAGCAAGGTATGTCAGTTTACTGAAGTATGCTTGCAGTGTGGTCAGAAAATGTATGCTATTTATTTGAATGAATGATGTAGGCAGTAGAACAGTTGACAAATATTGTTTCAAAGCCTATTTAAATTCAAGTAGATATCTTTGTTTCAAAAAAGTTTAATAACTTTATATTTTTGCATTACAGATTATCCCTACTATTAAGGCTTAATGGCCTCCATTTGCAAATAAGTTAATATTCATACAACAAGACAATGCAAAGCCACACATCAAGGATTCGGATCCAGAATTCAGGGAGGCAGCAAGTGGAGATGGATTTAATATTAGGATTGTCCATCAACCACCCAATTCACCTGACACAAATGTCAATGACTTAAGGTGGTTTAGGGCAATCAAAAGCATGCAAATTGAAAGAGCATGTAAAACAGCTGAAGAATTAGTCAATGCAGTTGCTAGTTCATTTGAACAACTATCCTCCATGACCTTAAACAAAGTTTTCTTGTCCCTTCAAGCATGCTTGATGGAAATAATGAAAGTAAGGGGTCACAATTCATATAAACTACCTCACATGCGAAAAGATGCTCTCCTAAGACAAGATGCGCTTCCAATTGACTTGGAAGTGCCATCATGTTTGGTAAGGGAATGCTTAACTTATATGGTGGAGAATGACATCTTACAAGATGTGCAAGCATTGAAGTCAAGACTTGGATTCTAGGCATCAAATGAGTAAGGAAACTAAGCAACTATGCTTGTAAAAATCGTTTGGAACTATCTACCTTTTGTAGGCAGCAACTAAGCTTGTAACTATCTTTTGTCAGTATATATCTTCATAGGCAGCAACTAAGCTTTTTACTATCTTTTGTAAGTATATATCTTCATAGGCAGCAACTAAGCTTCTAACTATCTTTTGTAAGTATATATCTTCATAGGCAGCAACTAAGCTTGTAACAATCTTCTGTAAAGAGTGAAATGGTTTTATGTTTTGTATCTAAATTTAAAGATATAAAGGCATCAACTACTGCATGTTCACTATGCAGTAGCTAGGCATCAACAAATTGCAAATTCGAAAGATTAAAAGGGAGGCAGCACAAAACAAATCCGTCCTACCCAACCAATCGACATACTTAATTTTGGCTAAGAACATATCTCATAATGAAATGATAAAATCATTGATATGAACATGATATCACCTATATGTTTGATTTCAGAGCAGTAGAAGTAAACACTCATCATCTCAGAATACAATCACCACATCGATCCACACAATGCACTAAACAACAACCAGGAACAGAATAACTAAAGAAGTAAGATTAGGGCTTTTCGTTAGATCTTACTATTGGGTTATGAGTCAGTAGATGGTACTCAGCTGTCTAGTGGTTAAAAGAATATTGGGGAAATCATAGTAGTACTATGGAATTGAAGATCTCAAAACCCAGCTCATATCAGTAGTATAGTGTGTCGATAGGATTATATGATGTTTATGTTAGACTTATTTTGTTTTGATTATCTTTTTGTCTAAGTCCTGTACGGGGTAAACTGTTGAACTGATCTTCTGACGAAGTTACTCTCCAGAACCCCACGTCATCAATGTAAGAGCTTGCGTTCTTCAGCCATCAGCTGATCTTCACCTCAGTAGGAGACAGCCCATCAACCGATAAAGATATCAGCAGAAGAACATAATGCAAAGCTTCGGTACCTTCGCAGTCATCGCTGACCCACCGTGAGCACTTATCGGCTTGTCGCAGACTCACCGAAGAAGACAGAGACTGTCTTGAGTCTCATCAGTATCCGACGTAAAAGCGACCCGTCGTAAACATCTTTTCGAAGTTCAGCGAGAAGATCATACGAGGATGTGGAATAGTCAACTCTATCTCGACACATTCTCACCTACCACAAACCTCGACCAATGAGACGCCGACAACGCTTTGACCCGCTCCGACCAACTAAAGTTCGCTCTCATGTACGGTATTAAGCGCCTCGCCGCAACAATTCGAATTTATGGTCGTTTTCTTTGGAAGCTTGTGACACGTGGCATCGTCTTCTCCAACGGACATATGCCTGCTCACAACTATAAATAGAGAAGAAATCCGAGCTCCACGCACGGGACTCATAAGGGAAAAAGCTCAAGCTCAAGAACACTCTAGCGAACTCAACAGATTATACAACGAAGAACTTGCTTTCATAGAATATTTGTAGTTCCTCTCTAGAGTATTTAGATTCCTTTCTTCTCTAGACTAAGCTCATTGCCAAATTTATAGCTTAGATTTCGAAGGAGTTCACTTTTAGTGAATTGTTCTTATTGTAAGAACTCCTTCTTAATTGGAGATTATCCCCTCCCTTTCGAACTTAGGTTTGAATTGTAAAGTCGCTAAGGACTATAACTTAGAAGGATCCGTCCGGTCTGCGAGATACCTTGCCGAGACTTGCTCATAATAATCAACAAGTTCTCCTGCCAAGTCAGGACCGTGGACGTAGGATCTTGCGTATCCGAACCACGTTATATCGCTTGTGTTATTTACTGTTTTATTGCATATCATACAAACCGCTCAAAATCATATGTTTGCATAAAACGTATTTTAAAAGCGCACAACCAAAAGAATTTATCTTGCGAAAACACGTTTTCAACTGAGACGAATCTCCGGGCACCCACACTTATCCGCACAACGTCTCCGGACCGAGTTTCAACGACCGACTTAGGTCGGTAGGGAGAGCTCGCATGGCCGACACACTCTGACCCCGTGATCGAATGTTACTATTTGGCACTGTTCATCAGTTGCACCAAACAGCTCAGCTGTCCTTTGGTTTGAGAAAAAGAAACTGTGATCATGTGTATTCACCCCCCCCCCCTCTACACCTGACTATCGTCTCCGGACCAACACTTACCCTACTGGATTGCCGGTCTCCCAATCTTCCTCATCCCGCATCGCGCCTTTCCGGACCTAACCCACCACTCAAATTTGGGGCTTCATCCATGGAGAACGGGCAAGGGTAGTATCTGTTACTAGAAAGGTTGGATGTTGACAGAGAGGGACAAATCGGAGGCAAATGATTCGTAAATGGCCTCCAACTTCATCACTGTGGTCTTATTCGGTCGGAAAAGAAGCAAGACGGAAACGGTTAAGGGAGAGGGAGGCAGCGAGAGCGATAGAGAGAAGAAGATGGCTAGATCGGAGGGAATACACCCGTATCTTGCCTCCGACTTCATCATTATAGTGATAGGCGACGAAGAACAACCGAGATCTACAATGGTGGAGGACGGAGGGAGGCGGAACGAGGGAGTATCGAAGAAGATGGGTCGATTTAGGGATTTAGATTATGAACAAGTTTTTTCATTTATTGTTTAAAGGAAAATAGTAGTCAAAGTAATTAAGTTTTTAGTTGGGAGATTACTTAAGTTAATTAGTGGCTATTTACGAAAATAAGTCAAGTCGGGTGGGACGGCTTAAAAAGGAAATTCAACCAAGTCGGGTGGGACGGAGGGAGTATATCTGTAAGACTTGGGGGAAAATAGTAACTTCATGTATAAGTATGAAATAGTATTCTACAAATAATTTTGAATATATTAAGTAAGCATGTCGTATGTATAAAATGGGTGCGCTCCAGTTACAATTTTCGTAAGTAAAAAATACACCCGAACTGCTCTGATCAAGAACATATCTAGGAAGAAGAAGTGAGATTGTATTTAAAAAAATTGTAGACTTTTGTAACAATTTACCTATAATCCTTATCTGGTTCGTTATAGTAGATTTCAATTTGAAAATGTTGTTGAGAATAATCCACATCTTGTGGAGCATAGAGCTAAAAACTTTAAGGGCAATAACACTAAACATGAGCGGCCGAACATAATTATTTATCACCATCTACATTAACTAAATAACAATTTAACAGTTAATACCATGGTACTTGCAATTTTTACATTAAATAAATCATTTATCGGATGTTAATCCATAAGAGCCTCTTTCGGAATACTTGCAAACTGGCATGTCTATTTAAAACAAAGGAAATTAACCCCCCTGCCTCTACGTAATTATTCACCAGCATAACACTTTAACAATTAACACCACGATACTTGCAATTTGTACATTGAAGAAATCAACTTTAAAAATTGATATTCAATTACCAAAATGAGGCTACTTCTTACCTATCCTCAGAGAAATACTTCTAAAGTAACATGTCTATTAAAATAAATCAAATGCAATTACAGGAAAGACAAGAGTGTGGAAGTAAAGCAAGAGGGGATCATCAATACATTATTGATGGATGATGCATGCTAGTCTTAGTAGACAGTAAATAACCGTGCAGATTCAAGATACACATTAGGAAATCAAGTCTAAAAGGTATGTTATAAGATAAAAACAAGATGATGAAAATAAAGAATGCTGGAAGAAGATGTCGATTTATCTCTATAATACAAATGTCACTAGATTCTGCACCTTATCGGTATCTAATTCAATCGTGCTTCAATAGTATAACTATAAGTAAGAATCAAAATTTCTCCAAGATTTGAAGATGCATTGCTATTGTTAACCTCTAATTACTTATCGTCTTGCTTCTTTATCTGGTTCTGTTATTATAGTAGATTCAAAACTCAAACTGTAGTTGAGAATAGCCCACATCTTGTCGAGCATATAACTAAATTCTTCAATGACTATAGCACTAAACATGAGTAACTGAACTTAATTATTCATCACCTTAACAATTAACACCATGATACTTGCAATTTTTACATTGAAGAAATTAATTATTGGAGGTTAACCCGTAAGAGCCCCTTTTCGGAATACTTGCAAATTAACATGTTTATTTAATCGAAAGAAATCAACACCCCCTGTCTCTACATAATTATTCATCTCCATAACACCATAACACCTTAACAATTAACACCATGATACTTGCAGTTTGTACATTGAAGAGATCAACTTAAAATTGATATTCACTTACCAATATGACCCTGCTTGTGAAATCCTCTCAGAATCGTATTGGCTTCTTCAATAGATTAACTTACAAAAGCAACCAAACATTTTCTCGCTTTAATAAACAAATCAAAGAGAACACAATAGATTAACTTACAAAATCAAGGAGTTTGTACGATCAGACTTTAATGCACACAGTCCGAAAACCAGGAACTATAACTAATGTTATTTATTTGGTTGTAGACCCAAACCTTTATCGTTTGCTGTCAAATTGTTGCTCCAACTGAAAGAGAATGAACTTAAAAAATACGTGACCCTATGCACGCGTTAAACAAAAAACACACTAAAAAATAAATGCCAATGACGAATCAAATGCGTCAAGCAAAATAGGAGCAACATATAAAATTAGCAGTTTTGCACTTTTACATAACTTTAATAAACACTTCGCTAAACAAGCTGAACAACATAAACTAAGGTGGTTTTTAGCATGATAAACTTTAATTTGGATTAGGCAAACAATTCGTTAATGATTAGTAAGATTTAATTCTATCTCTTATTAATTTGTTGGGAGTGGAAGCCGGACCAAACATACCTTTGCTCAAGTCTATGCATTTCTGCAATTTTTCTTGGTACAAACTCAACCGCTCCTGAAACCAAAAAAAATCTTATGCCCATTAACACGTAAATTGACCACTCTCGAAGCTAAATTGCTAGCAAATCTTGTAAATGCACCGTAACTGTCAGTTTCGTAAACAAATTTGATATATAATACAACAACCAAATAAAACCGGCAAATGCGGCAAATCCTTAGAACAAAATCAGATATTCATCAGTAACTGATGGCTTTCATCCTAAGGGAACAAATAAATAATATAAGCGAGTAAGCTATCCAGAAGAAGAGGCAGGACACAAAACTAAACAAAGACGTTGACAGATAGAAAAGAAAATCTGGTATAAGAAACACTTATAAACTATTTTTTTTACAGGATGATTATCTGGATCAACACCTTTGCATCTTATCCTCACTACAAACGACAAAAAACATTAACAAAAAAAACAATAAATCAATCTCCAATCAAGCAGAAAAATGGCCCAATTTCATTATCTCGCGGTTCTTAATGGATTTGAAATCGGCAAAAAGTGTAATTATTCGAGATAATCAATATCTACGAAGTAATAAGAGAACGAATGCGTCAGCATCAAATTACAACAAATTGTTGGGGGGCTCACCTTTAAACGGAACAGGGAATGGAGACTTTATCAGAGCACACATAAATCCCAAAACATGACAGGCAAATTAAGGAACAACCAATTTAAATAACTGCGGATGTTACAACCTAGTACCAAAATCCTCATTCAAACGGAATAGAAACATATACGAAGATAAGCCACGCTGGAGAAAACAATCTGACATACCAAAACATCATTCTAAAACAATCAAAAAACAAATCATATTTTCCCACGTAATCAACCACAGGATAGACAATACGTATAACACATCGAAACATACTTTGAAGATTTCAAAATATGCAGCTAGATTGCGCTTCAGTAAAACCATTTTCACAAATTACACCAAAAACAATTCTTGTACAAGATATGTGCCACCCAATAGCCCATTCCCACATATCAAACAATTGCACTTCTTAGACGATGTAAGACTCCACCTTCCCTTTATGATGTACAAAATAATGATATGTTCTCAACTTTTCATTAATATTCTAAAAGCATACATCTGACATACATAAATTAATCCTCGTGCATTCTCTGCATAGCCAACCACCCAAATAAAGTAATAAAAGTACACATCTTTCAGGAAGGTTAGCTAAAGCTAATAGCTACTAAGGTTCATACTGACCACTTCTGTATGAGAGAAGATTTTCAACTGAATGAATATCACAATAAACAATAGAACCTCTCTCCCAACAAATATAGCAATTTATCAAGACTCAACCAAATAAAGGTCTTAAATTTTAAATATCTGAAAACTCTGATGGGATTTCCATATGCAGAAATTTTTGGAATATTTATGCCACAACTGAAATCTTAAATTTACATTTGATATCTTTAGTCAGCACAAGAAAACACATATTACTGAGTTTCTTGCATTAAATGTGGATGTCTCTATTGTATGCAGCATATGTTAAGCAAGACTATTATCAGCAATTTACAGAAATTCCTTCGATTACTCTCCACCAAAATAAAACATGTACAATATTCATTAATCACCCTTTGACAACACAAGACTCCATCAAGGAACAAGATGGGTATCATTATATCCCTACTATGTCTACTTTCTTGTTATACAATACTACACATAACACATTATCAGTAGGGTCTTAGCTCCATGGATCAACCTAGTCTACAACATCGACAAAAGTAAGTTGAATGCTTAAAGATAGCACAGTAGCATAGATACTGAATAACATGAAACTCAAGATAAGTAGTGGACACATTTATCATCATGAAGAAATCTTGAAATAAGTTGGCTAATACGTGAATGACAAGATAGGAGAACCAAGAACCTTTCATCCCATTCATATGCAATGATACAAGCAAAGAAACCAAAAACTAAACTTCCAATATCAAATAGTCGAACAACATCCTCACCAATGGCTTAAAAATCTTAAACGGGTTCGAGGCATTTTTCGAAGGTACAAAAACGGCTATGCTTAGAGGCAGACCAAGGCGTAATGCATATAGACATTAGCATAGATACATCTGCTTATCTAGAAAATCTCTTCAACTTTTATTAGTCAAAGGCTGACTAACAGCAAACTCGTGATTAATAGTGAAAATATATATGCAACAATACTGATTAGCAGAAGATCGAGAAGACACAATTGATTAACTAAAACTTAAACGGGGAATTAAATCAACCAGCACAACCTAATCAATAACAGAAATCAGTAATGAATTAGGGCTATGCAAAACAGAAGTGCAACACAGAAGTGGACTTAGATGTTCTAGGAAATACCTGACTGAACCTAAGGGCGTGCTGCTCGCCAGAGAGTTGGAGATTGCCGAAAAAGAGAGCGAAGAGAGCGGGGTACAGAAATAGGCGAGGGGTAATTAGCTGAACCGAATTCGACGGATATGGTACTGAAAGCTCTTGTCCGTGAGTCGCGAGTTGCAGGAGACAGAAATTGAATTTGTTTGAGAGCATCGAGTTGTAGATGCAGGCAGACTCGTCGGTTAGGCGGCGGACTTGTACGCATGGCGAGCGCGAGTGCGTCGAGAAGGCGGGCGGCTGGAGGGGAGATCAATTTGCGAAGGAGATTCACTCGAAAACAAAGCGGCAGTGATTTGTTTGGAATTTCGGAAATGCCATTTTGCGTATTATAATGAATTTGGGAGATAATGGCAAGATCGATGTTATTTAGTTGAAGGGGGGTGTTTTCGGTACATTAGGATAATTTGAGTAGGAGGTGTAAGGTATAGGTAGATAAGAACATGGGCCAAGTTGAACATACTTCTGTCTGACTAAACCGTAATCGCATTGAAATAGAAAAACCGATGGCCCGTTAGACCCATCACTTTCCGCTCCTAATAAATGTCCAACTGGCCGGGCCCTTTTACGAATATTAACATTCTTTTTAGGAAGGAATATTAGCCTTGTTTGTTTACTATCCCTAAATATATTATTGGCAACATCGAAGAAAGAAATAAGGCAACATTGATAATTATAGTGAAACTATATTGGTAAACGAAAACATGTAATTTAAGATTTATTTACTCAGGAAATCATATTAAATGAATATTATCCGGAAGGAAATAATTTCACACGATTCCGGCTAATCATCTTATAAATTTGAATACCATGAAAAAAATATTTATAAATTGTCTTACAAGTCAAAATCTTGGGGTACATTTGATAGCAACATATTTGGAATTACATTATGAATTCGAGAAAAAAATAACTGACCTCAATCCAGAATAATGGATTTCACATGATATATCACGTCAATAGAGTTACAGTCGTCTCAAGATTCAAGAGGCCAGAAATCAATCTCATACTCCTATTTGCATTATTAATAATCTTATCTTTTAAGCATTTTTGTAAATTACAAATACGATATTTACGAGATTTCGTTCATCATTGATGCGGTTGAAGATCCAACTCCTATCAGTTGTTTTTGAAATGTTACTGCAAATTTTGAGTTGATATATATATATATATATATATATGAAATGGATCAAATGAGATCCTAATTTCAAAAGAGATACGAGAATCGATCTCGTCCGCCCATTTCGTTGATCTATGGCCATCATTTTTCATTAGTTAGCATTTAAAAATAAATCAAAAAAGGAGAAAATCTAGCTTATTAAGGGCATTTTTGTAAATTTCTCTTCTTTTAATTAAACTTCATATTTTCTCTCTCTACCAATTTTCGCTGCCATGTTTGACTTTTACACCTTTATGCTTATGATGTTATGTGCTTATGCTCATCTTATGAACTTTTCATGCATGTCCGAATCGGAATGACAGAGTCATTACAATCAAATGTTTCTTTTGGCTCCGATTGTTTCTTTTCTTAGAATGAATATGACGAGTACGCATAAAGATTGATTTTGGATGGGCGTTCATTGTTCTTGGGCAATTTTGCTCATTTCGTTTGTTTTATTCGATTTTTGTGTTTTCCTATTTTCTGATTATCTGTTTATGTATATTATATTCTAGGTGAATTTATGCAGATTTTTATAATGTTTCATGCATGACAGAACATGAATGGATGGAAGTCTCCAAGGCTTCCATCACCTTTAAATGTCTCCTGCAAAAAGAAAAAGAAAATTGAGATTCAATCATGACAATTTACAGATTCATGCAAATCGCCACTCATTTTCATGCATACTTACTCACATTTTCAAGCATACCATCGAACATATTTATGCATATTACTTCGAACTCAATATGAAACGCAGTCTGTCACATACTTCACATAAATGGATGTAAATGTATATTCTAATATAGTTATATCATAGTTTTCTTTGGAAAATGTGATTGTAATATCATCTTTAACAAGCCTTGTAGGGAAAAATAAATTAAATAAATAAAGAAAAAAGTAGTATTTTGTTCAAGTATTGCGATTGACGGGGAAGAAGCTGGCTCAGCAGGCTATTGGTGAGATTATCTTTCATTGATTGACTATGCTTATTAATATTCTAGAAGCTTCAATTTGACAAAGCCATGAAATATGTGATCATGATTCACGGATCATACATCAAAATCAGAAATTTCTCTCTTTTTAAAGGAGAGTATAATTAAGAGATGTACTCGATTTACATTAACGTTCAAATGAGATCAAGTTTACGAATCGAGATAATTCATTTTCATCAATAGTTATTGGCAAAAACTTGTGTGCAACATGATTCAATTACTCAATTTTGACCCGCTTTGACCCGTGTTTGACCCGTTGACCCACATTGACCTGTGTTTGACCCGCTGACGTCAGCATGACATCATTATTTTTTTATTACTTTTTTCTTTTACTCTTTTTTTGAATATTTTTTTTTACGTTTTTTCCATTTATTTTAAGGACGGACGTGTCACTCTTTGCATACGAAAGTGTCAATCGTAACAAACAAAAGTATCAATCGCAACAAACAAAATTTTTTTCATTTTTTTCCCCCTTATTTTAAGGACGGACGTGTCACTCTTTGCATATGAAAGTGTCAATCATAACAAACAAAAGTGTCAATCGTAACAAATAATTTTTTTTATTTTTTTTTTCCAATTTTTTTGATAAGGAAGGCGTGTCATTTGTAATTAATAAATGTGTCATTTGTTACTTATCCAAAGTATCAATCGTAACAAACAAAAGTGTCATTTGTATTTGAATAAAGTGTCATTTATATCATTTATTGAATATCAATTATTTTTTTTAAAAATGCGATTTGTTTCGAAAAAAAATGTCATTTGTTTATGAAAAAAGTGTCAATTACAACGAACGAAAGTATCATTTATCTTAAAGTGTCAATCACACTGAAGTAAATTGGCACTCAGAATTAAGGAATGTGTCACTTTCATCTACTAATCAATATGAGGCATAATAACTAGAAATGTTACCCAAATTGTCAATCGTAATAAACAAAAGTGTCAATTGTCACGAATGAAAGTGTCATTGTTCAGAACAAACGAAAAAAAAAGTGTCATTGTTTAGAACAAACGACACTTTTGTATACAAAGAGTGACACTCTCGTCCTTATAATAAAGGAGGAAAAAACGAAAAATATTTTTTGTATTTCAAAATGAAAAAAAGTGTCGTGTCATTCTTTGTATTTCCGAAAAGACGAAAAAAATGAAAAAACGAAAAAGACGAAAAAGGCAAAAAAATACGAAAAAACGAAAAAGACAAAAAAGGCGAAAAAAAATGAAAAAAACGAAAAAGACAAAAAAAAACCGAAAAAAACGAAAAAGGTGAAAAAAGACGAAAAAGGCGAAAAAAACGAAAAAGACAAAAATAAAACGAAAAAGGCGAAAAAGACGGAAAAGACAAAAATGGCGAAAAAATGAAAAAGACGAAAAAGGCAAAAAAAACGAAAAAAGAAAAAACAAAAAAAAGGAAAAAACAAAAAAGACGAAAAAAATACAAAAAAAGCAAAAAAAAATAAAAAAAAAAACAAATACGAAAAAAAGGTAACACATGAGTCAAAGCGGGTCAACGGGTCAAACATGGGTCAAAATTGGACAATTGGATCATATTGCATGTGCATCATGATGCACACTAGTCCATCTTTTAATTAAATATATATATATATTCTTTTCTGATTCAAATTTAACCAAATAATTAAGATATACTATGAAAAGTATCATTCGTATTTACTACATTGAACAGGACCAAGACTTCCGCATGAAGGAGTCGGATCTATTTTTCGTACCTTCTTTTTCTTTGATTTAGACTTTTGCAGCACCTAAATGTGTCAAATTAACAGCTTAGAGTTGAAGCAAAATACCTGATTTTTGCTATTTCAAAGTGTGCATATTTACTTAATATATATATTTTTTATTATGTTAATAATAAGTCTTGATAGACTATTTTGTAAAATAAAATGTAAAACATGATGATAGCGATCCCCTTATCCTGTCATAGTTTTGTTTAATTTATGTAGCTACCAAAAGTATGGTATTGATGAACACACAGCTCACGTTTTTAAATGACAGGTTTGGTGCATGAAATTTACTCCCTACTCCCCAAGTCAATGCCTTGATCACTTTGGACTCCTCATCACATGGAGCACGGGAGATGCCGTTTTTAAAAAATTGCTCAATAATGACAAAAAATGTCACGCACACATTATTAATCTTGTGTGATTTAAATGTAAAATACATAAGTCGAATTTAAAAATTACTGTTCCCTCATTAAAGAAAAATAAAAATTGAGACGATTGATTGAACATATTGTATCTCTTCTACGTAGTTCCAAATTAAATGGACTAATCAAACGTTAAATCAATGAAACCGGTCATAAATGTATTTGAAATATGGAGAAATGACATTGAAGTTTGTGGAATTATGAGAGAAAGTCATAGCATACAATATTTGACAAACACCATACGGCTGAGGTACAATCCACGTCATTAAATTAGAGAAAAAGGCGCCCCCTTTAAACCAGAATCCCTTCCTACACGACTCCGAACATGACTTTTGGTTTCTGGCAAAATCATATAATTAATGCACTTTTGCTAAATATTACACGTAATCCCCATTGCAATTAAATTGTTAGGCTTAGTTTCACGGACAAAATCTTAACATCAACAATAAATATCATACATGAGTATACTCGTATAATTATGACACGACACGGTTACATAACATGTCATTCGTTGTTATAAATAAAAAAAAAATGACAAATTAAAATTGTATTTGAAAAAATATTAAGGATTCATTTTATTTTTCAATTTTGATTATATAATACCCTCTTTGTCCCTATTTTAAATGTCTATTTTATTTTTTAGACAGATTAAAGATAATTTAAATAAGCTAAAAGTCTTACTTTTCCCTTCCCTTAATACAAGTAAAATAGTATTAATATTGGAATAAGAGCATGCGATTAAGGAATTCACAGTGAATTGCATGCCAAGACAAATGAATATATATTACAAAAATCTAGGCTTGTTGAAGTTAGTACAAAATTTTAGTTAAACATAAAAAATTTACTAATAGACATATAATTTATAACAATTGAAAAAGAAAATGAGGCATATGCAAAAGGATGGAGGGAGTATATGCATGTTTTTTTTTGTTTTTTTATGTTAGGTGTGAGACTAAACTCTGATGTTCAAAAGCTTAATTTGATAAAAAAAATACTCTCTCCATTTCATTAATATAGTTCAATATTCATTTTCGAACTATCCCATTATAATAGTCAATTTTTCCTTTTTTGGTAAATAATTACACACATTTTATTTGAAGGACTCACAGTTTCACACAACTTTATACACAACTTATAATATTTCTTAAAAATCGCACAAAAAGAAAGTGGACTATATCAATAAGATAGATTTAATGTAGGCATCGCTCTTTCCTTTGTCCTTCCCCCTATTTTTGCCCTAATAAGATAGAGGGAGTAGAATCAGAGCGATGCTCTAGTTGTAGTACGGTAGTAATTAGGGGGTCCAATTCCACCTAACCCGTGCCCAAATTTTCTACGTCATGGGTAAGCCACGTGGGCGATTGGTTATTGTCAAAGGAAAATCTCAGTCAACTTGGCTTTTGTCTTAAACGCGATTATCTTTTTGTCAATTGTTTACTTTGATTTGACATTAGCGCCGTTTTGTTGACATTGCATTTGAATTATTCGTTTCAGATCCCAATGTACATCAATTATTGTTCCTACTATTCTAACCAAACAAAAAGCTTCGTGTGGCTTGCATTCTCAATATGATTTATATCTCATTATTTAATATTCTTTACGTGTCACTAATCAAGTATCATTATTTTTGATACAGAAATTTAAAAAGTTGGTGGAAAAGAAAATGTTGTAGTGTAAAAGTATAAAATGGTGGGATTCATTTATTTAGAGTGATTGTGGTCAACACAATTTTTTTCATTTATGGAATATGACTTGTTTAGTGAGACATCTCGAAATAAAAAAAAGCAACTTGATTAGTAAAACAGATGAAGTACTATTTTATTACTCTCATTATTTATGTCTCATTGGAATCGAACATACAGATTAAGACAATAGATGTAAAAGAATCAATTAATAGTATAAAAGAATGAAGTTGTATAATTTACTTGTTTAAATTGATTTTGATCCACTTAGATATTTCCTCATTTAGTATTAGACATAAATAGTGGGACAACCCGAAAAGATAAATGGTGCATTAATAATGAGACAAATGAAGCGTAGTATAATTTTTTTTTGTAGCAGCTAAGAATAAACTTCAGATATATGAATACTCCCTCGATCCCACAAGTAATGTCTCTCTTTCCTTCTCGGGACGCTCCACAAATAATTTTCCCTTTCCCAAAATAACAAATTATTACACATAACCAACCACCTTTTTTAAGGGCACCACCACCTTTACTCACAACCACTCAGTCTCCTTAAATCTCATGCCGAAAAGATAATGGACATTATTTGTGGGATGGAGGGAGTATAAAATATGAGGTCGTAATCTTAAACAACATATACTACCTCCGTCCTACTATTACTGCATCACTTTCCCGAAATAGATATCCTATTATTTCTGTTTCACTTTCTAATTTGAAAACTAACTATCATATTCTTTCCTACTTTATCATTTTTTTCTTCTACTTTCGCTTACTTTATCATTTTCTCTCTCTTACTTTATCGTCTACTCTCTCTTATTTTATCATCTACCTATCTATCATACTTTATCATCTACTCTTTTAATTTCTGTAACGAAAAGAAGTGAGACAGAAGTAGCAGGACGAAGATAGTATTTAAAAGAGAGAGAGAAGGATCAAATGAAAACCAGACTCCCATATAAGAACTAGGACCATTATTAATCATTCATTTTACTAATTGGACAATCATATTCAAATTTGGTTTCTGTTGCATAACCCTTCTATTTTTTATACGTAAGGACAATAACTACACTAATCTAAGCACATGCGACAAACTCGATCTATAGAATAATTGTTGAAATTCAAACTAGTAATCTCTTACTCCATTACTAGGGCAAATTTATGTGAGGATCAAAGTTTCCAATGTATAGATCATGTAGTGACTATAGATTATCCTTATTACACAAAAAATAAAATGATTCGTGAATTGTCACTATTTATCTAGTAGTTTAGGCTTGTTCTTTTATAAGAAGTTATTGAATGACTTTTCCATGCGGTATCATTGAAGACATTCTATTGATTTGCATATTGCATATTAGAACTCCACTCTCGCTATTATACACCCCAATAAATTAAAATATTCATTTTTGTGAGATTCTCCTCAAGATTCGGATATATATATATACATATATCTTACAATTGTTCCCCCACAATTTTCTATTGTTATTCTACCATTCTAGGGATCATACAGTTAATAAGAAAATTATGTGTGTAAAGGAGAAAGGATGAGAAAAGGAGAGAGAGGTGGTTGTGCAGTCTAAAGAGAATAGTGATGGTGTCATCTTGTTGGTCAATAGTGGTAGCCTACAAGATTGGAAAAGCTAAACTGTCTGCTAAAGTTTTGATGCTCCCGAGATTATGTAATCTAATATTTGTAAAACGACGTAAATCAGCATCTGCTATTCAAAAGTGTATATGTTCGCAGATATATTTAAGTTCATATATTATGGAAGGCGTGTTTATGGGAAAGTCCACATGCATCTTGTAAAAATAAAGACTGAAGAAGGAAAGTGAGGAGGATATATATTTAATGTGTGGCTTGAAATAGAACCAAATTGGCCAACCCATGCAGTGGAAAAATTGTGAGCCGACACCGGAAAATTAAATCTCGTTTGAAAGCATAATAATACCGGGGAAAAGGTGAAGAGCCGCCCCTTGATTTTCTCCGGAAAAAAGAGCATCTCCTCATTAGCTCAACCACTACGTATCAAGGCTCTCTTTTAGTCTTCTATGTACCAGACTTTAGTTCCGTGTTGTATTCTTTTCATTCGTACACAATTTCACATATGTACTAGATCTGAGATCGCAACATTTTATATTTAACGAGTGAAATCTATGACCGTTGTTCGAAATCTGCACTAAACTAATAAATTACACTTATATATAATTTCCTACAAATCATGTAGAAGAGGTAAATCGCAAATATTTCACAAATCACATATGAAATTGCATTAATATCATAGTACACATACAATTTGATAAGTCTCAAGTATGAACTATCACATTATGAGTAATTGCTAAAGTGAATTAAAGAGATTGAGATTGGGAAATTTGACAAAGGGAAGACCAAAAGTCAAAGTAGAGTGGGAATACAATTATACAAGGTTTATCAAACTTTTTGAAAAACAAGCTGCAAGTTTGATTCAGTTAGGATATTATTCAAATTTCTTTGGTTCTATTGAATTACGGATTCTTATATAATTTGATTTGTTCTTAAAATAATTATTCATTAAATTATACTTACCAAATCATCTACGATTAGATTAGGCAAGTAGGAGTTATTTCTTTGTATGAAATCAGCATATTGGCTAGAGATATCTTTTCTCTCTTTGATTTTTGTGTTCAAAACTGTCCAATCAAGAGTTGTAATTTCAAAACGTACAATCGTCAACATGAGACGAATGTTAGGCCCACTCTTGACAAATTGTGTCAATCAAAAAATAAAAATCTACGCAGTAATGCATCGACATATCGATTGTGGATTTTTTTCATTAATGAAAATGAGCTAAAATTTTAATAGAAAAACTAGCCTTTTGGAAACTTTGGCGTGCAGATGTTTGGTGGTGACCGCACGGCGTCGTCTTGTGCCCACCAAGAATAATTAATAAATTAGAAGTGGAAATATATGAAGAGGGGGGCGCCATGCATTTAATAAAATTTTTATTTAGCTAGAAGTTGGAAAATGAAAATAAATTAGATAGATCTCTCTCACTCACTGTGTTTAATTAGACAATGATGTGAGTTATTATTAGGATCATACAAATAGGGACAAGTCTAGGTTCATCTCATAGCCCAACTGCTCAAGTCATTGACCACTTTATCAACTAGCTAGCTTGCATTTTATTTAATATTTTACGGTTAACACTTTCAACAAAATAGATCTACTTACTTATCGTGGACGAACAATTGTTTGAACGTTACAAGGAAAAGATCTGATACAAAGGAGGAAACCATGAAGGAAATTTTGAAAACCTGATATTTAATCGTTTATTAATTACAATATTTATTTGCTAGAGGATTTAATATAATTTGTTGAGAGCCTGCAATAGCTCAGTTCTCGGGAATAATTGTTTGCTTACAAATTCTACCAAAAAAAAAATAAAAATAGATTACTAGTAAGATAAAATCATAAATAATAAAAGTCGAAGCAAGAGTTGGATTTTTATCCAAATTACTTTATATATAATAAATAATAATATAAGAATTCAATAGTTAATAAAATACGCGGTTCATAAAGTCCAATGCGTAAAATGTATGCGGTCCCGTGGGAAATTTGCTGGACGAGACGGTCAACAGCCAACGCCTACTAGCTTCCAATTTCCTAAATCCTAAGGCCTAACCCCATGCCCGCACGCCCTCATTTTCCCCACCTACATCTATGAATTTTGATGGGATCAATAAATTGCATTGCACTCATACACAATTACACGGATTTTCTTTTCTTATGTAATAGTAAGATATTTCTAAATTAATGTAACAGCACAAATTAATCCAAATACAATTCAAAATTAAAGGATTATATTAAATAATAATAGATGTTGGGTCGATCGTGAATACGAAATACCAAGCTCACCCAGTCGTCAAATTCGTTGACTTTAGATCTTTCCTTTCATTTTCATCACGTGTAAAGTGCCGCATAGGTCGGGCCGGTGGATTCGTATAAGCTTTATACTCGGCTTTTCCTCCTTTCCTTTCCTTTACTATTATTAATTAATTAAAGGGGAATGAGTCAAACCGAGTCTTGACGAAATTTGGAGGAAACCTCTAAGATGTGGGCCTGGCGCCACCTGGCACCCCTCCGTGACGCACCACCTTACGTATCTTATCATATCCCCTACTTCATCACTCTTCACACACATTCAAATTCATTAACAAACTTTCCAAAATTTTCCTGGTCCAACGCCAAAACATTTTCAACCTTCACAGCTGCCCCTAATCCTTTTATATAGACTCGTGCATTGCACTTGGGGAAGACTTCTCAGATTCTTGACATTTCTCTCATCTTTAAAATAAACACTCAAATTTCAGAGATTTCGATCGCTTGCTTCTATAATCTCTCGATCGCTTGCTTCTATAATCCTCTTCAACTTTAATATATGGACAGAGGATGGGGTCTAACCCTTGATAACTCTGACAAAGTTGGGTTTTTCGGGAATAAGTCTGTTTACGGAGTGAATTTGAGTCCTCGGTTGGATCATCGGAGCGGCGGTTTGAATATGTTTCCGATGACTTCGAGGGGTAGGGATGAGAAATCGGCATCTGCTTCGTCGCCGCCTCGTGATGAACAGAGGCTTGCTTTGGGGGAAGTAGACTTCTTCGCTGAGAAGAGAAGGCCGGCTAACGGTGCCGTCAAGAAGGAAGATTCACACGCTGAAGCGCCGGCCGGCAAAGAATTGGATGTTAATGTAAGTTTCATATATACATACATAAATATCTGCTATTGTGTATGAGTCTGAGAGTTGTTGGTCTTTTTTTTCCGGACGTGCAGACTGGTTTGCAACTTGTGACTGCTAATACCGGAAGCGATCAATCGACGGTGGACGATGGGATGTCTTATGAGGGGAACGATAAGAGAGCCAAAAATGAGGTAATTATTATATTATATTTTCTTTTTTCTTGAATTTATATATATATGGGTCTTGATATTGATGATCTTCATCCAGTTTTTGGTATTGATCCATTAGTATTTTGTGTGTATGGTTAATTAGGTTGCACAGCTTCAATTTGAACTGGAAAGAATGAACGTTGAGAATCAGAGGTTAAGAGGGATGCTGAGTCAAGTTAGCAGCAATTACACAGCGCTGCAGATGCATCTCGCCACATTGATGCAAAGACCCGATAGCACCCAAGACCAAGAGGTAACAATTAAAAATCTTAATTAATTCCACCCAAATTCAAATGAATTTCAAAATTATTCAACGTCAATTAATTAATGTGTCTAGATTTTGGAGAGAAAATCTAAAGAAGAAAGAAAGCAAAACGGAGGAGAAATAGTCCCAAGGCAGTTCTTGGACTTGGGTCCAACCGCCGCTACCGAGGAACAATCGAACTCGTTGTCGGAAGAAAGAACGCTTTCTGGATCACAACATACTAATTTGGATACGTCGAGGAGGAATAGTAAGAGGCCGGGGCGGGAGGAGAGCCCGGAGTCTGAGAGCTGGGCTCCCGCTCAAAAGGCCAACAGGTTGAGCACAATTAGCCCCAAGCCCCTCGATCAATCCGTGGAGGCAACCATGAGGAAAGCTCGTGTCTCCGTTCGAGCTCGATCAGAAGCTCCCATGGTCATTATTCTAATCATGATTAATTAGATGACTAGTTAAGTCGTGATCCAAATTTATTTTGCTAATTAAATTAATCCATTTGTATCAACAGATTTCTGATGGATGTCAATGGAGGAAGTATGGACAGAAGATGGCTAAAGGGAATCCATGCCCACGAGCTTATTACCGGTGTACAATGGCGCTTGGCTGTCCAGTTCGCAAGCAAGTACGGTTTTTTTTTTTTTCGTATTTATTATTAGTATTATTTTTAATTAATTGATTTCGGTTATGCTTATTGTTTATGGTTATGGGAACTGCAGGTTCAAAGGTGTGCCGACGACCGAACAATCTTGATCACAACCTACGAAGGAACTCACAACCACCCGCTCCCACCCGCCGCCATGGCCATGGCGTCGACCACCTCAGCCGCCGCCAACATGCTTCTTTCCGGGTCCATGCCGAGCGCCGACGGCGTCATGAATCCAAATTTCCTCGCAAGAACAATTCTTCCTTGTTCCTCAAACATGGCGACGATCTCAGCTTCAGCTCCCTTCCCCACCGTCACACTCGACCTCACCCAGTCACCCAACGCATTGCAGTACCAACGACCGCCGCCGCAGTTCCAAGTCCCCTTCCCCGTCGCCGCCCAAAGCTTCGCAAACCCGTCGGCCCCTCAAGTCTTCGGTCAAGCCCTCTACAATCAATCCAAGTTCTCCGGTCTCCAAATGTCGAAAGACGTAAACGATGCCGCACAGTCGTCTCTACACGCGCCGCCTAATAATCAGTCTCAGCCGCATCCGTCGTTCGCCGACACTCTCAGCGCAGCGACGGCGGCCATCACCGCCGATCCCAACTTCACTGCAGCCCTCGCCGCCGCCATCTCCTCCATCATCGGCGGCAATAACCCCAACCACACTCCCGACAACAAACAACCCTAACTTGTTCATCAAAGTATTCGACTTGTTCATTTGTTATTACACGTCATAATTATATGTCTTATCTTGTATCAGATTTACTTCCTTTTTTCTTTTCTTTTGTTGTAGTAACTTTTTTGTTCAAATTTATGGGGGGTAGATACACTGTGGAATGGAATTAACATGTCCATATTATTTTTGTCGTTGGTGTAATAGACGGGGGGCTATGTTTAGGACATAAAATACATTCTTTTCTTATTGTTATATTCGAATTATTAATTTTCCATAGGTTTTGATTGGAAAGGAGAGACATGTATTCTGGAAATGGAATAATCAAACATTTAAAAAAGGGAATATGCTGATGGCGGAGACGTCAACAAACCCGGCCACATTTGTTTGACACGTAAACGACGTCAAAAGAAAAGTTTGATAGTCATCAAATTTTGTGACAGACTTCTTTTTAGGACATTTCTAGGCAACTTCCGAAGATTTTTTCAATCCAATAATGTCCGACAATCTCGTCCCTTCGATTAATTTACAATAAACTTGGTTTAGTTTATGTTGATGTGATCAGGCCTTCTTTCCGTTGACACTACGCTCGGAAGCTAGCGGCGCTTCCTTTAAACTAATAATTCGAAAGTTGCCCGTTAAAAATAAACAAATAATTTATTTGCAGGCTGTTGTACATGAACGGTAGTTTATAGCAATTCTAAGTAGGGAATGCACTTTTCATTCTTCATAAAAAGAATCATTAACTTTTAAAAAATCTTGTCACATTTGTATTCGTATATATAATTGAAGTAGCGTTTAACATTTTCATTTTTGAAATAACTATAGTTTCAATATTCTACACGAGAGTAGGTAATTAAAAGTTAGTTAGGTGGCGTAGCCTGTTTAATTGATCAGCTGAATATGCGATGATTATATTTAAGGAGTTGGGGAAGTTGGGTGCATTCTATGTCAGCATAAACATTTATTTTCATTATGTTCCTGCTTCAATTACAACAATATTCAACATAAACGTATGATCAGGGACAAGATTGTAGAATTTGGGAGCGAATTGATTGGTTTTCAAAAAAATTATAATACTCCCTCCGTCCCATTTGAAATGATCCATTTTAAATTGGTACGAGAATTAATAAAGTTGATGATAAAATATGAAAGATGAGTAGATGATAAAGTAAGAGAGAAGATTAATGAAATAGTCAGAAAGTAGATGATAAAGTATGAGAGACAAAATGAGTAATTTACTAAGAATAAAATAGGTGAAATAAATGATAAAGTATGAGAGAAGTTATTTCTCTTTTAGAAAACTCATAGTTTCAAATGGAACGTCTTGAAAAGAAAAATAGATCATTTCAAAATGAAACTGAAATAATACTATTTTTTTTTGTTAAATACTTAAATTTGAATCTGATAGTCCGTAAACCTCACTTACATGAAGTTCCTTCAAGAAACATGACATATGTTTTGTTACCTTATCTAACTATTAGAAAGCCCTTCACTTTAACTATTAAATAACCCTACATTTTCTCCAATTTTAAGATTTTTGAATATTTATATGATTTCTTTAAGTTATTTTTTTCTTTTTTCCTTGTTCACTCAAAGAATATTTAAAATATTAATATTATGCGCAATATATTCGACCAATTAATTTTATCAACATTCAAACTCGAATTTGGTTAAACATTTAGAATTCGAAGAATACACAAAAGTAGCCGATAGACCGTAGTAATCTTTTATTTGGGCAAGCTAGGTAGATGTGTCAGGTTGCGTGGCCGCAGAAAACGGGAAGTTACTAATCCACTACTTTGTTTATACAACGTGTGGGATTGTGGGGGCGTCACCGTACTTGCTCTACCGTACACACAAGTACCTTTTGCCACCCACTTCCACAGTATCATCCCCACGTGCCTCCTTCTCACCCTTTTTCATATCAATTTTTAAATTATACTCTTTCAATTCAACTTGTTTGATTTATTTTCAATACGTTTATTTAGAAGAATTGAATTTTTTTATGTAAATGTGTGAATCCTACCACCGAAAAATTATTAATTATGTCTAAATAAATTATCATTTTTTAAATGAGATAAAATTGATGAGACAATTCGAGAAAGAAATAAGACAAGATAAATGAGACTAATAACTTTTAATTAAATCTTGTCTTGTCATGTATAATAAGATAAGTTTAAATAATACTAGCTCTGTCCACTATTAATGTCATATTTCTGTTAGATTAAATTATTTTTAAAAATGATTTTTTTGCAAAATAATTTAAAATAATGGGGTCCATTATAATTAATTAAAATATCATTTTCAAAATAAGAGATTTTTACTACTGTGATAAAGATAGCACTAGAATTTTCTTTATTAGAGGCCATAATTTTACAATGTGATCTATTGAATAAAAGTTAGGAAAAATTGTATCAAACCCCCTGAATTATCGCCCTATGTGCAAAGTGTCCCATTAGTTATTAAAATGATTGATAACCCTCTCAACTATTAGTTAATGTGTGAGTTGCCCTCCGAGTTAATTTATCCGTTAACGATAATAGAAAAATTCTACATCTCCCTTGAACCTCTGCGGTGTTCTCACCATGGGCTCCTCAACGTCAGCAACCTCCACAGCGGATTCTTTGAGATTTAAACTAAATCTCACCCAGTTCACTTTAAAAGTACTTCAAAACACAACAATTTTTCCATTTCTGTGTAATCACTTGGAGTTTTTTTGGAACCCCACTATCAAATCTCATACTCCCTTCGTCCCGCCCGACATGACTTCTTTTCTCTTTTTCCTTGTCCCACTTGACTTGGCCACTAACTAAAATAATACTCTAATAAATTCTAATGGGTCCCACCACTTTATACCACTTTACACACAACTACCCACTTTCTTAATAATCGTGCCCAAAGCCTATTAGGCCATGTCGGGCGGGACGGAGGGAGTATTATTTATGATCTTTATGCAGTTTTGTTTCTCGGTCATTAGGGTTCTTGATCGAAGTTTTAACATGTTTTTTTAATTGCTTTTGATGTTCCCCTTTCGCTAGTTTTTTTTTTTTTTTTTTTTGAAATTCGCTTTGAGATTTGCTCAAAATATTTTGTTGTTTGTCGTTCGCAACTTGTCAGTCTCGACAGTTTAACGGGGTTCTGCAACAATTATTCTTTAGAGGGTATTATAGATTGTTTGTGTCGTATCAAACATTAAATAATAAGTGCAAGGCTTTTGAAGAGTTGATTCAGATAGATTGGAATTTTCTAGGAAGGGATTTATAAAAGGGCTAAGGCATCTCTTGAAGGCCATGAAGAACAGGAAAAAAATGTGTATATAAAAAGGCAGTTTGGAATGGAAGAAGAGCTCGAAACATAGAGAAAAGAGTCAAGACTTTTTAAGAATTGCTACGAGATTTAGAGAGAAAGCAGAGCATCAAACAAGAATTTGTGTTGTAAAGCCTTCAGGAAAATGATAGTATTATTCATGCAGTATATATGGTGGTCGGAAAGATGAGCAAAATGGAGTATAAAGTTAGCTTAATGTTGGAAAAGGTGCAGGTTGTACATCTAAGAGAGAGAATAGTATATTCCGTTATTTTTAGTGGATTATTTAACACAAGAGGCAATTTGCACATAAACAAATAGTTGAGGGATCATTATTCATTTTAATAGCTGAGGGGCACTTCACATATAGTGCAATAGTTTGGAGGGTTTGATACAATTTTTTCTATATGTTAGGATCCTAAAATATCGTCTTCGAGAAAGACAACTAAACTTTCTTTGACTATAATTTGTTGGTAAAGATTGTGGCTACACATTTATTTCATTGGGAAGCAAGTAGAGGAAAGGAGGATATAAATCACATTAATTAACATTCAAATTCAGATTTTTTGTTAAATATGATTATCATCTATGTTATTCGTTTTGGACTAATGACTATTATATCTTTTATGCTACACATAACTATGCGAATATCGCAATCAAAATTATGAATTCGTAGTTATTATTAACACCAGGACTGACTAGCCGCTCGTATTATCATCAACACAAATGTTGATGTTCTCTTAGAAAAGCACAAAATGATATAAATATTTAATATATATATATATATATATATATATATATATAATATATATATGAGGTTGCGAGTTCTTAATGGGCCTCCGGCCCATAAGCGTCCCGCTAAATACTAGTTCTTGATCCCTGAAATATACTAGTATATGAGCTGGCCCAAGTAATAAAAGCTACAGTATTTGCATGAGTAGTTTGTTGGTTTTAAAGATTTGTAATTTTGTCCTTCTAAAATTATAGTATAGATTCATTATTTTATTTTTAAAGGAAAAAAAATGCATCAAAATCCCTCTGAATTATTAGCTTATGTGTGAAATGCCTCCTAAGTTATTAAATATAGTTATGTCCCTTCTCATCTATTTATTTATGTGCAAATTACCTCATACGTTAAATAATCCATTTAAAATAATAGATGTAATGTTTCTCTATCTATTCAAAATATTTTCTCTCCAAAATTCATCTTCCTCATTTGGACCCGTCTATATTTGTGCAACTCCACTCGGCCAAAAATAATACTGATATAGTTCTTGAGATTTCCCTCCAATTAATTATACTCAACCCTTTTTCAATCAAGACCAAGTCTTTCTCAAATTCAATTTCCTTTTGTATATATCTTCAAGAACTCGAAGAACTCAATTTCCCAAATATGAAAGATTCGCTAGGACAAAGAAAACGCTTTTAAAAAATTCATTTTTATTGATGTATTCAACTATTGTTGCAATGATATAGATGCTCCAATCCCCTTCCTCCTCTTTCACTTCAACATCTAGGTCTACCCACAACACTCCAGTTGTTTAACCAAACCAAGTCATATTTGGGATAAGGGGCTTGCGGGTGATTTAAAAAGAAGATGAAGAAAATAAATTGAGAGAGGAGAGAGAAGGATAGGAGAGATCAATTATCTCTTTTATTTTTACCATTGATTGTTATCTTTAACGAAATAATTAACAGTATGAGATAGAGAAAGCAATTTGCACATGAAGGAATAATTGAGTGATAGCATAACTTTTTATAATAGTTGAGGGGGCGATTCATACGTAGACTAATAGTTCGATCAGAGTGTTTGATGCATTTTTTCCTTTTTTAAATTCTAAATTTTAGATCTCATTCTAATGGTAAACTAATACTCCATATGAGAGGAGTTTATTTAATATATTTTAAATAACGGCTATAATTTAAATTTTATTTTTTACATTAACTCATATGGTATTTAAATAATTTCATACACCAAATGTAGGCCTAGAAGTAACATATAACTTGTTGATCACAATTATCGAATAACTGACGTTTTCATAATTTGAACGAGTTACCAACGTGATAAAAAATATATATATGTTTGGAATATATTCTTTAAAATTATTTTTGCTTAATCTCTAAGCCAAAAAACCGTGTAATTCCCAACCCCAAGCGGGCAGCATAGAGAGATAGGAAAAGGAAAGATAAACCCCAAAACAAATCGTGTTAGCTATCTAGCATGCTTTGCTGACACGTAAGCCTTCAGTTACACCTCTGCGCTTTCTCTGATGCTCCCTTACGACGTCGTCAATCCAGTTATTCCATCCTCATCACCGACCTACCTTACTCCTGTAGCCCTCTTAACACCGCTTGACCGTTCGATTGAGAAACGACGCCTCAGATATAGCTGTGCATCATAATCTCATGTGCCGCGACACTTGCGATCCTACTAGTTAAGCACGGGAATCTATTGGAGCGAGAAACCAACGGCTCTAAGGAGTTACAAGTCTTTTATTTGACGGCTGCGATTTTCGCAAAATACCGTAGCTGATCTCAGCTTCTTTTAGGGGTTTTGCTATTTATTCACCACCTTTCTGTTAATCACTTTCTTCACTACCTCCCTCTCAAATTGGCCTTCGTCTCGTGATCTCGTCTCTATTCAACGTTTTGGTGAGTCTCTCTGTATCTTGCAGTCATTTTTGTGTTCACTTCTTTTCAATGAATTCTCGATTTATCTTTGTGTTCGGTGTTCGGAGCATAGTTTGCAGTCATTAGAGGACAATTACCACACACACACAAAAAAAGAAAAACAAAAGAAGCAAGATGATTTTTGGCTCTTTACTCAGTTTAAATATCAATCTCCTCTAGCGATTTTATTCGGTCTGATTTGGATATTTGTTTTCTTATGCGACGCATGCAATGCGAATATGTACCGTGAATTTTGTCTTTAATTTTTCTGTTCGTTACATGTATTTACAAATTTAGCTTGTGCGGTGCGTACTTTGCTTTGTTCTTTCTTATTGGATTGGATGTGTTTCTGCGTGCTGGTTAAAGGTGAAGTGATAATTTTATGCACTTAGGGAGATTACATTTGTAAATTGGTTATGATTTTCTGATTGCATGGCTGGTAAATTATGTTAAGAAGGAAGGAATCCGTCTTTCAGAATAATTGATTCAATCTTGGTCTTATGGAATTTAACTGTGAAAAAACAAATGAATATCATGTAGATAAAGCTAGCATCTAACTGTCAGGTGTCTCAGGTCATGTGCATAAATTTGTGATGTAATTTGTTTATTAGTTGCAAGGCTGTTGTCTTGGGAGAATAGTTAAACGAGTTTTTAATCTGTGTTGTAGGGAAAATGGGAACCAGACTTAAAGCTGTTGCATTCACCTTTTTCTTTTTAAGCTTGTTCTTTTCTGTTGCATTTTCTGCATCAAATGATGGATTGCTAAGGATAGGACTAAAAAAACTGAAGTTGGATCATAACAATCGACTTGCTGGTCGGCTTGAGTCTAAAGAAGCAGAGAGATTGAGAGCCTCAATAAGGAAATACAGTTTCCAAGGTAAACATGGCGAGGCTGCAGACACTGACATTGTTGCACTGAAAAATTACATGGATGCCCAGTACTTTGGAGAGATTGGTATTGGCACTCCCCCGCAGAAATTTACTGTGATCTTTGATACCGGTAGCTCCAATTTGTGGGTGCCGTCTGCAACATGTTACTTTTCAGTAAGTCTGAAGGTTGAAACATTTGAAGTGGTTTTTTGAGAAGGAACGGAATCTGGAATTGTTCTAGCATTAATTTAAATGTGCGGGCATTAAAATGCTTTTGCTCTTTGGTGTAGGTCCCTTGTTTCTTCCACTCCAAGTACAAGTCTAGCCAATCAAGTACTTACAGGAAGAATGGTTAGTTTTCTCCCCAACATTTCCTTCGAATGTGTGTGGTGTTTACTTAATCTCCAAGCTCAAGATTCTCCACAGTGAAAATAATTTTTTTTTTTGAGTTTGAAAGTTAATTTGTGCTGGTGCACTTGCTACTTCTGGGACTAAAACAGGTTTTTGACTCTTATATTTATTCTGAGGCCGTGTTACATATGGCTTCTACTTATATTGCATGGCAATCTTTTGTCTTTTGTATCTGATTTTGGTTTGATATGTGACATTTAACATTTAACATTTACTCGTTGACTGAGAAACAAGTTCTATGGACTTTGTATTTGCCCATGGTTTATCGAGGATATTCTCATGATATTGGAGACATTGGCATGGTTTGTTATTTCTCTGCAAGGTGATTCGGCCTGGGCTATGCTTAGAAGAACGATGAAATTATTTTAAACTATCTTTGGTCTTCAGGAAAATCTGCTGCAATCCAATATGGGACAGGGGCTATCTCTGGATTCTTCAGTCAGGACAGTGCAAAGTCGGTGACCTAGTTGTTAAGAACCAGGTCCTACCCTTACTCATTCTATATATGTTTGCTGTTTGCTGTGGTTATTAATTCTGATTACTTACTCTGAGTCTGTTGATTTATCAAGGAATTTATTGAGGCAACAAGAGAACCTAGTGTCACTTTTTTGGTGGCCAAGTTTGATGGCATACTAGGACTTGGTTTCAAAGAGATCTCAGTTGGAAATGCAACCCCAGTTTGGTATGTTTTCTTGCTTTTTTTTTATAAAAAAAATATGTTTTGCTTGAGGGATGTAAGATGGACTCTTTTCATTTTGTGTGGGACACTCAAGGAAGGTGTTTCAGCCTTTGAGCAGGGCTTCCCTTGTTACCCTTTAATTTGGCTCCCTTTTGAAAACCTTTGGATAGCAGACATTGTTGTCATTTCACATTCATTCAAGGGTATATGTCAGCTTGCCTTTCTTCCAGGTACAACATGGTTAAACAAGGCCTTGTCAATGAACCTGTCTTCTCATTTTGGCTCAACCGGAATTTGGAGGGTGAGGAGGGTGGTGAACTAGTTTTTGGTGGAGTGGATCCAAATCATTATACGGGTAAACATACATATGTCCCTGTTACAGAGAAAGGGTACTGGCAGGTTGGTTTATCCAGGAACTTTTGTTCTTGAAAGCTTTTTCAGGATTTTCATTATGTCTAACTCTGTATTGTCCTATCTGCAGTTTGACATGGGAGATGTGTTTATTGATGGAAAAGAAAGTGGTAAGCAATGTTTTGGTAGTTCAGTACAGCCCTAGTAACTTCACAGGAAGAATAAGATGAAAAGGCAGAAAGTGTGATTTGGAGTCGTTATCATGCTAAATCTATTGTGTGCACTTCTGATGGATAAGTCTTTTAATATTATAAATTGTCACAGGGTACTGTAGTGGTGGGTGTTCAGCAATTGCAGATTCTGGAACTTCTCTATTAGCTGGTCCAACGGTAGGCTTTGCGTCTTGTTTCAACTTCTTCTGATTGATTTTTTTTTTCTTTTGTTTCTTGCATTATTATTCTAGCACGTTTGAAATTGTTTGGTGATGACTGCTTTTGATGTTGTGACATGGCATGAACGTGCACACATTCCTGATTTCCTGATATTGCTTCGAGAAGTGATCAATACTGTGCACACTTTGGTGATAGTGCTTTGAGATGCGATCAGTACTTCATTGAATTCATAATGATTTTTTGGAGAGTTGTGTTTAGGGTAATCTTTTATTTCCATGACTTGTTCTTGTTACTGTTTGGTGTGGTTTTGGTTTGTCCATTTGTTGGTGATGTCCATGCAGACTACTCCATTGTTGGTGGGTGTTTAATGCTAACATTGAAGGATTAGTGGATAGCCCTATGTTGGGTTGGAATAATGTAGGCAACAGAATTAAAAAAAAAAAACTTTGAGTTTACTCTTGATAATGTAAAAAAATGTGAAATTTGTTTTAGTGATTTGAAATTTGTTGGACTATTTGAGTGGGTGGTGCTTTTGTCCCTCGAAATGTTTTGTAGACTGTGGTCGCAATGATTAACCATGCCATTGGGGCTGCCGGCGTTGTTAGCCAAGAATGCAAGACTGTCGTTGAACAATATGGGCGTACGATCATGGATCTTCTTATGGCAGAGGTATGAGCAACTATCCCATTTTTATGGCAAGGTTCTTTCTTAGAGTTCTATTACCTTCCTCTCCACTTAGCTGTGTTCAACGTAACAGACTCAACCAAAGAAGATATGCTCTCAAGTTGGTCTATGCACGTTTGATGGAACTCGTGGTGTGAGGTGAATTTTATTAATCCCATGCCTACTCCCCGACCCGATAAAAAAAAAAAAAGAAATAAAGAGACCCACCCAAAAATAACCGAAATGGAACATTTGGGACCAGTTTGTTTTTCCTACAAGTGAATTTGTGGTTCTAGCCTAGCTAAGCTTTTTATTTCTGTGCCTGATTCTGGTTCTTGGGACTTCTGTATAGTGCGGGCATCGAAACTGTGGTGGATGAGAAAGATGGCAGATCATCTGGTCTGCATGATGCAATGTGTTCTGCTTGTGAAATGGCTGTTGTTTGGATGCAAACTCAACTTAGACAAAACCAAACTCAAGAGCACATCTTGAGCTATGCCAATGAGGTATAATTGTGTATCACTACGTTTTTAGTTTCTTGGTAATTCTCGTATTGTTGACTTGTGGCATTTGACAAGCTTTGTGAGCAACTACCAAGTCCAATGGGAGAATCAGCTGTTGACTGTGGGAGCGTTTCTTCCATGCCAAGTGTCTCCTTCACAATTGGTGGGAAAGTTTTCGATCTCTCCCCGGAAGAGGTATGTACACTTCATACCTCAGTAGTGTTTATTACTGCTTTGTTTCAACTTTATATGTAGTGTTATCTCTATTTGAAATTTGGGGTTTCCGTAGTCTTTTTGTCCTTACTAAATAATTAGCTCTTGTAAGTGATTTGCTACCATTTTAGTAATCTGGATGGTCTGCTTTAAAGTTGAGTCTGCCTGGGCTAAGAAAATGTATACAGAATTTTAGCAAGCAACCCCTATCAAATATATGGAGTATTACTTTGTAGTCATTTGGCTCACCTTTGAGAATGCCTAAATTGAGATTATCTAAAAGTTATGTAGTTTATTCCGAGACTACAAGTATTATAGTTTATCCTCTCCCTACACCCAATCCTCACACAGGTGAATTATTATCTAGATATGTATAGAACTGGTAATTATGCATAACAAGCTCTGCATGTAGTCACTTTGTTCTATTAAGACTTTTGATGGGTAGCCACTTTGCCTCATTTGATTTGCTAATGATTCTTACTTCCTGCTGTGGTATAACTCAGTACATACTCAAAGTAGGCGAGGGTGCCGCTGCTCAATGCATTAGTGGTTTCATTGGTCTCGACATTCCTCCTCCCCGCGGGCCTCTTTGGTAATTCCCTCTGGTTTGAGCCTGACATTTCTTTGGATTTGTTAGAGTAAAGTTGTCTGAACTGATGTGTGCAGGATATTGGGAGATATGTTTATGGGCCGGTATCACACCGTGTTCGACTTTGGAAAACTGAGAGTTGGGTTTGCTGAAGCTGCTTAGACGCTCCATGTCCTTGATGTTGATATGTTGGTTTCGTTGCGGCATACAGAGACTTTTATGAAGTTGAAAGTAAAATATATGCTCTCTGCTTAAACCTTATGTAAGAATTTGTTGTGTTGAGCTTGATGGGGGTGGGGAGACCAGTTCACTTTAATCAATAAGAATTTATGAAGTTTCGAAGGGTCACTTTCCTGTACACGTCTGATGGACAACAGGATCGCAATCCGAAATCAATTTACGTTGAAGTTTCTGGTCATCAGATCAGTAAGGGGAAAAAGCACTAGATGAGGAAAGTCCATGTTGAAGGTTTTATGTTGAGACCAATACCAGATTAGGAAGTAAATTAAATACATTATTTTGTATTTTGAATCGGAGAAAGGCGAGTAGTGGAGGTTGAACTGGAGATTTAACCTTTCACAATTTGGAAGTTCACGCTTGAAGGGACATAAGTATTAGGAACTAAAATCACCTCCATTCTGGAAAAAAAAAGAATGTATTTGCTGTATTTGCTGAATAAGCAAATAAGGAGAAAAGTAATGGATGCTTAGTGGCTTATCTTCTTCCCCACCATTCATAGTTTTGTCATCTACTACTAATAAATTACGATTTAAGGGCCTAAACAGATAATTATCTGATATCTTTTTGAAAAAAAACCTAATATTAGGTCATATCTGGTGCGTAATAAAACCCCCCACATGTTAAACCAGATTAGTAAGTCTGTACGCAGCTTTAATTACCGTTGTCCTAAGATAGAAATGGAGAATTCAATAGACATTGTTATTAGTATAGCAGAAAACGGCAAGAAAGGAGAAGCTTCATCTCCAGCTTCAGTTCTAACCAGACTGAATGCTGGCTACTTCATAATTAGCATAGCTGTGGGTGCTCAAGTTCTAGTGTTAAATGCACTTGTTGATGATCAAAAGAGAAGGCAGAAATCAGTTCACGTAATTCCGGCTCGTATTCTCTCCTCGACCGCTCTGTTTCTCCTCTGGCTCTCCCTCTGCACCCTTGTCTTGCTTTCTTGTCTATACGTAATGAGGTGCGTTTTCCACTTCTGGTTGGTGAAGGCGGAGTACTCGCACTGCGTCGGCGCCAACTTCCTCTTCGTCCCATGGATCTCGTGGCTTCTCCTCCTCCGCGCCATGCCGCCCGGGGTTCTTACCAACTTCCCGCATGCTGTGCTGCTGTGGGTTTGCGTTGGTCCGGTTGTGATCCTCGACATCAAGATTTACGGGCAGTGGTTCACGACGGAGAGGAGGTTCTTATCCCTCGTGGCGAATCCGACCAGCCATCTGCCCATGATGGGGAACTTTGTTGGTGCATGGGCTGCAGCTGGGATGGGGTGGAACGAGACTGCTATCTGCATATTTGCTCTTGGCTTGGCCCATTATATAGTAGTGTTCATCACTCTCTACCAACGCTTATCCGGTGCTGCTCCTTTTCAAGCCGCGCTCCGGCCGGCTTTCTTCTTGTTCTGCGGGACGCCTAGCGCGGCGTGCCTGGCGTGGAGCTCCATCTCCGGGGGTTTCGGCATGCCATGCAAGATGCTATTTTTCCTTTCCCTTTTCCTTCTCGCGTCCTTGGTGAGTTTTCGCCCTAACTGATTAACTCAATTCATACTGTAAGTCTATAATGGGCCACTGCGTCTGCATGCATGACAGGTTTGTCGACCAGCTTTGTTCAAGAAATCTATGAAGAAGTTTAGTATGGCTTGGTGGGCGTACTCCTTCCCTCTGAGCTTTGTGGCTATGGCGGCGGCGCAGTATGCGGAGCAGGTGAAGGGCGTTGCTGCAGCGGGACTAATGCTGTTACTCTCTGCACTTTCAATCTTGGTGTTTGTTGGGTTGTTGCTTCTTACTGCCCTCAATTCTGATAGGCTCCTGCTCCAGAATGATCCTTGTTTAACTTTCTCTTCAAATCTGGATCTCCACTAACATCTTTTTACCTTTCACGGATAAGGATTAAGTCTGCTGCATCAGTCACTTTCTTTAAAATTATCCTACAAAAAGTAGTGGGACCCATGATCCATGGACGTATAACCGAGCATTACTTAGATTTGGTACTCGTAGATAGATATTATTACACTGACAAAAATAGACTAAAGAAATGCATCTACCCTCCCTTGGAAGTATTTATGGATGTGTTTTTCGTATATTTATTTATAAACAACTTGTTATCAAAGTGTTTAAAACCACTGTCATGCATAATTGCATAGTACGGAACAACATTGATTTGTTGAAAAAATTAATGAAAGATGAGGACCATCACTTTTTTGGTACATCTTCTTTGAGATTCTGTTCCTGTATAAAAACAAAAAAGAAAAGTGGAGCCTCCTTCTTGGACCTCTTTTTCTTTGAATCTGCTACGGTATATAACAACACATGCACAACTGCGTGGCTCAAAACCAGAAAACAAAATCACAATGCAGTAATGGGGCCTTATGTTACTTTCTTGCCCGCAGAAAAAGAAAACTTTCGATCCAGCGATTGCAATTGGCTTCGGAGGCTCTGGTTTTCTTCAAGCAACCTATCATACTCGAGAAGGAAACCTTCTGATTGCTTCTTCAAGGCCATTGCATTGGCTTCTGCACTGCCTGCTTCTTTGTTCTTTTCTTTGAGTTGTGCCTCCAGCTTACTTATCCTTCCCCGCAGTTTACCCATCTCGTCTTCCAGTACTTTGACTTCTTCAGGAGCCGGAGACTTGCTTTCATCAAAAACTCTGTTTTGTTTTTTCACGGCATCCATGCTCTTCCTCCTTATGCGCAGTTCTCGGATGTAATGATGCAGTCTGTCAATCACCAGAGCAAGGAATAGAGAGAATCCTGATATATGAAATCAAATCTTGAATCAGCAGAGCATAAACTGGCATTGAACATCAAATGAACAAAAAGAAAACAGAAATGCTGTAAATGGATGCTTCCTTTCCTTTTTCCAGCACATGGGCACTCTTCTAGCTCGTGCAATAAAATACTTTACCAGATAGTATCATGGGTTGACAGTTAAGAGAGCATTGCATATTTGAAGCCAAAAGGGAAAGAGTACCATCTCACAACATGGAGCACGTGAGGATGTTTATTCACGATACCTATTGGATTAGAGCTAACCGAATACTGCACACTGCAAACTCACCAAATAATCGCCAGTACACTGTCGGCCAGATTAAATCTGGCAATGAATTAAGCACCTACACCTCCATAGCACTCTGTTTCCTCCAACAGATGATGTAGATTCGAATACTTATAACCATATAAAATAAAGCAGATGGGTGACTAAACTAGGGATCAAGATCACATAATGGAAAGTGAAACACCATATCATGCACCTAATTACTCCTTTAAACCCGAGTAATAAATTCATGGATAGGAAATGCAATTAGGCACCCAGTTCCCCTAATCTATCCCGGTTTCAATTGCATTAATGAAACAATGCACAACGTATACCATTTTAGAACTCATGTCACATTTAGTTAAACTGCTACAACACGATAATTATCCATTAAAGGCAAACTGTGGCATTTTCCTAATAACGAAACAACGTGCACTCTACAAATTCATGTTTGTTCATTGTCCGAATGAACAAATACCTTCATTCTGATGAGACTTTTGAAATTCGCAATCTTAAACTCTATTCCAGAATTCTAGAAGAAAAATTGAAAGAGCATATAATCATAAAACATCACCAACAACACCACCACAAGAAAAGCGAGTGATTTCTCTGCATACAAACACTATACTTTCATGACCTACAGAGTAGAATGACCAAATATCTAGAATATGAAAAGCCCTATCAAGCACAACAATATCGTAGTCATGGCATAAATCATCCACCGGAAATAGCATCATTGATGCAATCGGAAAATGAACTGATCAAAGAGAACAGACTCAACAATAGAAGAAAAACCCAAATCACATCGAGCATGGCATTCATACTTGAGAGTTGATTAGAAAAAGGAAGAGAATATGATTTTGAAGAATGCTTACCCATGAGAGAAGCTTCGAGAAGGTGTTTGGCGAGAAGAACCTGATCCGTGGGATTGACTTCAGCCCCATCCTGGATCCAACGCCTCTGGATCGTTAACACATTGTAGATGGTGGCCACCATGAGCAGGAACACAGTCCCGGCGACCGTCTTGACGACGACTGGGCCGCGGCCGCGCTTGAGGCGGTCCAGCCCCATTATGACCAGCTTTCTCAGTGGAGTCTTGAACACGAACATCACGATCATCGCCATCTCGGAGAATATAAGGGTGAACAGCAACTGGATCATCTTCTTCTATTCTCGCCTTCAATTTTCACACAACAAAGTTTTACGGGAGGTGGTGGTCGGAGAAATCTAAGAAGAAATAATTGAGTTTTAATTAGCGGATCCAATTCCATCACCTATGACCTCCATGCTTTGAATTCAATGATTTCAGTTTAGTGGTATTTGGGAATTGGGGCTTCGCTTCTTTCTATTTGTTGCAAATTAATCCTACGTGTTTGCCGAGTATTTTAAATTGCTTTTCCATAATTTGCCTTTTGGCTTTGGCTCATTAACATTTCTGCTTGTAATATTATCAACTAACTAATTAGTTATTGTGACGAGAAACTACAATCGATTTTTTGGGACGTACACCAAATAGACATATGTTATGGATTAGAACGAACCCCCAAAAACAGTTCCAATGTACTAGGATACTTCAGATCAAAATTTCCCTTTTTCTTATAATAGAATGAATATTTAGAATTTGACAGGTGTTATTCATAACTTAATTTAACAAAAAGTTGCTTCAAATTTGACAAAATTCTTCACAAGTTGAAAAAGCTAAAGTTGTTTAAGTTGGATTGAATCAATTTCTTTAACTTAATGACATATTTATAATTTCAAAGAAGCTATAAAATTTACAAATACTAGTATTCCAACATTTTCTACTTTTAAGCAGTAATACTTCACTAATTCTCTAAATTACAATTTTTACCAATATATCCTTAAATTAACAACTTAAGAAAAGTTTATAGATTAGTCCAGATTGTTACCATTCAACTAAACGAAAGGAGAAAAGAGAATGGAAGTCAAAGGAGAATAACATCAATTTTAATATCAGAGCAAATATTTAGCAGGAATGGTACCAGAAACAAGCCACGAACATGTGGAGGATAAGACGGTACTGATGATTTACCCATCCAACCGCAGGCTAGAACTGCATAATAAATGTTAATGTTAAGTTTAAATAACTCACACACACCAACCAATCAACTCAATTGTCAAGTTTAAAATCAAGACAAGACACACGAGATTTTACGTGCTTCAGCTATGCCTACTGCACGGGAGGGGAAGGTCTGATCTTTTCACTATGAACACAAGAAAGAAAAAAAATAAAATTACAGTGGTAGAGATAGGAGCGATTATCTTCTCCTTATCGGTCTCTATGTTTCTTTTTTTTTTTCTCTCTCTTTTTCATTCAAGAATATATATATATATAATCTATCCAACTAGCCAACTACAAGACATGACCTACTATATCTCAACAAGATCAAAGATAATCCCGGCTAATACTCCTTTGATCTCTACAATAGGACGAGAAGACACTTGGAGAAACTAGAACCGTCGATCAAGATATTATAACCGCCTCTAAAACACATTCCATCTTAGAGAAACAACAACCCTTGATCAACATGAACATGTGCAGTCACACACTCCTCACATTCTCCACCTTGACTGCTCATATCTTCATTCATAGTTTTCTATCAACTACCAACCCCTCCAAACTGGCCCTGTACCAGGGCCTTACAGCCTCATTGTTGAGGCAAAACTCCTACCAACCTAAGACAAAACCAGAATTTATCAGTTGGTATTGCCTTAGTCAGTAGATCAACAGCATTTTCCTCTGTAGCTACCTTAATCATCTTCACGAGCCCTTTATTTGCTATGTCACGAACAAAATGTAACCAGACATCTATATGCTTTGACCACTCATGAAAAGCTTGGTGCTTCACAAGGTGTAGAGCACTTTAACTGTCACATTTTATAGGAACAAACTTCTAATTCAGACCAAACTCCTCTAGAATCCCTCTCAGCCATAAAGCTTCTTTCACAGCCTCTGTTACATCCATGTATTCTGCTTCTGTTGTTGATAAGGCTACCACAGATTGAAGGGTTGACTTCCAACTCACAGCAGAACCAAATAAGCTAAAAACATAACCAGACTGAGATTTTCTTGAGTCAATATTAGCTGCATAATCTGAATCTACATAGCCAAGTAAAGGCTGATCAGATGATTCCTTAATTCTTTCAAACTTGATTCCAACTCCAGGATTTCCCTTCATATATCTGAGAATATATTTCAAGGCTTCCCAATGATATTTACTTGGATCTGCCATATATCTACTAGTAACAGAGATGGAATGTGCCAAGTCTGGTCTTGTGCAAACCATGGTATACATAATACTCCCCACAACACTAGCATAAGGTATCTTCTACATCAACTCCCTATCTTTATCAGTTTTAGGCTTGTGAGATTCTGACAACTTGAAATGTTGTGGTAGTGGAATAGAAACAGGCCTTGCTTCATGTATGTGAAATCTCCTCAGAACCTTCTGAACTCTGCTGAGTTAACCAAAGTTGTCATCTATTCATTTTCCTTATCATATCCATCCCAAGTATTCTTCTAGCATCACTTAAGTCCTTCGTAGCGAATTCAGACTTTAGGTTATTCTTCAACCTTTGAATCTCAGTCATACTTTTGCTAGCAATCAGAATATCATCTACATAGAGTAGAAGATATACCATTATTGATCCTTTGATCTTTTTCATGTAAACACAACTATCATACCGTGACCTAGAATACTCAAATCCCAACATCTTCTCATCAAACTTCTTATTCCACTGTCTAGGGCTCTGTTTTAAACCATATAAAGATTTCTTGAGCAACCAGACCTTACTCTTATTCTCTGGCAGAGTAAAGCCTTGAGGTTGGTTCATGTATATGGTCTCCTCTAAATCCCCATGTAAGAAGGCTGTTTTTACATCTAGATAATGCAACTCTAAATCTTCTTGAGCTGTTATTGCTAACATAATTCAAATGGAACAGTGCTTCACAACTGGAGAGAAAACTTCATTGAAGTCAATACCTTTCCTTTGAGTGAACCCCCTAGCCACTAATCTTGCCTTAAATTTCACATGTTCTCGTCCTCTTTCTGCAACTTCTATCTTTTTCTTAAAAATCTATTTGCAGCTTATCAGTTTCTGAGATGCCGGTTGATCAACAAGAGTCCAAGTTCCATTCTTCTCTAAAGACTTTAGTTCTTCTTTCATTGCCATAATCCATGAATCTTTATCTGAGCAATTAATAGCTTCTTGATAGTTACTAAGTTCATGATGGCTAACATCTTCTACTACATTAAGTGCATAAGCTACTAGGTCAGCATGACCAAACCTGGTTGGAGGCTTAACAACTCTTCTCTGCCTATCTCTAGCTAATTGATAATTACTCAGATCCCTACCTTCTTCAGAACCCCATCAGAATCACTGCCTTCATCTTCAGAACTAGGAGTACTTCCAGTTTGCAAATCATCAAGCTGACTATCTTGCAGCTCCACCTCCACTTGAGCATTCTCTGAACTCTTGCTCTTAGAATTTTCAGAGGACTCAGCTAGTTTCAGATATGTCATTTCTTCTTCTTTGAACACTACATCTCTGCTAATGATGACCTTGTTCATCCAGTACACCATAGCTTGTATCCTTTAATTCCTTTAGGATATCCTAACCAGATACACCTCAAAGCCCTTGGATCAAGTTTGTCTTGCCTAACATGCACATAGGCTCTACAACCAAAAACTCTCAAATAAGAATAATCAGCACTCTTTCCGGTCTATTTTTCTTCAGGAGTTTTAAATTCTAGAACTGAGGAAGGACACCTATTTATCAGATAGCAAGCTGTGGTTACAGCCTCTCCCCAGAACTGTATAGGTAAGCCTAAAGACTGAAGCATACATCTTACTCTCTCCAAGATTGTTCTGTTCATCCTCTCAACCACACCATTTTGTTGTGGATTTGCAGGTACTGTCAAGTGTCTTTGAATCCCTTTCCCTTTACAAAATTCTTGAAATTCACCAGATAGAAACTCTAGACCGTTGTCTGTCCTTAACTACTTCAGTAACAACCTCTTTTCCGTTTCTACTTCACTACACCATTCCTTGAATCTCACAAATGCTTCAGACTTATTCTTCTGTATATAAACCCATAACTTCCTGGAATAGTCATCTATTATAGCCATGAAGTACCTGCCTCCTCCTATAGTTTCAGTCCTCGAAGGATCCCATAGATCAGTTGTTGGGATTTTGTATACTGGAAGCAAATTTTAGGCTTGTATACAATATGTTTTCCCTACCACTATTTTATTCTCCTATCTGATAAATATGTATATTTGCACATGTTATCCTTTATCTTGTATAAAAGTTAGATTTGTGTGGTGTGTCGGGTATCACAGAAGACAACACAAATTGGTTGAACTGACAAGATATAAACAGGTTATCACGGTGAGACAACTTAAGGATAAGTTGTTGGTTTAAGCTGCAGTTTAGATAAGAAGTGGCTTGTCTTAGCTGCTTGTCTTTACTGGTACACTTAAGGTGGTGTATTGATGGATCACAGTGAGATGTGTTCTCCTAACTGACCTTAGTGGAGAACCAAGATCTCGGTGACTTAGCTGGTCTTAAGCTTGGTAAGACTTCAGCTGAGCGCATTTGGCTATCTATCACTTTGACCTACTATGCTGAACGTAATCGCGACCGGATCTACGTATCTTGGGTATTAGTAGTTACTTGTGGCTCATGCTGGTTGTTTGTATCTTGCAGCCGTATCCTAGTAAAATGGGTTGATAATATCCCCTGAGGAACTCGAAAGGATTAGCACACTAAACCCGACCGGTTGATTAAGTTTAGGTGTGTTAATAAGGTCGAGTGGTACTACTCAGGAATATAAGATGTTAATTAATTTAAGCTATCAGTGAGCTTGATTAATTAACGGATATTTCTATCTTAAATACGGAGATCGATTAAGTCTAAAATACAAGCCCTTGCTCAATTTGGGATAAAGGGGTAAGTCAGCACGGATTCTCTAGTGGAATGAATTTGTGTTTATTAATTAATTTTGCTCTGGGCTGAGCATAGATAATTAATTAATTTGAGGCCCAGCTTTATTTCTTGTATTAGATCCCTGATCTGGCCCAATTAATTGCCTAGTTATTTATTGTCTCTCAGAAATCATTATTAATGGATTAATGTATTTTCACATTATTTAATAATGTTATTTATCTGGAATTAATTGGCTGGGCCAATTAATTGATAAATATTAGTAGCCCAGTGGATTAATTGATTATATTATGGGCTAATTATGTAGAAGCCCATTAGAAATATAATTAAATTAATGAGCTACAAATATATTAATATTATATTGGCTTTTGAAGCCTATATATATTAGTATTCTGTTCAGAAACAGAACACACACATACACATATTCACAAATTTTATTGACGCCATGCGTGAGTATGTAGAGAGACAGAAATCTTATTTTCTCCAGTTCTCTGACCACCCAGAGGGAGAAAAAGGCCGGGACACAGATCAAAAGATCTAACACACGAGCAACAATCAGAGCTGCGACAACATACGAAGGAGGAAGGTATCGTTCTAACCCTAATATTTCATTCAATTGGTATCAGAGCCTGGTTTAGGCTCTGATTGTTGCTGTTAGATTTATGATTAGGTTTTATTATCGTCGTTATCGGGCTAATTTCATGTTTGGCGCGGCCTGCGAGCCACTGTTTTGACCCCGTTGTAATGTTTTTCTCGTGAGAAAATCCACAAGTAGATGATATGACCTATATGTTATGTGATTGTATTGTTATTGTACTGTAATTGGTCGGGAGGCACGAAAATCGAGGCGCAACGACGCAGAAAGACGGAAAAGGCGAAACCCTATTTTTTGGCAGATCATGACCGCCGACTTTCAAAGGCGCGTGGGGGCGCGTGCAATCTTATTTTTCCGATCCGTTTGGATAGTTTTGTTCGTTTTGTCGTTAGCTTCATCTGGATAGGTTGCACGACCAATTCCGATTTCTGGTTTGTCCGGAATAGCGTCGGAAAGGAGAAGTGGTCGTGTTGTCCAGAAATCCCCAATTCTGGCCGAAAACCCTAATTTCGCTAGGGTTCCGCCGCATCTTGCGGCGGCGATTTTCGATGGGTCCGGTGTCCGATTTCCGATCGGGCTTGAACCACTGGATTCCTCGTCTCACGAGCTTCGTGTCGATATGTCGTATGGGGTCATCCGATCTCGGATGCGACCAGAATTGAGGTCTAAAGTTTGCTGCTTACAACAAATTTTTCTGGCGAATGTTTCGAAATTGAGGGAAATTGATGGACGATTTCGGCCGGAATCCGTTCATGGTGGCCTAAAATCGTCAAAGGATCATTACCCATGAATCAATTGAATGAATCGCGGCTCGGAAAGTAGTGTATTTGCACGGAGGAGCTCGCCGGCGACGGCTTCGAAATTCCGCAGCTCAAAGTCGCGGCGGCGGCTCCAGGCTGCGTTTAATCACAACCCAGACGTCTGGGGACGTCGGGCGTGTCTGGAGACGACAGAGGCGGACAAGAACGGCCGCGCCGGGGCGGCAGCCGCGCGCAGGCGGAGGCGCAACAGCACGCGGCTGCGCGCACTCCCAGCGGGAATCAGGCAGCGGCGGCGGCTCCAGGGACGTCGAGGTGGCGGCAACACGCGACGGCGGGGCTCCAGGGATGTCGGGGAGGCGGCGGCAGGCCGCCAGCGGCGGTGGAAAGGCGGCGTTTCTTCTTGATGAAGAAGACGATGACGTGGCAGGTGACGTGGCTCGCCACGTCAGCCCTAGCTGCCACGTGGCAGACCCCTGATGACGTGGCACGATGCAATTTTCAATGCAGTTTTCAGATTCAAAGATTTTGAAGATAGAAGAACTGTATTATGATCGGGCTATGTAATAGTTAGGAATTACGTGTTTTAAAGCCCGATAACGACATTTTAAATTTCCTATTTGCACATTTATTTATTATTATGCTTTAGCATGCGATTATGTGATTAATTGCGCTTAGAAAAGCATGTAAATATGATTTACGTCGTATTAAAGCATGTTTTATTTTTCGCAAGCATGTTTTATTATGTGCGCTTAGAAATTGCATGCTTTAGGAATTATGTGGATATGCATGATTCAAAAACAAACCTTTTGAATAAAAAGCTAAGCAACTTTAAATTAAATGTTTAATTAGATTCCATTAATTTGGATATTAAACACTTAATTGGACCTCCATTAGTTGGACTCTACACGAAAGTAGTAAAGATTATGTGAGTAAACGTCCACCTGCGTGGCTTGCTTAAATTTTTGATCTACCAGTTTTGTGAGATGAGTTTTCCAAAACAATATTTGATTATTATTGAGTAGTGGGAGCGAAGCCGTAAACGTCCACCTGCGTGGCTTGCGTGCCTAGTAAACACGAGTACTCTAGAAGATAATAATTAAATAGGATGACTAATTAGATCAAATTGAATGCGGCATGGTTCGAGTAAGTATGTCAATTTCGAGAATTTGATTCTATTTTGGTCAAATTAATGGTCAATGCTTAGTGTCACCGCAGGTACAATTCACTTCCCTCAAAGTCCCTTCCTGCGTCTTAATAGTGGCATGATCCAGAATATCGAACTATTAATTTTATTCGTCTTAAGAACCTAGACGTGGATTGAAATTAAAGAGCTAGGTAAATAGCTTGGTTTAGGGTTACGCTAGTAAACGTCCACCTGCGTGGCTTGCTAGTGAAATTCCTAGAGCTGTTCGAGGTTTTTAATATCATTGTTTTTACAAAAGATTACAATGATTATTAATTACGAATTATGTGCAAATATTAATTTCATACATGCTTTTAAATTATATTTTTCAGATATGTCTGTTCGAATATTTTTCGAGTTCCTAAACAGTCTCACCAACCAAACCCTAACGGGTTTAACAATTTTAAATAATTTCATAGAGTGGAAGAGATATCTTACCTCTCCCAATAAATGCTCTGCAAAGGTCCTATAAGAACTTCTGTTTTAGGACCGCTATGTCTAAGAACGAGTTTACTATGAGTATGTTACTCAAATATTTGGTAGCGGTCAAAGAAGTTATAGGAAAGGGCAAGAGTGCTCAAGTCTTGAATATCCCTAGTAGTTCAAGGAATCCTCCAAAAAGGTGGAAACCAGAAAAAGAGTAGAAAGGCTGGTCAATTCAAGAAGAGTAGTGAGAGTAAGAAGACGGTCCTTACCGGCGACATGCGAATGTCAAAGGAGAAAGGAAACTTCTTCAAGAATGGTAAGAAAGGACACTGGAATAATTATAATCCAGATGTCAAGGCAAAACAGAAAGAGACGCGAGTCGCTCTTGTAACTGAAACTGTTCTGGTTTCCTCTTGTATCCACGAATGGGTAGTGGATTCGGGGGCAACTGATCATGTTTGTTACACCTTGCAAGGTTTCTTGCAGAAAAGGTAATTGAGCAATGGCGAGGTGGTAGTCTCAATGGACAATGGATCGAAAGTTCCTGCAATTGCCATTAGAGATTTACATCTATCTTTTGATAGTTCTATTTTAGTACTTAAAGATGTTTGATATGTGCCTGAGTTTAGGCGAAACATTATTTCTATTTCAAAACTCTGCACCATGGATGGTTATAAATCAAGTTTTGATAGTGAAGTTTCTATCATGAAAGACGATGATTTTATCTATGGTGGATCATTAAACGGATCTTTATATACTATTACTTGTAAACCGCGTAGTTCTGTTAATATTGCTTCCTCATCATCAAATCCTAAGAAGAGGAAAGAGTCTTCTAAGGTAAACCAAACTTATCTGTGGCACTTAAGACTAGGTCGCATCAATCTTAACAGGACTCAAAGGTTGGTGGAATATGGATCATTGGAGTCTCTCCAAGATTGAACCATTTCCAACTTGCGAAACCTGTTTGGAAGGAAAGATGATGACTAGGCCCTTCAAGGCAAAGGGTTATAAAGCCACAGAAGTATTAAGTTTGATACATTCTGACTTGTGTGGGTCTATGTCTACACAAGCTCGTGGAGGGTATGAGTACTTCGTCACATTTACTGACGATTACTCGAGGTATGGATATGTTTACCTTCTTCGCCACAAGTTGGATTGCTTTGAAACCTTTAAGGAATTCAAGGCAAAAGTGGAGAAGAAGCTAGGTAAAGAAATCAAAACAGTACGATCTGATCGTGGTAGGGAATACCTATCCAACGAGTTCAATGACTACTTGACAGAATGTGGGATTACATCCCAGCTGACAGCACCGGGCATGCCTCAGCAGAATGGTGTGTCAGAGAGAAGGAACCGAAGTTTCTTAGAGATGGTTCGGTCCATGATGAGTTATGCAACTTTGCCAGTTTCCTTTTGGGGATATGCCCTAGAGACTACAACATACTTGCTGAACCGTGTGCCTTCCAAGTCGGTACAAAAGATCCCTTTCGAGTTGTGGAGCGGGCACAAACCCAGTATGCACCACTTAAGGATTTGGGGTTATCCTACTTATGTGCTAAATAGGCAGGCCGACAAATTGGAATCACGTTCAGAAGTGATGTTGTTCATAGGGTATACGAAGGAAACGAAGGGTAGATACTTTTATGATCCTAAAGAACAAAAGATCGTTGTTAGCCCTAACGCTCGGTTCTTAGAAGAGGATTACATTAGTAACCATAAATCTCGAGTCGACATCATCCTTGAGGAATTACAAGGTGGTCGAGTTCCACTTGAACAACCAGTTGTGCAAGATAGTACTCCACGAGTAACTGGCACAACTGTTAACACAACGTCTGACACTCTTCGACGTAGTGGGAGGGTGATATTTACACCTAATCGGTTTATGTTCACTGGGGAGACGTTTGATCATCTCCCGACAGATGAACAAGATACCGTGGATCCCTGGACTTACAACGAAGCAGTGGGAGATGTAGATGCAGATTCCTAGAGAATCGTCATGGACTCAGAATTTAAGTCCATAATTGATATGGATGTATACGAGATCACTGAACTACCTGAGGGCTGCAAGGCTATTGGTAGTAAGTGGGTATACAAGAGAAAGAGAGAGGACCGAATGGAGAGATCATGGCGTTTAATGCCAGGCTAGTGGCGAAGGGTTTTACCCAGAAAGAAGGTATCGATTACGAAGAGACCTTCTCGCTTGTAGCAATGATCAAGTCCATTCGGATTCTCCTTGCCATAACAGTTCACATGAAACTAGAGATCTGGCAAATGTATGTCAAAACCGCATTACCTTGAAAAAGGTAGGGACATCTACATGAAACAACCAGATGGTTATGTGAAGAAGGACAAAGAGCATCTAGTTTGGAAGCTTAAGAAGTCTATTCATGGACTTAAGCAAGTTTTCTGGTAATGGCACCAGCGTTTTTCGAGGAGGTAGTCAAATCCTATGGATTTGTATCCTGTCCTAACGAGGTGTGTGTACCGTATTTGTGTTAATGGATCAGTGGTGTTTCTTGTATTTTACGTAGATGACATCCTTCTCATTGGCAACAATGTTGAAGTGTTATCAGACATAATGATGTGGTTATCCGAGCAGTTTCAAATGAAGGACTTAGGTGAAGCTGCTTACATCCTTGGGATCAAGGTTATCCTAGATCGCCAGAAAAGGATGTTAAGCTTGTCACAAGTGTCCTACATTGACACTGTTATTGCTCGTTTTAGCATGCAAAAAGCCAAGAGAGGTTCAGTACCTTTCAGACATGGCATATTTCTATCCAAGAATCAGTGCCCTAAAACGCCTGAAGAGATAGAAAGTATGAGGCTAGTACCATATGCTTCCGCTATCGGTAGCCTCATGTATGCGATGCTTTGTACGAGAGAAGATATCTCATATGCTGTAGGCATGTTCTCAAGATATCAGTCTAACCCTGGAAAGGAATACTGGACTGCGGTCAAGCATATTCTCAAGTACCTTAATCGAGTTAGAGATTATAGGCTTGTTTACCAGTCAGACAGTCTAGTGTCTTTGGGTTATACAGAATCGGATTTCCAGGCTGACAGAGATGAGAAGAAGTCTACCTCGGGTTATGTGTTTCCCTTGGGAGGTGGAGCCATTTCATGGAGGAGTGCAAAGCAGAAATGCATTGCGGACTCAACCATGGAAGCAGAGTATGTGGCTGCTTCAGAAGCTTCGAAAGAGGCAGTTTGGCTCAAGAATTTCCTCCTGGATCTTGACATTGTTCAGAATTTGCCTAAGGCGATCACGATTTATTGTGATCATGCGGGTGCAGTGACAAATTCTAAGGAACCTAGATCGCACAAGGCGTCTAAACACATAGACAGGAAGTACCACATTATACGAGTATTCGTAAATCGAGGAGACATGGTGATTGGTAAAATTGGAACTGAATTCAACCTAGCTAATCCTTTCACGAAGAGCTTACCACTCCCGGCTTACGAGAAGCATGTTCGTGGCTTAGGGATGGTAGAGATGCCCCCCACTTAGGACTACAGAAACTTTTGTATAAGTGGGAGAAGATGCAGTGATAGATATAATAGATAGCTGAGAGATAGTACTATAGCTGAGTACTAGTTTGTACCTAGAACTGACACATTGTATACTAAAAGTTTACTTTAGTATAAGTGGGAGAATTGTTGGGATTTTGTATACTGGAAGCAAATTTTATGCTTATATGCAATATGTTTTCCCTACCACTATTTTATTCTCCTATCTGATAAATATTTATATTTGCACATGTTATCCTTTATCTTGTATAAAAGTTAGATTTGTGTGGTGTGTTGGGTATCACAGAAGACAACACAAATTGGTTGAACTGACAAGATATAAACAGTTATCACAGCTGAGACAACTTAAGGATAAGTTGTTGGTTTAAGCTGCAGTTTAGATAAGAAGTGACTTGTCTTAGCTGCTTGTCTTTACTGGTACACTTAAGGTGGTGTATTGATGGATCATAGTGAGACGTGTTCTCCTAACTGACCGTAGTGGAGAACCAAGATCTCGGTAACTTAGGTGGTCTTAAGCTTGGTAAGACTTCAGCTGAGCGCATTTGACTATCTATCACTTTGACCTACTAAGGTGAACGTCATCGCGACCGGATCTACGTATCTTGGGTGTTAGTAGTTACTTGTGGCTCAGGCTGGTTGTCTGTATCTTGCAGCCGTATCCTAGTAAAATGGGTTGATAATATCCCCTGAGGAACTCGAAAGGATTATCACACTAAACCCGACCGGTTGATTAAGTTCAGATGTGTTAATAAGGTCGAGTGGTACTACTCAGGAATATAAGATGTTAATTAATTTAAACTGTCAGTGAGCTTAATTAATTAACGGATATTTCTATCTTAAATACGGAGATCGATTAAGTCTAAAATACAAGCCCTTGCTCAATTTGGGATAAAGGGGTAAGTCAGCACGAATTCTCTAGTGGAATGAATCTGTGTTTATTAATTAATTTTGCTCTGGGCTGAGCATAGATAATTACTCCCTCCGTCCCATTATTAGTGGCCGCCTTTCCTAATTCGGATGTCCCGCTATTAGTGGCGATGTCCCAAATTGGTAAAAAGTTATTATCTCTTTCCTACTTTATCATCTTATCTCTCCTACTTTATCATCTACTTTCATTATTAAACTCATTTCTCTCTCCTACTTTATCATCTTCTCTCTCCTACTCTCTCATTATCACACTCATCTCTCTCTCATACTTTATTATCTAACTCATCTCTCATACTTTATTACATATTTCCTTAATTCCCGTGCCGAAAAGAAAGGCGCCACTAATAATGGGACGGAGGGAGTAATTAATTTGAGGCCCAACTTTATTTCTTGTATTAGATCCCTGATCTGACCCAATTAGTTGCCTAGTTATTTATTGTCTCTCAGAAATCATTATTAATGGATTAATGTATTTTTATATTATTTAATAATGTTATTTATCAGGAATTAATTGGCTGTGCCAATTAATTGATAAATATTAGTAGCCCAGTGGATTAATTAATTATATTATGGGCTAATTATGTGGAAGCCCATTAGAAATATAATTAAATTAATGGGCTACAAATATATTAATATTATATTAGATTTTGAAGCCTATATATATTAGTATTCTGTTCAGAAACAAAACACACACATACACATATCCACAAATTATTGACGCCATGCGTGAGTATGTAGAGAGACAAAAATCTTATTTTCTCCAGTTCTCTGACCACCCAGAGGGAGAAAAAGGCCGGGACACAGATCAGAAGATCTAACACACGAGCAACAATCAGAGCTGCGACAACATACGAAGGAGGAAGGTATCGTTCTAACCCTCAATTATCCTTCATCAGCATGAGCATAATCCAATGGAGAGGTGGAAGTATGTTTCCCAGTAGGGTGGACTAGTTTCTTTCCTTTACTGAGTATACACTGCTCACACGACTCAACCTTAAACTTACAAGAATGTTGAAGAATTATCTGTTTGAGAAGCTTGTTTAATTCTTTTTCACTCACATGCCCAAGCCTCATGTGCCATAACCTTGACAAATTTTCAGTACTAGAATCAATTTCACCAACAATTGTACTACCTATTAGGTAGTATAGATTTTGATTCCCAACTCCCTTTATCATAACTCGAGTTCCTTTAAGTACCCTCAATATACCATGTCTCGAGTTATAATGGTACCCTCTAGATTCTAACAACCCTAGAGAAATCAGATTCCTTTTAAGCCCAGGAATATATCTAACTTCCTGCATAACCTTAACAGAACCATCATGAACTTGAAGTCGAACCGTTCCAATCCCTTCTACCCTCAGCACTTGATCATTCCCAAGTATAACTGAACCCATCTTTCCAAAGGTAAGACTTGTAAACCAAGCTTTGTGTTGACACATATGGAAACTACACCTAGAGTCTATGATCCACTCAGCTCCAATATGAGAATTTAAGCTATTGAAAACATTTAAAGACTCACCTTCTTCGAGTTGTTATGTAACATCTGCAGAGTTTGGTTTATCGGCCTTGAGAGTCTGCTGTTTTTTCTACAAGTAGCAGTCTTTCTTTAAGTGCCCAACCTTTTTACAATGGTGACATTTCCTGGTTTCTTTTCCTTGAAACTCCTTAGACTTTATTGGCTGTTGTTTCTTGAACTCTGAATTGTTCTTCTTGAGCTTTGGTTTCTTTTACTTCACATTCAAGAGTTCTCCAAAACTGGTACCAGGCTTGCCTTCATTCTGCCTCTGTAATTCCTTGGCTCTAAGTGCAGACTGCACTTCTTCAAGGGAGATTGTGCTATCTCGGCCAAACAACATAGCATCTTTAAGATGTTCATACGATTTAGGAAGAGCATTAAGGAGAATAATCGCCTTATCTTCATCATCAAGGCTAACTTCAATATTCTCTAGATCGTCTATAGCCTTATAGAATTCTTCTAACTGATCTTCCATTCCCTTTCCCTCTGTCAACTTGTAGGAATATAATCGCTGCTTCATATACAATCGGTTAGCAAGAGACTGTGTCATGTATAAACTCTCAAGTTTTGTCCACACACCAGCAGCAGTAGTCTCTTTGGCTACTTCTCGTAATACTTTATCACTCAAACACAGAATGATAGTACTATGTGCCTTCTCTACGATTTCCGCCATCTTCTCATTCGAGATTGAAGGATCTCTTGCAGCATCGCTCTTGAGTGCTTTAGCCAGTCCTTGTTGAACTAAGAGTGCTTTCATCTTAATCCTCCAAAGGCCGAAATCATTTTTCCCAGAAAACTTCTCTGTCTCGAACTTGGTTGTCATCTTTCTAGAGTTGATTAGATCTTCAAATGTTTCCCACAGACGGCGCCAATTGTTAAGTTTAAATAACTCACACACACCAACCAATCAACTCAATTGTTAAGTTTAAAATCAAGACAAGACACGTGAGATTTTACGTGCTTCGGCTATGCCTACTGCACGGGAGGGGAAGGTCTGATCTTTTCACTATGAACACAAGAAAGAAAAAACAAATTTACAGTGGTAGAGATAAGAGCGATTATCTTTTCCTTCTCAGTCTCTCTCTCTCTCTCTCTTTTTTTTTCTCTCTCTCTTTTTCTTTTTTTCTCTCTCTTTTTCATTCAAGATATATATATATATATATATATATATATATATATATATATATATATATATATCGGCGGTCTATCGATTCGAGAGCTAGCCGAATAGCTTAGCTTCCGCCGAGACGGCACTCTTTGTTTGTTCATCGAGGTTCGGTTCATTTTGAAAAGAGGTCAGTCTTAGGGGAGACCATGCGAATGGTTGAATTGTCTGTTCTTTCACATCTCTTCTCTTACGAGGCAAACATCTGGGCAAGGGAAAGCGCAGTGCGCAGCGGAATCATCAACTACGAATTGCATAGGGTCTACATGTCCTTTCTTTATAATTCTTGCATTAACTGGTCTGGAATTCCTCTTTCTCGCTCCACCTTCGAATTCTGCCTTGAGTTCATAATTGCATAAAAGAAGTCAAAGTAGTGGTTGCCAGCCTCCCAACGAAGCCAAAATAAATCCGACCAGAATAAAAAAATTAAAGGCAGTTTCATTATGGTAGAATAATTCCTTCATGCTTCCCATAGGGATAGGAAAGAGTAAAGTGGCCCCGCCGCAAGAGCGCAGGCGGATTCATACTCAGTAGTAGATGGGGACCCAGTAGCTAAAGCCTAAATCCCTTGTCTTTTTGTTCTATGTCCTAAGTCTTACTGTCCTTACGTCAGCGCATTGGCACCTGCTGAGTGAGAGATTTCTGTTTGAACTCGTCATGCATCTTGAACTCTAAAAGCCCGGCTCGCGAGGCGTCCCTCCCGCAGTAGGGTTCCAAACCTCGCCTCGCTCACCTAAGAATTGGAATAAAGGAAGTAAACTCCCTGAAATGACAGCCTTTTGATGTGTTTTGAAATGAGTTGATGAATCTGATTCAATCAGTAGCTCTGTGGTTTTGCAGCTTGGTTGCTGCCGCTCTGTTTTGGAAAGGTATATATATATATATATGAAATGGATCATATGAGAAGCCATTTCAAAATAAGAAATAAGAAGAAATTTGCACCCTCTATTTAATTTTTTGATGGTTTAGACTGAATATGCTTTGAAATATTCCTTTTGCATATTCCTTATATGTTTTATGCATAAGGGCAAAAATGTAAAAAATACAAAATGTATGCATACAAAAATTAAGGAGTATGCATAAAACATATAAGGAATATGCATACTTCCTACCTTCCTACATAACTATGTCTTCCCACATGATCCATACCATATATATATATATATATATATATATATATATATATATATATATATATATATAATCTATCCAACTAGCCAACTACAAGTTATGACCTACTATATCTCAACAAGATCAAAGATAATCCCGGCTAATACTCCTTTGATCTCTACAATAGGACGAGAAGACACTTGGAGAAACTAGAACCGTCGATCAAGATATTATAACCGCCTCTAAAACACATTCCATCTTAGAGAAACAACAACCCTTGATCAACATGAAGATGTGCAGTCACACACTCCTCACAGTTAATTGTGCAAAATCGAAAGTACAGCATTTGATGTTCCACGACGTATTCTGGAGAGTTGGATACTCCTTGTTGATTTGGATCCAGGGTCTCCCTGTGCAATTTATGAATGAAAGTCAATAATATTTGTTGTAGCCATGCATGAGCAACAGATGTCTCAAGCTGAGAGAAGTTATTGGTGTAGACTGACCCTCGATCACTAAGGCATCGTAAATCATAAGCATCATGTTGTTCCAAGGTGAGATTGTAACTTGCTCCACCACAACAAGGGAGGATGTTCACTTCTTTAATTAACTTTAAAAAAGAAGCAGACAGTTTCAGAGTGGAAATAATGGACCCAAATAAGCTGACTCAAATAACTGCTTGTAGGGATGGATGTCAACGCATAATAAGCCTCAGTTTCTATCAATCATTAGGGAACTCTTATAAATATCAATCAATGCCAAATTCCATTGAACAAACAAAAACTACCACTAATACTTGCGGTCTAAAACGGAAAATGGAGTGGATAAATTTGAGCCTTGATTGATTATCTGTTAAACCAACATAGGACAGTGGAGAATGATATCTCTAAAGGCTGAACAATTATCCAGAGTCAGCTTCTAAGCGTAAGTATAACTTTCACAAGTTCAATGTCTACTTTACGTATTAACTTGGGTATATTGAAGCCCCTCCAGGAGCTTTGAGATAAAAGTCACAAGGTCCCTAGGCTATTGGAAAACAGCTTCCATTTTCCAAATAATTAAGGTTTTAAAAGCACAAGACAACATGCCGAATCAAAGAAGAAAGGAGACCATGCAAGATCACTACTCAAACACCACTAAATCTCCCCCAACCCTAAACACAAATAACCTCTTGGAAATCAACAAGTAGTAATTCCACCGGGCCAAAGTATCTTCTTGTGTTTTCTAAACAAAAACATAGATTAAAGTATCTTCTTGTGTTTTCTAATAAAAAACATAGATTAAAGTATCTTCTTGTGTTTTCTATACAAAAACATCGAATATATAACATTTGAGGACCAGAGCTCCTCTGTCTAGCAATCAATACAAGGACAATCTAATCTCCGCATTCGAGCATGCCTTCAATACATTACAAATCTAAGCAATATATCATGCTTAAAAATGAATAAGTAGTTAACAACATCAATTCACACATGAAAGCACGGTTAAAAGATAAACATTCAAGAATCATCGGTAACAAGATTACCACTTTAAGAAGTCGTTTTAGCTGAAGCTTCTGAATGCCGGAGAGCTTCTGCGCCGCGATTTCACTAACAGCCGACAGCACTCCCGCCGTGATCACCTGAAAAAGTTAATCAAACATCTCAAATTGAAAATAAACCCTACAATCCAAAATCAAACCAAATGAAATGGGCAAGTCAAGGAGAGTGGAGACCTTGGTTCTGAGCGGGTGTTGTTGAAGCTGTACCACATACTTTTTCGCCACTGATCCCATTTTTTCTTCCTCTTCCTCTCCCTCTCTCTATAATTCCAGTAAATAAGTTCTTCTTGGCAGAGAGGGATCAAGAATTCTCACCATTTGAGATTTTGTAAAGGCATGTGGGAAATAGTAGGAAATATGATCTGCCATTGATTTTTAAATTTAATATGTTGATTTTCTTCAAGAGCAAAGGGAGTGAGTTGGGACCTGCCCTTTGTGACGGAATGCTGCGGAGATCCCACTATTATTTTATTTACTTCTAACGTTACACTCAAATTATACAAGTAAAACGCGATTAGTAAGATGTAACTTATTAATACTAGTATTAATTAATCGTAACTTTATAATGACCGGTTCAGTAACTCACACATAGCGTAAATTACCTTATTTTTGCTTGTCTGGTGGTGATGGGACTTTTGAGGGTGACAAGGAAATATTTTCTATATTTTTACTTGTACGTATTTTTGGATTTGTGCTTATGTTATTGTTAGATTTTAATAATAATCAATATTAGATTATTAAATTAATTAATTAAATGTAAACAAATGAATCGTTGCATGTCGGTTGAGAATGGACACAAGATGCATGGCTTCATGCAAGTTGAACGTTGCATGCATATAGTTTGCCAAACGTTGTGAAATAATAACGTTGCATGCATTGCATGCGTTGCTTGGAAAAGCATGCGTTGTGAAAAACATGCATTGCATGCGTTGCTTGGAAATATAGTTGTTTAATCATGAAACGTTGGCTTCACATTACACATCTTGCATGAAACGTTGGCTTCACATGACACATCGGTTGGCAAATGAACAACTAGTCACGTTGGTTAGCCTTATGCATGCATGATTGAAGAGACACGACACATGCATGAGTTGCATGTTGTTGCAAATAATGAATTCATGCGAAACGTTGGCAACCATTAGGAAGAGACAATTCGTAGTCTATAAATAGACTATTCCATACGAGAACAAAAAAATCATTCATTCATCCTCCAATTTCTTTTATGTCTCTTTTCATTACACACATATAAATTAGTTTTCATTTCCTTAGTCCCAAAATATCAAGTAGTTCGCCGGAATTACGAGAAGTAGTGCAACTACTCGTAATTGAGAAGCCGTTGTATCTTGGAGACGAGTGCTATAGACCGCTTGCACCGAGTAGCAGAGCATTATCGTCTTGCGGAGAAATAGTCCAACTCTTGCCTCGGCTAACGTTATATCCGTCATTTCGACACACCCGTATTAACAATCGCAAGACGATAATTGTGTTGAAGAAATGACTACAAGTAGCAGTGATGTACCCGATCCCCTTGTCCAAGTAATGACAAGCAGTAGTAACATGCCGCCGAATCTTACAACAGCAACGAACAACCAAATTCCAAGCGCCCCTGTTCATGCGGAAAGGCCGGAAAAGTTCTCAGGTTCTGAATTTAAGCGTTGGCAATCTAAAATGCTGTTTTATTTAACTACTTTAAATTTATCTCGATTCTTGAAAGAATCACCACCAATTGTGGGGGAAAATGAAACTGATGAGCAAAAATGCATAGCGTCTGATGCATGGTATCATAGCGACTACATATGTTGCAACTATGTCCTAAATGGACTTGACGACACTCTCTATAGTGTCTACTCGATTGCAAAGATGTCGAAAGAATTGTTGGATTCTTTGGAGATAAAATACAAGACCGAAGATGCCGGTCTAAAGAAGTTCGTTGTTGGACGATTCTTAGACTACAAGATGGTGGATATCAAAACTGTAGTCGAACAAGTGCAAGAGATTCAATTGATCATACATGATATACTCGCCGAAGGTATGGTCCTTTCTGAATCATTTCAAGTTGCAACTGTGATCGAGAAACTACCACTGATGTGGAAGGATTTCAAGATCTATCTCAAGCATAAACGTAAAGAGATGAGTCTCGAAGATCTGATAGTCCGTCTCAGAATTGAAGAGGACAATCGCAAGGCAGATCGAAAGACCAACAAGCCGTCTATAGAGGCAACGACTAATCTAGCCGAGTGCAGCACTAGCACTAACCCAAAGAAACACAAGTTCTATGAAAAGAAGCAAGATTCAAAAAGAAAGAAAAAGATCAAAGGGAATTGCTACAATTGTGGAAAAACTGGCCACATGACAAAGGATTGCCGCAAGCCAAAGAAGGAATACAAAGGCCGTCTACAAGCAATTATGGCGGAAGAAAATTACGTGCCCGTCAACATGTCTGAACTCGGCCTATCTGCGGTCGTAGATGAAGTAAACATGGTCGATAATTCGATAGGATAGTGGATTGATATCGGCGCTACCAAGCATGTATGTGTGGATAAATCAATGTTTTCAACTTATGAAGTTGTCAAGGAGGAGAAAATGCTATACATAGGAAATTCCTCTACTTCCAAGGTCTATGGAATTGGAAAAGTTGTACTCAAGATGACGTCGGGATTGAATTTGACTCTCCAAAACGTGATGCAAGTTCCCGACATTCGCAAGAATTTGATCTCCGACTCTATTCTTAGCAAGGCTGGATTTAGAATAGTGATTGAGGGGGATAAGGTTGTACTGTCCAAGAATGAACAATTTATAGGAAAAGACTATGTAGATAGCGGCCTTTTCAAGTTGAATTGTATCAATGTAAATGTTATCCGTGATAATAAAAAGACCCCCGTTGTTTACTTGACTGAGTCTCCTAATTTATGGCATGATAGATTAGGACATGTAAATCTAAATACACTAAGAAAATTAGTGAATTTAGAGTTGTTGCCGAAAATGTCATTTGACAAACATTCAAGATGTGAAATTTGTATTGAAGCAAAAATGGATAAACAGCCTTTCCATTCGGTGGAAAGATCGACTACACCTCTTGAATTAATTCACACCGATCTATGCGACTTAAAACTTGTGCAAACTAGAGGTGGAAAGAATTATTTCATAACATTTATAGATGATTGCACAAGATTTTGTTATGTATATCTTTTGAGAAGCAAAGACGAAGCTTTCGATGCTTTCAAAAGCTATAAAAACGAAGTTGAAAATCAACTTAACACCAAGATCAAAATGATCCGAAGTGATCGAGGCGGTGAGTATGTTGCACCTTTTGCGGACTTTTGTCGTGAAAACGACATTATCCATCAAACAACCGCACCTTATTCACCACAATCAATTGGTGTTGCTGAACGAAAGAATATAACATTAAAAGAAATGATGAATGCTATGCTGATAAGCTCGGCTTACCACATAACATGTGGGGGGAAGCTATTCTTTCGGCAAATAAAATTTTAAATAAGTTGCCTTCAAAGAAACAAGATCAAACTCCATACGAATTATGAAAAGGTAGGAAACCATCCTACAAATACACTAAAGTGTAGGGGTGCCTAGCAAAAGTTGAAGTACCTAAACCAAAACAAGTAAAACTAGGACCTAAAACTATTGATTGCATCTTCATAGGATATGCAAGCAATAGTAGCACATATAGGTTTTTGGTACATAAGTCGGAAATACCCGACATAAATGAGGGAATGATTATAGAATCCAGAAATGCTGTCTTTTTCGAATCTATATTCCCTAAGAGAGAAAAGAATGATGTTAGTTCTAAGAAACAAACTCATGAAGAAAGCTCACTAGAAAAGATTGACCAAAGTGATGGGTGAATACCAGAACCAAGACGGGGAAAACGAGTGAAAATAGCAAAGTCTTTTGGTCCAGACTTTTTAGTCTATTCATTAGAAGATGAACCGCAAACAATCAAGGCTGCATTGTCAAGTCCCGATGCTCTTCTATGGAGAGAAGCGATTAATAGTGAAATCGAGTCAATTATGAACAATCACACTTGGGAGATTGTTGATCTTCCTCCCGGGTGTAAACCTTTAGGATGCAAATGAATTCTAAAGAAGAAATATAAGGCCGATGGGTCTATTGACAAATATAAAGCACGACTAGTAGCCAAGAGTTACAAGCAAAAGGAAGGGTATGATTATTTTGATACATACTCTCCCGTAACGAGGATAATCTCTATAAGAACGCTAATTGTCATTGCTGCTTTACATAACCTTGAGATACATCAAATGGATGTTAAAACGACATTTCTAAATGGAGATTTAGAAGATAAAATTTATATGGAACAACCTGAAGGGTTTGTTATTCTCGGACAAGAAAAGAAAATTTGCAAACTTGTTAAGTCATTATATGGACTTAAACAAGCTCCCAAACAATGACATGAGAAATTTGATCATGTTATGTTATCAAATGATTTTAAAATAAACGAGTGTGACAAGTGTGTGTACATTAAAGGCACACCTAACAACTTTGTCATTATATGTCTGTATGTTGATGACATGCTTATTATGGGAAGTGATCATAACATAATTATAAATACTAAAGCAATGTTGAAAAGAATGTTCGACATGAAGATATGGGAATAACTGATGTAATTCTAGGGATTAAGATCTCTAGAACATCCGAGGAATTACTTTATCACAATCTCACTATGTAGAGAATGTGCTTAAGAAATTCAATGCTTTTGATCTACTTCCGGCTAAGACTCCTGTAGACTTAAGCCTACACTTAGCCAAAAATCGAGGAGATCCAATTTACCAATTGGACTATGCTAGGGTCATTGGAAGCTTAATGGACTTAGCAAATTATATAAGGCCCGACATAGCATATTCTATAAGCAAGCTAAGTCGGTTCACAAGTAATCCCGGAAAGGATCATTGGACCGCACTAACTAGAGTTCTAAGGTGTTTAAAGCATACTTTAACTCATATTCTGCATTACACAAGGTATCCAGTTGTGTTAGAGGGATATAGTGACGCAAATTGGATGTCCGACACAAAAGATTCCAAGTCCACAAGTGGTTTTTTGTTTACCATTAGTGGAGGAGCAGTTTCATGGAAATCCTCTAAGCAGACTTGTATAGCTCGATCTACAATGGAATCGGAATTCATTGCTCTAGACAAAGCTGGCGAAGAAGTCGAATTGCTACGAAATTTCTTAGAGGATATTCCGTGTTGGGAAAAACCCGTGCCTCCCGTCTTAATACATTGTGATAGTATGTCTGCAATAGGGAGAGCACAAAGTAGTATGTATAATGGTAAGTCTCGACATATTCGTCGAAGACATAATACCGTTAGACAATTGATCACTAGTGGAATAATATGTATTGACTATGTGAAGTCAAAAGACAATATTGCGGATCTGTTTACTAAAGGTATTAATCGTGATCAATTATACAATGCAGTTAGGGGAATGAGATTAAAATCCACACTAAAAGAACGCTCTTAATGGTAACTCTACCATGATAATTGGAGATCCCATGAACATGGTTCAAAGAGACAACTAAGTTAAGAATGTTCAAGTTGTGCACTTGGAAACACAACTAAAAATCCATTCTCGAAGCTGCCCCAAGTGCAAACCTGTAGCTTGTGGTAAAAGGGTAAGCGTATAAGCTTTTAATAATTCCTATAGCCTTATTGGTGGAGTATGACATGATACTCTTTATAGGAGATCACCTATATAAGTGAGAAGTGTGGCCGGTTCAAATAGAAAAACACTTATGTGAATCCAAGATATGGTCCAAGGCCAAAATGGACACAACGTGAGAACGAAAGATATTGTATCTATTATTGTGTATATGTTATTGTCTTGGTTTACACGAAAGCTGCCCGGTTCAAGACATCGCGTTCACCGAGCAGCGAGTAAATCCGATAATATTATACTAAGGAAGGTTCAAAGCAAAAAACTACCTATCCTGATGCAATAATAGATCATTGGGACTTTGGTTTGCATAACATTTTGCATTTGCATTTAATAATCTAATGTGGGGGATTGTTAGATTTTAATAATAATTAATATTAGATTATTAAATTAATTAATTAAATGTAAACAAATGAATCCTTGCATGTCGGTTGGGAATGGACACAAGATGCATGGCTTCATGCAAGTTGAACGTTGCATGCATATAGTTGTTTGCCAAACATTGTGAAATAATAACGTTGCATGCGTTGCTTGGAAAAGCATGCGTTGTGAAAAGCATGCATTGCATGCGTTGCTTGGAAATATAGTTGTTTAATCATGAAACGTTGGCTTCACATGACACATCTTGCATGAAACGTTTGCTTCACATGACACATCGGTTGGCAAATGAACAACTAGTCACGTTGGTTAGCCTTATGCATGCATGATTGAAGAGACACGACACATGCATAAGTTGCATGTTGTTGCAAATAATGAATTCATGCGAAATAGACTATTCCATACGAGAACAAAAAAATCATTCATTCATCCTCCAATTTCTTTTATGTCTCTTTTCATTACACACATATAAATTAGTTTTCATTTCTTTAGTCCCAAAATATCAAGTAGTTCGCCGGAATTATGAGAAGTAGTGCAACTACTCGTAATTGAGAAGCCGTTGTATCTTGTGTTCTTAAAATCGGCCCGGTCATTGACCCGGAAAAATATTTTTTACCGGTTGAACCGGTGGGTTGACCCGGTGTGACGTCATAAATATATGATTATTAAATTATATAAATACATAGGTATTTTAATAATACTAATAAATATTAAAAATGACTTACAAATATATAAAATAAATATAAGCATATTTACGACTCCCAACCGATGTGGGATGAGTGTAAGTAGTTAGATGGAAAAAAAAGTTGATGAAAAAGAAGAAGAAACCATCCCACATCGAATAGAGAAGAAAACCAAACAGAAAATTAACCTATAAATCCCTCCCTCCTTGTTTTAACAACCTGTCAACAGTTGGTAATAATAATTAGTCTACCAACATTAACATAAATGCAGTTTAAATTTATTAAGCATTTCTCATTTATGAAAATAGGGTTTTGCTTTCGGTTATCATACTAATTGAAATCGAACATGGATCGGTTATCGGCCAACAGAAAAACCGATCGGTTTTGAATTTCTGAAATCGAACCGATTTGTAGCCCTATTTTTTTCAATTTTGTTTTTTTTACATTCAAACAGAGTTACCGGCTCACATGTAGTGTAGTTGGTATTCCCACTTCTGCGCAAGTGGTTGATCTTGTCTAAGGTTTTGGGTTCGATTCCCGTTAGGGACGATTTCTAAAAAAAAAAAAAAAATTTCAAACCGAGTTGACCCAGTTCCCGGGTACCGGTTCAACAGGTCGAACCGGCCGGGTCGCACCGGGTCGATAGCCAAAACGAGCCAGGACGTAACCCGGCCCGCATTTTTGACCGGGTCCGGGTCAAACCGATTGAATCGGTCGGGCCGGGCCAGGTTTCAAAACATAGGTTGTATCTTGGAGACGAGTGCTATAGACCGCTTGCACCGAGTAGCGGAGCATTATCGTCTTCCAGAGAAAGAGTCCAACTCTTGCCTCGGCTAACGTTATATCTGTCATTTCGACACACCCGTATTAACAGTTATTGATGTTGTGTAGCAGAGCAGCATATGGCTGGCGGGTACTATAACACCTCTAAAATTATATACTAATATATTATTCCTACTAAATTATATGGTTGTATTTCGTAGGCAGATAGTTGTGCTACCTCTACTATATATAATGTACGGGTTCGATTCCATTTAAAGTAAGATTTATTTTCATTTATCTATTTTCAAATCTTAATTATAATGTTTATTCCTTATATTTTGCCTCAATCCAGATTTTTTTACCAACTGCAAGTCTAACTCTCAAAACTCAATTTTCAATCATTTTATTTTTTACATTATTATTAGTTATTTTAATTCTAAATTCTTATTTTTATTTTTTCACTCAAAAAATCTTTATTCAAATTACTTGGGAACAATGATTCCCTAATTTTTTTTTCTCAAAAATCTTGATTCAAATAAGTTAGGAGCAATGTTATTTGATTTTCTATTTTTCAAAAAAATATTAAATCATCTTTCGATTGATGAACTAAGTTTTTTTCTATAAATTCTAATTATCTCAAACCATGTTTTGTTGATAAATTGTTCATCAACATACAACCGAAGGAAGGAAAATTAAGAATATATCTTTAGTTTTTAACATAGTATTCATTTTACGGTATTTAAGAATATTTTTTTTTATTAAATATGAATCATTATTGGTATTATTAGTTTGCAATCATCATATAACACAAATGTACTTCCTGACTCCGTGTTGGGAGATGATTCAGTCTTCTCACAATCAGTTGAGATATAACTTCGGTAGCATCTGCGCACCGAATACTTACTGAAGATTTGAAGATCCCAAAACCCTATCTTGACTGATGAACCGTTCAGTTGTAACCTATTTTGTTCTGTCTCTGAGGTTTCAGACTCAGTAGACACTCTGCATCTGGTTCAGGCGCTCAGTAGATTACCTGCCTCAGTACCAGAAGTAGAAGACTCAGTGATACTGGACTCAGCAGGAGTAGTTCATTGAACTCAGAGCTGATCTTCAGTAGAGCCGACTCAGCAGGAGCATGCTACTGAATCAGAGATCAGACTCAACAATGGCTGGACAGTCTTCTGACTGTCAGATTCTCTAAAGTCAAATCAGCAGAGTCAATACGAGGAAGAGATAAGTCAGCTTTAGATCTCCTTGAAGTCTGTTCTGTCTCACCTACTTTCCTGAACCTCGACCAATGACAAGCAGCCACCTGTCCTATATTTGTTAAAGCTGCAAGTCAACAACTTTCCAGAAATGGAGTGAAATGACATTGCAACCATACTTTGAAAGAGCCGTTAGCTACCCAAAAGAGAGAGAAAAAGGATCGTCGTCTCCAAAGGATCTATCCTCATCTCTACTCTATAAATAGAGGGATAAAATCAAATTGAAGCTCACGAGCAACCAACGAGCGAAACCTACGATACACGAACACAAGCGAAATTAGAGCATTCAAAGAGCAACTCATAAACGCCTTAAGTCTTCCGCAAGTAGTTCGAAGAAACAATCTCTGGCGAAAGACTACATATCTGCTCATAGGGAACCAAGCTGAATCAGAATTACACAGCCTCTAGTATCCAAAGCGACTGAACACGAACTCGAGTTTATACTTAGCCGTTCGTCGTTCTAGAAGCCACTTTCTCGTTCCCTATCCCTCTAACCTAAGCTCAGTTGTTCATATCTATAGCTTAGACGAAGGAGTTCATAATCGAACTGATCCTTATTGTAAAGGACTCCTTCACAGTTGGAGAGTTTTTTTTTTCAAACACTTAGTTTGATACCTTGTAAACTGAGACTTGCTCAGTATAAAGCTCAAGACCAGCGTTTGTCTAGTGTACAAACCGACTGAGACTATCTCAGTATAATACATAGCCTCCTGATCTTTCGGGACAGTGGATGTAGGATTGTTGGATCCGAACTACTTTAAAATCGCATGTGTTCTGTGTTCATTATTTATTGTTGCATTGATTTACTGTGCATATTGAAAACTCTCTTTAAAATCATTCAACTGAGTTTCAACAAGCTTAATCGACTGAACTAATATATTGAAACTGTTTTGATAAAAACGTTTTCCTAACTCAACTGAATCTGGGCCTAAACATTTCTGCACTACTAAACTTCATCTGAACGGTACTGAATTCTGACTCTAGTCAGCTAGCAGGCCTCAGTAAAGTCATTCACTCTGCCACGCAATTCAGAACAACTTATCGGTCCCATCGAACTCGTTCGAGCGACACTCTTCTAAAAAAGGACTGTTCGCGTTTTAAGTTGAGAAATCGGTTTTCAGGTGTATTCACCCCCCCCTCTACACCTGAACGTTACTCTCGGGACCAACAATTAGTATCAGAGCAGGAGGTCTCTAAGACTATTGTTATTCTGAAACTAGTCTACTTGAATGGATTCGGAAAACGTTTTCACTGCATATCATTCTTCATTCGTATCATTATTCATTATGTCTGATATGTCAGGAATTAGAATGGTACCCATGTTCTCAGTAGAGAACTATGGTGTATGGCGGGTCAGAATGGAGGCACATCTGACCTCCCTCCACGATAGCATGACAGAGGTTCTAGAGGACGGACATATCGTTCCAAAAGTCGATAGCGTCGTAGCTCAGGACCCAGCACAAGGAGGAGGAATGGTGACCGGGAAGAAGATACCCAAAGACAGAAGTGTTGGGTTATGAGTCAGTAGATGATACTCAGCAGTTAGTGGGTTAAAATAATATTGGGGGAAATCGTAGTAGTACTATGGAATTGAAGATCCCAAAACCCAGCTGATATCAGTAGTGTGGTGTCTTGATAGGAATAGCTGATGTATAGAAATACAGACGATGTATAGACTCAAACACTGGTTGATTCTAATGAATAGAATCAACAGCAGGTAACAACAGTCGATGAGGAAGCCCCTGTGGTAACTGAGATCTCTACTGAGAATATAAACTCAGGGGGAACAACTAATGTACCTGAGCTAAGTGCCCCTAAACCTGGAAACTCAGTAGATCCTAACCTTCTTACTGAACTGCTACAGTCACAGAATAGTACGACTGAAATGCCTAACACACCTACTGACTGTGCAGAAGTAGTATCAGAAGAAGAAGCCAGACTCAGACGATCATGGCTCGATGCTCATTCTTCAGATCTCATTATAGGAGATCCATCAGCAACCATCAGGACAAGATCTAGATTAAGTCAAGGAGAAAGCTCATTCTATTCTTGTTTCTTGTCTACAAAAGAACCTCAGTCAATAGAGGACGCACTCAACGATGCTGACTGGATCATTGCCATGCAAGAAGAGCTGAACCAGTTCGTTAGAAACGAAGTTTGGGAGCTTGTTGACAGACCTAGACATCATCACGTGATTGGTACTAAGTGGGTCTTTAAGAACAAGCGCGATGAAAACAACATCATTATCAGAAACAAAGCTAGACTAGTTTCCAAGGGATACTGTCAAGCAGAAGGAACCGACTTTGATGAAACATTCGCTCCAGTCGCCAGATTGGAAGCCATTCGTCTGTTCCTAGCTTATGCAACACATCAGAGATTCAAAGTATATCAGATGGATGTAAAGTCAGCTTTTCTGAACGGCGTGCTGAAGGAAGAAGTCTATGTGGAACAACCGCCCAGTTTTCAGCAGGGACATCAGGTGTATAGATTTAGGAAAGCTCTGTATGGGTTAAAACAAGCACCCAGGGCTTGGTACGATACCCTATCAGACTTTCTACTTCAGAAAGGTTTTCAGAAGGGGACAATAGATCGCACCCTGTTCAACATAAAGTCAGGAGATAAAATTTTACTGGTGCAAATCTACGTGGACGACATCATTTTCGGTTGCAGAAACGTGACTATATGTCAACAATTCGAGAAAATGATGAGGGAGAAATTCGAGATGTCTATGATGGGAGAGATGAACTACTTCCTTGGATTTCAAGTAAAGCAATCACCTGAAGGAATTTTCATCAATCAAGCCAAATACACTCGAGATCTTCTCAAAAGATTCGGGCTGCGATTCAAGCAAGCCGACCAAGATCCCCATGAATACTAATTTCAAAATTGATCTAGACAAAGAGGGAGCTTCTGTTAACTCTACTGATTACAGAGCCATTATTGGTTCCTTATTATATGTAACAGCAAGCAGACCTGACATAACTTATGTTGTAGGTGTATGTGCAAGATTTCAAGCGAATCCCAAGCGGAGTCATCTAGACTCAGCAAAGAAGATTCTGCGATATCTAAAAGGAACACCTGACGCAGGGTTATGGTATCCTGCTGATGATAATCTTATACTAGCAGGTTATTCTGATGCTGATTATGCATGATGCAGGATAGATCAAAAGTCAACTTCAGGAACATGTCAGTTCCTAGGCAGCAAGCTAATATCTTGGTTTTCAAATAAACAACATTCGGTGGCAACGCCCACTACCGAAGCCGAGTACATGGCTGCCGGAAGTTTCTTTGTGCCCGCATCCTTTGGCTTCGACAAAGAATCGAGAGATTATGGGATAACTCAGGATGAAGTGCCCATCTACTGTGACTCCACAAGTGATATTGCTATAACTCAGAATCCAGTTCTCCATACAAGATGCAAGCACGTGGATATTCGACACCACTTCATCAGAGACCATGTCGAGAAGAAGGATATCAAAATGGAGAAAATCCATACTGATAAGCAAAGGGCAGACATACTGACCAAGCCACTAGCTGAGAACAGATTCAAAGAATTATCGGTTGAGCTAGGTCTCACTGGATCCCATTCGAACCGTGTCGGTAGTACACAACAAATGGTATCGGCGAGAAACCAACAATTGATATCGAGATGAAAGATCGGTACGACGAGTCAAAGACTCGATACAATGATTCGGTCGGGTGAATCGAACTGCATACGTAAGGGGGAACATGTCTATCGCCCATCATATGTCCTCCCGAGTCTAAACGTTGATCGAAAAAGTTTAGCTGAAAAGGTTTGCGTAGCTTTATATACTTAACGCTATCAGAAGCATGCTCACATTTATTATATCAGTCGCCTGCACTCAGTAGTTAATGAGCATTTATTTCCCGCCATTAAAACTTTTAAGGTTTAAGTCGGCAGGAAACCGTTTTCATTTAACGAGACTTAGACTTTAATCTTGCCTCGCAACGCATTTAATGCATGTCTTCTCACCTTACTTTAAACTGCGCATTTCCTACGTGGGTCTAGGATAGAGGCGGCCTATGTAATCATTCCTTTATAACAATCTAATCACAACGGTCTATGTAAAAATGTAAGATTAACGTCAGCCGTTGGATTAAAACTGATTGATTTGCATATCTTTTAAAACCCTTGTGTTTCCGCCCTAATCCCACTTTTTGCCATTTTCGAATTTCAAGAGCTTTTTCTTCGCGTTCAGTTTCTCAAACTCAAACTGCTCTGCATTTTATTCCAAGCACTCCGTTATTCGGTAATTTCTTGAATTCTGTTTTAAACTCTACTGACTTACTCTATTTTCAAGTGCTAACGAGTTTTTCGCAGATACTCATGGCAACAGTAATGACCCCACCGCAAATCGATGATATTATCAAATCGCGTATCCAGTTCGAGCCTACGATGGCTCTAAACCAGGCGGATATTCCATATCTTGAGCCCATCTTCACGGCTCTCGAAGCATCCGGACTCGAGCTCCTTGTCTCGAAGCACCCCAGAGCTTATCTGCCTCGACAAGTTGCAGAAGTTTATTAGAACTGGAGATCCATAGAAGATACAGGAGCGGAGGAATCCTGTTTTTCTTATATGAAGGAAGTGATCCCTCAGACTTAAGAAGCCAGTCATCAATCTCCGAGCCGCCGTGGAATTAACCTTTGATCTTCTAGCTCGTGGAGTCTCACCCATTGGATATAAGGAGAAGGAGATTAACTCCTATATCCAGAAGTTCTACGGCAGAGACGACGTTGTCTTCAAAACAGCGCTGCCAAAGAATCAGTTGTTACCAGAGTACCGCGGGCTCGCCTACATTGTGACGCATATACTTTCGAGCGCCGCCGGCTCATTTGATCAGTTGTCCAAGCCCTGTCTTCAACTGATGATGATAATAGATGACGGAGTCTAAGTCAACTGGACGGATTACTATGTTGCTGAGCTTAAAGCTCAGACTCGGAAGTTCGCAGCCACACCCACAGGAGAGAGGAGACTTATTAGTTTGGGAAAGCTGCTGTACGGAACAAAGATGTCCGTAATAATCGAAGAATTAGTATCGGATCGCTCAGCCTTTGCTGACTCGCGTTATTTCGACAGCAAGCTCATCAAGTTCAAGACTAGAGCCGCTGCTGAAAAGTCTATCGGACGAGGGCCACCTGAACAGAAACGTGTCACATCTGACTTGCCCCCTCGTGCCGACCCACCCAAGAGGAAGAGGCTCAGCAAAACTGGACCTTATAAGGTTCCAGCAAAACCTGCCTCTCCTCCACCCACTCAGGAGGAACCAATACTTGATGCGAACACTGGCATAGAAGGTGCCACCTTGAAGGACAAGGTCCAGCGCATCAGTTCTGAAGAGACCCAGTCGGACACTGCCGAACTGAGTAAGGAAATTTCCTCTGAATGGACGACCTTGCACTCAACCCGCCTCCGAGCCACTGGAGAGGTCAGTGCTTAGATCCCTGAGATTGCCGAACACCGGGATCTAGTCGAAATTGCTATAAGGGTGAGGACTCAGATGCTACTGAGATTCCTCAGCTGGGACATCCTTGAGGAGCTGATTAGGACGGAGTCAGCTTTGTCCCTATTGATAGAAGAACAGAGCTTGCAATCAGCCATTGGGTTTGGGGAACCCGCAGATCTAGCGTCATTCGAGGATCTTCGCGCTGCTATGCTCTATCTACTGAGCTTAAGATCCTCAGAACTTGTCAACAGCCCTTCGCCTCCATCTCATCACGATGACAACGATGACAATGATGATGATGATGATATGGATCGAGTACCACCCAAGGAAGTAGATTTGGGAGGATCTGCAGAGGGTAACACTCCCCGCGAGCAGGGCGAATCACCACCACCTTCTACATCAGGTGATGCCCCAGTTGCCTCGAAGCCGAGTTGAGCGCAACAACTCGCGACATCTGAGCAGAGGCTCGGGATCAGCAGCTATCAGATAAAACCCATTGGTTCCGTGACCTCCAAGTCGGCCAACAAAGCCATCGAGCGACAGGGAGACAAGATTCGTCTCCTTGCCAAGGACGTACATCTTAAGTGGTCTCAGTACACCAAGGCCCAGAACGAGAAAGTTGACCGACTTGCAGCAGAGGTGAAGAAGGTCTCAGAAGCTCCTACCCCTACCAATATTCAGGAGATAGTTGAGACCGCCCTCGCAGCTCAAAAGGCGGACTTAGCCGCTCAGAGTCAGCAGCTCCTACTCTCTTAGTAGAAATCATTCTTTGAACAATGACTCGTAGTCTTGCGGACATCCAAGCCACAATGGACGAGCGCAACAAAGTGGCCTTCTCCCCGCCTTCAAACAGCCTATAAAACAACAGAGCGGATGCCCTCAAGCTCATTCGAAGGAGATGATAGAATCTCATGATGAGTCTCTCCTAAAACCGAGACAGAGTCCGCAAAGACAAATCAAACACATACGTGCTGACCAGGAGAAAGACTGGGAACACTACTTCGATGCTGTCAAAGACTTTGAAACAACCGGCACCACCATTAAGAATATATGCTACAATCTGGAGAAGGAGGTAACTGCCATCCGCACTTGCCTCTCCCTGGCTGATGATGCCAAAAAGGGGCAAGGAGTAGAGGAAGAAGAGAAAGCTGAGGCGGATCAGACTTAGGCGGAAGAAGGACCAGAGGTCCTAGTAATAACGAAGGGGGAAGGTTCAGCTGATCAAGCTGGAACCAGCTCAGTACCCCCTCTCGAAATCGTCCAAGTCCCAGATGTCCAAACAACAACTGTGGCTGAGCCAGCCGTAGAATCCTTGGCTCAGCATATCGAGGAGATCGCACAGTTCGTCGATCAGGAGGACGAGCCACTGCCACCGCGAAGGCCGGGGAAGGAGATTACTACTGAAACAACTCCTCCACCTTCACCCCCTGCTGACAAGTCTGCGGATTTCAAGAGCAAGACGAAGAAGTTCAGACGCCAGCAGTAGTCTTCTTATTCTTTCCTTGTTGTATAGAAGATAGGAACTCTGTATTCACTGAATTCTGACTCTAGTCAACTAGCAGGCCTTAGTAAAGTCAGTCACTCTGCCACGCAATTCAGAACAGCTTATCTGGTCTGCTGAACTCGTTCAGTACGACACTCTTCTGAAAAAGGACTGTTCGTATTTTAAGTTGAGAAATCGGTTTTCAGGTGTATTCACCCCCCCCCCTCTACACCTGAACGTTACTCTCGGGACCAACAATTAGTATCAGAGCAGGAGTTCTCTAAGACTCTTGTTATTCTGAAACTGGTCTACTTGAATGGATTCGGAAAACGTTTTCACTGCATATCATTCTTCATTCGTATCATTATTCATTATGTCTGATATGTCAGGAATGAAAATGGTACCCATGTTCTCAGTAGAGAACTATGGTGTATGGCGGGTCAGAATGGAGGCACATCTGACCTCCCTCCACGATAGCATGACAGAGGTTCTAGAGGACGGACCTATCGTTCCAATGGTCGATAGCGTCGTAGCTCAGGACCCAGCACAAGGAGGAGGAATGGTAACCGGGAAGAAGATACCTAAAGACAGAAGTGTTGGGTTATGAGTCAGTAGATGATACTCAGCAGTTAGTGGGTTAAAATAATATTGGGGGAAATCGTAGTAGTACTATGGAATTGAAGATCCCAAAACCCAGCTGATATCAGTAGTGTGGTGTCTTGATAGGAATAGCTGATGTATAGGCTAGACTGCTTTTGATTTATTTATTTATTTATCCTTGTGTCTATGTCCTGTACGGGGTAAAATGTTGGATTGATCTTCTGTCGAAGTTACTTTCCAGAACCCCACGTCATCAGTGTAAGAGCCTGCGTTCTTGAGTCATCAGCTGATCTTCGCCTCAGTAGAAGACATCTCATCAACTGACAGACATCAGCAGAAGAACTCTATGCAAGCTCAGTACCTTCGCAGTCATCAGATGACCACACTCAAGAGAATATCTCTTGTCAGCCGACTCAGACGAAGAAGACAGAGACTGTTTCAAGTCTACTGTATCCGACAAGAAGCGACCCAGCTGTTAAAGTCTTTTCGAAAGTCAGCAGAAGACCATACGAGGATTAGGGAGAGTCAACTCCGATGTCTGACACAATCTCACCTACCACAAACCTCGACCAATGAGAAGCCATCAACGCGATATCTGCTTTGACCAACTAAAGCTGCTCTCATGTACAGTATCAACAACTCTGCTGCAATAATTCGAATTTATGGCCTTTTTCTTTGGAAGGTTGTGACACGTGGCATCGTCGTCTCCAACGGACATATGCCTGTTTCACGACTATAAATAGAGATGAAAATCCGAGCTCCACGCACGGGATATCAAGGGAAAACGCTCAAAGCTTTCAAGCAACTCTAGCGCATTCAAGATCAATCCAGTGAAGAATTTGCCCAATAGAATATCATTAGTTCTTCTCTCTAGAGTTCTTTAGATCCCTCTTCTCTAGCTAAGTTCATTGCCATATCTATAGCTTAGAAATTCGAAGGAGTTCACATTTAGTGATTGTTCTTATTGTAAGAACTCCTTCCTAGTTGGAGATTATCCCCTCCCCTTCAAACCTCGGTTTGATTTGTAAAGTCGCTAAGGACTATAACTTAGAAGTGGTCCCGGTCTAGCGAGATTCCTTGTTGAGGCTTGCTCAGAAAAATCAACAAGACCTCCTGTTCAGCAGGACCGTGGACGTAGGATCTTGCGTATCCGAACCACGTTAAAAATTGCTTGTGTTATTTACGGTTTTACTGCATAGCTTACAACTGATCACAAAATCATATTCTGCATAAAACGTATTTTCAAAGCGCACTAGCCAAAATAATTTAACTTTCGAAATCACGTTTTCAAACTGAGACGAATCTCCGGCCCTACACTCTTATCCGCACGTCTCCGACTGAGTTTCAAGTACTGACAAAAGTCAGTAGGAGAGCTCAGTAGTTGGCACACTTCTGACCCGCGATCGAAGGTTACTATTTGGCACTGTTCATCAGTTGCAACCTACAGCTCAACTGTCCTTCGTGTTTGAGAAAAGAAACTGTGCTCAGGTGTATTCACCCCCCCTCTACACCTGACTATCGTCTCCGGACCAACAAGAAGTCTCTTCACCCATGAGGAGAAGAAGCTTCGCAACTTAGACCGCGTCGCCAGAAATGGCATATTGACCATTCTGAGCGATTCTTATCTCGGAAGAGTTCAGGACTGCAAGTCCGCGAAAGAACTCTGGGATGCTCTAGCGATACTGAGTCGGGGGACTCAGAAGATCAAAGCGAACAAACTCGCGCTGGAACTTTAGAAGCTGGAGAGATTGTCCCTTATGCCTGGTGACTCCATTGAAGATCTCAACGTCAGATTTACGGATCTGATGAACTCTATCAACGGGCTAGGAAAGACATTCTCCAACCGAGAGATGAATCTCAAAATTTTGAGGGCACTGCCAGACGGTCATTGGACTCCCTTTGCTACCTTATTGCGTCATTCTGATTTAGATGTTGTTACTCCTGACCATATCTTTTCAGAACTTAAAGCAGAGGAGTTTGAGTTTGGCCTACCTCAAAGGAAGCAGCGAGCTGAAGCTGACACCCAAGTCGACCATGCCTTTAAAACATCAGTCAGCACAACAGCTTCGGCGTCTAGCAAGGCTGAACCTTCACTCAATAACATACAAGAAGGAAACTTAGCCAAGAAGTACGCGCTGGTTGCCTTGAAGTATCAGAAGGAGAAGGAGAGGCGCAGGAAGCTCTCAAGAATCGTCAGAGATTCTAAGGGTAAGACTGAATATACACCCAAGCGCACTCCTGACTCACATACTTCTGAATGCAAGAAACAGGAAGACTCAGCTCAGTCGAAAGACAGCGAAAGCAAAGAAGAAAGAGTCACAACCTGCTATAACTGCAAGAAGCCAGGATATTATCAGTATGACTGTCCTGAGCTCAGCACTGCTGAAAGAGCAGCACGCAAAGCACGAAGGGAGAAGTTCATCAAGAAGCGACAAGCATATATTGTCGGTGAACTCTCAGACGACTCAGATGAAGTCGACTCCTTCATGGATTCATCAGATGATGAAGCAACATTCATGGCCTTAGAGCTTGAAGTTGAAGAAGATGCTAAAAAGTGTCTCATGGCAGGAGAAGAGGATGAGGTAAACTCTCACGCACTACTTAACTCCTCTTCACACTGCACACATGATACTATTTTAGGTGCAGATGAGAATCTGGACGTCGCGATTGCATACGAAGAACTACTCGACGAGCAGATTCAGATGAGTTTGCAGCTCAGTAAGACTCTTCAGGAGTTGGATACCCTGAAAGTAGAGAATCAGAGACTTTCTCAGGAGAGTCAGGTTGTGTTGAGACTCAGGGAGGAGATGAACTCTCTGATGGCCAAGTTTCAGCATCAAGAAGATCAGATCTCAGTAATGACCAATGACTTGACTCAGAAAGATAATGAACTGACTCTTCTGAAGCAAGAGTTGTCAAGACTTCAGACCGAGCATGAACTGCTAAAGAAAAGTGATGATGTCTGGAGGAACCTGATGACAGAGTTGTACACGGGCGCTAAAAAGAAGCTTGAAGCTATGCTAGCAAGCAACAAGCCCAAGCATTGTAAGGAGGGACTTGGATTCAGCCATGGAGCCTCCTCATCTGCCCCCGTACGCTCAGAAAACCAGCTAGCTGATAGGTTTGTTCAAGGGGAGACCATCAGTGCAGAGATACTGGACCCCCTAGCCAAGAACAAACAAAAGATGAAGGCACCTCATCCCAGTTATCAGCACTCTAACAAGAGGATCATCACCAAATCACCCCAGTTCATTCAAGGGGGAACCAACAAAGCAAAGTGGGCTGATCAGTATGGACCTCCGCAGCTGACACATCCAACTCAGTATGGGTTATATTACTATGATCTTGTAGTCAGGAGAGGACCCAAAAGTCAGAAGAAGAAGAAGAAGAAAGCCGTATAGAAGGCAAAGGTCAGCAGTCCACCTACTCAGAAGATTAGGACTCCTAAACCTATAAAGCCTCAGGAGTCAACATCGACCAGTCCAGTGGTCAAATATGTTGATAAAAGTGGAAAGAAACTGTCTGAGACCACCAGTGTCGTAAGACATATTTGGGTTTCCAAAACTAACATCTAAGGACCCAAAATCAAAAATAAAGGGTACTTAAATATAATTCTGTTTTGCAGGTGCACAAGGACCCTTGGTATGTGGACAACGGATGCTCTAGACATATGACATACCAAAAGGATCTACTGAAGAATTACACTACTGAAGAAAGATCCCGAATCGAGTTTGGAGACAACGCAAAAGGCTATACCAGAGGCTATGGAACACTCAGCATTGGAACCGCAACAGTTCCAAGAGTATCATATGTTGAAGGACTTCATCATAATCTTCTCTCTGTTAGTCAATTTTGTGATAACTCGAATAGAGTGATTTTTTACGCTGGTTTCTGTGACGTCATTGATAAATCTACAGGGAAAACAGTGTTGTCAGGTTCGCGCAAAAAGAATATCTATGTAGCTGACTGGAACTCAGCTGAACCTGAAACTTATTTGTTGGCGAAGAATGACAACAGAACGGGATGGCTTTGGCACAGAAGACTCAGCCATCTCAACTTCAAGACACTCAACAAATTAGCTAGAAACACTCTAGCAAGAGGACTGCCGAATGAAGTATTCAGCAAAGACACTCACTGTGAAGCATGTCTGAAGGGAAAGCAAACAAGGAATCAAAACCCTCCTGTTCTATCTCCTTCCACTGATGGAATCCTTCAGCTGCTACATATGGATTTGTTCGGTCCAGTCTCTCCGGTGACGATCAGAGGCAAGAAGTATGCATTAGTGGTCATTGATGACTACTCGTGCTACACATGGGTCATATTTATTGCCAACAAGTCTGACGTCAAAACAGAGTTACCAACGCTTCTGAAAAGGCTCAGTGTCGAAAAGAACACCAAGATCATCAAGATACGTTCAGACAGAGGAACTGAGTTCCTGAATTTGATAGTAGAGGAGTTCTGCAATGCAGAAGGCATAGAGCATGAGACGTCTGCCGCGCGCACGCCTCAGCAAAATGGGGTTGCTGAGAGAAAGAATCAAACACTCAAAGAAGCAGCAAGAACGCTGCTCGCAGACTCAGGACTCCCAACCAAATTCTGGGCAGAAGCTACTAATACTGCATGTTATACTCAGAATAGATCTCTACTGACAAAGCAGCATAAGAAGACACCATATGAATTATGGAACGGCAGGAAGCCTTCTTTATCTTATTTCCATATTTTTGGGTGCTCGTGCTTTATCCACAATAATGGGAAAGATCAGTTGAAGACCTTTGATAGCAAGTCAGATCAGGGAGTGTTCTTAGGATACTCTCGGGTCAGCAAAGCCTTCAGAGTCTTTAACTATCGGACCCTTTGCGTGGAGGAAAGCCCTCATGTTGTTTTTAATGAGTTTGCTACTGAAGACAGGAGCAGAAACTCTAAACCTGAATCTGAGGACATCAGTAAGCAGCTACAGGATCTGAGCTTAAAAGATAAAGTTGAAAAGATCCAACTGTGTTGGGATGATGATTTAGATGAAGAAACTGAAGACAAGTCTACTGAATCTCAGCCAGCAGCAGAAGTAGCTGAACAAATTGACTCTACTGAATAGAGTCAATCCCAGGTAACTCAGGTCGACGAAGAAATCCAAGTGGTAACTGAGACCTCTACTGAGGATAATAAATCAGGGGGAACTAATGATGTTCCTGAGCTAAATGCCCCTGAACCTGGTGACTCAGTAGATCATACTCTTGTAACTGAATTGCTTCAATCTCAGAATAGTACAACTGAAATGCCTAACTCACCTGCTATCTGTGTTGAACAAGTTTCAGATGAAGAGTTAAAACATCGTAGATCGTGGCTGGACGCTCACACTTCTGATTTAATTATAGGAGATCCTTCTGCAAGAGTAAAGACAAGATCCAGATTCTGTCAGGGAGAAAGCGCCTTATATTCCTGCTTCTTGTCTACTGAAGAACCTCAGTCAGTTGTGGATGCACTTAAGGACGCTGATTGGATCATAGCTATGCAGGAGGAGCTGAATCAGTTCACGAGAAATGAAGTTTGGGAGCTTGTTGACAGACCCCAGCATCAACATGTGATTGGAACTAAATGGGTCTTCAAGAACAAGCGAGATGAAAACAACGTCATAGTAAGGAACAAAGCAAGGCTCGTGGCAAAAGGCTACTGTCAAGCTGAAGGGATAGATTTCGACGAAACATTCGCTCCAGTTGCAAGATTGGAGGCAATCAGACTATTCATAGCCTACGCAACACATCAAAGATTCAGAGTCTATCAAATGGATGTGAAGTCTGCGTTCCTGAACGACGTACTGAAAGAAGAAGTCTATGTAGAACAGCCTCCCGGCTTTCAGCTGGGACATCAGGTTTATAGACTCAGAAAAGCTCTGTATGGGTTAAAACAAGCACCCAGGGCTTGGTACGATACCCTGTCTGAGTTTCTTCTTCAAAAAGGTTTTCAGAAGGGTACAGTAGACCGCACATTATTCAGCATATGACTGGAAGAAGACATTTTACTTGTGCAGATTTACGTAGATGACATCATCTTCAGTTCGAAGAACGTCATCACGTGTCAGCAGTTTGAGAAAATGATGAAGGACAAGTTCGAGATGTCAATGATGGGAGAGATGAACTATTTCCTTGGATTTCATGGCAAACAATCTGAGAAGGGAACGTTCATCAATCAAGGCAAATACACTCGAGACCCCATCAAGAAATTCGGTTGCACATCCGGCAAACCAATCAAGATCCCGATGAACACGAACATGAAAATTGATCTTGATAAAGAGGGAGTATCAGTAGACCAAACTGAATTTCGTGCTATTATTGGTTCTTTATTATACTTATTAGCTACTCGTCCTGACATAACTTATGCTGTAGGTGTCTGCGCTCGATTTCAGGTGAATCCTAAGCAGAGTCATATGGACTCAGCAAAGAAGATTCTCCGATATCTCAGAGGAACACCTGACATGGGTTTATGGTATCCTGCTGATGATAATATTGAACTAACTGGTTATTCTGATGCTGACTATGTAGGATGTAGAATTGACTGAAAGTCAAATTCTGGAACGTGTCAGTTCCTTGGCTGTAAGCTGATCTCATGGTTCTCAAAGAAACAACACTCAGTAGCAACGTCAACTACTGAAGCTGGATATATGGCTGCCGGAAGTTGCTGAGCCCAAATCCTTTAGCTGAGATAACAGCTACACGACTATGATGTCATTCAGAATGAAGTGCCGATCTTCTGCGATAGTACCAGTGCAATTGCAATTACTCAGAATCCTGTACTTTATACGAGATGCAAGCACGTGGACATCAGACACCACTTCATTCGTGATCATGTCGAAAAGAAGGATATCAGGATGGAAAAGATCCATACTAACCATCAAAGGGCTGATAGACTGACCAAGCCTCTAGCTGAAGCCAGATTCAGAGAACTTTCAGTAGAGATAGGTCTGTTGGACCCTACTGACTCTAGTCAGTAAGTGGATTCAGGAGAGGAACATTCAGTAAGGGGGAATGTTCACTCTCAGTACTGAGTAAATTCAGTACGTAGAGACTCAACAACCATCTACACGAGGTATCAGCTGACTACAATGTTCAGCTGACAGGTTTGCGTATCTCTACTCAGTAGCCATTAGAATATTTCTGTGCATTTATGACTCAGATTCAGCTTCGTATTCAATGCCTTAGAAAATGTCATTTAATATTAACGGTTTACATTAAATACACGATATTCTATGTAAAAGCATGCTGAACTCTGCAACGCATTAAATGCATGTCGTATCAAGTTACTTCCTTGGCTATATACAACTGTATTTTGACTTAGGCGGCTAATATGATCATTGCCTATTTTATAAAATCCAATCTTGGCCGTCCATCTCAAAAACCGTATTCAAACTGAACCGTAGATAATTAACTGTTTATCTTCTCTACCATATATATATACGTTCAAAAGTTTGAAACAACCATTTCTACTCTGTAAATTTCGAACCTTAGTTTTTCTGAGATAAATCCTACCTCTTTACAAAAACTCATCTTTCCAAAACTTCTCAGAAAAATCTTTGGTAAATTTCAATGATCATTCAGTATCATATACGCTTATTTTTTTTATACTTTATTGGATACTGATCTACTGTGTTTGCAGATTACAGAACATGATAGGAACTACCGTAGTCGTCCCTGCCGATATGCAAGAGATCCTCGAGAAGGATCGGGTATGGTGCGAACCCATGATGGAGTTCGACGTATGTGAGCTTGATTATATGGAGGAGGTCTTCTACGCCCTCAGAGAAATTGGGCTTGAAGGATTCCTGACGCGGAAGCCATCATTCTTCCTTCCAAGACAGATAGTTGAGCTCTATCTGAACTCTGAATCAGTAGAGGGAGATATTCGTTGCCGATTCGTCGTTTATACAGTTGGCGATCCCTCCAGTGCTGTTATTGTGGTAAAACAGATGTCAATCAGAGAAGCCCTCCAGAGAAGCTTTAAACTGTATAACGAAGGATTCACCACAGTATCCTATAAAGATGATCTGATGGATGAATATCTATCTGAGTTCTGTGGGAAGCCGACTACATTCAGAGCTGCTTTTCCGAAGAATGCCATGCTCCCTCGCATGCAGCACCGGGCGTATATAGTAACTCGCCTGCCGACTAGTCAAGCCGGGTCTTTCGATCAAGTGTCCAAAGCAAAGCTTCACTCATGATGGCCATACACGATCGAGCAAGGATAAATTGAGCTGAATTCTTCCTCAAGGAATTCATGACGTAATCAGCAAAGTTCGATAAGACATCCAAGCCGCCTCGAAAGCGCCAAAGGAAAATTATTATATGGACTGAAGCTGTCAGTCATGATTGAAGATTTTTGCGGATCGGACAACATTACATTTGCTGACAAGCAATACTTCAATCCGAAGAAAGTCCGATTCCGCAGCAGGCGGCACGCCCTTTAGCGGATAGGATCAAGTGCCTCGTTGATCCCGTGTCCGGAACTCGAAGACCTCTACACCCACCAAGAAGAGGTCCCTTCCCAAGTCTACTCCTAAAACACCGACCAAGAGGCTGAAGAAAGTCAGTGAGGTCGTGCCGGAGGCGGAGCCAGAGGCAGTAATTACTGAGCCTCCCCTGCAACTGAGGGATGAATCTGAGTCATCTGAGAAGACACCATCAGTGGATAAGGCACTCTCCACTGAGCGTGATGAAACAGTGGACCAAGGGGTCCAAGCTGAATCCGTACAAATACTCGGACACCCCTTGGACGTTCCACCACTCAAGAAGATACCATCTCGCCGAGAATCGCCCGTCTCCAATAAATATAGAAGATTCAGAGACAGCTTCTGAGTCAGAATCAATCGGGATTGAGGCCTCAGTTCTCCAATCACGAGCCTCCCGAGAGATTGCTGAACGGATCCCAGAGATAGCCGGCCACAATGATCTAGTCATATTAGCAACGCAGCTAGGCTCCACATGCCGATCCGGCCCCAAGAGTGGCACAATCCGAACCGACTCATCAAGAACCACTCCGCGAACACTCCATGAGGAGGAGCCGATTATAAGAGGGAAGATTGGCTACTCGAGCCATCGATGTTTGCTCCCTTGAAGATTCCGAGGGCCGCGATGCTCGCCATTCCCGAACGACGCACAACCCGTCTCGGCATCGCACCCTCGATAGGTCTCGACCCCGATGGTCGGGATCCACCCCGTGATTCAGGCCCTGAGAAGCCTGATGAGGGATCTCAACTGGACAAGGATGCTCCCACATCCACTACTAAACCGCCGCTCAACATCCTTGGTCCAGGTCATTTCGGCGGCTGGTACTTCGAAGGCAGCTGAACCATCTCAGCTGCTACTCGAATCTGCCTTTGAAGTAGCGCCCAGCCCGAAGAGCCAACGCTCGAAGTCATTGGCCAAGGCACTGAGGAGTCAAGGAACTCAGAACCGACTCCTCGCCCGCGCCGTCCATAAGATGTGGAGGCAGACCACTCAGGCCCACAGCGCAGAGATAAAGGGGCTCAGGACAACCATCCAGAACATGCCTACCCCTGACTTCTCCACTATCCTTACTGATGCGCTAGCCACCCAGAGGGCTGACTTCAATGAACAACTGAAGACGATTCAGGCTGGCCAAGCTCAACTTCTAGAAGATTATAAGGCCGCTCAGAAAGCTCATATTGAATCTGTCTCCTCCATCTCTCAAGCCTCAGACCTCAGGCTCCAAACCATTCAGAAGGCGATCGAAGAGAGCGTGGAAAAACAGTTGAAAGAATTCCAGACAACAGCAGACGCCTCCCACAAGAAATACAGTGAGCAACTTACTAAGGAGAGGAATGAGCTGCACGAGAGACTGACTAAGCTGCAATATGCCTTAGACGATCTGGCAATAGCTTATAAGAGTCTGGACAAGAAGGTATCAGTTCCCACCCCGAGCCAATTTGTTGATGCCAAAAAGGGGGAAGGAAAAGGGAAGATACCGGAAGGTAAAGGACAGGTACAGAAGGTACCAAAAGGATTGAGGTCAGTGGCAGGGGCAACTCATACTCAGGTAACTGCTCCCACTGGACCCTCCACTCAGATTGGCGAGGCCCAGGGTGTCTCAGCAACAGGCGATGTAGTGTCTACTGAGACCGGCCCAAGCGGCTCAGGACCCAAAGAAGTGGCTACTCAGGCAACCCAAACACCTTCTGACATAATCAAGGAGGTTGCTTAGTATGCTGACGAGGAGTCTCGAAGAGGAAGAGGTTCCTCCGCCTCCTCCGATGCCCGCGAAAAAGCAAGAAAATTCTGACGCTTCCTACCCCTCCTAAAAAGAAAGGACCCAAGAGGTATGTTACTCCGGAGGAGGAAGCCCAGATAGCTGCTGATGAGAAACTGGCAAGAGAAATTGCTAAAGCTGAGGCTGCAAATAAGCCTAAGAAGAAGCCAGCCAAAGGCAAGACAAAGGCTCCAGCAGGAGGAAAGAAAACTGGACCTAAGGCCGCTTCCCGTAACTCTAAAACTCGATGATGAGGCGCTTAAGGAAAAGGAGAAGCAAAGAAGAAAGCAGACCACCGGTCGCCAGGTACTTCGAAAGAAAAATCAACCACACCTGCTAATTCAGAAGAAGAGCCTCACATACCCTCCTATGTCCCTTCTAAGGAACAGGATCTTGAGATGCAGGAAATATGGGCTCAGATGGAGAGGTATTTGTATAGAGGAGAAGAAGCAAGACAGATAGAAGCAGCTCAAGAAAGGCTCAGATTAGCAGACCTTGAAGCTCTGAGGCTGAAAGCTAAAAAAGAAGCGAGTCAGAGGATTCCTGAGAAAGCTAACATTCCATATAGATACAGAAGGTTCAGGAAGCCTACTGATCTCAAAATTCACAGATGGCCAAGAGTTGATGAATGGATGCTTTGGGAGAGAACTCAACGGTGGGAGACACTCAAGGCTGATTTCATTAAAAGAAATTATTTCTGGAGGTACTGGCCTGAGAAGCATAAGTCTGTCGCCTTTGCTGAATGGCTCATGAGGGCAGACATAGAGATATTTGCCAGAGTTCAGAAGCCCGTAAAAGACAAGGTAGATGTCAAAGTACCAGGTCTAAGAATCATGCCGCCCCCACTGAAACTAGATGGCTCCGTTCACTATGGAGTTATTGAGAAAGAGATCAAGGATGCTGCTGAAGCCAAGTGCCTAGATGAAGATGATCCAGCTGACTTTGCTGAGATACTGAAGCTGAGGAAGATCACCTACAGGATGTATGGACTGCCTCTTCCTGAATCCAAATCAAAGGACTTCAAAGATAGGATTAAGCAGTTCAGATGATGATTAGCTTTTGTTTCTTTGTATCTTCTTTTCTGTTCCTTTTAGTATAGCAGATGATGTACTTGTACTGAACTTCTTCAATCTATAAAACATCTCTGTTATTGGCCCTGACAATTCCTTATTATCTATATGGCCTTGTTTGTTTTTATGCTTAACACTCAGAATCACTGAAGTGATTACTGACTCACACACTCACTGTTCTTATATTATGTCAGTGTTACTTAGTCAGATTCTGTTAGTTTGCATAGATGGGGGAATATGTTGTTAAATAGGGGGAAATTGTTGATTAGTTTCTATATAGGTTCTGATATTTCCGCCCTGATTCCCTCAGTAGTCTAGGACTTGAAGAACAACTCCACTAATTCTACTTGTAATATTTGTAAGGAGCTATGTTTCTGGTAAGTCATAGTGTTAGGTTTTGACATCATCAAATAGGGGGGAAATGTTGGGAGATGATTCAGTCTTCTCACAATCAGTTGAGATATAACTCAGTAGCCCTGTGCACTGAATACTTACTGAAGATTTGAAGATCTCAAAACCCTATCTTGACTGATGAACCATTCAGTTGTAACCTGTTTTGTTCTCGTCTCTCGAGGTTTCGGCACTCGCAGACACTCGCATCCGGTTCGAGCGCCGCAGATTACCCGCCTCAGCCTCGGAAGTAGAAGACTCGATGATCTTGGACTCAGCAGAGTAGTTCATCGAACTCGTAGCTGATCTTTAGTAGAGCCGACTCAGCCAGAGCATGCTACTAAATCGGAGATCGACTCAAAGAACGGGCCGGACAGCTTCTTCCGACCGTCGATTCTCTAAAGTCAAATCGCAGAGTCAATACGAGGAAGAGAGAAGTCGCCTTCGGATCTCCTTGAAGTATGTTCCGTCTCACCTACTTTCCCGAACCTCGACCAATGACAAGCAGCCACCTGTCCTATATCTGTTAAAGCTGCAAGTCAATAACTTTCCAGAAATGGAGGGAAAGAACACTGCAACCATACTTTGAAAGAGCCGTTAGCTACCCAAAAGAGAGAGACAAAGGATAGTCGTCTCCAACGGATCTATCCTCATCTCTACTCTATAAATAGAGGGATAAAATCAAATTGAATCTCACGAGCAACCAACGAGCGAAACCTACGATACACGAACACAAGCGAAATCAGAGCATTCAAAGAGCAACTCATAAACGCCTTAAGTCTTCCGCAAGTAGTTCGAAGAAACAATCTCCGGCGAAAGACTACATATCTGCTCATAGGGAATCAAGCTGAATCAGAATTACACAGCCTCTAGTATCCAAAGCGACTGAACACGAACCCAAGTTTATACTTAGCCGTTCGTCGCTCTAGAAGCCACTTTCTCATTCCCTATCCCTCTAACCTAAGCTCAGTTGTTCATATCTATAGCTTAGACGAAGGAGTTCATAGTCGAACTGATCCTTATTGTAAAGGACTCCTTCACAGTTGGAGAGTTTTTTTTTTCAAACACTTAGTTTGATACCTTGTAAACTGAGACTTGCTCAGTATAAATCTCAAGACCAGCGTTTGTCCAGTGTACAAACCAACTGAGATTATCTCAGTATAATACATAGCCTCCTGATCTTTCGGGACAATAGGACGTAGGATTGTCTGGATCCGAACCACTTTAAAATCGCTTGCGTTCTGTGTTCATTATTTACTGTTGCATTGATTTACTGTGCATACTGAAAACTGTCTCTAAAATCATTCAACTGAGTTTCAGCAAGCTTAATCGACTGCACTAATATACTGAAACTGTTTTGATAAAAACGTTTACTAACTCAACTGAATCTAGGCCTACACATTTCTGCACTACTGAACTTCATCTGAACGGTACTGAATTCTAACTCTAGTCAGCTAGCAGGCCTCAGTAAAGTCAGTCACTCTGCCACGCAATGCAGAACATCTTATCTGGTCTGCTGAACTCGTTCAGTACGGTACTCTCCTGAAAAAGGACTGTTCGCGTTTTAAGTTGAGAAATTGGTTTTCATGTGTATTCACCCCCCCCTTCCCTCTACACCTGAACGTTACTCTCGGGACCAACACTCCGCCATTGGCTATACACCCATCTTAGTTAGGTCTTGGACATGCACACAGTAAATTTATACTCATGGTAGACAAAAGGTAAATTGGAGTTTTTAGTCCCCAAACTATGGCTTTTTGGCCAATTTGGTCACCTATTTATTTATTTTTAGTTATTTGGTCCCCAAACTATGAAATTTTTGCCAAGTTGGTCCTTTCGTTAAATTTTCGGTTAGTCAAATTTTTTTAAGAAAAATAAAATAAAATAAAAAGGGCATTTTCGGGATAACTTTAACGAGGACCAAAACATCCAACTTATCAAACATTGAGGATCAATTTGGCCAAAAATTTTCGTTACTTAAAATTTTTTAATTTTGCCAAAAATCAAAGGATATTTTAGTGATTTTATTTTTTAAGAGCCAAAGACAACAATTATAATACTTTTCTCCAACTAATAGTTAATCATGAAAATTATAATAAAAATATTATATTAATGAAAATCATAGGATACTTTTTCTCCAAATACAACATAAGTATTTATGATTAACAATTAATTTTTCATACATAACGAATTTTAAAATACTTTCATTAATATAATATTTTTTTAAGTAATAAGTCTTTGTTACACTAAAGTTGTTTGGAATAGGTTTTATAAGAAACTTCTAGCTACTTATGCATAAATTTGCTTAAAGTTCATTTTAACAAAAGTTGTTAGTGTTTGCCAAAAAAAAATATACATATTTTTTGGTATCATATTTTATAGTAATATGTTCGATAAATTGTGTCACTAGGCTATAAAATATGATCTGAAAAAAAAAATATATATTTTTGGCAAACACTAACAACTTTTGTTAAAATGAACTTTTAAGCAAATTTATGCATAAGTAGCTAGAAATTTCTTATAAAACCTATTACAAACAACTTTCGTGTAACAAAGTCTTATTACTTAAAAAAATATATTATATTAATGAAAGTATTTTAAAATTCATTATGTAGAAAAACTAATAGTTAATCATAAATACTTATGTTGTATTTGGAGAAAAAGTATCCTATGATTTTTATTAATATAATATTTTTTTTTTATTTTCATGATTAACTATTAGTTGGAGAAAAGTATTATAATTGTTGTATTTGGCTCTTAAAAAATAAATAACTAAAATATCTTTTGATTTTTAGCAAAACTAAATTTTTTTAAGTAAAAATTTTTTTTGGCCAAATTGATCCTCAATGTTCGATAAGTTGGATGTTTTGGTCCTCGTTAAAATTATTCCGAGAATACCCTTTTTATTTTATTTTATTTTTCTTATAAAAATTTGACTAACGGTTAACTAACCGAAAATTTAACGGAAGGACCAAATTGGCCAAAATTTCATAGTTTAAGGACCAAATAACTAAAAAAAATAAATAGGGGGTCAAATTGACCAAAATGCTATAATTTAGGGACAAAAAAATCTAATTTCCCTAGACAAAATACAGAACATATACATTGCACTAATTTGTCAAAATTAATATGACCAAAATGGAGATTTCTGAAAACTAGAAGGGCCATAGAGATAATTTCCTACCGACGTCAAAACAACTCTATATTCGGAAGTTCAAAGTCCAAAACGACAGGAGCCAGAAAAATCGAGTGCTTGGTATTGTGTAATTTTCAAATTTCTGAGGATTCATTTAATCGCTGCGGCGATGTCCGGAACCGTTCACCAAATTCGCGGCCCCATCCAATCCTCTCATATTATTCTCGTATATCTTCATATCCACTTTCGATTTCTTCTATAATCACGCCAACAACCATTTCTTGATTTTAATATCCTTGGTTGCTTTTATTTTTCTGATAAAGCTATCTGTTTCTTTTGTTGCTGATGATACTAGCAAAACCCTTTTAAGGTTAGTTTAAGTTTTCCTTAAAGTTGGTGTATTTCTCTCTCTCTCTCTCTCTCTCTCTCTCTCTCTCTGTGGTGGGTCTTATTTGTTGTTTTGCTAGTTCTTATTAGACTCGTGGTTAATCATGCTTGTCATAAAGTTGAAGAACATGGAAGTAGTAATCGAAATGAAAGTTGTAGTTAAACTGGGTTGTAGTTTTCATTCAAAATTAGTGATGTTTTCCTCCTTGTTTGCTGAAAATTGATGAGAATGGGGCTTTATGTTGATTTGTCATTTGCTGGTTCGCCTCTTATTCTGTGCAATGCCCTACTTACTGCGTTACGTTGAACTTGTTGATTTAGTGGTTGTTGAACTAAATATGGAATTTAATATATTGCTGTTTCAGGAGGAAAGCTGTTGGTTCAACTTCAGCTATGCTGACCGTTCACAGTTGCCAAGCACATACGGACATCAATCCCATTCCCAAGTTGATGCATGTTAATCCCTTGATGACTCATGGTTTCAATTCAATAGGCCTCTGTCAAAAGGGATGGTCGAGCTGCTCTTATTCCAGAAATCACTGTAAGCACCTCAAACTTCAAACAAGGAGGTGGCTGGTTAGTGTTTTTACTTATGCCATCAATCAGCAAATAAATAGATTTCTATCCTTCGATTGGCTCATACCTTATTTAGGGTGTTGTGAACTTATAGTGCCGTTCTCAAGATTCTGTTACTCCTGAAAACGAGTATCGATCATCACGTAACATAGCAATCAGTTTGTTCAGGCGGTACAGGAATTTTGTTGAGCGTGGAGGAGGTGACAACTTGAAAGTATATTCCCTTTTGTCCTTGTTAGGGTGTATGTATATATATCTCTCATTGCTTGTGTATTGGATGAGAAACTAATTAATTGGATGGTTGGTAGGAGTTCATCAGCGCTGGTGTTAATGCATATGAATTGGGATGCACTGATGAAGGCTTGAAGAAAGAGCTTACTTATATGAAGGAATCCGGTGTTGAGATCGAAGCAATGCAAGCCTATGGTGGAAACACTGGTCTCAAGTCCAAGATTATCTCCCCTGAAGCAAGTCCCTTTATAGTTTCTTTTGTTTTTCATCAACATATGCTACATGTATATCAACAATGCCTCTTTCCTCTTTTACAGGTTGATGAATGTATAATGTGGCTCAGCATTGTATTCATCACTATTCTTTGTACACCACAACCAACTATAGTTCGATGGTCATCCAGCCCTCCGGTTTCCAAGGAAATGCTGCTCCAGTGGAAGGGCTTCTGTGCAATCATAGCAAATGCCTACTACATGAGAGGAATGGCCTGGTTAGATCCTGCTAAGTTTTTCTACACCTTTCACTCATTATGGCTAACCATTGTTGCTGCTGGTGAAAGTGGAGATGGCTTTTGAAACTAAGAATGGTGTGGTTTGCTTGCATGAAATCAAGGCTACCGGTGAAGACTCTCCAAATGGAGCAAATGGCTGTAACGGGGCAGGCTGAAGAGCCATCGCTTGTAGCCAGTAGAATGAGATTAGTATTCAGCACACTTGAGGTCAGTTGTTGTGCCATAAAAGAAGCCTTGCCTTGCTTCGGTGTATTCAGTTCTGTTTGTTGTTGCAGGTTGTGAGTCCACAGTGGCCAAGAGTGTGACCATATTCTCCCACATTAAGCTGTATATGTTTGGCAAATACGGCGAAGATGTATTTAGTAGTATTTACTACAGCGTACAATGTAAAGGTGTAGCTCTCTGGCTTAAGCTCTTTTAGTGAGATAAAAACAAGCTTACAACACAATTCTGTCTTATACAGCTCCACTTTGTAAATTAAAGCAACATAAAGTACTTGGAAGGCGAAGGTAAAGAAGTACAAATGTGCCCAAAAGAAAAACAAAATTGGCTTGAAATTTCAGCTCTATGTTTCCTTGTATTGCAACTGTAACACAAAATGAAACAGAAACAACTAAGAAGTCAGAGACAAAGAACTATGGCATACAAAATCCTGATTGCCCATAACCGAATAAGATTGAAGTGATCCGTCATGATTTTGTAGATGAGAGCTGGGTTATATGCTTTTCAGTGTTTTTCTAGCACGCCAATGAACAGCTGCTGCCGTTTCGGACGTTCCCATCTGATGATACAAAGATTCATGTTCATTAAAATAGCACAGAAGTAGGACAAGAACAACTATAAGTATCATTGAAGCATTTATGCACATGAATACCCTATACAAGTTAGCAATTGAACAATTAATATTATTATTACTTTTCATGCTCAGTTTTTTTGGCTATATATTCAGGAAAGATGCTCCGCTATTTGCTATCTTTTGATGGTGTTTGTGCAACAGAGATAAAATAGATTGAGGCTGTACCTTGATCTCCATGCAGTGATAGTCACGCCATAGGTTTGCATCTTGGTCATAAGTTGAAAGTGCAGATTCGTATAACTTTCGAGCATTGGCAAGACCAGCCTTGTTGCCAGTGGATGCAAAGTTAGACTCTAGCTCAATGCAATGTCTGTTTATTGCAAGTCCAGGATGAGGTAAAGCAAGAAACCTGAAATTGAAAATGGACATATCAAACACTTAACGAAAGCATAACAACCAGCCACATAAGTGCTGAAGAGATCAGACATAATACAACAGAGCCCACCTCTTATACATCTCTCTTGCCTTTTCAACTCCATCCCTTTGAAGTAAAAAATTTAAAATTGTTGATGAGAGCGAAAACCCACTATCACTTCCACCATCTTTGGCCACCAATAGAACTGACATCTCCACAAGCTTGTCAAAATGACATCTCTCGTTTGCAAAATACTTTAGCCCCTGCAGCAACAATTATATATAAATCCACAAATTAAACCATGATAACCTTAGTTTAGAGTTTAGACAAACATTCCAAATCAGAGAAGAATGAAATTCTGCTAACAGAGAAAGAACTCCTGCTCATGACAGTTAACTCATAAAAACAGCCAGAAAGCCTAAGAATCACTTTATTTTCAACACAATTTCGTTTTTCTTCAAAACCCATTCATGCACGCTACATTTATTTCAATAATAAAGTAGAACTAGAAAAGGCTATTCTAAAAAAAAGCAATAGTTAAAACACCTTTGTATTGTTGTAACCACAACTAAGCCTCTGGATGCATAAAATATCAGAAAGGATAGCATGTTCATTCTAAAATTTCCATTTGTTTCAGGTAAACCACATTAAGAGGCAATAAAGTGTTTGAAATATTGTCATACCATAATCCACAAGTTCTTAGCTTCTGAAACACTAACTTTCATCAGAATATTTCTCAGAAGCTCAAAGACGTAGAGCAGATCAGCTTTGCTTGGTGAAAGAGATTTATTCTGAATATATCTCATTTCTATGGTGAGCCGTAATGTCCATAAATTTACTGAATGTGGAAACTTTCCAGAGCTGAGCTTTTCCGCCAGCATCTTAGCTTCATACATTCTACCCAAGTGCAAAATGAATGAAACATGCTGGCAAGAAAGATCTTCAGTGAGGCAATCAAGACTGTCAGCCTTCTCAAATACATCCTGAATGTGTGAAACAAGCTCAACAGCGGGAGCATGAAAACTTAATTGAATAGAAGCTTCTCCATCCCTATTCTCATCACTGAATGCTTCCCTTAGGAACTTCAAGTAAAGCTCAATCATGATAGATGATGGTACATACTTCAAACCCTCCTCATAAGCCTACAAAACAGCATACATGCAAGGTGAACATTGAGTTTAACTAGAGACCAAGTGTATAAAAGACAAGAAGCAGATTCAACCACAATAATATGCTAGTACACACAGTCTCTTTCTCTCATTTATCTGTTTCTCTGCTGGAATGGGAATGTACCAGCTGACAGATTTGTAGGGTTTGCAGAGTCAGGAGAGCCTGGAGTCTTAGTCATACTAGAGAAAAAAGTGCTACTATAATGTAATTTCATGAAAGCAGCAAAAATGAAACTACAGACCATAACATACAGCCACGAGAGAAAGAGGAAAGGCATGACCTTACATACCTCAACATATCCTAGCAAGATATATTGAAACAGAGCATGCAATAAAAAAATAACCTTAATCATTTTGCAACTCCAAATATTGGCGAAAGGTAATACCTGAACTGCTTTGCCTAAATGCAAAGGACTTGCTCCCTTGGAGTCGGCTCTTTCATTTCTGGCAAGCCAGTCCCAATATTGAGGCTCCTTTGAGAAGTCTCTTTTCATGTCATCGAGTATCTTCTTACGCATATCTTCAGAATAAATCAACTCCATTGCTTCTAGTACAGCCAGAAATCGCGTTCTCAGACTGAAGACAGTAGGTAAGGCTTCAATTGCACTGCTGTAGATGGTATCAAGAACGTTCAAGCCCTGTTCTCTGAACACACACAGTTCGTTCTCTGAATCGACATCTTGCGAACTAGATCTCTTACCAGCATCCCCATTCTCATCAAGAGACATGAACAAGTCCTTATTCTCATCTCTCCACTCTTGCTCCTCAGCATTCCTACTGTCAAGACCTACATTTTCCATAACCTCTCCTAAGGCAACCTTCCGAGCTTTTAACTTGTTTAGGTATGTGAGTTCCATGCGAAGATACTCGACCCATAGGTCCTCAGAAGTTGAGCACGACCTTAATCCATTTTGCATTAGAGCACGGGCAGCTGCAACATTCAGATTTCCATCAAACTCCCAAGCCGCAGCATACATCCAGACACCAGGTACTTTTGGATGGAATCTCACTAATTGAGCCAGGGCCTTGCATAATCACACAGGAAATAAGAAATCAGATAAACCAAAGTCCCGGCATTAAATCTCCAAGATGATTAAGCATAAATGTAACAGAAAGAAGAACGAAAGCAGTGAACATGAATAGCTAAAGACCTATATTACTAAGCACAAAATAACTCAGCTACCAACTTGTTTCTAAACTAGGAGCATTCTTTATCTACAATTAAGAGCATCCAAGATGTGAAATTTCACACTTCAGTATCATGGAACGAACACATACCTTTTTTAGTCTGCCCTGTCCCTTCGTCCTGCAGAATTCCAAATACTGAAACCACAGGTCAATATCTCCCTTAAACCGGTTCGTGGCGAGATGGTAAATGTGGAGAATCCTGGCCACGCCAGAGTGATCTGAGACCGACTTTTTCGATTTTTCGCAGCCGGATTTCCTCTCGACAGCTTTTTTGCGGAGGGAGCGGAGGGCGTCGAGCTGTTTTTCGTAGTTAATATAGGCCAAGAAATCTTCTTTCAGTGGACTAGGCCTCTTGAGGCGGTACTCGAATTTGCGCCGCTTTTTTACTATCTCAGCTATCTCGCGCCGGCTGAACAATCCTCGCCGCTCTAGGTCGTCTAGCTCGTCGAGCATGCGCTCGAGCTTGAACTGAACGACGTCCGCCATCGTTGCTGAACTATGAAAGTTCGCGCTCCTATTTTAGTCAATGCGGCGGTTACAGGAAACGAGTCGGCGGTCGCATGCAAGTAGAAGAAAGTGCGGCCGGACGGACAACGAAGTTAACGGGGTGGGCTGAATTAGGTTTGGTAATTTAAATTTATAAAATCGGCCGTACCAGTACAGTTTTACCACGATTTTAGAAAAGGAAAAACTTTGGTACAAGTCCAACTGGTTAATAATTCATTTCTGTAAATGTAAGAATAAGTGTTCATGTAGCACAGTTGGTGTGTTGTTGGGTTCTTACCTGAGAGACCTGAGTTCAAGACCCAACAATGGATTTTTTATTTATTTTTTTAATTTTGACATTAAAAATTGAATTTTTTTAAATTATATTTATGATATAAAAAAAATATACTAAATTTAGTGTTTTATTTTCAATTTTTTTTTTAAATTTTGACATTAAAAATTGAATTTTATTTTCAAATTACATTATGATACTAAAAATATAATAAATTTATTCTTTTATTTTTAAAAAATTATATATGAATCAAAAAATATTAATATGTATATTAGAATTTATTCTTGTTAATAAAAATACAATATTTTTTTTTTTTTCAATTACATCAGGAACAAACTTTTCATTTTTTTTTAAATTTTGACATTAAAAATTGAATTTTTATTTTTAAATTACATTATGATACAAAAAATATAGTAAACTTATTTTTTTTATTTTCAAAAAAATATATGACTTAAAAAAATATTAATATGTATATTAGAATTTATTCTTGTTAATAAAAATACAATATTTTTTTTAATTACATGATGGAGAATATGTGGAGATAATAAAAGTATCACTTTATATGAAAAATGTATCAATTATTCTGAATATATCATTTGTTCTTAATATAAGTATCACTTCTTATTGACTAATGTATCGCTTGCCATTGATCAAAGTATCACTTCCTATTAATAAAAATATCACTAACTATTAACCAACGTATCACTTTTCATGAATCAAAGTATTACTTTCTATAAATAAAAATATTACTTATTATGAATAAAAGTATCGTTGGTTTTAGTAAAAGTATCACTTGTTCTTAATAAAAGTATCACTATGCATGAAAAACAGTATCAATTATTCTGAATATATATTATTTGTTCTGGATAAAAGTATCACTTGTTATTAATCAATGTATCACTTGTTATGAATCAAAGTATCACTTATTATGAATAAAAGTAACGTTGGTTTTAGCAAATTTACTGAATTTATCACTTGTTATTAATCAATGTATCACTTGTTATTAATCAAAGTATCACTTATTATGAATAAAAGTATACTTATTATTAAAAAATTTATCACTTTTTTAAATTAATATATCAATTAAATGTAAAAAAATATCACTAACTATTAACCACTGTATCACTTTTCATGAATCAAAGTATTATTTTCTATGAATAAAAATATCACTTATTATGAATAAAAGTGTTGGTCCCGAGAGCACGTTCAGGTGTAGAGGGGGGTGAATACACCCGAAAACCGATTTTCTCAACTTAAACACGAAGTCCTTTTTCGGGATGATGTCGCACCGAACAAGTTCGGCAGACTGTATAAGCCGTTCCCGAATCGTGTTGGCAGAGTGACTGACTCTACTGAGACCTGCTAGCTGACTGAGAGTCAGAATTCAGTATCTTGCAGATAGAGTTCAGTGGTGCGGAATAGTGTAGGTCCGATTCATTGAAGTTAGGAAAACATTTTTATTAAAATAGTTTCGCTTGATTAATGCAACTGTTAAGTTTGCCGAAAACTCGCCTGAATGATTTAAAGAAGGTTTTCGGCATGAACAAGTAAATCAATGCAATAAGCTTAAAAACGTAACACAAGACACGAGAGGTTTTTAAAGTGGTCCAAACACAAAAATCCTACGTCCATTGTCCCAAAAGATCGTAAAGCTATTTATTATACCGAGATAGTCTCGGTCGGCTTGTACACCGGACAAACACTCGGTCTTGAGATTTATATCGAGCAAGTCTCGCCTTACACGGTTATCAAACCGAGTGTTTGAAAAACTCTCCAACCGTGAAGGAGTCCTTTACAATAAGGATTAGTTCAAAGGTAAACTCCTTCGTCTGAGCTATGGATATATTCTATTGAGCTTAGGTTAGAGGGATAAGGAACAAGGAAGTGGCTTCTAGAACGACGAACAGCTGAATATAGCTTTGGGTTCGTGTATCGTCATTTGGATACTAGAGGTTGTATTAATTAGTTCTGCTTGGTTCCCTAAGAGCCGGAATGTAGTCTTTCACGGGAGATAGATTCTTTGACTTCTTGCGGAAGACTTAGGCTTTTTGAATTTTGCTCGTTTGAATGTTCTGTATGTTCTCTCGTGTTCTTCCCGTGAGCTTCAAATTTCGATTTATCCCTCTATTTATAGAGAAGAGATTAAGATAGATCCGTTGGAGACGACGACCCTTCGTCTCTCTTTTGGGTAGCTAACGGCTCTTTTGAAGTTTGGTGGCAGTGTCCTTTCCCTCCTTTTTTGGAAAGTTGTTGACTTACAACTTTAGTAGATATAAGATACGTGGCCGCTTGTCATGGGCCGAGGTTTAGAAAGTGGTTGAGACGTAACGCACTTCAAGGAGATCCGAGCCGACTTCTCTCTTCCTCGTATCGACTCGCCGAAAAGTGACTTCAAAGATTCCGGCGCATGACGTAAGACCTGCCCGGCCGTTGCCGAAGCCCGATCTCTCGATTCCGCAGCATGCTCCCGCCGAGTCGGCTCTACCGAAGATCGCCTCGAGTACAGCTGAACTACTCCCGCCGAGTTCGGCTCCACTCGACTTCTTTCGCATATCGCTCCCGCTGAGTCCAAAGATATCGAGTCTTCTACTTCTCGGTGCCGAGGCGGATAATCTACCGAGTGCCCGAACCAGAGCAGGTAGGTCTCGCCGAGTCCGAAATCTCGGAGACAAAACAACTTACAACGTAATGGTTCACCAAACAAAATAGGGTTTTGGGATCTTCAAATCTTCACAGACTTATTCGTGAGCACGTGGCTACTGAGTCGTATGTTACCACAGAAGACTGAGTTATTTCCCACTATTTATCAACACTGCTGAGGATAGAATCATCACCCAACATTTTCCCCCTATTTGATGATGGCAAAACCTAATAGCTATCAACCTAACACTATGACTTATCAGAAACAGAGCTCCTTACAAAATTACAAGTAGAATGAGTGGAGTTGTTCTTTAATTCCTAGACTACTGAGGGGATCAGGGCAGAAAAGTCAGAATAAATATAGTCTGAACAACACTTCCCCCTGTCTTTACAACATTTTCCCCCTATGGTATCAAGTCTATCAGAATCTAGCTAAGCAACAAACGGCAATGAATAACAGACAGTGAGTGTGTGAGTCAGTAATCACTTTAGTGATTCTGAGTGTTAAGCAAAAATAAACACGGCTATTCGTACAATAAGATATTATCAAAGCCAAACAGAGATATTATATATGTAAAGAGGTTCAAGATGCTTACATCTCTCGCTAGACTAGAAGAAGAAAAAGATACAAAGAGAACACGAAGCTGAAGTCATTTGAACCGCCTAATCCTCGTCTTTGAAATCTTGGGATTGAGATTCGGGAAGAGGCACTCCATACATGCGATAAGTGACTTTTCTCGCCTTCAAGTATCTCAAAGAAAGTCCGCCGGGTCTTCTTCATTAAGAAATTTGGCTTCACCAGCGTCCTTCACTTCTTTCTCTATTACTCCATAGTGAATGGATCCGTCAAGTCTCTGTGGGGGTGGCAGGATTCTGTGGTCCGGAACTCGACTTCGACATTTTCTTTGACATCTTTCTCGCAACCGGCATACATGTCTAAGTCGGCTCTCATTATCCATTCAAGATAAGCCACATCTTTGAGCTTCTCATACCGTAATCTCCAAAAATAGTTCCTTTTAATGAACTCGATTTTCGCCGCTTCCCACCTCTCGCGTGAATTCCACCGGCATCCATTCATCCGTTTCTAGGCCATCCGTGAGTCTTCGATCCGTAGGCTTTCGAATCTCCCCGGATCCGTAGAGGATGTCGCCTTTGAGGGGATCCTCCGACTAGCTTCCTTTTCCGTTCTCACCGTGGGCTTCAAGATCTCGCTATATGTAATCGCTCTCTGGCCGCTTCAATTTGCTCGGCCTCTTCACCTCCGTATAGGTATCTCGTCTAACCGAGCCCGCATCTCTTCCATTTCTTGTTCATGTGCCTTAGAGGCAGTGTAGGAGGGCTTGTGAGGTGGCTCTTCTTCTCGAGTCTCGCGGGAGTTGATGATTTTTCTTTTGAGGTCCCCCGCCGCTCGCAGATTGCCGCCGCCGCCGCTCCTTTTCCTTGTCGCCTCCGTTGCCGGAGTTTAAGCGTTTTGGGAGGCAGCCTTGCACTTGTTCTCTTGCCTCCACTGGAGCCTTAGATTTGCCTTTGACAAGCTTCGGCTTGGGTTTGTTGGCCGCCTCCGCCTTCGGCCTATCTCCCTAGCCGCCTTCTCATCGCCGACTATCTCGAGCCGCCTCCCTCCGGGGTAATGAACCTCCCGGGTCCTTTCTTCTTGGAGGGAGGGGTTGGGAGTTTCGTAACTTTCTTGCCTTTGCCGGCAAGAATCGAGGAGGAGGAAGAGGAGCTTCTTCCTCTTCTCGAGTCCTCCTCGTCAAAGCATACTCGGCAACTTCCTTAATGATGTCAAGGGGAGTCTCGTGTTGCCCGAGTAGCGACTTCTCTAGCTCCCGAGCCACTTGGGCTAGTCTCGGCTGATGCCGCAACTGGCACTCCGAGACACCCCCGGGCCTCACCCGGGCCGCAGGTACGCAGGGGCGGATGACCGAGCCGAGGTTGCCCCCGCACGACCTTGCTCTCTTGAGAGCCTTCGCATCGCCTCCTGGCGCCTTCCCCTTAGTTGATTTCTCTATTACACTTTCCCTTTTCTTTGCCAAACTTTCCCCCTTTTTGGCATCGCAAGTAGGGTTGGGGGCGGAGCGCATACCTTTCGTTCGTGCTTTTGTAGGAGGCCGACTGATCGTCTAATCTTGTATGAATCTTGGTCGCCGCCTCATGCAGCCTCATTTCTCTCGTTGGTCACCGATCACCGTATTCTTTGTGTGAGAGATCCGCTCCACCTTGAACTCTTTCACCGCCGCTCAACCTTCTCTTCAAGATCCTTCTCGAATAGTTTGTATTCCCGAGTTCGTTGGCTTGAGAGATGGCCGTGACCGATTTAGTGTGAGCGGTTTGAGCGGCCTTGTATTGATTCGTCGGCTTATCCCGGCCTTCCCGAATCGTCTTAAGCCGAGCCTCAAAATTAGCTCCGTGCAGCCTAAGGTATTCGTCGAATGTTGGAGAAGTCGTGACTTGGGATGAATAAATGGCGGTTCTCGAGTCCCGCAGCCTCCGCACTCGCGCCTCGCTGGTTTGCCGCCAAGTTTTGTGGACGGTGACGGGCTAGAAGGCGATTCTCGGGTGCCTTGATCCTTCAAGCGCCTTGGCCTCTATTTTCGAACGACGGCTCTTTGGGCGGGCGCTACTGAAAGCAAATTGGAGAAGAAGCCGAGCGAGATCAGCCGCTTTCAAGTACCGGCCCACCGTCCGCCCGTGACCAAGGATGCCGAGTGGAGGGTCGCAAGTAGATGCAATGACATTCTTGTCCTGTTGAAGTTCCCTCATCGCTTCTCGTGGCCTCGAATCATGGGGCGGGTCCCGACCATCGGGGTCGACCCATCTCGAGGGCGCGGGTGTCGAGACCGGGCCGTCTCTCATTCAAAGCAAGGTGAGCATGGCCGCCCTCGATCCTCGGGAGCGTGCCGAGGTCGGATGGCTCGAGTAGCCAATCTTCCCTCTTATCAGCAGCTCTTCTTCATGGAGTTGTTCACATGAATGGTGTATGATCAGTCGCTTCAGATTGTGCCATTCCTGGAACCTGATCAACATATAGAGTCTCACCTGCCTAGCCAATATGACAAGATCCGAGTGGCGGGCGATCTCCAGTATACTTCAAAGCAATCTCCGGGAGGCTCGGATTTGAGTGCCGAGGCCTCCATCCCGACAGATTCCCGACTCCGAGGCTATCTCCGAGCTCTCGACTTTGATAGGAGATGCCTGTTTCTCAGCAGATGGGATGTTGCTGAGTGGAGGTACGTCCACGGGGCTCTCCGCGAGTCCGAACTTCTTCGGGCCCGGACTTCGATCGATCTCTTCAGCCTTGGACCCCTTGGTCCATTGTCTCTCCATGTTCAGTGGAAACGATTTTCTCCGCCGATCGAGTCTTCTCGTAAGACTCAGGCTCGTCTCTCACCTGTAGTGGTGGCCGAGTAATGAAGGCCTCTCGTTTCCACCGCAAGCTAGCTGGGCGCAACCTCGCCGACCTTCTTCAGCCTTTTTGGTCTGGCGTCTTTGGTGTGGATTTTGGTGGGGACCTCTTCTTCTTCGGCATCGAGGTTTGGCCGAGTCCCACTCGTAGGTGCAACCGGCCCCGAGCCAACCGTTGAAGGGCCGCCGACCTCGTTCTGGAATCTGACTTTCTTCACGTTGAAGTATTGTTTGTCAGGTGACCTTGTCAGATGCGCAGAAATCCTCTATCATCACTGAGAGTTTAAGTCCGTATAGGAGCTTTCCTTTGACGCTGAGCCTATTGGACGCCTTATCAAATTTGGCTGACTACATCATAAACTCTCTAAGGAAAAATTATGTCCAGTTGATCTTGGCCCGATCATATATGGCCATCATCAGTTGCAGTTTGGGTCTGGACACTTTGTCAAACGAGCCTGCTTGACTCGTCAGCAACTGAGTCACAATATATGCTAGTGCTCTGTACTGAGGGAGCATCGTGTTCTTGGGAAAAGCAGCTCTGAACACTGTTGGCTTCCCGCAGAACTCGATGAGGTACTCATCCATCAAATCATCTTTATAAGCGACGGTGCTGAATCCTGACTTGGGGAGGTTGAAGCTTTTCTGAAGAGCTTCGCGTATGGACATCTGCTTCACTTCAATCATGGAGCGGGAGGGATCACCTACTATATGGATGACGAATCTCCCTCTGATGTCTCCATCTACCGAATCGAGTTCGAGTAGATCTCTCGCTACTTGGCGCGGAGGAAGAAAGTCGGCCTTCTCGCCGAAATCCTTCCGGCACCCGCTCTAAGAGCATAGAATATCTCCTCCATAAAGTCCAGGCCGCACTCATCAAACTCCATGACAAGCTCGCACTGCACTCGATCCTTTTCGAGGATCTCTTGCATATCCGCCGGAGCACCTACTTGAGTTCCCCGTCATTTTTATAATCCGCATACACAAAGATAGGTCAAGATCGATTAACATATAAGAGAAATAAAAACCATACGATACTTAATAATTATTGAAGAATTACTAAAAGATTTTCTGAATATTTTGAGGAGAATTTAGATAGAAGGTAATAAGTATCTCAGAAAATCTCGGGTTTTTAAGATATTTGCAGATATGAAATGGTGGTGTTAAAGATTTGAACTCATAATATATATATATATATATATATATATATATATATATATATATATATATATCTTAGAGAAGATAAACAGTTAAAGATCAATGGTTCAGTTTGAACGCGCTTTTTAGATGGACGGCTAGGATTAAGTTTTATAAAATAGGCAATGATCAAATTAGCTGCCTAAGTCAAAAGCCAGTTGAAGATAGCCTAAGTAGTAACTTGATATGACATGCATTTAATGCGTGGCGTAGTTCAAAGATGCTTGTACATAGAATGTCATGTATTAAATATGATCCGTTAAAATTAAATGACATTTCCTAAGGCATTGAATACGATCTCGAATCTCGATCATAAATGCAACGTAATTAATATATAGGCTACCGAGTAGAGATACGCAAACCTGTCAACTGAACATCGTAGTCAGCTGATACCTCGTGTAGATGGTTGCTGAGTCTCTACTTACTGATTTTACTCGGATCGAGAGTGAACATTCCCCCTTACCGGAATGTTCCTCTCCTGAATCCTCTTACTGACTGGAGTCAGTAGGGTCCAGCAGACCTAGCTCTACCGAAAGTTCTCTCGAATCCGGCTTCGCCTAGAGGCTTGGTCGAGATATCGCCCTTTGATGATCGGGATGGATCTTTTCCATCCTGATATCCTTCTTTTCGACATGGTCACGAATGAAGTGGTGTCTGATGTCCACGTGCTTGCATCTCGTATGAAGTACATGATTCTGAGTGATTGCAATGGCACTGGTACTGTCGCAGAAGATCGGCACTTCATTCTGAATAACGTCATAGTTGCGTAGGCCGCTGCCTCGCCCAAAGGATTTGGGCGCAAAGCAACTTCCAAGCAACCATGTATTCATCCCGTGAGTTGACGCCGCTACCGAATGTTGTTTCTTTGAGAACCATGAGATCAACTTACTGCCGAGGAACTGACACGTTCCAAAAGTTGACTTTCGGTCAATTCTACATCCTGCATAGTCAGCATCAGAATAACTAGTTAGTTCTATATTATCATCAGCTGGATACCATAAACCCATGTCAGGTGTTCCTCTGAGATAGCGGAGAATCTTCTTTGCTGAGTCCATGTGACTCGCTCGGATTCGCCCGAAATCGAGCGAGCGACACCTACAACATAAGTTAAGTCAGGACGAGTAGCTGTTAAGTATAATAGAGAACCAATTCTAGCACGAAATTCAGTTTGGTCTACTGATACTCCCTCTTTATCAAGATCGATCTTCATATTCGTGTTTGTCGGGATCTTGATTGGTTTGCCCGATCTGCAACCAAATCTCTTGATGAGGTCTCGAGTGTATTTGCCTTGATTGATGAACGTCCCCTTCTCAGATTGTTTGACTTGAAAGCCGAGGAAATAGTTCATCTCTCCCATCATTGACATCTCGAACTTATCCTTCATCATTCTTTCAAACTACTGACACATGATGACATTCTTCGAGCTAAAGATGATGTCATCTACGTAGATCTGCACAAGTAATAGGTCGTATTCCAGTCGAATGCTGAATAATGTGTGGTCTACTGTGCCCTTCTGAAAACCTTTCTGAAGAAGAAACTCAGATAGGGTATCGTACAAAGCCATGGGTGCTTGTTTTAACCCATATAGAACCTTTCTGAGTCTATAAACTTGATGTCCCTACTAAAAGCCGGGAGGCTGTTCCACATAGACTTCTTCTTTCAGCACGCCGTTCAGGAAAGTAGACTTCACATCCATTTGATATACTCTGAATCTTTGATGTGTCGCGTAGGCTAGGAATAGTCTCGATTGCCTCCAATCTTGCAACCTGGAGCGAAAGTTTCATCGAAATCTATCCCTTCGGCTTGACAAGAGAGCCTTTCGCCACGAGTCTCGCTTTGTTCCTTACTATGACATTGTTTTCATCACGCTTGTTCTTGAAGACCCATTTAGTTCCGATCACATGTTGATGCCGGGGTCTGTCAACAAGCTCCCAAACTTCATTTTTCGTGAACTGATTCAGCTCCTCCTGCATGGCTATGATCCGGCCAAGATCTTTCAAGCCGCATCCTCAACTCGACCGAGGTTCTTCAAGCAGACAAGAAGCGTGAATATAAGGCGCTTTCTCCCTAACATAATCTAGATCTTGTCTTTACGCTTGCTGAAGGATCTCCTATAATTAAGTCAGAAGTGTGAGCATCCAGCCACGATCTACGATGTTTCAACTCTTCATCTGAAATTTTTTAACACAGATAATAGGTGAGTTAGGCATTTCAGCTTGTACTATTCTCGAGATTGAAGCAGTTCGATTACAAGAGTGTGATCTATCGAGTCACCGTGTTCGGGGGCATTTAGCTCGAGAACATCATTAGTTCCCCCCCGAATTATTATTCGAGTAGAGGTCTTAGTTACCACCGGGGTTTCTTCATCGACCCGAAGTTACCCGGGATTGACTCGTTCGGAGAGTCAATTTGTTCAGCCTACTTCTCGCCGGTTGAGATTCGTAGACTTGTCTTTGATTTCCTCATCTCGAATCATCATCCCAACACAAACTGGATCTTTTGACTTTATCTTTTAAGCTCGGATCCTCGTAGCCGCTTACCGATATCTTCGATTCGTGTTCGAGTTTCGCTCCCGTCTTCGCAGCAAACTCATTAAAAACAACATGAGGGCTTTCCTCCATGCAAAGGGTCCGATAGTTAAAGACTCGAAGGCTTTTTCGACCCGGGAGTATCCTAAGAACACTCCCTAATCTCGACTTGCTATCAAAAGTCTTTAGCCGATCTTTCCCATTATTGTGAATAAAGCACGAACACCCAAAAAATATGGAAATAAGATAGAGAAGGCTTCCCCGTCGTTCCATAGTTCATATGGTGTCTTCTTATGCCGCTTTGTCGGTAGAGATCGATTCTAAGTGTAACATGCAAGTGTCGGTAGCTTTTGCCCGCAATTTGGTTAGGAGTTCCGAGTCCGCGAAAGGTGGTTCTTGCCGCTTCTTTGAGTGTGCGATTCTTCCTCTCAAAGAACACCATTTTGTTGAGGAGTGCACGCGGCGACGTCTCATGCTCTATTCCTTCGCTTGCGTAACTCCTCCACCATGAAATTAAGGAACTCGGCCTCCGTCGAACGTATTTTGATAATCTTGGTGTTCTTCTCGACACCGAGCCTTTTCGAAGCGTTGGTAACTCGTTTTGACGTCGACTTGTTGGCAATAAATATGACCCATGTATAGCGTGAGTAGTCGTCAATGACCACTAATGTATACTTTTTGCCTCCCGATCATCACCGGAGAGACAGGACCGAACAAATCCATATGTAGTAATCAAGGATTCCATCAGTGGAAGGAGATGGAACCGGCAGATTTTGATTCCTTGTTTGCTTTCCCTTCGTGCATGCTTCACACCGAGTGTCTTTGCCGAATACTTCATTCGGCAATCCCTCTTGCTACAAGTTGTTTCTAGCTAATTTGTTGAGCGTTTTGAAGTTGAGATGGCCGAGTCTTCGCGCTAAAGCCACCCCGTTCGTTGTCATTTTTTGCCAACAAACAAGCTTTTTAGGTTCAACTGAGTTCCGATCCGCCTACATAGATATTCTTCTTGCGCGAACCCGATAACACCGTTTTCCCCGTAGATTTATTAATAACATCACGTAAAACCAGCGTAAAAAATCACTCTATTCGAGTTATCACAAAATTGACTAACAGAGAGAAGGTTATGCCGAAGTCCTTCAACATATGATACTCTTGGAACCGCTGGCAGCCCAATGCCGAGTGTTCCATAGCCTCCGGTGTAGCCTTTAGCATTGTCTCCAAACTCGATTCGGAGTCCTTCTTCGCAGTATAATTCTTCAAACAAGTCCTTTTGGTACGTCATGTGTCTTGAGCATCCGCCGTCCACATACCAAGGGTCCTTGTGCACCTACAAAACAAAATTATATTTAGGTACCCTTTATTTTTGATTTTTGGGTCCTTAGATGTTAGTTATGGTAACCCATAATCTGTCTTACGACCCCCGGTGGTCTCGCATGCTTTCTTTCCACTTGTGTCAATATATTTGACCACCGGATCGGTCATCGCTAACTCTCGAGGCTTTTCGTGTTTAGGAGTCCGGATCTTCCGAGTGGGGTGGATCGCCGACCTTTGCCTTCGTACGGCTTTCTTCTTCCTTTTCTCGACTTTTGGATCCTCTCCCGAGTATTGGATCATAGTAATATGACCCATACCGAGTTCGGGATGTGTTAGTTGAGGAGGTCCATACCGATCGCCCCACTTTGCTTTGCCGGTTCCCCCTCGACCGAACCGGGGTGATCTCGGTGCCGATCTTCTTGTCGATTGCCGATGAGTAGGATGAGGTGCCTTCATCTTCTCGTTTGTTCTTGGCTAAGGGGTTCAGTGATGTCCGCATTGATGGTCTCCCCTCGAACAAATCTATCGCCTAACCGGTTTTTCGAGCATACGAGGGGCTCCCCTGGCCGAATCCAAGTCCCTCCTTGCAATGCTTGGGCTTGTTGCTTGCTAGCATAGCCTCCAGTTCTTTTCGGCGCCCATATATCGCTCCGTCATCGGGTTCTTCCGACATCATCACTTTTCTTCCGCATTTCATGCTTGGTCCGAAGTCCTCGACAACTCTTGCTTCGTAGAGACTCGGTCCAAGTATCTTTCCGAGTCAAGTCATTGGTCAAGACCGAGATCCGATCTTCTTGATGCCGAGACTTGGCCATCGAGAGTTTATCTCCTCCCCGAGTCTCAACACAAGTCCTTCCGACTCAAGAACGACTTGACTTTCCCGAGAAAGTCTCTCGATTCTCCACTTTCGGGGTATCCATTCCCGAAGAGTCTTGCTAAGCCGCAAACTCATCCGAATCCGCTCGTCGAGTAGTTCTTCATATGCGATCGCGACGTCCGTATTCTCGTCCCGTACCGAAAGAGTGTCGTGTGTGCAAGTGTGAGGAGGAATTAAATGGTTCATGAGAGTTTACCTCATCCTCTTCTCCCCGCCATGAGACACTTTTCGTCGTCATCTTCAGCCTTCAAGCTCTAGTGGCTATGAAAGCCGCTTCATCATCGATGAATCCATGAAGGAATCGACTTCATCTCGAGTCGTCCGAGAGTTCACCAAAGAATGTATGCTTGTCTCTTCTTGATGAACTTCTCCCTTCTTCCTTTACATGCCGCTCGTTCAAGAAGATCGAGCTCGGGACGATCATGCGATAGTGTCCCGGCTTCTTACAGTTATAGTAGGTGGTGACTCTTTCTTCCTTGCTTTCACTGTCTTTCGACTGTGCTGAGTCATCCTTTTTCCTGCATTCAGAAGTATGCGAGTCAGGAGTGTGTTTTGGCGTGTATTCAGACTTACCCTTGGATTCTCTGAGGGCTTTAGTCACTTTTCTCGCGCCTCTCCTTCTCCTCTCGATACTTTACGGCAAGCGGTGCGTACTTCTTGGCTAGATTTCCTTCTTGTATGTCAGCTGAGTGGAGGTTCACCTTGCTAGACGCCGGAGCCGTCGTGGCCGACCGATGCTTTAAAGTCATGGTCGATTTTAGTGTCAGCTTTAGCTCGCTGCTTCCTTTTAGGTAAGCCAAACTCGAATTCCTCTGCTTTAAGTTCTGAAAAGATATGGTTAGGAGTAACAATATCTAAATCAGAATGACGCAATAAAGTAGCAAAGGGGGTCCAGCTGACCAGTCCGGGCAGTGCCCTCAAAATTTTGAGATTCATCTCTCGGTTGGAGAATGTCTTTCCCGGCCGTTGATAGAGTTCATCGATCTCGTAAATCCGACGTTGAGATCTTCAATGGTGTCACCAGCATGAGAGACAATCTCTGGCAGCTTTTGGAGTTCCAAAAAGGCAAGTTTATTTGCTTTGATCTTCCGAGTCCCCCGACTCGGCAGCGCTAGAGCATCCCGGAGTTCCTTCGTGGACTTGCGGTCCGTAACTCTCCCGAGATAGGAATCACTCAGGGTGGTCAGTATGGCGTTTCTGGCAACGCGGTCTAAGTTGTGAAGCTTCTTCTCCTCTGGGTGAAGAGACTTCTATCCTTGGGAATCTTCTTCCCGGTCACCATTCCACCTCCATCGGCTGGATCCTGAGCTACGACGCTATCGATCATGGGGACGATAGGTCCGTCCTCTAGAACCTCGTCAATGCTGTCGTGGAGAGAGGTCAGATGAGCTTCCATTCTGACTCGCCATACACCATAGTTCTCTACTGAGAACATGGGAACCATCCTTATCCCTGACATATCAGACATGATGAATAATGATGTAAATGAAGAATGATATGCAGTGAAAACGTTTTCCGGATCCGTTCAAGTAGACCAGTTTCAGAATAACAAGAGTCTTATAGAACTCCTGCTCTGATACCAATTATTGGTCCCGAGAGCACGTTCAGGTGTAGGGGGGGGGGGGGGTTGAATACACCTGAAAACCAATTTTCTCAACTTAAACACGAACAATCCTTTTTCAGGATGATGTCGCATCGAAAGTGTTCAAAGCAGACTGCATAAGTTGTTCTGAATCGTGTTGGCAGAGTGACTGACTCTACTGAGACCTGCTAGCTGACTGAGAGTCAGAATTCAGTATCTTGCAGATAGAGTTCAGTGGTGCGGAATAGTGTAGGCCCAATTCAGTTGAGTTAGGAAAACATTTTTATTAAAATAGTTTCAGTTGATTAATGCAGTCTGTTAAGTTTGCTGAAACTCAGTTGAATGATTTAAAGAAGGTTTTCAGTATGAACAGTAAATCAAGCGCTTAAAAAAACGTAACACACGCACACGTAGGTTTTTAAAGTGGTTCGGACACAAAAATCCTACGTCCACTGTCCCGAAAGATCAAGAAGCTATTTATTATACTAAGATAGTCTCAGTTGGTTTGTACACTGGACAAACACTGGTCTTGAGATTTATACTGAGCAAGTCTCAGTTTACACGGTTATCAAACCGAGTGTTTGAAAAACTCTCCAACCGTGAAGGAGTCCTTTACAATAAGTGGTTAGTGCAAAGGTGAACTCCTTCGTCTAAGCTATGGATATATTCTATTGAGCTTAGGTTAGAGGGATAGGGAACAAGGAAGTGGCTTCTAGAACGACGAACAACCGAATATAGCTTTGGGTTCGTGTATCGTCGTTTGGATACTAGAGGCCGTATTAATCGGTTCCGCTTGGTTCTCTAAGAGCCGGAATGTAGTCTTTCACGGAGATAGATTCTTTGACTTCTTGCGGAAGACTTAAGCTTTTGAATTTTGCTCGTTTGAATGTTCTCGTATGTTCTCTCGTGTTCTTCCCGTGAGCTTCAAATTTCGATTTATCCCTCTATTTATAGAGAAGAGATTAAGATAGATCCGTTGGAGACGACGATCCTTCGTCTCTCTTTTCGGGGTAGCTAACGGCTCTTTTGAAGTTTGGTGGCGTATCCTTTCCCACATTTTTCGGAAAGTTGTTAGACTTGCAGCCTTTAGTAGATATAGGAGACGTGGCCGTTTGCTTGTAGGGGCCGAGGTTCGTAAAGTGGTTGAGAGCAGAACGCACTTCAAGGAGATCCGAAGCCGACTTCTCTCTTCCTCGTATTGACTCGCCGAAAAGTGACTTCAAAGATTCGGCGTGCATGAAGATCGCGTCGGCCGTTGCCGAAGTCTCGATCTCCGATTCAAGCAGCATGCTCCCGCCGAGTCGGCTCTATCGAAGATCGCCCCGAGTACAGTGAACTACTCCCGCCGAGTTCGGCTCCACCGACTTCTTTCGCATATCGCTCCCGTTGAGTCCAAAGTATTACTAAGTCTTCTACTTCGGTGCCGAGGCGGATAATCCTACCGAGTGCCCGAACCGGAGAGCAGAGGTCTCGCCGAGTCCGAAATCTCGAGACAAAACAACTTACAACGTAATGGTTCACCAAACAAAATAGGGTTTTGTGATCTTCAAATCTTCACAGACTTATTCAGAGCACAAGGCTACTGAGTCCTATGTTACCATATAAGACTCGAGTCATTTCCCACTATTTATCAACACCGCCGATGACGTAATCATCACCCAACAAAAAGTATCGTTGGTTTTAGTAAAAGTATCACTTGTTCTTAATAAAAGTATCACTATGCATGAAAAACAGTATCAATTATTCTGAATATATCATTTGTTCTGAATAAAAGTATCACTTGTTATTAATCAATGTATCACTTGTTATGAATCAAAGTATCACTTATTATGAATAAAAGTATCGCTGGTTTTAGCAAATTTAATGAATATATCACTTGTTATTAATCAAAGTATCACTTATTATGAATAAAAGTATACTTATTAAAAACAAATTTATCATTTTTTAAATTAATATACCAATTAAATGTAAAAAAAAAAACTCTAAACTACGCTGCTGGGATTCAAACTCGGGTGTATAGGGTTTGACCCAACAGCTTAACCAGCTACACTACCGCAACATTATTAGCATAATGCAAATCGCAATATTTAACTGTATACATGTGGTTGCACCTGCAACCGGATGTACAGTAGTCCAACTCTTAAATTAAACGTTTACAGTAGGAAATATGAGTTGGATTATTAGTATTCTTCCATAAATTGCAAAGATAAATTTTCTACGTATTCAAGGCGCACATTCAACTTGTAACCATCTACAACACTAAAATCATTCACGGAACGGATCCGCCTTTACCATTGTCACCACCTGCACCATCGCCGGCGGCAGGGATGCCACCATTTTTAAGGCTTCCCATGCCGCCAGTTCCAACCCCACTCCCATCGCTCGACTCATCACCGGCACCGGCCCCGGCCCCGGCCCCGGCCCCGCCACCAACACCAACTCCTCCGCTCCCAAACCCATACCTTCCTCCCAATCCGCCGAAGCCAGCACCAATACCGCCTTTATATCCACCAAAGATGCCGCGATAAGGCCCGAAGTAGGGATGGAAGAACGTCGCCTCCACTTCAGGCCCACTCTTCTCGACCGCCATCGCCATGGTCCTGCCGCTGGCAAGTGCTGCAATAGCCACTAGGAACAGAATCTTCACTGCCATTTTCATCTTCTTGTTTGAGTAATGATAATATAATATTATGGTGCTGAATGAAGAAGATGGGATGGATATGTGGTTTATATAGACTAGAAAACATGTATCATTCAAACTTCATGCTTTCAACCCAACTGCATTACACCAAAAACAAGTATTGATTTCAAACTGTTTCTTCAGCTACTTTTTATCCGTCAACCAATTCTACATCCCTTCTTCTCTCTCAAATTTGGTGCAGATTTGTTAGGGAGCATGAAAATCAAGCCCTTTTCTGCTTGAATTAGTTACAGAATGTGGTATAACACCAACAATGAAAATTTGTCAAGAAAATGCAACTCAGAAGCTCAAGTTGAGCTGCTTGGTCTAATACTCTGCAACTTGAGTTTCCTAATTCTCATTTCATGCATCAGTCACCCTCTCCCTCTCGTGACAGATGAATGCTAGTCTTAAAGAGGTCGGAGAGCGTTTCTTGGAATTGGAAGCTCACTCTCTATATGATGTGGATGAAGCTCACTCTCCCAGTCTTCTGATCTTATGTTCCACATTCCCACGTTGTCCAGAGCTATGTATATGGCAGTCCATGATTTAGGATACACCTGCATTACGATCATAGTTAGTGGAAAGAGAGAGAAAAAACTACTCTGCTATGGTTTAGACTTTTAGTGAGTGTTAACTGTGGATTAGAAGTCTATACTTGAGTGGTGCAGCGTGAACTGTGTCTCTCAAGTTTTAAAGCAATCTACTTGCTTCGGTCCACTGGCCTCCATCCATACTACATACATAGATGGGATTATAAGATGCATGATGTTTTGATAGTGACAGATTCTGAACTCATCCAACAACGAAGAAGGAGTATCCATCTATGTGCCATGACTGGACAGTGTTCTCCCAATTCTGAAACATGATTTCTAGATAGGAGCGGTAGTCAGCTTGCATAACAGAGGTTGCAAGATAGGGATTTCTCGAAGTGGGTCTGTCTGGGATGCTTCCAATGCTAAAGACACCTCCAACTTGAAGTAGCCAACCAGCTTCAAGGGGGTGTTTCCGGATATAAACGACACACCATTCACAGCATATCTTTGCTTCCCATTCATATATGGAGCAGAGTTGGCAAGAATGATGGTCCTAACTGGCTTCACCAATCCATAATGGTACGAGCCTTGCGGATTAGGCCTTGGCCCACTTGCTGTGAGGTTCCGACTGATTCAACATCATCCGAAGTCAGAACAGTTAATAAAGATCAGAAACACAGCCTTTGAGGAAACTTATTACCGTATGGATCTTGCTTGGTTGAGAGACCAGTTGACCTCGGTAGTAGGCCCACGAGGGGGGAGAACCGGAGACTTTTGTCTTTGAGTTACGGTAATGGAGGACTGAAGTGGTTGTGAGGACTTTAGAAGTGAAGCGTGAAGAGACCACAATGTATAGTCCTTTGCTGGCTGGTTAGCTGTGAGCAAGGCTGAGTTAGACTGGCCTAGATGGACGTCGAAGGAGGAGTACATATTCTGGACTGTGTGAGATCCTTCTACTTCCACCAATTTCATTAAAAGTCCCTCAATTCTGAAGTTCAGGGAAGTTACAATCCCAACATTGGATATCCTAAACCTGTATGTTTTACCTGCAAAAATGAATTTTGAAATCATGAAGATGAAAGTTCATGCTAAAACTGCACTTGTAGTAGATTAAGAAGTTGATCTACCTTTCTCAACGGTGAACGTATACCCGTTCCAGGCACGCCCATTGATAACAAGACCATCTGGGGAGGGAAGATTTTTGCCAGCATCCAAGAAATAGTTAAGTTGCTGCAAGAAGAGAATAGGAGACCATCATTTTGTGATCAATGAAAATGTTTTAGGGCTCAAATGATTGGCTTACTCTGTGAGTTCTCTTGAACCAATCCCCAGCAAGAACAACAAAATCCCCTGCAGGATGAGGGTACGGTATAGGAATTCGCGGACGGCTGTAGACTTTGATGCTTCCATATCCTCCAGCCGCCTTATGGAGTGCAAGCGATGGCAAGTAGAAGTAAGTGCCAATCTGGTCTTTTGCTTGAAGGGTGTAAGTGAAGTTCTTCCCGGGCATGATTGGGTAGGTCGTGCCGAACACTCCATCCTGCCAAGAGTTCCTTCTTTGCTGCAATCCATTCCTGTCAAAAATGAGCTGCACAGTTATGAAACTATACAAAGTATAGCCGATAACCAGAAGCTGAGGAATGCAGCCCACCATTATCAAAGTAAAGCCAAAAGCTATTATGGCAAGTATACTAACATTAAACAAGCTACTTACTTAATACTACCAAACTATACAAGGACTTCCAGGAATCTCTTGGTTCATTTCTTTAGATTCTTAAATCCACTAGGTGAGAAAAAGAGAAGAAAATTGCATGTCACTCTTATTTACCACAGCTGTTTCTTAAGGGACAAATGCAATATCTATTGCAACACAATAGATTCAACAACATTGGTTTCCGAAATCAAGTAACATCAGTCTATGATTCATTAAGTAATTTCATAAATATATTACCTTATTATCAGGAGCCCTTATTCCAAGAATGGATCAAGAAGTTGAGATAACAAACTTAGCACAACTCTGGCCCTACATAGTCATCACATTAACACTTGTGTCTCGTGGATACATGCGCATCGTCGCAGACAAAATAGTACTCCATCCGTCCCATAATTATTGTCCCATTTCTTTTAGGAACGGTAATTTAAGAGAGTTGGTTGTGAGTAAAGATGGTAGACCCTCAATTAAAGTGTTTGTAATAATTAATTATTTCAGAAAATGAGATAAGAATTGTGGGACAACTAAAAAAAGAAAGTCGAACAAGAATTTGGGGACGGAGGAGTATTATAGTAAAGAAAAAAGATGGTCATAAATGCCCGAGATCCATGGATCTAGCATGTGCGATGTGTCGACAAGCATAATGGGCTAAGTACCTTCCGTACCCAAAAGACTGATTTACATTTTCCTTCATAATGCAGAGGATAATACACATAAGTCATAAATAACAGAGGAACTCCAATCACCATCTTTCTTAATTCTAGAGCACAACTTCAAGAAATATACTTTGAGATATGTTACGCCAAATCACGTGAGAACCCTTTCAACCAATCAAACTGCAAGGATTCATATGGTGAACGCAACCCTAGCTAATATGCAGGTCAAATTCATCAATGATTCAATATCAGTTTTGACCTAGCCGCGAACTCCCGCCAACTCTATAAGAAATTAAACTACGATATTTTGCATAGATCTTAGCGACGTTGTGAATCCTAATGCAAAGATTTGTAAAATAACGCATTGCACAGTTAGAAATTAGAAATCCGAAGGCATCGAACAGCATTGAATGCCAGCATGCGACAAAAATCAAAAGAACGGAAAAGTGGTGAAGAACAGAGAATAATGATTATGATTACCATGAAAGGAGAAATGGCTCGGTCAAATAGTTGTAAACGCTGATAATCAAGTTGTCATTGGTGACGCAGTCGATCGTCGGCCCAGGAAACTGCCCATTGATCAATATTCCCTGCGCACTGTTGATTTTATGGATATGGTGCTTAGATCTAGGGTTTCTATTGAATATGGAAGAAGAAAATTTATTGAGTTATGCAGAAAATGTTAACTGATCCATAGAGGGATCAGCCTTATTTATACAGCAGAAATGGAAAAGTTCGTTACTAATCTAACTAATGCATCTAACAGACTAAAAACGTGTTTTACAATCACACGCCTCTATTAGTTTTATTTTTGTCCCTCCGATTTGCTGGTGCGCCATCCGACGGTCGAGATTTACTTCAGCTTAAGATGGCAGTTATAACTGCCATCTTCTTCACCGAGTTCCTCTGCAAGTTTGACTGTACGCTTCCCTCTTTTGACTACGCTCCTCGCTCCTTCTCGTTGCTTCTAGAATGATCCACAAAATAATTGAGTAAGAATCTCAACATCCCCCCGCAAGATGGACGCGATGGGGATCCGAGAGACACATCTTGGACAGTAAGAATCGAAACCGAGGCCCGGGTAAAAACTTAGTGAAGATGTCAGCCATTTGATCATTGGTACTAATGGACCGCGGCACAATAAATCCAGCCTTAAATTGATCCCTAACGACATGGCAGTCCATGTCTAGATGTTTAGTGCGCTCGTGAAATACCTGGTTTCGGGTGATATGAATCGCGGCCTCATTATCACAGTGAAGGGAGATGGGAAGTGGAACTGAATACTGCAGGTCTTTAAGCAGATAAGACACACATTGAAGCTCACGAACTGTACTTCCTATGGCCCTATATTCTGCTTCAGCTGTGGAAACAGACACAGTGCTCTGCTTTTTGCATTTCCATGAAACCAAACCGCTGCCAAGAAAAATGCAGTACCCCGTTAAAGAACGCCTAGTAGTAAGACAAGAGCCCCAGTCGGCATCAGAGAAGCCTTGTACAGTAAGATCAACATCCCGGTTATAAAACAAACCAAGTGAAGGTGTGCCCTTCAAATACCTAAGCACATGCATCGCCGGCGTCCCGGTGGTGTACGCGTGGGGCAGAGATGTGTTGGCTCAATTGCTGAGTAGCATACGAAAGATCAGGCCTGGTGAAATTGAGATACAACAACTGCCCAACAAGGCGCCTAAAAGGTTCTGGATCAAGTAGTAGGTCAGTAGAATCAGATTGTAAATTGATCCCAGAAGGAAACGGTGTAGACACAGACTTGCAGCCAAGTAACCCTGCCCTTTCAATAAGATCAAGGACATATTTACGTTGAGTTAAATATGTACCTTGTTCACCCCTAGCAACCTCCATCCCCAGAATATACCGCGCCGGACCAAGATCTTTAATGGTGAAACATGAATTCAGATAACCCTTAAGCCTTTCAATCCCATCTAGAAACGGACCAGTTAATAGGATATCATCAACATAAACTAAAACCGCAATAAAACTAGAGCCCGAACCAATCGTATAGAGGCAATGATCATGAGCACTTTGATTGAAACCATAGGATATTAATGCCTTACTCAGCTCATTATTCCACTCCCGAGACGCTTGCTTCAATCTATACAAACTTTTGACAAGTTTACAAACCTCCCCTTTCTTGGCCTTAGCATAGCCTTGTGGAGGAGTCATGTAAATCTCGTCTGACAGAAAACCATGTAGAAACGCATTGTTAATGTCTATTTGGTGCAGAAACCAGTCAAATGCAGTAGCTAAGGCAATAAAAACACGGATGGTCACAGGCTTTGCAACAGGTGAAAACACCTCATCATAATCAATACCCTTCTCTTGTTTGTATCCCTTGGCAACCAACCTTGCCTTAAATCGTTCTATACTACCATCAGAATTCAGTTTGACCTTATAAACCCATTTAGAACCAATGGCTCGTTTACCTGGTGGCAGCTTAGTCATCGTCCAAGTTTGGTTCTTTTCAAGTGCCTCAAGTTCAGTATCCATGGCATCTACCCAAGATTGAAGCTGGCTGGCCTCCTTGTAGGAAGAAGGTTCCTTTACAGCAGAAATATTGGCAAGAAAATGAGCATATTTCTCTGAAAAACACGGTGACAGTATATAAGGAAAAGTAGGAGGTGTGCTTACTGCACCCATCTCTGTAGTTGGCAAAGAAAAATTGACATGACTAACAAAGTCATTTAGCCAAGTTGGGGGTCTTGTATCTTGCTTAGGCCTGCATGGGGCAAGAGAGGAATTAGTAACATCATCCTGCTGTGTGAGGGTTGGGATAGAATTATCAGATTCATCTTCAGGTTCAGAATCAACAGACTCTGCATCAAGGTCAGGGTCAGGACTAGATGCAGAAGTAGAAGTACTCGAATCTGTCAAAATGACTGGCTCTACAATGGGATTAGGATCCTCAGAAATAGATCTTTCAGTGGACTCAGCTTCTGCAAAGGGAAACACATCAGTAAAGAATTTTACATCTCGGGAAATAATGACCTCATTATGCTCTAAATCATAAAGTAAGTAGGCTTTATGATTAGAAGCATAACCTATGAGGACACATTTTAAACTCTTGCTGTCAAATTTATGTTTATGTGGTCGCACAACAGCCGCATAGGCTAAGCAGCCAAAAGGCTTAGCAAAAGACAGATCAGCAGAGCTGTTGGTCAATACTTGAAATGGAGAGGACCAATTCAGAATTTTGTTGGGCAGACGATTAAGAATCCATGTGGCTGTGAGAACTGAATATGGCCAAAAGCGGTCTGACAACTTGTTGTGAAACATTAAAGCACGAGCTATCTCTAAAAGGGATCTATGCCTTCTCTCCACAACACCGTTTTGCTGGGGGCTATAAGGGCAACTGAGTAGGTGGATAATCCCATTATCAGAAAGAATCTTTGCAACTGATTGATTAACAAATTCTGAACCGTTGTCAGTTTTGAACTTCTGAATAGAACACTGATATTGAGTCTGAACCATCTTGACAAATTTACTGAGAATTCCACTCACTTGTTGCTTGGAAGAGAGCAAGTATGTCCAAGTGCATCTGGAGTTATCCTCAACCAGTGTAAGCACATAGGAAGCATTTGCAATGTTTTCAACATTATAGGGTCCCCATACATCCGCATGCACTATTTCAAACTTAATTGGGCTCCTGTGATTCAGAGTAGGGAAAGGGCTCCGGCATTGCTTGGCTTTATGACAGATTTCACACATGGCCATGGAAGTCTTGGATCCAGTCCTGCAAAGATTCTTTGTTTCTGGAAGGTGTTGCAGGGCACGAAAGGAGGCATGTCCAAGCTTCACATGCCAGTCCATTAATTGAGAAGATGGCAGTGGCGCAGGCACCATATTAGCATGATTATGCATGTATGATGGATCTAAGACGTGAGAGTGCCCCGGCGGCCTTCCCATACACAATATGTGATCATTGTTCAATCTTCGTACAGTGCAAGTAACTGGGGGTAGAATGTGCACCTAACATTCAGAACACTGGATAACTGGAAGGTGGAGATTAGATTGTGGGTAAAATTTGGAACAAAAAACACATCCATCAAGAGTATTTCTGGGGCAATCCTCACTGTTCCAGTCTCAAAAATCCTCTGGGATGTTCCATTTGGCAAGAAAATGCTCTGAGGGGAATCCAACAATCGAATATCAGTTAATAAGGCCTTATTGCAGCAAATGTGCACACTAGCTCCAGAATCCATTATCCAAACTTGCTCATTGTTCTCCTCATCAAAAGAGTTGAATGCATAGTATTTGTCCAAAGTATTCAAAGGTGTGCAGTTCTGGGAATCTGTCACACTGTTTATGCTCCCAGCAATCATACCATTCCGTTGTCCTCTTAGTTGCCCAAGAGCCTTTTCTATCTCTTGTTGGATAATCGAGATATATCGATTAGTTCCTACGGAGAGAGTGGGTACTTGTCCAGTGCTCGATGGTTTTACGCTCATCATGAGGTGGAAGTATACAATTCGCTTGTTTTTGACTCTTTTCATCCTTTAATTTTTTGTACCAGTCCGGTGTTCCATGTAACTTGAAACACTCTGACTTCTCATGACCCTTCCCTTCACAAAAGGTGCATTTTAGTCGCTTTCGCTCCTCTTTGCTCAATCTAGGCCTAAAATTGCCTCCTTGTCCTCCTTGACCTTTGTATGATTGATTACATCCCCCTCTTTGATTCACATTCATCATCACCCTTTCAACGTTTTGTTTATCACCTTCTCCATTATTCCCAACTACGGCCATTCTTCGATTGTTCAAAGCGTATAATGACCGGAGGTGATGTGCCTCTGCGCTCCTCATCTTGACACACCACCTGTAAGCTCGATTCACCGTAGGTAGTGGATCACACATCAACAAACTACTTCTAAGCTGTCTCATATACATCACTCAATCCTAATAAAAACTGCATCAACCTTTCATTTTCACACATACTTTGTGTGCTGGTAGCCGCATCACAAACACAGTTAGGAGTAGGTACTAGTAAACCTAATTCATCCCAATATGCAGTTAACTGACTGTAATATGCAGTAATCGACTGGTTTCCTTGAACATAACTGGATAATTCCTTCTTTATCCTAAATATTTTCGGACCATTACTTTGGTCAAACCTTTGTTTGAGTTCCTTCCACAGTAGATGAGCATTCTCTTTCAATTGAAATGACTGACAAAGTTTCTCAGATATGCAGTTCATTATCCAAGTAAAAACCATGTAATCACATTGCATCCAATCATTGTACGAGTTGTGATTAGAAGAAGGTTTTGGAAGAGTACCTTCTATGAAAACCAGCTTGTTCCTTCCTGCCAGAGCATGGTAGATAGCTTTACTTAGGTGTAGTAATTCGGTCCAGTTAGCGTCACATTAATCAACTTCAATCCAGCATGATCATGCGGATTTAAGTAATAGACATCTGTTCTTCGCAGTCCGGTGTCTCCTTGGTTCGCCATGGATTGATATCGTGATTCAGTCTTATTCTGTGATATCGTGATTCAGTCTTATGCGTTCGATCTGCAAACCTCCTTCTCACTGGTTCCTCGGATGATCCTTCCTCTTCTTCAGCTAAGATTTGCCATGGAATCCGCCTTAACTTTGGCATCGCGATAACCGATGCTCTGATACCATGTTGATTTTATGGATATGGTGTTTAGATCTAGGGTTTCTATTGAATATGGAAGAAGAAAATTTATTGAGTTATGTAGAAAATGTTAACTGATCCATAGAGGGATCAGCCTTATTTATACAGCAGAAATGGAAAAGTTCGTTACTAATCTAACTAATGCATCTAACAGACTAAAAACGTGTTTTACAATCACACGCCTCTATTAGTTTTATTTCTGTCCCTCCGATTTGCTGGTGCGCCATCCGACGGTCGAGATTTACTTCAGCTTAAGATGGCAGTTATAACTGCCATCTTCTTCACCGAGTTCCTCTGCAAGTTTGACTGTACGCTTCCCTCCTTTGACTACGCTCCTCGCTCCTTCTCGTTGCTTCTAGAATGATCCACAAAATAATTGAGTAAGAATCTCAACACGCACCATTACATGTTCCTCCAAGTTCAGATTAAACGTACAATTCAAGAAAAACACATGCAGATTGGCCTGCACCTGTTGTTTGACGCCCAGTGGATAAACGTCGCCGTATGTGATCGATACGGATTGTCGCCATTAACGGCATGCAAAGCAAGGAGCAGAGCAACGACGGCCACGAGAGAACGCGCGCCCTCGTAACCTCTCATAGTGCTGTTCAGAATCTTTACTGTTTTGAGAATGTAGAAAAAGTAGTTACTCTTTTTTTTTTCCAGTTAGTAGTGAGAGGAAAAAAAAAACATGGCACCAATATCGAAAGAGAGATGGCCCCGACATTGCTGGTTGACTATAAATTAAAAAGAAAAGACGGTAGGCCTCATGAAATGCTTATATTATATTACAACCCTCTTAATTTGTTGAATAAAAACTGAGTAATCCAAACACATTCAGATATAAATGGAGGATTTACAAACGTGATCGACGGAGTTGAGCCTTGACTGCATGCTAGAAATGGGGTGAAAAAGCATGCGACTGCAATTAGTTTTTTTTTAAAAAAATAATAATAATTTGAAGAGTTATATGTGAATTAGAACATACATCTCGAGTGGTTAAGGCAACGGTGGCTGTCTGTCATCCACTGCGATTAGTGGAGAGATCGGCGATGAGATAAAAAGTCAGGATCCAAAACGCGCTAATAGTTGCGCGCCTCAAATGAAAATTTTGAAAATACAGTAATTAGCTTGATTTTCTATTGACATTGCAACTATATTTTTTTTCCTTTTTATTGTGTCCCACCCTAAATTATTAGTTATATTTTAATTCATACATCCAATATTTTAAATCGATATTTCCCTTTTCTTCTCAAAGATAGAAATTATAGTACTTTTTAAAAAACAAATTTGTTTTTCCTTTAAATGACATCTATAAACAAAGCAAAATTCATTTTGAGCCTCCCAGAAATTCGCATCTTATTAAATACGAGTCATACTAAAATTCTATTTTCAAAGGAAGATGACTATACCTTCATCCACGTATGTTATTGCAGCTTTGATTATTGCTCTTGTTTGAGATCTTATGGTCTGTGTCCCGGCCCTTTCCTTCCTCCACGCGGACAGAAATATGAAAGAAATGTATTTATGTTCTCTCTCTATTTCTCACGTTCTTTCTCAGTTTTTTGTAAAATAAAAATAGTGCGTGTCAAAATCTGAACGTGTGTATACATATAATATAATGTAAATAAATATTATATTATAATTATGCCACGTTAGTAATTATATTGCTAATGGACTTCCAATAAATTAATATAAGTCCATAATATAATTAATAATAACTGGGTCACCTATTTATCAATTAATTGGCACAATCAATTAATTTCAGATAAATAATTTCCATATTATTAAATAATATATAAATACATTAATCTATTTAATAATTATTTATGAGAGAGCAGAATAAATACTAGACAACTAATTTCAGGGTTTCAATACAAGAAATAAAGCCGAGCCTCAAATTAATTAATTACGTATGCTCAGCTCAAAGCAAAATTAATTAATAAGCACAGATTCATTCCACTAGAGCCGTGTTGACTTACCCATTTATCCCAACTTGGGCATAAGCTGTATTTCTAGACTTAATTGATCTCCGTATTTAAAAAACAAATATCCGTTAATTAATTAAGCTCATCTTATTATTTTTTCGAGTAGTACCACTCGACCTTATTAACACTTGATCTTATTAACACTCCTGAATTTAATCAACCGATCGGGTTTAGTGTGCTAATCCTTATAAATTTCTTAGGGGATTTTATCAACCCAATTAATAGGGATACAGATGCAAGATACAGATAACCAGTCTGAGCTACAAATAACTACTATCACATAAGATACGTAGATCAATCGCGATGCATTCACCATAATCAGTCAAAGTGATAGATAACTAAATGCACTCAACTGAAATCTTATCAGACTTAAGACCAAATTAAGTGACTGAGATCTTTGGTTCTCCAGGTCAGCTAGGAGAACACATCTCATTGTGATCCATCAATACATCACATTCAGTGTACCAGTATAGACAAGCAGCCAAGACATACCACTTCTTATCTAAACCGCAGCTTAAACCGATAGCTTGTCCTAAAGTTGTCTCAGCTGTAATAACTGTTTATATCTTGTTAGTTCAACCATTTGTGCAGTCTTCTGTGATCTACAACACACTACATAATCTAGCTCTTATACAAGATAAAGGACCAACATGCGCGAATATAATTAATTAGATAGGAGAATAAAATCGTGGAAAGGAAAAACACATTGTATACAAGCAAAAAAATTGCTCCCAGTATACAAAATTCCAACAATTCTCTCATTTATACTAAAATAAACTTTTTGTATACAATGTGTCAATTCCAAAATACTAACTAAGCTATCTATCATTATTTCTCCCACTTATACAAAAGTTTCTGCAATCCTAAGTGGGGGGCATCTCACACACTCCCAAGCCATGAACATGCTTTGCAAAAGCTGGGATGGGCAAGCTCTTCGTGAAAGGATCATCTAGATTGTCTATAGTTCCGATCTTGTCTACCAAAACATCACCTCGATTTATGAAACCTCGTATTATATGGTACTTTCTGTCTATGTGTTTAAACGCCTTGTGAGATCTGGGTTCCTTTGAATTTGCCACTGCACCCGAATTATCACAATAAATTATGATTATCTTAGGAAAATTAGGAACAACATCAAGATCCAAGAGGAAATTCTTGAGCCAAACTGCCTCTTTCGAGGCTTATGAAGCAGCCACATACTCTGCTTCCATGGTTGAGTCTACAATACATTTCTGCTTTGCACTCTTCCATGAGATGGCTCCACCTCCCAAGGTAAACACATAACCCAAGGTAGACTTTTTCTCGTCTCTCTCAGCCTAAAAATCCGAGTCTGTGTAACCCAAAGGTACTAGATTGTCTGACTAATAAACAAGCCTATAATTTCTAGTCCGTTTAAGGTACTTGAGAATATGTTTGGCCGCAGTCCAGTGCTCATTTCCGGGGGTTAGAATGATATCTTGAGACCATGCAACGAAATGTGCGACCTCTTCAATGTCTTGAGCCGAGGATCCTTCACCGATCCGTGGCGACCGGCTCATGCACCTGAGTGGTTGTTTGGACGGTAGGGATTTGGACTGGGGGAGGGGGTACTGAGCTGGTTCCAGCTTGAGCAGCTGAACCTTCCCCCTTGGCAATTTCTCTTGCCTCTGCCTCTTCGCCCACTCGATTTGTCTCCGTCTCGTCCACTTATCTTCCCCCTTTTTTGGCATCATCGGCCCGGGGTCGAGCAGTACGGATAGCAACCACTTCCTTTTCTATGTTGAGAAGGATGTTCTTGATGGAAGTGGTGGTGGTGTCGAAGTCTCTGACCGCATCACAATAGTGCTCACAGTCACTCTCTTGGTCCGTGCGGATCAGTTTGATATGGGCTGCTGTTTCTTGTCGGTGCTTCAGTAGCGATGCGTCGAGAGAGGCAGTCATTTCTGCCTGGATGAGCTTGAGGGCCGCCGCCTGATTTTCAATGGCTTTCTAAACGCTGGAGGTGGCCATCTTGTTTCGTTCATCCATGGTCTTCTGGACAGTGGCGAGACTCTTAGTCGTTTGCTCGAAAAATGCTTTCTGCGAGCTTCGAGGAGCTGCGACTTTGAACGAGCCAAGTCCGCCTTCGGCGGCGGCGCGGTGCGGACTATCTCCTGGATGTTAGGAGTTGGAGCTTAGAGACCTTCTTCAATTCCGCCGCCGATCGTCAACCGTCTCTCGTGCGAGACTTAGTATATTATGCCCACTTCAAGTGGACATCTTTTTTGTGAGGAGGCGATTTTTGTCTCCTTGCTTCTTTATCGCCCTGTTGACAGACTTCGAGGACACGGAACCGATAGGTTTTATGTGATATGAGCTGGTTACGAGCCTCTGCTCGAATCTTTGCGAGTTGTTGCTCTCGGTGGGCTTCGAGGCAATCGGGCGTCACCGATGTAGAAGGTGGAGGTGGTGACTTGCCCTTCTCGCTGGGAGTTTTACCCTCGGCAGATTCTCCCCTGATCCGCTTCCTTGGGTGGTGCACGATCCTCATCATTATCGTTATTATCATCGTTATTATCGTCATGATGGGAAAGGCTGCGATGGGCTGCGGCATTACGCTCGGGAGGACCTCAAGCTCGGAAGATAAAGCATAGCGAGATCTTAGGTCCTCGAATGAAGCTAAGTCTGCGGGTTCCCCCAAGCCCAATGGGCGGCGATCAGACTACGCTCTTACGCCAGTAAGGATAATGCTGACTGCTGTTTGATCAGATCCTCGAGGATGTCAGCATTTGTGTCCTTTCCTGATCGCTACGTCGACCAGATCCTGATGATCGGATATTTCAGGGATCTGTGCAGAGACTTTTCCTGTGGCTCGGAGACGAGTCTTCTGCAATGTCGACCATTCAGTGGAGACTTCATCAGTCGGTTCCTCAACCTCCTCTGGCTGAGTCTCCTTTGAGCTGATACGTTGTACCTTGTCCTTGAGGGTCGTACCCTCGATTCCAGTATCAGCGTCCAGAATGCTTTCCTCCTGAGGTGGTGGAGGAGAAGCGGGCTTTGCAGGAACCTCAAACGTTCCAGCCTTTGCAAGCCTCTTTCGCTTCGCGCGGGTTGGCATGTGGAGGCAATTCCGTATTAGACCTCTTAAGCTCAGCGGGTCCATGGCCGCGACTTCTCGGTAGCGGCTCTTGTCTTGAATTTGATGAGCTTCTTTGTCGAAGTATACGGAATCGACAAACGATGCATGATTCGATGCGAGTCCTCTATCCGTATGGACATCTTCGTCCCATACAGGAGTTTGCCCACACTAATTAGTCTCCTCTCTCTAGACTGTGTGGCGACAAACTTTTGTGCCTGAGCCTTCAGCTTAGTCACATAGAACTCCATCCAGTGAACCTGGACTCCATCAAAAATTGCCATCATCAGCTGAAGTCTGGGCTTGGATAGCTGATCGAAGGAGCCGGCGGCGCTCGTCATATATGAGTGACGACGTAAGCGAGGCCACGGTACTCCGGCAAGAGTTGGTTCTTCGGCAATGCGGACTTGAAGGAGATGTCATCTCTGCCACATAAGCGATGAACATAAGAGTTGAGCTCCTTCTCCTTGTAGCCCATTGGAGATATCCCATTAGCAGGAAGATCAAAAGAAGCCTTCAGCGCTGCCCGGATATTGATATCGATGTGGCTGGATTCCCATTTCTGAGGAGCCACTCCCTTATATATGCAAATTGGGACATCTCTCCATCTGTATCTTCGACGGAATGCCAGTTAAAATAAACTTCTGCCACTTGGCGGGGAAGATACGATCTCGGATGCTTCGTCACTAGAAGCTCAAGGCCAGATTCTTCAAGAGCAGAGAAGATCAGCTCTAAGTACGGAAGGTCTGCCTGATGGAGCACCATCGTAGGTTCGAACTGAACCCTGGATTTGATGATCTCCTCGATGTGGGGTGGGGTCAAAACTATCGCCATTGATATCTGCAAAAAGCTCGTTAGCACTTGAAAATAGAGTAAGTTAGATTCAAGTTTAAGCATAAGATTAAGAAATTACCGTAGACAAAGAGCACGAGTGTACACAGAAATAGTTTGCAGAGAACGAAAAATGAATGCTTGAAAATGCTCCAAGAGCGATAATGGCGAAAAAAATAGATTAGAGAGGCAGGCGAGAGTTTTTATAAGATATGAAGATCAGCCGGTTTTAATCGGACGGTTGGGATGAAAACTCGCTTTTTAATGACGGCTGTGATCTGATGTTATAAACGGAATGATTATATTAGCCGCCTCTAACCTAGACCCACGTAAGATATGCGCAGGTAAAGTAAGGTGAGAAGACATGCATTAAATGCGTTGCAGGCAACATTAAACTCTAAGTTTTTTAATGTAAACGGTTTCCTACTGACTTAAACCTTAAAAATTAATGGCGGGAAATAAATGCTCATTAACCTACTGAGTACAAACGACTGATATATTAAATGTGAGCATGCTTCTGAGAATATTAAATATTTTAACTACGCAAACCTCTTCAGCTGAACTTTTACGATCAGCTGTTTACCGTTAAGACTCAGGAGGATCTTTGTTGTACTGATAACTACGTTCCCCCTTACTGTGTATCCTGTCTGATTCACCCAACTGAATCAAAGTGCGAGTCTTCGACTGTCGTACTATTTCCTTCTACTGATTAGACTCAGTAGGATCCAGTTGACCTAGCTCAGCTGATAGTTCTCTGAATCTGTTCTCAGCTAGTGGTTTGGTCAGTATGTCTGCCCTTTGTTTGTCAGTATGGATCTTTTCCATCTTGATATCCTTCTTCTCGACATGGTCTCTGATGAAGTGGTGTCGGATATCCACGTGCTTGCATCTTGTATGAAGAACTGGGTTCTGAGTTATAGCAATCGCACTAGTAGAGTCGCAGTAGATGGGCACTTCATCCTGAGAAATTCCGTAATCTCGCAATTGTTGTTGAAGCCAAAGGATCTGGGCACAGCAACTTCCAGCAGCCATATACTTAGCTTCAGTAGTGGACGTCGCCACTGAATGCTGTTTCTTTGAAAACCATGATATCGACTTCTTTGCAGAGAACCGACATGTTCCGAAGTTGATTTTCGATCTATCACGCATCTGCATAATCAGCATCAGAATAACCTGTTAGTATAAGATTATCATCAGCACGATACCATAACCCTACGTTAGGTGTTCCTTTCAGATATCGCAGAATCTTCTTTGTTGAGTCCAAATGACGTCGCTTGGGATTCGCCTGAAATCTTGCACATACACCTACAACATAAGTTATATCAGGTCTGCTTGCTATTAAATGTAATAAAGAACCAATAATAGCTCTATAATCAGTAGAGTTAACAAAAGCTCCCTCTTTGTCTAGATCGATTTTAAATTTTGTATTCATGGGGATCTTGACTGGCTTGCTAGAGTCGCAGCCGAATCTTTTCAGGAGGTCTCGAGTGTATTTGGCTTGGTTGATGAATATTCCTTCAGGTGATTGCTTCACTTGAAATCTAAGGAAATAGTTCATCTCCCCCATCATGGACATCTCGAACTTCTCCCTCATCATTTTCTCGAATTGTTGACATATAGTCACGTTTCTGCAACCGAAAATGATGTCATCCACGTAGATTTGCACCAATAGGATGTCTTCTCCTGACTTGATGTTGAACAGGGTGCGATCTACTGTCCCTTCTAAAAACCTTTCTGAAGCAGAAAGTCTGATTGGGTATCATACTAAGCCCTAGGTGTTTGTTTTAACCCATACAGAGCTTTCCGAAGTCTGTACACCATATGTCCCTGCTGAAAGCCAGGCGGTTGTTCCATATAGACTTCTTCGTTCAGTGAACCGTTCAGAAATGCTGACTTTACATCCATTTGATATACTTTAAATCTTTGATGCGTTGCATAGGCTAGGAACAGACGAATAGCTTCCAATTTGGTGACTGGGGCGAAAGTTTCATCAAAGTCTATTCGTTCTGCTTGACATTATCCCTTGGTAACAAGTCGAGCTTTGTTTCTGACAATGACGTTGTTTTCATCTCGCTTGTTTTTGAAGACCCACTTAGTGCCGATCACGTGCTGATGTCTAGGTCTGTCAACAAGCTCCCAAACATCGTTTCGAATGAAGTGGTTCAGCTCTTCTTGCATGGCAATGATCCAGTCAGCATCGTTAAGAGCATCCTCTATCGTTTGAGGTTCTTCAGTGGACAAGAAGCAGGAGTAGAGAGAACTTTCTCCTTGGCTTAATCTGGATCTCGTCCTTATTGTTGCTGATGGATCTCCTATGATAAGATCAGAAGAGTGAGCGTCAAGCCATCAACGTTTAAGTTTGGCTTCTTCTTCTGAGATTACTTACGCATACCAGCAGGGAGTGTTAGGCATTTCAGTAGTGCTATTCTGTGACTGAAGTAATTCAGTAAGAAGGTTAGGATCTACTGAGTTTCCAGGTTCAGGGGCATTTAGCTCAGGAACATTTGTCGTTCCCCCTGAGTTTATATTCTCAGAAGAGGTCTCAATTACCACTGGGGCTTCCTCATCGACCGTTGTTACCTGATGTTGATTCTGTTCAGTAGAATCAACCAGGTCAGCTATAGTCCTTGTGGGATAGGTTTGGATTTCCTCATCGTCTGACTCATCATCCCAACAATGCTGGATCTTTTCTGCTTTATCGTTTAGTGCGAGATCCTGTAGCTTGCTGCTGACATTTTCAGTATTTGTCTTCTTAGATTTCCTGTCTTCAGTAACAAACTCATCAAAAACAACATAAGGGCTTTCCTCCACGCGAAGAGTCCGGTAGTTAAAGACTCTGAAGGCTTTACTGACTCGAGAGTATCCTAAGAATACTCCTTGATCAGATTTGCTATCAAAAACCTTCAATTGATCTTTCCCATTATTGTGAATAAAGCAAGGACAACCAAAGATATGGAAATGAGAAATAGAAGGAATTCTCCCTTTCCACAGTTCGTAAGGCGCCTTCATGTGTTGCTGTGTAAGTAGTGAGCGATTCATGTGTAGTTGTGTAAGCAGTGAGCGATTCTGAGTGTAACAGGCGGTGTCAGTAGCATCAGCCCAGAACTTTGAGGGTAGTCTAAAGTCTGCTAGGAGCGTTCTTGCTGCTTCTTTAAGTGTTCTGTTCTTACGTTCAGCAAGTCCGTTCTGCTGAGGGGTGCGAGCAGCTGATGTCCCGTGCTTGATTCACTCTTTATCGCAGTACTCTTTTACTACTGAGTTGAGAAATTATGTTCCTCTGTCTGAGTGAATTCTCTGTATCTTGATGTCCTTTTCCACACTGATTTTCTTCAGTGACTTAGGTAACTCAGTCATGACATCAGATTTGTTGGCTATGAAGATGACCCACGTATATCGAGAATAGTCATCAACAACGATGAGGGCATATTTCTTGCCTCTTATAGTCACTGGAGAAACTGGCCCAAACAAGTCCATGTGTAGCAGTTGAAGGATTCCATCAGTGGAAGGTGACGGAATTGGTGGATTACTATTCTTTGTCTGCTTTCCCTTCAAGCATGCTTCACAATTTCTATCTTTCATAAACGCTTCTTTGGGCAGTCCTCTGACTTTCGAGTTCTTGGCTAGCTTGTTCATAGTCTTGAAATTCAGGTGACTAAGTCTCTTGTGCCACAGCCATCCTGTTTTATCACTGGATTTTGTCTGAGCAAGTAAGCAAGCCTCAGGTTCTGCGGTTTTCAATTTGCAACATAGACATTCTTCTTCCGCGAACTTGATAACACTGTCTTCCCTGTAGATTTGTCAACAACATCATAGAAACCAGCGTCAAAGATAACTCTATTCAGATTGTCACAGAATTGACTAACAGAAAGGAGATTATGTTAAAGTCCTTTAACATATGTTACTCTTAGGCCCGAGCGAGTCCCAATGTTCGGTGTTCCGTATCCCCTTGTATAGCCTTTAGAGTTGTCACCAAACTCAGTGCAGGACCGTCTTCTTGTACGTAGTTGGTCGGCGAGCTCTTTTGATTTGTCGTGTGTCGCGGCGATCGCTATCCGAGAATCTAAGGGTCCTTATGCACCTGCAAAACGAAAGCTTGATTTTAGGTACCCTTTGGTTGAGTTTGGGTCCTTAAGTGTTAGTGGGTGATTTCGGGACCCGGATCCGTCTCGGGACCTTAGGAGTACGAGACTTCTTCTTCGAACCTTGTCGGCCTTCTTCTCCACGAGGACTCGGAGATGCGACTTTACGCGAGTTTTGGGTTCGGGAGCTTTCTTCTTCGAGGCTTTGTGCTCCTCTCCGACCACGGGCTCATAATAGTACGAACCATACTGTGCTGGATGCTCATATAGTGGTTCACTGTACTGCTCTGCCCACCTGACCTTTTTGGTTCCCCTTGAATTCGATCGTGGTGTCCTGGGGCTAGAACCTTTGGTCTGTTGTTTCTTGTTGCTCGGCTGAGGTGCAATCATCTTCTATTTGTTCTTCGCCTGAGGTGTGGATTCAGTGACCTGAACTTTTCCTCTGACGAACCTATCAGCCAGCATTTCTAAGCTTTTCGATGTAGAAGTGGAAGCTTCATGAGTGTAGCCAAGTCCTTCTTTCATGGCTATTGGCCTTTGAGCTCTGAGCATGCTTTCCAACCTCTCTTTAGCTCCTAGGTACTGTTCAGTCATCAGTCCTCGCCAGACCTCATCACTTCTCCGAAGTGATTCATAATCCTTTTCAACTTCTGCGAATTTCTGACTGAGTCGGGCTATTTTAGTATCTTTCTCAGAATTGTCCTTGGTCAAAACTGATAGCTGAGTTTCTTGAAGCTGAGACTTAGTCATAAGAGATTTAATCTCTTCCTTGAGTCTCACAACTAGATTCTCCGAATCAGTAGAGACCTGACAATCAGAAGAAAGTCTCTGATTCTCAGCCTTTACCTGTTCCAGTTCCTAAATATAATCTGTCTAGCCTATTACATCATCTAATCCTATCGACATTACACAAAGGATACAAGTCGGGTTTTGGGATCTTCAATTCCATAGCATGAGACACTATGATTTCCCCCATTACTGATAAGCAGATAAGTCCTATTACAAGAACTACTGATAAAGTAATACTAAGTATCCTCTTAGTGGTTGTTAAGACAAACCACTTACTCATAACCCAACAAGTATTATCTCTGAAAAACTAGGGTTCGAAATTTGCAGAGTAGAAATGGCGATTTCTTAACTTTGAACGTGTATATATATCTTAAAGAGGATGAACAGTTAATTATCCATGGTTCAGTTTGAATTCGCTTTTTGAGATGGACGGCCTGGATTTGATTTTATAAAATAGGCAATGATCAATATAGCCGCCTAAGTCAAAATACAGTTGTATATAGCCAAAGAAGTAACTTGACACGACATGCATTTAATACGTTGCAGAGTACAGCATGCTTTTACATAGAATGTCGTGTATTTAATGTAAACCGTTAATATTAAATGACATTTCTAAGGCATTGAATACGAAGCTGACTCTGAGTTATAAATCCACAGAAATATTTCGTTGGCTACTGAGTAGAGATACGCAAACCTGTCACCTGAACATCGTAGTCAGTGGATATCTCGTGTAGATGGTTGCTGAGTCTCTACGTATTGAGTTTACTCAGTACTGAGAGTGAACATACCCCCTTGTTGAATACTCCTCTCCTGAATCAACTTACTGACTAGAGTCAGTAGGGTCCAGCAGACCTAGCTCTACTGAAAGTTCTCTGAATCTGGCTTCAACTAGAGGCTTGGTCAGTATATCAACCCTTTGATGGTCAATATGGATCTTTTCCATCCTGATATCCTTCTTTTCGACATGGTCAGGAATGAAGTGGTGTCTGATGTCCACGTGCTTGCATCTCGTATGGAGTACGGGATTACAGTGATTGCAGTTGCCTGGTGCATCGTCGCGAGAAGATCGGCACTTCATTACGAATGACGTCGTAGTCGCGTAGGCTCTTGTCTCAACCAAAGGATTTGGGCGCGGTAACTTAGGTAGCCATATATTCGGCTTCGGTAGTTGACGTCGCTGCGAGTGTTGTTTCTTTGAAAACCATGAGATCGGCTACTTGCGCCAAGGAGCGGCACGTTCGGGAAGTTGACTTTCGGTCAATTCTACATCCTACATAGTCGGCATCGGAATAACCCGGTTAGTTCAATATTATCATCATTGGATACCATAAACCC